>OU343224.1:270941942-271122462 GCA_910596185.1 Chrysanthemum makinoi
AATGAATTTTGATATTACAATTTCAGCATTAGCAAATCTGTTACTTAGCATGACTAAAGCATTTAGTTCGGATAAACGTAATTTGTAAATAATTCATGAATGTAATAAAAATAGTGAACATCTCTCTCCCCAAAGCGATTATGAAAGCATTAAAACAAGAAAAGTGGGGCTATGGAACTCACTTGGTAAAGTGGCGAAATGACAAGAGTGAGTACACGAGGGGTATAATGTGATCGTTATCCGGTACTAGTACCAAGATATGATCTGATATGAGTTGCAATGTAATGTGCCATTTACATTGTATTGTTTATACCATTTACGAGTTTTGAAAATATTACGCCAGTAATTCGAAAAATACTCTTTTGACGTCTTAACTTGACCCTTCAAAATGATTTTACATGTTTTTGCATTTAAATGTCATCTATAATGGTTTTATAATGATTTTAGAGAATTTCCACTTTTACGTGCAAAAAATGTCTCGAATTTTTGAAATTTACAAAAATGGCTTTGGAAAACTAGGCGTAAAATGATTATGCGTCGTTGTTGAAGGCGACTCGACCGGTTTTGGAAAAGTTGTATAGGATATCTAAAAGTTTCATTCAGGGAGTTTGCGTCCAAGGTCGGAACACAAAGATAATAAGGGTTAAAGATGGTGGTTTTTGGCTAATAATGTATGCTTGAAAAATTGAATTCTGACAAGTTTAAGAAAAAGTGCATATCTTTGTCGTTTCAAATCCGTTTTCTACGTTTAATATGTCCTTAGCCGTGTATTGAAGTATACTAATATATTTTTTTTGACAAGTGAAATAATTTGTGAAGCTTAAGGCTCATTTTTGACGGACAAAAATAATTACATATTGAAATTTCGAAAATAATATATATTTTAATTAAATCAAACTTGTAAATTCATAACTTCTTCGTTATAAGTCCGTTTTCATCCGTTCAGCGACATAGTTCGTTTTAAAGTATATTTTCATAAAATCAAGGCCAAAGTTTCGTACCAACTGCTGGTTTTTTTCCAGAAAATCGAAACAAGGACAGAACACTAATTTATAGTTATCGAAATAGTTTTCTCGGACAAAACCTATTCTAATCCTTCAAATCAACTCCGGCTAATCTAATCCTACCATACACCTTCTTAGGGTGTCATGAGTTCCTAATCACCATCAAGACCAAAGAATACCAAGGGAATATTTATAGGATGACCATATATATATATAACTCTAAAATCATGTAAAAAATGGTATAAATCACACAAGTCTTGCATATTTTGCTCAAAAAATGAAGAGATAATATAAAATGAATGAAATATATAAAATGATAGAAATATGCTTACAAGTACTATGATGAGGTGCAAAGAACCAAGGTTTATCCTAAATACCCTAGGTTTTTATTTCAAAACCTTGATTAAGAGTAATACTAGATTGATTAAACACTTGGACTTGAAAAACTTTGTGATCCCTTGTAACCCTCTTGGATGATCGGTTTGATGAAGAAGAACAACAAGGAGAGAGCCTTTTAATACTAGGTAGATTATTGTGAGTGAAAGAAGTAAAGAATGAGATGAAGTGCATTTGTATACAATCAAAGGAAATTTTCAACAATCATTTATTGACAAAAACCATAGGCCGGATTTTGGGGTGGTGTTTAATTTTATTATTTTTTTTTTTCTTAAAATGTTGTATAAATAATTACTTGTACAAGTTGTAATAAAGTATAAGTAATTGTGAAAGAAAAGTGTATAAGTAAAAAGGTAAATGAGAATTTTGGTACAAGTAAGTATTTAATAAGGTCAAAATAGAATGTAATGAAATAATAAAATGTAAAAATACATTCCTTGTAGAAATTTGGGTGATAAAATAATTATCGTTACAATTTTTTAAAAAAGCGACGTAATAATAAAATTTTAACGATTAATATACCAAATAAATTTGAAACACTAGGAAAACTAAAAATATAGTTTTGCAAACTAAGTGTAAGTTTAAAAATACCACCGGGATCATTTTTTGAAAATGGGTTAAATATTTAAAATAATAACTCGCGATAAATGATTATAAAATATAAAAATTAGCGTAAAAAATGAGGAAATGTAAAATGAATGAATTTATGAGATGCAAATGATGTCAATGAAATGTAGACTAATCATAGTCCATATGAAATGTGCGTGATGTCATGATCCTTGAATTCAGCCCAGATTAAACCTCAAGGTTCTTGCTTGAATTTGGAAACAAGTAAACCAAGTTTACTCAAAATGTTGAAATAATGAGACATGAGGTGTGTGCGGCGACACAATGCAAGGTTGTCACACATGGTCACAACCACTTTATCTAGAAGAAGCTAGGAAAAGGCCGCAGGACTGAAAAGGCGGAATTTTAGGTGCAACATCTAGGGTGATGAATTCTACAAGAGCTCAAGGCACTACTAATAGTAGTAAACCATTACCTAGGAACACTCTACAAAAGACTAGGGATTGGCTTGCATCTAAAGTAGTTGGCAATAGAAAATGCTATGCCCTTAGAAAAAACACTAGAATTCTAAGTCTTTTTTGAACAAGAATCAATTTCAAAAGACATGGTGACAAAGTTAAAGCTGGCTGTTTTAAACAAGAATATTGAATTTGTGCGTACTACATGTAAAAATGTGTCTTTTCATTAATCATGATGCATGTGTCTCACAATATCTCAAGAAAGATAATTCACCGTGCCAGGGCACAATCCACTAAGACACCAAATAGAAACAAACCCGTTGATAAAGACAAACAAAAGAAACCTAATAGGTGGATCTCTTGGGCGTAGTTTTCTAAAAAATGAGTCTTCCGCTGCATCGATAAAGAAAACAACTCGATCTTACCTTAGGTGGATACCCGGGAAAGGAGTTTTCAACAAAGTAGGTCTTAGATGGATTTCCACAGGAAAGATTTTTGATACTTGCACCAACACAGATAGTAGTGAAAATCATCAGGATAAGGAAGTAGAAACCACTACAACCGTTGATAGTGATCACCCTCACCGTGAGGAATCTTATACTTCTAACACTGTTATTTGTGAAAACTCTTCTTCTTTGGTTGCAGGTGAATCAAATATCTCAAAACCCAGCTCATCAGAGGGTTCCAATTCTGTAAACTCTTCTTCTTCATTCTCTTTATCGTCTATCTTTGATTTTCCATTTCTTTTATAAAACCAACAAAAACAAAATACAAAAATAAAAAAATTTCAAAAATTACAAAAACAATATAAAATCAAAAATCCAAAAATATTCTTCTCACGACATGTCTCTCGTATAATCGATATTCTGTACGTTTCTAGAAATGTCATTCAATAATGATCTGGTATGTCTGAGATGCTGGCGCGAGTTCTTTAAATATTTTTTTGAAAACATATCGTTTCTCAAAATTTCTCAAAATAATGGTTTTCGTATACTTCATCGAAACCGGACTTCAAATTAATGGCTTCGGACACATCATTTCAGGGACCCGCGCTTCATCGAAAGGAAAGTTAACTTAGCAAATCAAAGGTTTTAAATAATTTTAAAGCACTATTCCTAAAACATAAATGGCTTGTAAGTTTTCGCTTGCAACCCGATCTTTAAAGAAAGGAAAAGTATTACGCAAAATCGAATTTTCATAAATACCGAGCACTTATCCTAAAACATATGAGATAATTCTTCTCTAATATCTTCAAAGATTTTCAAAATCTTCTCACATCTTGTGTACCATTGATTGAAATTTTCAAAAGATTTTTCAAAATCTCTCACATTTGGTACCAAGATAACTCCCTCTAAACCCTTAATTGATTCTAAATTTTGTATGAAAAATATGCTTTCGTTAAGGGGAGTATAAAACCAAAATTGTTCCAAAATTCATGCTAAATCAGTTTCTCTCCAAATGCTTTCCGAAAAACATATCTTTTAATCATTTTGTTTCAAAACATCATAGATATGCTATTTTTGAGGAAGAAATGATTAAAAGGTGATCAAAATGTTTTATGATCGGTGTTTGAATCTCAAATAGCTCGACTCAGTCGCAATGAATTGGCCGATAATATAAAGTAAATTTCGAAAAGACTTGATTCCATGCGGGTAATAATTTCAAGGGGTCTAACCAGTGATGTAAGCGTGTCTCGAATAGGACTTGTCTAAGTAGAATGTACCATTTAGAAACGTTCTTTGGACTTGACCGGTAAAATAATAATTTCAAGCTAATTCACTAGTGATGTAAACGTGTCTTGAATCGGTCTTGTCTATTGAAAGTTGATCAATTCAAAAGTCACGATCTCTTACCTCTTTGTGCAGATTTCAGTTAAAACAATATAAGCATATGTGAAGGGGGAGTGTTTCTAAAAATATAAAACTCTCGGAGTGTTCCAAACATGTTTTCTATCATAAACACTTTGAGAGATTTTCAATAAAATGGTTTTATGGCAACAATAGGACAGTCACGGAGTTATAAGGTGACTAAGGATAGGAAATTCGTCCTATGATCCGCTAGAGCCGGAAATAGTTAGCATTAGAAGTCCATAGGAATGATTGAAAAAAGGAGTAATGTGAGAAAGGAGAAAGAAGGGGTTGAAGAATTAAAAAGAAAAGTTAAAGAAAGGGTGAAAACAAATAGCCCTCCATATTCAACCTTAGGGCAGACTTGGGTTCAATACATATGCTACTGGTTGTCACTTAGTTGACACTGGTATTGAAGACAAAGACGTCATGGACCCAGTGACGCACTGCACCTAACCTTCTAGCCACTCAATTCCTCTTAAAAGGATTTGTTTCATTCTCACTGGGAACCCTGCATAATCTATTGACCTTCTCTTAGAGTTGGTTGATATTGAAGAAGAGACCCTCTCCTAGTCTCCTTCGGAAACCAAAATGCACTAATTGAGTCTAGAGCCATGAGATTCATCAAAAGATCTCATAGGAACACTGACATGACATCGCGTTGTTCAACAATAAGGGCACAAGTGATATATTAGAGTCCTCGCTTGAATCTTAGCAATCTGCGAGAACATTTATGAGAAGTTTCACATTTGTGATCTTGTTGATTCAATGGAAATTCTGAGGGTCAACATCAGCTTACTGCAGAGTCCTTCGGTAATTCTTCGTGGATTACGCGAGTGTATCTCAAACGGTCTACATGCGTGGGGTGATGCTCGGTGTACCTCATGA
Organism: Chrysanthemum makinoi; assembly: GCA_910596185.1. Taxonomy (NCBI): domain Eukaryota; kingdom Viridiplantae; phylum Streptophyta; class Magnoliopsida; order Asterales; family Asteraceae; genus Chrysanthemum; species Chrysanthemum makinoi. The sequence goes on from OU343224.1 coordinate 270,947,103, forward strand.
CTCATCACAGTATGTAGTATGCTTGATATCTCGCGTTATCTCACTTGTGGACTCGGTTCAGAACGGCCTTTGTGAAATTAGAGACGTGTTTTTCACACTATGCTGTTAACACCCTCGAAATTCAAACATGTAAGTGCGAATCCGTATTACTAACTTTGTTTTATGTTTTCTTCTTATGGAAGCTCCGGAGCGGATTGATCGTGTAGACTCTCCACATGCTCATACCAACAACACATGAAAGTTCTCATCAAAATGAAAGGCTAACATAAACGAAATAGAAATCTAACTAGCTATTCTATTCCCCGGCAGCGGCGCCAAAAACTTGATAGCAGTGTTCGGGGTCGAGAAAACCTCCTTTTCTCTGAACAGCTTTTAACCCTCTGGCAGTAAACCTAATCGTTGTAGTCTAGTATGGGGTAAGCCTCGGGGACGATTTTTGTTCTCTAGTGGGAATAGGAATGCTAGAAAGAGATTTATGACGAGAAGGTGGGGGTTGAGGATGATTCTTTTTATTCCTTTTTATGTTTTTTAGAAAGCAAGGGTAAAATATCGGGGTATATGATTGGGGTTGGTACTTCTACCGATTTTACTACTTGACTAATTATCTAATTATCTAATCAACTACGGATAGTTTATGCTAATAATGTGTGCTCTTATAATCAAATACGGATACTTAACTAATACACGGGATCGGCAAGTGCAATAGCATCTCTCCCGAATACACTATTATCATAAAGCTACAACTCACGCAATAAACACAACGAGGGATTAGGTGCACTCCTATGGCTTTTTACTAGTTAGGACGTTCAAGCTCAGAACAATGAATGAAGAAGCCAGTTTTCCTTACTCTAGCTTCTACCAATTAAGACAAGAGACAACCTAACAACAATCAATAACTAGGTTTTATAGATCCAAGCAAACACACAAGTAATTTAGCTAGACATGCTAAACAAGCAAGCATACACAATCAATTGAACATGGGGTAGAAATAATGATAAATTGGATAAACAAACTTATTTTGATGTGTAAAATAGGGTATGAGACCTGAATCTTGTCCAAGTCATACTACAACCGAGTTTAGGGTTTGCTATCAAAATTCTACCTCTTAAAATCTGAAAATCAAATTCTATATATAGATTTACAAATGCGGCGGTGTCACTTTTTGCTAGTGACGTCGTCAGTGCAGCAAATCATTAGGGTTTTAGTTTGGGCCAATTCATGGATTTGGGGCCGGCGTCATTTGAAGTGTGGCCGTCGGTCTTTGGCGGAGCGTAAATGTGAATCTTGGATCTTGGGCGTCTGGTAGTAGTTTTTGTAGTGACGCCTTCAGTAAACCGTGACACGAAAGCATTAGGACCAGAAATTCCGTGAGCGTCGGCGTGCATTTTATGGGGTCGAGTCGTAAGCCTTTGGATGGGGCCGCGTCAGGAGTGTAATGAACACCTTGGGTGTCTTCGATCTTGACTTTGCCATTTCTTCATGTTTTCTTTGCTTTTACGTCCAATATGCTTCATTCGGCGTTTTGCTTCAAAGACCTAAAAGCGAAAACGATTTAAGCATGCGGATATAAAATATGTCGATTTAAGGCTTAAATGACCCCTAGAAACGTATGTTTTAAATCCTTATAAAAAAATGATGTTTTCATATGTTTATTTTATTCATTTCTAGTATGAGTCGTTATTGTATAACGTATTCATATATTTATTTATATAAATATATATCTAGGTTTATTTAGTTATCGACGTAGTAATTCTCGCATACTTGCATATGTATATTAGGTCGTCAAAATACTCATTTTTATGAAGCCGTTATAAGTTTTACGAGTTTTCTAACCATTTTCCAAATTTATAGTTTTTACCCTCAAGTTTCCAAATTTACATTTTATACCCTTAAGTTATAAAGTTTACGATTTAAACCCTTATATTTTGGAAAAGTAGCAACTTATACCCAAACATATTTTTACTCAAAAATATTCACAAACTTACAGTTTTAGTCCCTCAAGAGACTGTTTATACAAAATTGGTCCCAAAAGTCATATTTACACTTTTGGTCCCTACAATTTCGAAATTGGCAGTTTTGGCACAAAAATTTTATCTTTCTTATAAAACAAGCTCCTTATAATGACATTTTCTACCCTGGAAATTTTCATGCATACGTACAATGTATATGGATTTACATAAGCTTTTCCATAATGTTAAATTTAACCCCGTGCTAGAATATTTGCAAATTCAGTGCAAAAATGTGTTTCGATCTTAGTTTTCATGTTTTACTTTCACATTAGCTTATATTTAGCTTATTTTCATCTTATGGGCCAATTTTTACTCTTAATGTGTTGGTAAAGAGCTTAATGGGCTACTAAGGCCCGTTAAAGGTCCGTTTGGGTGTTAGATGCAAAACGTGACCATAGGCTTGGTTATAAGTTTTGTCAAAGTGTTTTCTAGTGACATTAGCATAATACTACGTATACTTATGGTTTCCTTTCACAAAATAAGAGTTGAGTGAAAGTGGAAAAATTATACGCGACTTATGTTTAAAAGAAGTGGGTAACGAGACTTTTATTTCTTAACACAAATCATATATTGACTATGGTCGATATACAAAATGGTTTCACTTGTTCGCTAAAATCCCTAGCGACTTACTCTCATGTTTTATAGATTTCATACGATCGACTACATGTTGACTTAGGTTCTATTACAATTTTTACGTGTTATGCATATGAAAATGTAAGTAAATAGATTTTGAAAGAAAGTGTAGAACACTTACTACACCCAAGGGTGGTGATGAACTTTGAAATGGTTTAAACGTGACCAAGGATTCCCTTTTGCTCTTTATACCCGAGACTAAACTACTTAACCCTTAATGATTTTACTTTCCCTTTGCCTCGACCCACAGTGGATGATTTCCAAATAATGGTGAGAAGAGTTTGAGTGAGTTTTGGTATGTGATGAGTTTTGTAGTTCAAGTCAAGTGTTTTGTGTTGCATTTTATAGTTGAAAGAAGCATGGTTTGTTCTATATTTTATTTTTGCCTCTGCCTAGCTCCAAGAAAGAAGAAGAAGAGTGTATAATTTTCCTTGGCATGCTCGATTTTTCAGCTACAAATAAGGGCATGAGTTGGTTTGGTCAGGTCAATATGAGCATGGGAAGCACAATATCTTGTGGTTAATAAAGTCAAAAGAGGTCAAAGAAGGTTTAGGGTAGTATTATATTATACTAGGGTGGCTTATGGTTGTGTTTTTTCCCCTTGGTTTACACTTACATGCAAGAAAGAATGTCCAAATGTGTGTGTTTGTGTGTCGTTGGTATCACAGAAACATAGCAACCATGTTTCAAAATTTAGTTTAGCAACAATTTTGGTCTTAACAAAAATAAGTTGGGGTGTGTTGGGCTGAGGAAATGAACAGGCTAGGCCTAAGGAGATTTCATAAGGGTGCGTTGGGTTGAATGCTACACGAGCCCAAGTAGAAAGTATTATGGGTCGGTTGGGCTTAGGAGCCCATTAGGAGAAAGATATAAAAAAAATATAAAGTAAATATATATATATATGTGTGTGTATATATATATATATATATATATATATATATATATATATAGAAAAGGATCAGTAAGAAAAACTAAAATAGAAGAATAAGAAATTTCCAGCCACACATATTTTCAAATAGGAGGGGGAGAAATTTAAGGGGAGATGCATCTATTTTTTATAGGTGCATCGAGAATAGTGATTGTGGTTTCTTCTTATCATTCTTATTTTAATTTTTCTTCTTATTTGATCCTAACTCTATATATATATATATATATATATATATATATATATATATATATAAAAAGAAAATATTATTATAATTCGCGGTAAATTTTATAAGTCACAATACATTTTATTTTAAGCCTTTCATTCATGGTTTTGCGATATACTTACTTGAATGATATACGAAATTGATATAAGGAAAATTTTATGGTTCCAAATATGTGCTTTATTAATGATTAGATAGATAATGACATAGAAATTTTCTGGGAGCTTACACAAATTCTGTGACGACACCTTAAAATCGGTTCGGGATGGCTTGGATCTTCGTTGAAGGATATAAAGTTGTACAAGGGTCGAAGTCGATGGACTTCATCAGAACAAAGGGAGGTTCGTAGGTTTATCGCAAGGATTGATAAGAGGTTGAAACATCGGGATTAGATGCTAAGGCTGGAGAGCTATGCTAGAGGAAGACCAAGCTTTCCGATTATGATGTTTCAACGTACTGAGTAATTGGTTAGTGTTGTGGAATATTTGGGTTGTTTGAATATTCTTGATATATTTGTGATTTGTTGGTTATACTATGGTTTGTGCACATATATCAGTGTACAACCCGTTCTTGTAAATAAAGGACCCTAAGGTACTCTTCAATGCCTCAATCCTTATATAAGAAGCGAAAGCTTCTTACTTTTGAGTAGAATTAATTAAATTTTTAGTTTTTTATAATTCTGCTCAAAAGAACAATTATTCCCTTTCGTAATTTAAAATCTCAAAAGTGTATTACTTAATGAGGGTATTTTGCAAACATCTTTGTTCAAAACCAAAAAGTTAGTGTTGAACTCTTCCCATAAAACTTCGGAATGGACATATTTTTAAATCAACGTTTCTTCAAAAGCAACATTGATATGCCATTTTGAGGAGAAAAAATAAAAGTGATCAAAATATATTTGGCAGATGTATGGAATCTCAAAGTGTCAAACTCGAAATAACCCATGGATTGATGAACATCAAATGTCGATGTCAGAAATTTCACTGGCGGTAATAATTTCAAACTTGTCTAACCCGGTGATGTAAGCGTGTCTCGAATAGGACTTGTGCAGGTAGAGTATACCAATCAGAAACTTTATTTGGACTTGACCTACTGGTAATAATTTTCAAGCTAGTTAAGCTAGTGATATGTTGCGTGTCACGTGGTCTAGTTCATTGAAATTGATCATTTCAAAGTGCGAGCTCTTCCCTCAATGTGCAGATATATGTTAAAACAATATAAGCACATGTGGAGGGGAAGTATTTTTGAAAATACAAAACTTTCAAAGTGTTAAAAAAATATGTTTATAATCATAAACACTTTGAGATATTTTAAAGTAAAAGGTTTTATGGCAACATAGGAATAGTCATAGAGTTATAAAGTAACTAAGGTTAAGAAAAATACGTCCTATGATCCGTCAGAGCCGGAGGGATCTACCCAAGGACAATACCTATAGTTAGTACTAGAAGTCCTATTGGAAATATTTTTTATAGTAAACTCCAAAATACATCCCTGTGGTTTACCCTGTTTCGCACCATACATCCCTCTTGCAAAAGTTTCAACAGATACATCACTCCGTTAGTAAAAGTTAACCTATATACATCCCTTAGTTAAAATAAGGACAAATGGTGCAAATTATTTCACAGGTTTTCATTCCAAATTTGTTTAACAATTCAAGGGCATATTTGGATTGACTCAAGAAAATACCACGGGGTGATTGATGAACTTACAGTCCGAGAAAGAACGTGAGTTCACCCATCATGGACATTTCAAAATTTTTCTTCATTAGTTTTGCAAAAGCGATTGAAAACTTTTTATGTGTAGACCCAAAAATGATGTCATCCACGTAAATTTGAACAATTAAGATATGTGCCCCGTGATATTGTATAAAAAGAGTTGGGTCAACCGAACCTTTGGTGAAATTATTAGCAATGAGGAAATATGATAGCTTATCGTACCATGCCCGAGGAGCTTGTTTGAGACCATACAGAGCTTTGTTCAGTTTGTAGACGTGATTCGGGCTTCGGGATCAACGAATCCATCACGGTTGGTGACATAAACCGTTTTCTTTAAGTTTGTCCATTGAAGCGCAATTTTGACATCCATCGATAGACCGTCATATTCATATAGCCGCGACGCTAGAAATATCGAACACCTCAAGACGAACAACGGAGCAAGATTCTTCAAAGTCAATACCCTCTTCCTAACGATAACCCTAGCCACGGGCGTGACTTATTTAGTAACATTTCCCTCAGCATCAATTTGTTTTCCAAATCCATTTTGAGACCAATGACGTGAACCCACTACATTGGTCTTTCAACAAGTTCGTACTTCAAAGGCGTTTGGGTGGTTGAGTTCTTCTTGCATGGTTTAAATCCAGTTGTCTTTTTGTCATTCGTCTTTGATGTTTTAGGTTGAGATTGGTAGACAGTAGGAAACATAAATGCAATGTTCACCATCGAGTAGAAAGCGTTGTCTTGTAACACTGGTTGGTCGAGTTATAATAATATTTTCGAGATGATGGTCTTTTGTCCATCTATGTGTGGAGGGTTGATGTTGGTATACATTGTATGCGATTTGAGGATTCAAATGGCTTGTTGAGTGCGACATCAATACGGCGATCTCATTAGCAATCGGTTAAAGAACCCATTTGGATCAAAATCTGCAGTGGGGTGCTTCATTGAACATCATCCCGGTAGATTCATCATTGTTGGAAGCGGTGTGTTCATTTGATGTTTGATCAGCTGGTGGTCTTCTTCAGCGGTAGTTGTTATGCTTTTGTGTATCGGTATAAGAGTATTATCGGTTTGAGGTAATGAGATTGGTGGATACACGAATGCGTTCATCGATATGATATCTCTGAGCAGGGCAAATAACCTTTCCATTTGTTGGCGAAGTAAGGAGAGGGCTTTGTTCGACTGATGATGGGGTTTTGGGGAAGTTTAAAGCGGTTGTATCCGGGTTCCAAGGTTCGGTATACTTTCGGAAGCCATTTACGTAAAGTTCATCAAAATGCGCATGAATCGTTTCCATCACTTTTATGAATTGATTCCCGGCCGGAAACCTTTTGAATTATCGCTGTGTCAGAATAAAGACTCAATGTCGGCTTTGGCTTTTGAAGCTTTCCAAAGTCATCCGCGATTGTGAAAAGGATAGAAAAAGAGATCAAATGCATGAAAGTGTTTGAAATTGGTTTTATTTGTTGTGAACAATCTCAAAAACTGTTTTTGTGAAAAATTGTACCATAGACGTGCTAATGAAAAGAGTTTTAAAGCACAGAGACCGGTTTTTCAAAGGTATCCGTCAATCCATAACTGAACGGGATTGATTCAAAGATTGATAAGCCCCATTGTTTACATTCGGTTGTCACATGGTTGTCTGTATAATAGATCTCACATGCCACCTACCAGGAGCTTGTTAGATGTTGGCTCGAGAAGGCTTTCCATCTTCACAGTGAATATGTAAACACATCACTCAGATGTTATGGCAATACCACAAGGATAATGCATAGGACTCAAGATATAATCTCTCTTTCAACATTGTGTGAAACAGAGAGTCTTCATTGAAAGTGTCCTAATGAGATTTATTGATGATCTCGTGGCACTAGACTCAATTTGTGCATATTTGGATCCTATATGGGAGACTAGGGAGAGGGTCTCCTCCTTCAATATCAACAATCTCTAAGAGAAAGTTGATAGATAATGTCGGTTCCCGTGAGAATGAAACAAGTCCTTTTAAGAGGAACTTGAGTGGTTTGGAAGTTGAAGTGCGGTCGTCCTTTGGGTCCATGACGTCTTGTCTTCAATACCGATGTTACCATCAGTAGCATATGAATTGAACCGGTTTACGCTAAGGTTGAATAAATGGAGGGCTATTTGTTTTCACCCATTTCTCATTCAATTCTTTTTAATTCTTCAACCCCTGTGCTTACGAGACTTCATAGCTAGAACCTTGTTGGGTTTATTCGATTACTAGCTCATCTTAGTCCGCACTCTACCCATATCTCATTTTTCTCCTTTTATCATCATACCTAAGAACTCTACACTAACTAGTGGATAGTCCACAGGTAGATCCTCCGTTCGGCGGATCATGGGAACTAATACCTAACCTTATCATCCTTATATCACCATACATAATGTAAAGTTGGTTGGTCTTTTTGGTATTGTTCATCTGCCATAGGAACCAATTGAAAACCATTTGAAAATCAATCCAGATACTTATGATATTTTATCAAAGCATTTTGTACCGAATTGTTTTTGATATTTTTAGAAGAAGAACTCCCCTCAACATGTGAATCAAGTATTTGAAATAGTTTTCCACACGGAGGCAAGAGAAAAAATTAACTTCTTTGATTACCATTTTCAAAAAATATCAACATCACTTCCCTAATCGAATCAAGTAGATAAAGCATTTTGGGAAGGATGAGGTTTTCATGATTTTGCTCCCCTCAATATGTGCCTCGAGATTTGAAAAGAGTTTTGCACATACTAGAGGAACCTGCACCTTGAGATAAGTTATCACGTTTCAAATCATAGGTTTAAGATAGATGCTCCCCTCAACATGTGCATGGAAAATTTGAAATCGTTTGTCACATGTGGGAAGGAGAGCTTGTACATCCTTATAAAACCATTTACGAATTCAGTTTAAATCAATTTAAATCACAAATTCTACCCCGATCACAATTATCAAATCATTTGAGATTTGTGATCTCTTATAGATTTAAATTGATTTTGAAAGCTTTTAAGGAGAATTGTGACTTGATTATGAAAGCGTTTTAGCGATAAGATCGGATTTTAAGACTCTAAACTCCATTGATAAAACATGCATGAATATCTTTTGAAAACAATTGAATGCCAAATAACTTTTTAATTTAATTGAAATCATTCTCCCCTCAATCAATGACATAGGTTGTTGATTGAGAGATTGATATTTTGACAAATAAGTCGAGATGATTATCAAAAATAGAGACTGAGTTATTTTTCAAAGCAGTTAGTTTTCAGCAGATAAATGTTTAAAGAATCAGAGCATGGAATTTTGAAAACATGATAAAGTATGGCTCTGTTCTTTCTTTGAAAGCGGGTTCTTGCTGAAATGACAATAAACCATTGTTTCTCTTTCTCCCAAAAATAATTTTTTTTTTTTTTTTTGGAATTCGAACAACATCTAAAGTCCCGTGTCATTCTTTGAATGACAACACAAAGATCGTAGATATTATCGAACCGAGAAAAACATGACAAATTGACAATATTTTTGAAGATTTTTCGAATTTTTTTCAGATTTTTATGGATTTTGAAGGTTTTATAATTTTGTATTTTGTTTTTAGAATAGATATATACAAGAGATAGATGAAGATAGACCTTTACTCCTCGTCTTCCTCATGAAGACGTTTGAGTGTTTACGGTTGAAGGCTTTTCAAGCCAAGGCGTGGAAGAATAAACTCAAAACGTTCTCTTGGAAGAGCTTTGGTGAAGATGTCGCTAAGCGATATTGAGACCTCACAAAATAGAGTTCCACCACACCTTTTCCACTTGTTCCTTGATGAAATGATGTCGAATGTCGATATGCTTTGCTCTTGAGTGTTGAGCGTTGTTGCATGAGAGAGCAATAGCACTTTTATTATCCGCGATCTGAGAGGATTTTGTTGAATTCAAAGCCATAGTCGGATAATTGAGATCTCATCCATAAGATTTGAGCACAACAAGATGACATGGCTATGTATTCACCTCTGTAGAGGAAATAGAAGTACTCATTTGCTTCTCTGAAGACCAGCTCACAAGCTTATCACCCAGCGAGCACCTCGGATGTACTGGCGAGTATCTTGACACCTGCATGATCGGCATGCAGGTCGTTAGTGACATACGGTGTCCTTGGGGTACCAAAGTCCCATATTGATGGTTCCTTGGAGATACCGAAGGACCCGTTTAACCGCTTCAAGGTGCTTTTAGTAGGCTTAGCACGGTATCTAGCACACATGCAAACAGCGAACAAGATGTGCGGTCTACTAGTGTGAGGTACATCGAGGATCCAATCATACTACGATATTTTGTTTGGTCAATCATGATCCCCGAGTGGTCCTCATCTAGTTTGGTTCGATCAATCATGGGGTGTCAACAGGGTCACTTGAATCAAATCCAAATTTCTTTAAGATCTCAGTTGCATATTTAGATTGATTTATGAAAATGCCTCGGGACTTTGTGAAATTTGTAATCCCAAGAAAAATGACATTTGTCCCATCATTGACATTTGAAATTTTGAACTCATTTCATTAGAAAACGATCACATTCCATTGGGTCAGTCGAGGCAAAAATAATATCATCAACATAAATTTGAACATGAATTAAATGTTTGCACGACTTCACGGTGAACAATGTTGGATCAACTGCTCCTTTGCTAAATACGGTTGATAGAAGAAACTTTGACAGTGTATCATACCATGCCCTTGGAGCTTGCTTTAAACGTAAAGGGCCTTCTTCAGCGATAAGCGTGAGTAGGATGCTCTTGATTTACAAATCCTTCGGGTTGGGCGTAGGCGACTTCTTTAAGATCTCGTTCGGAAATGCCGTCTTCACATCCATCGATAGACTACCATGTTCTTACTAGCGGCATTAGCCAAAAGATTCGATTGCCTCGATTCGAACAGCTGGGCAAAAGATTCTTCAAATTCAATACCCTCCTCTTGGCGGTATCCTTTAGCAACTAATCGAGCCTTGTTCTTCAACACATCACCATGCTCATCAAGTTTCACTTTGAAGATCCATTTTAGAGCAATAATCATAGCACACTCTGGAGCGGGTACTAACTCCCATACATCAAGTCGATCAAACTCATGAATTTCATCTTGCATGGCATTGAACCGGCTATCTTCATTCATGGCGGTTTTAACATCTTTTGGTTCGATCTTAGAGTGTACTGAGTTGAAGAAGCACCATAAGGCATCGGTTGCAAGTTGTTTCCGTGTGGATCTGGGCGAGAGGATTTCCAATGATATTTTCTAATGGATGATCGTGAGTCCATTTTCTGAGGTGTTCATGTGGTAGTTGTTGAGGAACTGAAGTGCGAGTCGATGTCTCGAAGAAGATGGTTCGATGAAGATTGAGCAAATATGTTTTCAAATGAAGCATCTTCAGGAGTAGCAAAGGGATTAACTTCATCATTGATGCCAGAAACAGTTCCATGATGTACATTTGAAGAATGATGATTTGTTGATGAGGCGGAAGGATCAGGCGCTTCTTGACTTAAAGATATTGAGGCTGAGGATTGACTTCATTCACTGGAATATGGCAGCCTCTTTGTAGGGATCAACACTTCATTAGTACTTGGATCATAAAGTTCATCAAACATAGGATCAAACAATTTCTTTAAATCATCTTCGGATGGAGGTACATATGGAGTTTCTTGAGAAGAGTTTGGAACAAGGGATGAACCAATTGGACTGATTTGAAGTCTGGTCGAGCTGAATTGTTCAGGAGCCATTTGACCGTCGACTCATCAAGCGTAGCGTGAATTGTTTCCATGATATTTCGGGTTCTTTTGTTGTAGATTCGGTATCCCTTTTGTTTGGTGCATACCCTACAAATACTCAATGTCACTTTAGCTCTAAGTTTACCTAAGTCTTGACCCTCATTAGTTGGATAGCACAATGCTCCAAACACACGAAGGAAAGAGAGATTAGGTTTTCTGTTGTGGACAAGTTCATATGGTGTCTTTCCATGAGCAGTGTGAATCAGGGAACGATTTTGTGTGTAGCATGCGATGGCAATAGCTTCACCCGGAGAAACATTGGAACCTTTGAGTAAATAAGCATTGTTCTAGCGGCTTCTACAAGAGTTCGATTTCGCCTTTCAACTACACCCATTCTGAGGAGTTCGTGGATCACTTCTTTGATGGCTGATTCCAATGCTTTCATAAAATTCACTAAGTTGTTTGTTAACAAACTTCGGTTCCATTGTCGTCCGGATAATTCGGCGGTTTTGTTAAGTCGAACCTGCAGTTGTTTGATGAGTTTGATGATGATCGGGAGTTTCATCCTTTGTCCTTAAGAACTTGACCCAGGAGAATCTAGAGTAATCATCAACTACAACTAACACATATTTCTTCCCAAAGATATTCTGCACTCTCATTGGTCCACATAAATCCATATGAATTGTATGAAGAACTTATGTGCTGAGTTAGTAGGTTTGGATTTATGGGCATACTTCTTGCTTTTCCCAATTGACATGCTGAACAAAGATGATCCTTTTCATACTTTAGTCGAGGTAAACCTACAACTAAGTCCTTTCGGGAGAGATCATTGATGGTGCCGAAGTTCAAGTGATTGAGACGTCGATGCCATAACCATGACTTTGTTTTGAAGCCTTTGACAGCAAGCAAATTGGAGAAGACTTCATCATATCTTCTATAGAGATGGTGTAAAGATTTGAACCACGTGTTCCTCTTAAAAGTTCCTTACCATCAAGTTCTCTAACAAAACAAGTATGTTTTACGAGGCTACTTCTAGATCAGTCACGAAATTGACCGAAGAGAAACGATTATGACCAAGACCTTAAACATAGTATACTCTAGAGATAACACTATCACCAACAACATAATCACCATAACCCATAATTGCACGAAATGATCATTACGAATCTACTGTCCCGATGAATTTGCTCACGAAGTTCATGAGCGCGACGGTCTCCGGTCATATGCTTGGAACGGCTGAGTCCAGGTACCCGCGAGCGATTTGAACGATCTGCGGTTGAACCGCAGAAAGAATGGATAACTGGATTAATTGGGATCCCCATGCAAGAATGGGTTCCACTTGGTTAGTAACAGTAATTGGAACACCCACATCGAAATGAAACATCCATATCGAAGTAGAAGCAATGGAATCATTGGGAATAGATGCAATCTTTGGTGTCGTATTTGACCTATTTAAAGTATGTTCACTTCTTAAGGGAATAGTTCTACCATTAGGCATCCATTTTCTAGTGGGCATAATCTTAGCAGTTTGAGAACAAAGCTGATTATTCTTATGGCCAAAAGGTATCCAATAATAACCTATCTTTATAAAAGTTCTTCTTGTGGGTTTCCACTGTTTTCTAACAATCTTTCGTTTTTGCCTTTTTGCCTTATTTGCACGATTATTAGCATTAACAATTTTAAGCGGGCATTTGACACATTAGACAAAGCATTCACACCACATTCATGATTAGCAACAGAATTCAAGCGGACATCATTACAAGGTTTGCAAATAGTATCGAATGAATTAATTACGATGCGCCTAAGGCTAATACTAGAATCAACACGATTCATTTTATTCAACTCAAGCTTAAAGTTCCTAGGTTGGTCTTCTACTTTTTGCATTCACTTGAACTAGGCGTGCAAAAAGGGATACGTATTACTAGGCGACACATTGATGTATACTTTTCTTAAAAGCGGGCCTAGAATGGTTTTGAAGGCTGCGGCACTAGGCATAGAACAAGGCATCACAGCTTTGCCTTTGCACCTAAGGTTAAGGATTTGGGACATGTTGCAATTACACATTCTAGCAACTCTTGAGATCGTTTGGCATGGAGGCAAGCAAACCTAATTTCACTATCAAGAGGTTTGTTAATGAAATCCTCTTCGACAATCTCACGGAGACATTCTAGACTATCCTTAAGGTGAGCACAATATTCATGAAAAGCATGTTCATTATTCCTAAGATGAGGAGGAATATATTTAAGCTGTCACATGTATTTGCAATCTAAAGGTGACTTTGAGACAACATTCTTATTGAAAACAAGTGGCAGTTTCCCATTTCACGACTTCTCAGATTCTCAATTTCCTTTTGTAAAGGCGTTATTTTTAGTTGTTTTGGTCACGGGTGACTTTTATTGAATCATATAACTCTTTAAAATGTCGTTTAACTTTTCATTTTCTTCTAGAAAACTCTCGTTTTCCTTTTGTAAGGCATCAACTAAGTTTTGAAGATGAAAAGTTTGAGAATTCTGAGAATCTAAAGGAGGAGATTTGGGAGCCTGTCTTCTTGTTCGTTTGACCCTTTAATTGAGAGATTTGGGCTTTCAACTTTCGGATCGTGTTGCAATGAGCTTGAATCTGTTCATCACGTTTGTTAATTTGAAAAATGCATCAAACTCTGAGCATCGAGGATGTCTTGATATATGAGGTTTTGACATTTTCTTTAAGATGTTGATATTTTAGTTGTAAATTAAAATGCTCAACTTCTAGTTTAGAAAAATGTTTAACCAAATTGTCGTGATCATCCGGTTCAATTTTCTCGTTTAGTTTAGAATTAGTTTTTCAAGCTCAATGACACGATCATGGGAGACTTTCAGGGCAACCGATAATTCATGAAATTTGGAAGCATTAATGGAACAATTTGTAGCATTGAAAACACATCTTGAGCAATACATTAGAAATCAGTTCTCATTTAGTGTAAGCAAGTTCTTCCTCTCAATCTCATTATATTTTAGTGCTCGCTCATAGTCACTAACTTCAACTATCATTGCATCAAATTCCTTTTCCATTCCCTTAATATCGGTTTCTATCCCCTTTTTAAGACTCTCAAAGTGATCTTTTAGAAGTTTAAAGAAAGGCATGACCTCGGTTAAATAACATTCTTTCATTTGCTCAAAACCCCTTTCTCCTTGTAATACCGATGGGTGTGATCCTTTTATTGCAAGTTTTCTCAAAATCAACAAATAGTTGAAGTATAACATATTGGCTAATTAAGGTCTTGCTTTTAGTGGCAATTGTTCTAGGAACAAGATGCATTGGTGTATTAGGAGGATACACGATTCTAGGCATTTTCCAAGAGGGGGTTTGTTTCAACAATATTTTCGACTTTTGCCTTATCTAAATCCATTTTCCAGAACACTTGTTCGGGAGTCAACAATGTCTGAGGCTTAAACATGTTCAAGGAAATCCATTTTCCTTTTTGTAATCATGGGGTGTGATTATTTCTTCTCTTACATTTAGGATCATCTAATTTCTTGTTCATCTTTTCCCTAGTGACTTCATCGGATTTCTTATCTTCCTCTGTGCACTCAGCGCAACTAGGTTTCTGTCTAGGTTTAAGGATTTCATTGCCATCATAAAGAACCTTATGAGCATTTCTAGCCTTTTAATGACCTCTGGATTTGGTTCCTCAACAAGGGAATGCTATGCTTATCGCTTAGGACTCTATGCTTAGTGATCATGTGAGCGGTCTGAATGGTGTTTCCTTGTACGTACAACTTGTTTTCAAGTTTGTTTTCAAAGTTTTAGATTAGAAAAATCATTCAAGAGTTTTGATTCCTTTGAATTAAATTCTTGCTTAAGCATTTTCAAATTTTCTTGAAGTTCTTGTTTTTGCTTAGCGGTTTTAGAAAGCTTTTCTTGCAAGGAGTTTAACTCTTGTTTAATATTTCTCTAAACCTACTTTTTCTAATAGTTGTACGCCATTTGGCGTCATCCATTTCCTGCTCACGAGTGGTCAACTCAAATTTAGCACGTTGTTCATAAATAGCACACGTTCTTTATAGGCATTTAATTCCTAATATTACAGACTCATCGGGGCACATGGCAGTGTATTCATCAAAAATATAGTCATTGTTGACTGCAGGAGATGCATCACTTGGCACAACTTCACTTTCACTTTGTTTCACATATTGATCATATGGGACAACATTGATATTACCATATTTTCAATATTTGATACAAAGTGTCCAGTTGATAGTACTTTGTTATGCATCTTTTGCACATCAGCATCATCGTATAGTTTTAGTACCTCTGAGATGAGTTTGTCTTTGGATGGGCCAGCTTGTGGTGAAGAGGAGACCTTGGGAGAAACCATTGGAGAAATGCTAGCCATAAAGATTGTGTGCAGTAGGTCCATCATCCACATCAGAGTCGTATGCATCACAATCAGCGACTTGAAAGGCATTCGGATGATTGTGACCTATTTCCTGAATAGGCTGCTCATCCACATCTGCATCATAGGTCTTGGCATTGCCCTCAGCTAAAAACAACAATTCCTCTTCATCCAAAGCAGCACCATTATCCTGAGCTTGCACAATAGCATCTTCTCTGAAGTAATCAGCAATCTGTGGACGCTTTGGAGATGTGCAGTTCCTTGCAATGTGTCCCTCACCACCACATTATAACATTTGATCAACTTAGCTTGACCTTGATTACCATTCCTTCCTCGATTCTGATTACCAACATAACCTCTACCAGCTCTACCTCTTCCTTGATCATACCGTCTTTCCTGAACTGGTTGCACCACGATCCTCCCATCTTTAACAGTAGCTTGATTATGTGGGTTAGATGCTGTTCTGAGGTTGTTATTGGTTTGTGGGAGAGAATTCATGTTTTGACTAATCAGAAGAGCTAGTTGATTAATGAAATTACCCACGTGTGCATCAGCATCAGCTTGTTTGAACATAGGATCAGGAATTAGTTTGTGATTACCATTTCCCATGGGTATGACTTGTGAGGCTTTGGTTGTGATTCCGATGTTTGAGTAGAAGGCAGTTGAGTCATTAGACGAGCTTGTCTCTCCCTGGTTGGTTTTGAACTGATTAAGAACCAATTTTTCAAACATCGCATGTCTCTCATTCTGAAGGAGGAAGGCATAGAGTTTCTCATAGTTTGTATTCTTCAATCCTTTAGTGAGCTTCACAGAGGTGACAAACTTGTGCCATTCGGGATTCATGTTGTTCACAAATTTTGAGTTCAGCTGAATGTTAGGCATAGTCATTCTGATGTTCCTCATGTCATTCACCAACTTATGAAATCTCACATAGTACTCATAGACACTCCCATCTGGTTTCATCTTGAAGTGTTCAAATTCGTCATAGAGTTGTGATTCTCTGTCTTCCATAGTTAATTCTGAACCTGAGAGAAGCATCTTGACATTATCCCATACTGCCTTTGCTTCGGTGTTGTGATTGATCAGCTTGTAGATGTCTTTAGGAAGACCTTGAAGAACAATGTTAGAAGCCCTGATATCAGCATCGAATCTCTTTGTCTCCTTATCATCAAGCTCATCATACATCTTTGGTCTGTCCATTCCGTAAATCAGAGTTCCATCTTCAGCAGTATCAAGTACATCTCTAGTCGTCTCAACTCGATACGGTCCTTCATCAATGGATTTGAGAATGTTGACACCATTTTCCTTTCCATGGCAGTACAATCTGATTCGTTGAGCCCAAGAATCGTAGTCAGTTCTGTCAAGCATGGGTGGACGAGTATCTGAACCAGCTGCTTGAACATCCTCGACAACTATGGAGATGATAGTAGGAACGTTTGTAGACATGTTTCTAGCTCTACGGGATTTTGCAATTCTTTGATTAAACCGGGAAATTGATTCTTTCACGGGATTTTACTAAACCAAAAGAACAACCGTAAGAATGTAACACGAAGAAGAAAAAGGTCTAAATGAACAAGTTGCTAAACACACAACTCGCATAAGCAGTCAACACGCAACACACTCAACTCGCTAAATTAATCAAGTCGCTAAATAGCCAACTCGCTTTAGTCTCAAGTTGCTATATAACAACTCGCTACAATCCAAGTCGCTAGCAAAATTTTGGCAGCAATTCGCTAAGCACCAAGTCGCTAAATAATCAAGTCGCTAAATAGCAACTCGCTAGGTACCAACTCGCTAACACCAAGTCGCTAACAATATAAAGTACAAGTCGCTAACTTACACCAAGTCGCTACGTGTAGTGGAGAATCCACTACTTGTACTTTTTGTCGGCTTGTCTCACTAGACAAGTCGCTAACCCAACTCGCTAAGACTTTCAACTACAACTCGCTACCAAATTGTAAAGCAAGTCGCTACCAAGAAAACTTTTTCGTGGCTCAAGTCGCTAGCATGAAAAACACATAAACACCACTTTTCAATCCAAAAACAACCCAACCACTATGATTCAAACCTTCTAAATCAAGACCTAAACACTTGTGATGATTCAAAACACAAAAGTACTACCAAAATAGAAACTTTAACACTAGAAATCAACCAAATGATGCAAAAACCACTAAACTTTTTCAAACTCAAAAACCACCTAAAAACCACTAGAAATCCAAAGATATGTAAGAGATGATCTAACCTTGGCTCTTGATACCAATTGTAGGATATTGGATTTCACATACACATCAAACCATAACTCAAAGTGGGCGTATAAAGGTGAGTTCTAGAGAGAGAAAGTTAGAGGTTTAGGGAACTTAGTGAGAGAAAGAAAAATCTTATTATGAGCTCCAACTCTCTACCTTAGAAGGTAGAGAGTATTTATAGTATTACAATAAAACGCCACACAACGGGCTGTGGATCAGGCATACAGTGGGTAAAGACCCGTCCGTCCTCCACGGTGTTACAAAACTAGATACTACTTAACATAAAAGTACTATGACTACGAGCTTTCTAACAATTACATATACTTGAGGTGACCGACTCTTTAATACCTGGAATTTCTAATTCCTAACACGTTTATTTACGTTTTTGCCCCTTTTTTTTTACGTTTTCGTCTGTTTTTTATGTTTTCGTCCGTTTTTTTTACGTTTTTGTCCGTTTTTTTCGTTTTCTTCTGTTTTTTTACGTTTTCGCTCGTTTTTTAACATTTTCGTCTACTTTTTATGTTTTTGTCCCTTTTTTTACGTTTTCATCTATTTTTTCGTCCGTTTTTTATGTTTTTTGTCCGTTTATTTACGTTTTTGCCTTTTTTTTAAGTTTTCGTCCGTTTTTTTAAGTTTTCTTTTGTTTTTTACGTTTTCGTCCGTTTTTTTTACGTTTTCTTCTGTTTTTTTAGGTTTTCGTCTATTTTTTTTTACGTTTTCTCCTTTTTTTTTACGTTTTCGTCCATTTTTTTACACTTTCGTCTATCTTTTTACGTTTGTCGTCTATTTTTTTATGCTATCGTATGTTTTTTTTACGTTTTCGTCTGTTTTTCACTTTTTTTATCTGTTTTCATACACTTCTATTCGTTTTCCTCGATTATTCCACGTTTTCATCTATTTTTCTTACGTTTTTATCCATTTTTATCCATTTCATACATATAAAACGTATAAAAACGGATGAAAATGTATGAAATTAGATAAAAACATATAAAAATGGATAAAAACGTTTCTATATTGATTTTAAATCACGATTTCTATTTGAAAAGGGATCAAAATCGTGATTTAAAATCGATAAAGAAACTTTTTTTTCCATTTTCATATATTTTGATCCATTTTCATACATTTTTATCCGTTTTCATACCTATTATATGTATGAAATGGATAAAAACATAAGAATAATCGACGAAAACGAATAAAAGTGTATGAAAACAAATAAAAAAGTGAAAAAAATAAACGAAAACGTAAAAAAACCAGACGAAAACATAAAAAAAAAACGGACGAAAAACGTAAAAAGATAGACAAAAATGTAAAAAAAATGGACGAAAACGTAAAAAAGGGGGGCGAAAACGTAAAAAAACATAAGTAAACGTAAAAAAACTAACGAAAACGGATGAAAACATAAAAAACGGACGAAAACGTAAAAAAAAAGGGTGCAAAAACGTTAATAAACGGTCGAAAACGTAAAAAAAATGGACGAAAACGTAGAAAAAAGGACAAAAACGTATAAAAGGTGACAAAAATGTAAAAAAACGGAAAAAAAAAAAAAAAAAAAAAACGTAAAAAAGGGCAAAAACGTAAATAAACAGACGAAAAAGTAAAAAAACGAATGAAAACGTAAAAAACGGAAGAAAACGTAAAAAAGGGACAAAAACAGAAGAAAACGTAAAAAACGGACGAAAACGTAAAAAAAAAAGAGATAAAAACGTAAAAAAACGGACGAAAATTGTTGGATTGATGTACTCTAACCAAACTAACTTAAATAGCTTGTAAGGTTTTAATAACCTCGGATAAATCTTAAGTTACTAACAATGAAACACTGAACTAACTCTATTAAGTATGCGGAATTTACTTAACAAAGCTAAGAAGAATTAACTTCAACTTCAACGATTTTATTAATACTTAGAACCTGCTTGTTATACAGATTCTTTAACAACTCTAATACTCTAATATCGAACTCTCTAAAAACTATAATAATGCACGTACGTCTAATGCCAATCTAGGGATCCTTTTATAGGCATAAGGATAACCCTATTCGGTTTACAATTCTATTTCTTGTACGTCAAGCAATTCTAAACTAAACTTAGAACATTCTAGAATTACATTATTATCCTTAACGATTTTGCATAGCAGTCCTTTAACCTTGCAGTACTTTGATGAACGAGCAGTACTTTGACTTCTTTCATTTAGCAGTACTTTGACTTCAGTACTTTAAATCTTCAGCACTTTAACTTTCTATATCCCAACAATCCTCCCCTAACTTGAATTCTTACTTGCTTGATTTCAAGTTCCTTTGTATATTTGACTTTAATATCTTTGTCTTCAAGGAAAGATTGTGTCTTTATCTTTAGATTATATCTTTGTATTCCCTGTGCTTGTATCATCATCATCAAAGTAGTCTTTATATGTAATCCTTTACAGCAACAATCAGCAAGCTCCATCTTTTCAGCAACTCAGCAACATATGGCAATTTTGTACATCAGTTCATAAAGTTTCAGTCTATTCTCATCACTTCCAGGTGTGTAAACTCCTGTGAGAGGTGAATCATTGAAAATTTAATGGATTTTGATGTCTCTTTACCAAAGCCATTAACTCTGGAGTAGCCTAATGTTTAGGTGTGCAAGACCATGGTACATTGATAACCATATGATTTTTAGCAAATCATCAGCTATCAACAGATTTGATTTGTCTTTACCAAAAGCTGTACCCTTTTGGACTAGTTAGTTCTTGCAACCATGGTGAACTAATTACCATATAAATGATTTTTCCACAGCCTTTACCACAAGCCATTTTTCTTGTTGGCTAGCGAACTCTTCACATTTGCTGATATGGTGAGTTGATTACCATACAACTTATTAGCAAGTTGTCAACTATATAACGGATTTGAGATATCTTTACCAGAGCCGTTTGCTCATGGATTAGCCAATCCTTTTGTTAAACATGGTGGATTGATAACGTATTGTTATAACCATCTCAAAAACCATTTGTTGCTTATAACTTTTGTTTCAAAATATTTATTACTTTAACAAAAGTTTTCTTTCAAAAATCATTAACTGATTTTGTGCTGCGAGCAGTACTTTGATTAAAAGTACTGTTTGTTCAGCAGTACTTTGAATAAAATACTGATTTATCAAAAAAAATTACAATTAAGAATCATACCAGAATTTAAGTATCATCATCAGCCATAGTAGTCCATTTGATAAACAATTCGATGACCATTAATGCTGTTTCATTCACCTCTTCAACTTCCATTCCATGATCTAGCATCCTTCTCATAAGATCTGATG
Source organism: Chrysanthemum makinoi (assembly GCA_910596185.1). Lineage (NCBI taxonomy): Eukaryota > Viridiplantae > Streptophyta > Magnoliopsida > Asterales > Asteraceae > Chrysanthemum > Chrysanthemum makinoi. The sequence goes on from OU343224.1 coordinate 270,968,238, forward strand.
TGAGTGGATATCTTCTTTCTACTAACATATGGATCATGGTTCCATCTTCTATCTCCAAAACATGTACTCCAGATTCATCAAAGTATCTCCAGCTATTAATCTCCCATACTTCTTGATTATTCCATATAGCATCAGTACTTGTTTCCTCTATTTCCCAGATAGTTGTGAGGTCTCCAAGTAATATTAAACCAACTCCTTCTAATGGAATGTGTTCAAAATATTCTTGCACTAATTTGTATAAATGCCACAAATCTTCTCTGCTAATGATGTGCAATATGTCCCATAGCAAATTAAACACACTAAAACTCTCATCTTCTCTATGGAACATCAGATAATCTCCATCTGGTGATTCTACAACTTCAAAAGTAGTTATCTTTGATTTCTTTTCTGCAACATTTTTAGACTTAGAATGCTCAAAGTCTATAACTCTTAAGTAATTTCTTAGCTCATCAACTGTATTTGTCCTTAACTCTACCTTCTCTGATGGCTGTTCTTCTTCAGTTGTTCTTTTTCTTTTTAAACTTCTTTTTCCAGCATCCTCCTTTTGCTCATCATCGTCTTTAAAATCTTTAATACTATCAACCTGCTTTTGATAAGCTTCTCTTACCAAGTCATACAGCTATTTCATCTCAACATATTTCAGCTTATGTAACCCAGTATACCCTTGACCCTTTAAATAAGCCATCATGGCATTTCTTTCCATAGCAATATTTGGTCTTCTTGGTAAACTCTTTACTGGTACAGCAGGTTTAGGTTCCTTCACTGGTATAGTTACCTCAGCATCATACTCTGCTTGAAACTTCTTAGCAGCCTCTTCATTCTTGGCTACTTCAATTGCTCTAATTTCTGCCAAAGTGAGCTTCTTCTTCTTTGTTTCTACCAGCTTACCTTTTCCTTTATCTTTTGGATCTAAAGTAGGTTGAGAAGCTTGAGGTTGTGCTTCAGCAACTCCTGGAATGCTAACACCCCTTGGTTTTGATAAGTTGTGCAATATTTCAGCAACAGTCTCATCATCACTTGCAGTGTGCACTGGTTTAGGTGTATCAGCTTCCTCTTCTGGTATGACTGTTGAAGGACCAGCTTCCTCTTCAAAGTCTAGAATCCTTGGTGTGATTAGCTCTTGTCTGTATGTTCCTTGAAGAGCAGCAGTACCTTGATCATCAGTACTTTGAACACCATCAGTACTTTGAACACCAGTTCCTTCAGGCTCAGTACTTTGAATGTTTACTTGTGCTTCAGTACTTTGAGTTTGAACATCAGTACCTTGAGTTTCAGTACCTTCAGTATCTTTATCAGTATGAGGTTGAGCATCTTTATTCAAATTATCTTGCTCCAGATTCCTCCCCAAGTTGAATGAAGATTGCTGTTGAACCTTTTTGCCCTTTGAAGGCTTCTTAAACTTCTTCCCTTGTCTCTGCTGTGACTTGACCCATAACCTATGATGTTTAACCAAAGGCCATACAAAAGTCTTTAATCTTCAAAACTTGATTTTTAACTTATTGATTTGTTCAGCCTGAGCTTCAAAGTCTTTCTTCAATCTTACTAGCTCCCTTGTCAACGCATATTTATCCAGAACTTAACCCTCAGATGCCACATCTCCCTCATCTCCTCCAGATGTTTGAAGCCCATCTGTGGAAGTATAATCATTGGGAGAGGATGGTGGGTTTACTTCTGGTTCTGAATCACCATGAGCAGGTTCTTGGTGAGATGTAGCAAGGTAAGCTTCAGTACCTTCTGGTTCAGCAGTACCTTGTGAAGAAGCAGTACCTCGAGTTGATGCAGTACCTTCTCCTTCTTCACTTGCAGCAGCTTCATCTCTGATTGCTTGAACAATCTCCATCATGGAAGTAGTCAATGGAGTGTTCCTTCCAGAAAACCTATCACTCTTCTTAGCCATGAAAGTGAAAATCTTTGCTGGTTGTACCACAACAGGTAATAAGCTTGAAGGCTTTGGTACATCATGAAGTTGTTTATTCAAGAAGACTTGAATAAATCTTGGATACATTAAACAGGGTGATCCATTAGAAATATGAGATAGCATACCATCCATAATGAGTCTTGAAAATTTAAAGACACGATTTGTAGCCAATCCCACTAAAGCAGATGCTATATTGGATCCAAATTGCTCCCATTAAGTACTATTAGAACTGATACAATGAAATAATACATGCACCAAGTACTTCCAATGTGGACTAAACAAGGGTTTCTTGAATGTTGTTTCAGTTAAAGACCCTTCATACCCAATGTCTCTCAAAGTATCCAAAAGAAGTTGTTTATCAAAACGTATAGCCCCTTCTTAATCATCAAATATCAAATCTTCTCGAATGGAGGCTTCACTAACTCTAATGATTTTACCAGCAACCTTAGCCTGTATATAGGACTCATCATTCGCCATGTGAGTTCTAACAGTCGCCCAAAATTGTTGAATCCATGGCTCAATAACATCTGGTTCCACCAAAAGCGCATAACTTGATGGATCTGGACACACACCTATTGTCAATGATATTTTGTATAATATTAGTAAGCACGTGGAATTTACTTAGTAATACTTAGAAGATGGATTGTATGATGTATTGTGAGTAAACACAGATTAAACACAAAACTTAAGCTCCAATATTATTAATGAATAATAAGAGTGATCTTGTTTATCACTAGGGTTACACCTTGAAGCCTTTATGAGTAATACGTATGAATGTAAGTACGTAAGTAAGTTTCTAAGTACCTAAGACAATGACCTAGGACCTCCTTTTATAGCACAAGGAATCCTTTACAAGATAAGTATAAAGCTAACAGAATAGAATATACACTAGATCTTTTCTATACTTATCTAAACACGTTTTCCTAATAGCAGTGGTAATAATGTACCAGCAGTGGTAATACGTTTCCACTGCTAGTATAATCTAAGCAGTGTCTTCCACAACTATCAGTGGTAACTGATTATTCCCAACAATCCTCCCCTAAACTTATGATTTATCTATAAATCAATAAGTTTCTTCAATCTGCATCATCTTCAAGGATTTGGGGAATTCAATGAAACACTTTACTTCTTCCTTAACTTCTGAATAGCTCTTGAACATTGATCTTGAAGCCTATGTAACAATGCTCTGACCTTCTCACTATCTTCATGAACTCTTATATTAGTACACAACATCACTGTAAGAGTTCCAGCTCTGAGTGGATATTTATTCTCAGCAAGCATGAATGCATCTACTCCATTTGCTGTAGAAACATGATGAACTTCACATGAATCATAGTAGAACCATCTAGTACCAGGACAAGAACATGAGAACTTCTAGAAATCATCATTATCATCAGGTTCATAGAGCCTTCTAAGATTAACCCATAACTGCATCTCCTTCATATCTTTGAGATCTTGAGCATCAAACCTTTCTTGAACTAACTTCCATAATTTGTCAAGATCATCTCTGTCAAAATCTTTAATTAGATCTTCCAATTGAATAAATGATGAAGTTTCACCACCTAGCCTTGTGATCGTCCATGTTGGAGCAAAATTGCTAGCAGTGTAAACTTCCCAATCAATGATAGGATGTCTAACTTGCAGTGGTTCTAGATAAAAATCTTCTTCTTCAATCACAATCATATCAGTCAGTTGTTCTTCAGTGAACTTCTCAGTTGGAACTTCTTGTTCTTCAGCAAACTTTATCTTCTTAACAGTCTGAGAATCACTGTCTTTGGCCTTTCTCTTCAAACCAGGATATCTTCTTGCTTCTTCTTCAGAGTCCATTGGAATGAAATCTCTATCTTGTCTTTGAACTCTGTAGTAGATACTTTCAACTTTATCATCAGACATTCCTTTGAATTGATGTCTTTTCCAGCCACCAACATTGCAACAATAAGTCTTCATGTATGCAATAACTTGTGCCTTAGTTGGTTTCCTTGGTTTCTTTTGACCCTTTCTGACTGAACTAATCACATCTTGAAGTGCTTGATTATTCTTCATCTGTATAAAATCTTTCAACTGAGCAGTTCTTTGTTCCTCAGTTAAAGATTTATCAGCTACAAGGTCAATTGCCTTCTTCTTGATTACTGGATCATTTGCAATCAAGAAACCAATTTCTTCTTCAGTAGGTACATAGCTGAACTCTGGAGTTTTCTCTCTTAATCTTGTAAGTGGAACAGTGGAAATTGGATTTTCCAATCTATCCAGCCTTTTAGCCTTCATAAAGCTTCCAACTTCCAATTCTTCAAGCTTTTTCTTTGCAGCAACTTCTTCTTCATTAATCTTTTCAGCAACTTCTTTATCATGAGCAATCTGAGCTTGTTCTTTCTTAGAAATCTTCCTCATAGGTTGCTCTTCACTTTCCATAACAGCTTTACCTTTGTCTTTCTTTTGTTTAACAGTTTCTTCACTTGCAGTGACAACATTTTGAGTACCAGTGGGAATATATGGCTCTGCAGTGGAAATTGGATCAGTGGTAAAATCTATTGCAGTACTGAAAATATCTTGCTCTAGTTGCTCTTCTTGAGTATCAGCTTTTTCTGCACCTTTACCAGAAACACCTTCATCTTCAAAATAAATTTTCCTCCCCTGAGTTTTAGCATCCGTTTTCCTCCCCTGTTTGGGAGAATTACCCAAATCAGCACTGAAGTCTTCTGAATCATCACCAAAAGGTGAAGATGGAGATGATAGCACAATATTTGCAGTTCTTCGTTGCTTGAAGCCCTGCAACTCGTCCTTCAAGGTCTGAATCTCTATCTTCAAAAATGTAATATCCTTGGCATGTTGCTCTTTAAGTTGTGCCAAGTCTTGTTCCAGAGATTTGACCTGTTTGACTAACTTTGTACACAAAACCATCAATTCCAATTGTTGCCCACTGCCCTCATCACTTCCAACTGTGTGACCTGTTGGGAGAGGTGAATCATGGGGCATTGACTCAGAATCCTCCCTAGTTGGACTAGGTTGAAGTCTAGAACCACCACTGCTTGTTCCTAGACCAAAAGGTTCAGAAACATGTTGTGTTGTCATGAGAGAAATTGGTTGTTTGCGCCTCCTCTCATAGGTGTGAGAAACAGGTGGAGTATAATCAATGTTAGGAACAGAGATTATGGGTGAGTTTTGTTCAAGTGAATCCTTTGCAAGCATTTGAGGAAAGAGAGGTGTAAAATCCATATTGCCATCTTTATTCATGTTTTGAAAGACTTTAGGCTTAAGGCAACGGATTTTGTAAACACTTTTGTGGGGTTGCAGTTGAAATTCATTTAGCACTGCTTGCACAAACCTTGGATACATTAAAAATTTTGTTGAACTCTTTACATTGCCAGTCATACTTGTAAAAATATATTTTGACCAGTTAAAAATCTTATCAGTGGCTAGACAAACCAAAGGGTAAGCCATGGTTGAACTAAATTGCTCATAAGATGTTTTCTTTGGACTAAGACAATGTAAAAGAGTATGTATCAAAAATCTCCATTGGGGAAAAAAACCACTCTTTTTGAAAATAGCCTTTTTATCAGTGGTATCATACCCCATGGATGATAAAGTATCATGTATTTCTGGCATAGGTAATGTGATGATACCATTGAGATCATCCAATTGGAAAACTCTCCTCAAGGATGCCTCAATAACATCAAAAGTTACCCCATCCACAGTGGCTCTTAGAGCATCCACTGTTTCATGTGTATCTCTATTCTCAAGTGTTATGGACTGAGCAGAAGTCCAAAACTGTTTGATTTGAGAGATATAGATTGTGGGTTTTAAAAGCAAAGCATACCTTATATGGGTAGTATTGAGAAAGTCCACAATCTGATGAAAAACAGGGCCACTCTTCTCGTTTGACTTTTGTAGGTAGGCCACTTGGTTGTGCTCATCTGCAAATTTTAATGGTGCCATAGAAACTTTTGATGAAAAACGATGTTAGGTCAGTAATAATTGAAGGAATAACTAGCCAATTGAGACAAAAGATATATAGAGGTAGGGTTTTAAGATTGTAGCGCAAGAAAAATTATCTAAGGAAAGTATTTATCTTTAGAGGATAAATATCAAATAGGAAAGTAGATAATTCTCTAGAAGTTACCCTATATATATGGAAAGCAATTTTTCTACAACGGCTAGTAAAAAATTTGTTATTGACACAACAGTTGTAACGGCTAGATCATCAGTGGTAAAATAACACTGTCAGTGGAAACTGTGAACTAGCAGTGGTAATTTTTCACAAAAATTTCAAAGAGCAGTGGTAAAGAAAAACATATAAAAACTAGACTGCTCTTATCATAGTTTTTAGCAAACTACCAGCTATCAACGGATTTGATATGTCTTAACCATGAGTCGTTTGCTATGGACTAGCCAACTCTTAATCATAAAGAATATGGTGAGTTGATAACCATATAGTTTTTGGTAAACTATCAACCATAAACGGATTTGTCAAGTCTTTACCAGTAGCCGTTTGCTCTGGACTAGTTGATTCTTATGTGGATTAGACATGGTGAATCAATAACCATTTGTTGTGTATCTCAGATATATACCTTTTAAGAACAACTCCAGCCAAGATTGGTTATGTATCTGCATGTGTTATCCTAATACAAAGAGTATGAATAACCAACTTGGTTTAACCAAAGTTATTTTTAACCAAGCCACTTGTAAAAAAAAATATCTTCCAAAGTCAACCCGATAATATCTATATTTACTCTTTAACCTACCAAATTAGGAAAAAGTAAATATACTCATTAATGAACCCTTGAGACTGAATTTTCCTATATAAAGAGGCTTGGCATATTGTAATCTTCATCAAAGCACATTCAAACACACAAAATCCCTAAATATAATCATGAGCAATCCTTCCAACACCATTAACATCTCCTTTGATTCAGAAGAAGAGTATGTGATCGAGTCAGAAACTTCCTCAGAGACATCAGGATGGGCTGGATACTTTCCATCATGGGCTGGAAGCACTTCATCCAAGAAGTACACTAAAGAGACTGCCAAGCATGTACCTGCTGCTAAACCTGCACCATCTCTCGAGTTTTACTCCAGCTCATCAGATGATGATGTTCAAGATGATACCAATGCCTTGTCCAAAAAGTTGACAAATGCTTTGTCAGTGGCTTTGGGAACAGCCATCTCCAACATGAATAAAACTTCCACACCAGAGAAACCTGCAAGACTACCAAGGCCTCCTCCTCAAGTTCTTGGTCTTGCTTGTCCAAGAATGCAGTCAACCTTTGAGAACAAAAGGAAGAGAGCACACAAGGCCAAGCACAATTATTATGGCAAGGGCAAGAAGCCAATGGAGTAGCTGGTGTAGGGTTTAGGAATGTAGGAAGTTATCTTTTGTGTTTTGATTATGGTTGTTGACACTCTCTCTTAGATGTAATGAATCTTTCATGAAATTTCCCTGTTTTCCTTTTTCCAGTTTGAGAGTAACTTATTTCCACTGCTTGCATTATAGTTTCTACTGTTAGATTTAATTTCTGCATAGAGGTTAGTGGACAACTAAAAAGACAAACACTAAAGATCAACCACTTCAATGCAATCAAAGAATCCTTCAAATCATCATGTCAAAAACAGAAATCATACACTGAAAGAGTGTGTAAGGTATCAGTGGTTAGAGAATAGCAAAGAGTGAGTCCATAAGCAGTGGCTAAATTCCAAGTTAATTTGGTCAACTCCTAGTCACTAATCCGGCCACCAAATTCAAATACATCATTTACTTCTCAACAACTTACACCTTCCCTTCATTAACTAACTGATTCCTACTTAAACTTTGTATTAAAGAACCAAGCACCCACAACCTTCTAACACACCAACACTTCTCTCTCCTAAACTCTGTCAAAAACAACTTTACCAAAAATTACCATGAGCAATTCAAACCCAATCAATGTCTCCTCAGACAGCTCAATATCGAATAGCTTTTGGGATGAAGAAGCATGGCATTATATTCTGAATAATCTAGGTAAAACAAAAAGAGAGGTGTTTGAAGCAGTTACATCAAGAAAAAGAACTCATGCAGATGCTAACCTTGTTGCTGCTGATCCTTCTTCAACTCATTCAATGCCACAAGAAGCTGTCATCATTGAAGATAGCTCAGACTCCAATGCAAGCTACATTTCCCCATGTACAAGCACAAATGATGATACTACTTCAAGAGTCTTGAATGTTCCTCCCCTGGCTAGAATCCTTCCATCAGGAGAATTGCAGATGCCTCCTTTTCCACCACTATTTACAATACCATCACAAGAAGGATCTTCATCATCTTCACCACCTGTTAGAAAAGTGGTGATGGGGCTAGCAAGCCCTAAGGTATACAGCTGGATAGATATGCGTAATGCGCTTAAGGTGATGCCGACATGGGCCTGTCGAAAGAAGCCATAAGTGGTAGATGGTGATTAGGTTGGGGATGGGAATGGGTAGAATGTGAAGCTTTTGTTTGGAGTAGGTTGTTTTCAGATGATGTAATGATGCTTGTAATCTGTAATCCATGGATGTATCTACTGCACTTAGTGCAGTTTTGTGAAATAATAATAATGATCCATGTTTTTCTTTAACTTTAGAGTTCTTGCATCATTCTTGTTGTTTCATTAACTCCATTACCAAAACTGATATACTGTCCATCATAATTTTCAAAATCTGAGAGATAGGACTTGTTGCCAGTCATGTGCCTTGAACACCCACTATCTGTATATCCTCGATCTGATCTTTTTGATCTTGGATGTTCCTGCACATAAAAGTAAAGAGTTAGTTTCTTTTGGGGACCCAAGCTATGATTGACTTCGATTTGCCTCATGTATCAATATAGTTAAATCTATCAAAGGTCATTGATACACCATTGGGATTGGTTGTAGAGGAAGTTCCTTTAGGTTTCCATTCCCAACGTGCTGAGGCCTTCACAGCATTGCACATGTCCCCCCTTTTCTTGTTTACAACCTTTGTAGTGGACACTTTTAACTAAGCAGTGGAAACTGCTGGTTTAGTTTTAGGTACCCACTGTTGGTTATAATGAACCTTTTTAGCTTGAAAAGTTCCTTTCCCTGTTTGTGCAGATTTTTGCAAAAGTTGTTTTGGACTTTGCACTTTTAACAGGTGACTTAGGGTGAGCAGTGTTAATAGTTTTTGCAGTGGCAAAAGTTTTAAGACAACTTCTCAATTGAACTGTTCTTGGGACCATTTTGCAGTGTGAATTAGGGTGTACATTATTTTGAAACCTGTTAGACTCCACCCTTTTATTCCCATGGACTTCCCTTCTCCTAAAATGATAGTCACATTTAGCATTCAAATGATAAAAACTACCACAGATATAACATGCCTTATTGTACATCACAAAGTCACTACCTAGTTGTTGAGATTTAACATGATTCCAACTGCTTTGGTTACCCCTAGGAGCTGGTGACTTTTTCCTATACATCTCAGCATACTTAACAGTTGGTCTAGTTTTATTAGCTTGTCTCCTAGGTTCCTCTGCAACAGTATTAACAACTTTTGGGATAGAAGCCTCTTCATTCTTTTTAACCTTCTCATCTACAACAGATGAGTCACTAGCACTCTCAAAAACATCATTATCATGCTTAACCAGTTCCTCAGTTTTCACAAATGTGTTCTTTAGAGGACCATATTCACGTTCAAGATCCTGAAACTCTTCTAAGCCTGTATGAGCTAAATCTATACCTGGAGGTGATGGAACACCTCTTAGTGGTGGGGGAGCTGTATTATAACCCATACCAGACTTAACTTTACTTTGTATTTGAGCATTCAAAATTTTATCACTTAGACTGATGATAACATGTGTCTAAAGTTAAATTGACATTTTCACTTTTCTTTTTAAGTTTTTCAAACTCTTTTTGGTATGCTTCATTCACAGCTCTTGTATGTTCTACCTCTCTTCTAAGAAGAATCATGTCATCATTATATTTTGACTCATTTTCTCTATAGTGCTCTAGTTGGTTTTCTAATACAGCTATAGCTCTCCTAAGATTTGACACAGTATAATTAGCAGTATACAACTCTTTTATTAGAATATAAATCATTAAGCCTTTCAACTTCTCTAGCAGCCCTACATGTTTTAGAACAACTTTCAAAGTTTTGTACCTCAAAGTCAGAGAAAGCCATGAGAGCAATTTCAATAGAAACAAGAGCAGCATCTAAATGTTCTTCCTCCTGCTCATCAGCCATGAAACTCCAATCATAGCTCACACCATCAATAGCCAACATTGCCTTTGGTTCTTCCAGAGTTGGCTCCTTCTTTTTCTTGTACCAAGTAGACCTGGTGTCCTTGGTCTTTGGTCTTCTACATTCTCTAGCAAAGTGTCCCAATTTGTGGCAGTTAAAGCAGTCCACTTTCTTCTTATCAAAGCCTGCAGTTTCACCACCATTGATGTGAATAGGCTTGCCAGTCTTCTAGTAGAATTTCCTAGCCCTCATGCTAAGAAGAGCTATTTGCCATTTTATATCCATCTCCTCCAAGTCATCTTCATCAATTTGCTCTATGTCTTCATGAGTTAATATAGAGCCATTAACTTGAGTGGAGATAAAAGCATAAAAGGTAGGATCTCCAATACCAGCAATCTTCTTCTTTGAACCTGCAGTGGTAACACTAACATTACCAGTGGAAACTATAGAACCTGCAGTGGCAATAACATCATCACTGTCATTTTCAGAATCATCACTGTCAACAGAGGTTGAAAACAATGCCAAGCTGCTTGAGCTTGTACCAAGTTTCCCAGCCTTCTTCAGTCTTTGTTCAATGAGTTTAAAATTGTTGTAAAGATCATTGAGCTTTATTGTTTTAATATCTGCTTTGTTTTCCCAGACAGTAACATTAGTTTGAAACTCTGAAGGCAAACTTCTTAGAAACTTCAAATTGAGGTCTTCCTTTTCTACCTCAATGCCAAACACAGTCAATTGTGTAACAATCTTCTGAAGTTTGGTGAAGATGCTATTAAGTGAGTCATTGCTTGAAGCAGAGAATTTTTAATAACTTTGCTTTAACAATGTGTTTTGTGTCTTCTTTGTAGCATCATTACCACCAAACACTAAGCAAATCTCTTCAAAAAGTTCTTTAGCAGTCTTGAACTTGCTAAAGGCTATGATCTGGTCTCTAGGAAGAGTCATTAGCAACAAACTTCTAGCCTTAAGATCATTCTTCCTTTGTGCTTTTTCAACACTAGATTCAGGCACAGAAACTGTCACCACATCTGTGTCACCAACCTTTACAGTCTTCAACACAGGCTTGAAAGAGTCACCAGATTGGATGATCTCCCATAGAGCATAGTCCAGTATGAGGAAGTATTGCTCAATCAGTATCCTTCACATCTCAAACTCATTAAGTTTGTGCTTAGGCCGCCTTGGTGTAGAAGAGTTGGATTGATTGTTCTCCATCTCCATTGAACTGAGTGAATAGGTTAAGCTTATTCCTTGGATATTCTAAAACAAAATATCAGAACCTTCGCTCTGATACCACTTGATGGATCTGGACACACACCTTGTGTCAATGATATTTTGTATAATATTAGTAAGCATGCGGAATTTACTTAGTAATACTTAGAAGACGGATTGTATGATGTATTGTGAGTAAACACAGATTAAACACAAAACTTAAGCTCCAATATTATTAATGAATAATACGAGTGATCTTGCTTATCACTAGGGTTACACCTTGAAGCCTTTGTGAGTAATACATATGAATGTAAGTACGTAAGTAGATTTCTAAGTACCTAAGACAATGACCTATGACCTCTTTTTATAGCACAAGGAGTCCTTTACAAGATAAATATAAAGCTAACAGAGTAGAATATACACGAGATCTTTTCTATACTTATCTAAACACGTTTTCCTAATAGCAGTGGTAATAATGTACCAGCAGTGGTAATACATTTCCACTGCTAGTGTAATCCAAGCAGTGTCTTCCACAACTATCAGTGGTAACTGATTATTCCGAACATAACTGATTGGAGATCCAGTGAGAAAATCAATGATGTCATGGAATACAACATTAGCTTCAGTTTTATCCAAATTAGCCACCATGTTGTGTTTAGAAATTGTTATTCGATTCGCCATTGATTGTTTGTTTACAAAGAAAGTGGTTTGATGAATAGTAATGGTGAAAGAGAGAAATATGGAAAAGATTTGTAAGTATAAAGATGAGAGGGAAATTCGGAGAGTAGTTATTTATAGGTGAGATTTAAAAAATCACAGCCCATAATAACAAAGTTACCGTTAGTTGAATTTTAACCAATCTTTTGACCGTTGGAACAGTACGTTGATAAGACAAGCAGTGCTTTCCACGTGTGCAGTACTTTCCAAAGCAGTACTTTCGGAGCAGTACTTTCATATGACCAAAAAGCAGTACTTTTCCATTTTCTTCTCTACAATAGCAAAAACTCCAAATAGGCATTGGATTGCCTTCCCTCAAGCAATGCATAGGACTGTATGACTAACTAATCAGTCCTCCCCTTAAATTTAGCATAGTAATTAATCATTCCAATACTCACCACCAAGTGATTGAATCTTGAAACATCAAATCCTTTGGTGAGTAGATCAGCTACATTATCATCTGTGTGAACCTTGACAACATTAATGAGCATATGCTCATAACAATCTCTGATAAAGTGATGCCTTATCTGTATATGCTTGGTTTTGGATAGATAAACTGGATTCTTCACAATACAAATTGCACTCTCATTATCAATATTGATAGGAGTATTCTTGAAGTTGAACCCATAATCCAAAAGTTGATTCTGCATCTATAACACTTGTCCACAACAGCTTGCAGCAGCCACATATTCTGCTTCAGTGGATGATGTTGTTGCAATGGTTTGCTTCTTACATTGCCATGAGACTAATCTTCTTCCAAGATATTGGCATCCTCCAGTGGTTGATCTTCTATCATAGTTATCACCTACATAATCACTATCTGAAAAAGCTTCCAAGTGAAAAGGTGAATCCTTAGGATACCACAACCCTAACTTAGGTTGTTGTTTCAAATAACTAAAAATTCACTTCACTGCATTCATATGGGAGACCTTAGGTGAGACTTGATACCTTGCACATAAAAATACAACAAACATGATATCAGGCCTAGATGCAGTTAAGTACATAAGACAGCCAATCATAGATCTGTACAACTTGACTTCAACAGGTTGACCATCTTCATCCTTGCCCAATGAGTTGATAGACTTGATAGGTGTAGTGACTGGCTTCATAGCATCAAAATTGAACTTCTTTAGAATTTCAGAGACATACTTATCTTGACTTTTGAAAATTCCCTCCTTTGACTGTTTAACTTGAAGCCCCAAAAAGAAAGTTAATTCACCCATAGAACTCATTTGAAACTCATGTTGCATCAGCTGCTCAAACTCCTTCACCATGAACTATTTCCTAGCTCCAAAGATGATATCATCTACATAAACTTGAACTAGCATGATATCCTTCTTGTCTCTCTTGATAAACAAAGTCTTGTCAATTGCTCCTCTCCTGTATCCATGTTGCAATAAGAAAGTAGAGAGCTTTTCATACCAAGCTCTAGGTGCTTGATGTAGGCCATAAAGAGCCTTAACAACTTTGTAGACTTTGTTTGGATGTGCAGGATCTTCAAAACCAGGAGGCTGTTTAACATAAACCTCTTCTGTAATCTTGCCATAGAGAAAGGCACTTTTAACATCCATTTGATAAACCTGAAATCCCATATATGATGCAAAAGCAAGAAATATTCGAATAGCTTCAATCCTTGCTACAGGAGAAAATACTTCATCCTAATCTACTCCTTCTTCTTGTCTATATCCTTGTGCAACTAACCTTGCCTTGTTCTTGATGACATTCCCTCTTTCATCTCTCTTGACTCTGAAAACCCATCTTGTACCAATTACTTTCTTTCCATCTAGAAGATCACATAGTACCCAAACTTCTTGAAGTTTGAATTGAAGAAGTTCCTCTTGCATAGCTTCAACCCAACTCTCTTTAGTTAATGCTTGAACTATGTTCTTGGGTTCTTCTTGAAAGATAAAGCAAGTGAATAAACATGTTTGATGATCCTTATGATTCAGCCTGTTTTGTTTATACACAAAGCTAAGTAAAGCATTATGTGGTGTAGAAAAACCTTTAGCTTTGGTTCTTGTGAGCACTCCATGAGTAGAAGGTCCAATGATTTGACCAGTAGGATGATCTTTATGAATTCTTAATGTAGGAGTCTGTGGAACTTCTAGATTATCACCCAAATTTGAGAAATCAACATCTTCATTGGAATCTGAGAAAATAACTTCATCTTCAAACTCATCATCAGTTTCTTCTAAGCCAGGCATGTTAGGATCGTCCAAATCATCCAAAGTGCTGTCAACAGGTGCAGCAGTACTTTGTTCTAAAGTACTGTCTTCCAAAGTACTGTGAGAGAACTCTGCAGTCTTGTTCTTTTTCTCTGCTTCTTCATAAGCTCTTCTTTGATCATCATCATAAGATTGTGCTACTACATCTTGAAAAAGCATCTGATTAAGCTCATCTTGAATAGCTTGATCCTCAGCAGATAATGAGGATTTTGGTTCATCAATACTTTTCTTTGTTTCAACAGGTATAGGTTCTTCATCAGGAACAGCATCAGGTCTAATATGAACTCCATGAACAATGTACTTTAAATCATCTTCTTTGTGGACAGCTTGATTTTCTTCTCTAACAGGCACATAATTCATAGAAGGAGTCAAAACCTCAAGATCAAACATCCAATCAGGACCTTTACCCTTCTGATTTTCTTGATCTTCTAAAAATTCAACATGAAGACAATCTTGAACCTTTTTGGTGACCCTGTTTTACACTCTAAATCCTTTGCTGTTGGTGCAGTATCCCAATAAATATCCTTCTTCTGAGTTGCCATCAAATTTTCCCAGATTATCAATTGTATTAAGAATAGTTAGAGAGCATCCAAATGGCTTCATAAATCGAATGTTGGGTTTTTTTCCCATCAGCAACTCATAAGGTGTCTTCATCTGAGGCTTAGTTATAGATACTTTATTTAACACATAGCAAGCAGTACTCAGCTTCAGCCCGAAATTGAATAGGTAATAATGAATCTGCAAGCATTGTTCTGGCTGCTTCAATCAAAGTTCTGTTCTTTCTCTCTGCTACACCATTCTGCTGTGGAGTTCTAGCAATACTAAACTCCCTCTTGATTCCTTTCTTAGCATAAAACTCATCCATAAGCTTGTTCTTGAATTCAGTCCCATTATCACATCTAATACCTCTTACTTTGAGTCTTAATTGGTTTTCAAGGGCTATTATGAGATCATCAATAGCATCAAAAGTATCATCTTTAAATCCCAAGAAAAATACTCAACTAAATCTACTGCAATCATCTGTCACAACCAGACAGTACTTCTTCTTGTTGAGACTTGCAACAGAAACAGGTCCAAACAAATCCATGTGCAGCAACTCCAAAGGTTCTCTAATATTTCTTTCTTCAAGCTTCTTGCATGAAGCTTTGTGTTGTTTACCCTTCTTACATGCCAAACATGAGTGATCATTCTTGTAAGTTTTGCAAGGTAAACCTCTAACTAAATTTCCTTTTGCCAACTTGTTGATGTTTTTGTAATTCACATGGCCTAGTCTTCTATGCCACAGATGTTCTTCTTCAAGTGATGCCTTTGCTACTAAACATGTAGCTCTTTCAGAAGAGTGAAGACTCTTCATATCCAAACTGTACACATCATTGGTTCTTGGTACTCTTAGAATTACCGGGTTATCGACAACAAGCTTGAATTCAGGGGAAAGAATGAGACATTCTGTGTTAGTGAATAGCACAGGGTGCTTCTTGTCACAGATCTGAGAGACGGACAAAAGATTGAATTTGAGCTCCTTCACATAGCGAAGATTCTCTAAATCTATGCTTTCTGCCTTGATGGTTCCTTTGCCAGTTATTCTTCCTCCACTAGCATCATTCCCAAATGAAACTCTTCCTCCACAATAGGATCTAAAATCTGACAGAATTTCTTTATCTCCTGTCATGCTTCTAGAGCAACCACTATCCATAATTAGATGATCTTTAAGCTCCTCTTCTAGGTTGCCCTGCACAAATATAAAAGAGTTAGTTAATTTTAGGAACCCAAGCCATTACTGACTTGTGTTCACCTTGTGGAGTTACATACTTAAATTCTTTAAGTATGTAATTTCCACTGTCTTTAAGCACATGATCAATTATCTTTGGTTGTTCCAAATCTTGTGTTGGTTTTTCAATAAAAATCTCTTTTTCATCCAAGTTTTCTTTATTGTTTTCAACAAAAATCTCTATTTCAACCTTACTTGCTGAAAGTACTGTTTGTTCCCCATCAGTACTTTCTTTCTCAACCCATTTGGTTTTAACTTCAGGTGTAGAGTCCTTTGATCTAGCTACTCTTCTTGAGGTGTAACGCCTTCTAGATTGATAATAATTGGATCTCCTAGGGTTTCCATTCCAAAAAGTGTTAGCAGTACCTTGATTGTTTGAAAATCTAACAGTACTTTGAGAAGGTACTGCTTGAGAAACTTTTGGCTTGTCAGTACCTTGAAAATTATTTGAAGGTACTGGAGGTTTTGAAAAAGGTCTTCTCTGATGAGGGTACCTATAGTCTTTTGAGAAATTACTATGGTTAACCCTATGTGAATGATTCCAAACTGGTCTAGTCTCCCTTGGTTTTTGGTTGGCAGTTCTGTTCTTTGGGAATTTGCTTAGGTACTCTGAGTGAAAGTGATAGTGCTTAATCAAATGATCAGGACTGTAACAAACAAAACATAATTTTTGACCTGTAATCCCAAAATTTCTTCTTCTATGTGTATGACCAAACCTATCCTGTCTTTTTGGTGAATGATGAAAACTGTTTTGACCAAAATTATCCCAAAAAGGTTTAGCAGTATTTTGAAAAGAATTTCTTGTAGGTACTGCTGAATGTCTAGCAGTACTTTGAGTAGAAGGTACTACTTGACTCTTAACATCATCACTCTTAGGTTTCTCAGCTGTTTCTTTTGAGGTTTCAGAACCAGATTGACCAATAAGCTTTTTCCTAAACTCTAAGTTGTCTACTCCAAAACGAGAAACATCTGCCCTAAGGGGTTGAAAACTACCAGTGGGATGAGGGACTGCATGATAACCTTTGTCTTTCTTATATTCAGGAGGTGATTGACTAATTGAGTCCTCATTACTAGATGTATCTACATAGTTAATGAGTTCATCATCACTAGTTGTTATATCCTCAAAATCACATTCATCCTGATTGCTAGGTGGGTTTTCTATGATACTAAAGTCCATACCAAAACCTAGTCCAGTTCTAATGTAAGCTCTTCTCTGTTTTTCAACATAACTAACATGAGAAAGGCCTGATTGTCCCCAAGCAGCAAACTTTTCTAGCAATTCATCCCTTTCCTTAGTTAGCTTCTCAATTTCAGAAATCTTACATCCTAGCTTCCATTCACTTAATTTTAACTGATAATCCTGTTGTTCATACTTTTCTACCCAAGCCATTTCATTATTTTCATGTGTTATTATTTTGGCTTCCATTGACTCTAAAGTAATTTGATAACCAGCTACCTCAGACCTAGCTCTTCTACAATTATCTCTTTCAGTTACATAATCAGTCAGCACCTTTTGATAAAAATCATGACACTTAGAGCATACCTTAGAGATAGGGGGTGAACTTGGTGAAGTAGCTACCATAGCAAGCAGAAATGGTTCATCTTCACTCTCCATGCTCTAATCAAAGCTTCCTAGACCATCTCTGGACACCAAAGCAGCAAATCCAGGTTCTTCATCAAAAGTTGTGCTCCAATCAAACTCTTCCACTGATTCCTCCATGGCTACCATACAATAGGTTACTGGTTCATCATCAAACTCAGAACTCCAGTCAACCTTTGATAGATTTTATTGAGAAACCAAAGCTTTTGTTTCAGTAATAGGTATTTCCTTTAGTTCAAGCTTGGGTTTCTCAGTCATTCTGTTTGCCTGGTATTTAGCAAACTCGCATTCCCTTGCAAAGTGTCCAGTCCTTTGACAATTAAAATATTCAATCTTGGACTTACCAAAAGTTATACCCTGCTTAGGCTTGAAGTCAATGCCTCTTCCTGTTTTCTTTATGAACTTCTTGATTCTAGCTATGATCATAGCAACTTGCCACCTGATATCAATTTATTCAAGAGCATCCTCTTCAATCTGTGACAAATCCTCTTTATAAGTAACAGGTAAAGCTGCTTGCTGAGCAAAGAATGAGCAAACAACTTCATCAGAATGGATGGTGTTTGTTGGTGTGACTTGCTGGGCAAAGGTGGGGGAAGAATAGGCAACAGTACTTTGAGTAGGAGAAGCAATACTTTTAGTGGAAGTACTGCCTCTCTTTTCAGATGACACAAATGCAATACTGTGAGATTTTGAACTTGCTTGTCCATTCATCTCATGCTCATACACCTTCAAATGATTGTAGAGATCATCAAAGTCCATAACATCCAAACCAGGTTGTCCTCTGATCATAGTAGCAATCACATGCCATGTGAATGGCAAACTCCTTAAGAACACTAGATTTGCATCTTCAACAGATACCTTTGCTTTGTATAACTCCAGCATGCTAAGAAGATTTTGGAATCTGTCATCGGCAGCATCAAGTCCTTCTCTTTCACCAACAGTGAATGTTTCAAACTGTTGCTTCAACAGATTTCTGTGCATCTTCTTGGAAGCATCATTACCTCCAAACCTTATCTTGAGAGCAGCCTATAGTTGTTTAGCATCCTTAGAATCATGAAACTTGAGTAGGTGACCATCAGGTATAGGAGACAACATGATGTTGAGAGCCTTTTCTTGATTTCTTATTGTTGCTGCTGGTAAGACTGCCTTAGGTGGTTTTGGTTGTCCAGGAATTTTAATAGGGTCTGCAACAACTTCATTTCCATTGACAATTACATTCCACAGTGCATGGTTTGTAATAGCAATGTACTGTCTCATCTTCATGCTCCATAGGTCATACTCTCCCTTCTTGATAATAGGTATTCTGAGTGAGGTGATGGATGGTGGTGGTGCAGCTTCAGTCGACATCTTTAGGGTTTTGTTAAATCGGTTTTTAAGGTTTCTTCTTAATCAGAATTTTCACACAAGCTCTAATACCACTTGTTGGATCGATGTACTCTAACCAAACTAACTTAAATAGCTTGTAAGGGTTTAATAACCTCGGATAAATCCTAAGTTACTAACAATGAAACACTGAACTAACTCTATTAAGTATGCGGAATTTACTTAACAAAGCTAAGAAGAATTAACTTCAACTTCAACGATTTTATTAATACTTAAAACCTGCTTGTTATACAGATTCTTTAACAACTCTAATACTCTAATATCGAACTCTCTAAAAACTCTAATAATGCACGTACGTCTAATGCCAATTTAGGGATCCTTTTATAGGCATAAGGATAACCCTAGTCGGTTTACAATTCTATTTCTTGTACGTCAAAAATTCTAAACTAAACTTAGAACATTCTAGAATTACATTATTATCCTTAACGATTTTGCATAGCAGTCCTTTAACCTTGCAGTACTTTGATGAACGAGCAGTACTTTGACTTCTTTCATTTAACAGTACTTTGATTTTAGTACTTTAAATCTTCAGCACTTTAACTTTCTATATCCCAACAAAAATATTAAAAAGGACTAACGGTACAAATACCGTTAGCCCAAAGGACTAACAGTGTAAATATATTATATCTCTTTATGAGATAACGGAGAAATAATTTGCACCGTTAGTCCTTATTTTAACTGAGGGATGTATATATGTTAACTTTTACTAACGGAGTGATGTATCTGTTGAAGCTTTTGCGAGAGGGATGTATGGTGCGAAACAGGGTGTTGATCTCAGTTGAGCAAACGATCCTTTATAGAAACTGACTAAACAATGTTCTATTAAACAAAACGCGGAATATAATGTTTAATCTTAAGAAGAAGAACAACAGAAATCACTAAACACCTCAATTATATTAATAACGAATACTCTGAATAGTATTAGGGTTTTACAACCTTGAAGTGTATCGACTTTAGATATATCTAACACACGTACGTATCTAACTCTAACCTAGGACCTCCTTTTATAGGCTATGGAGTCCTTTACAATATACAATACGTAACCTACAAGATAAATATCTTTTCCATATTTATCTAATACAAAATATTAAACCGACTTATCAACTAGCAGTGGTTACAATACATTAGCAGTGGTTACACAAATACTACTAGTCGTGGTTTAACTCAGCAGTGGATTACTTTCTTCTAGCCGTGGTTTCTTTTGCTCCAGCAGTGGTTCCATGCTTAGAGTAATTCCATTCAGTGGAACCTAAAACCCAACACAGGGTAAACCACAAGGATGTATTTTGGGTTTTACTCTATTTTTTATAAATATAAATAGATTGGTAGCAGCAGTACTAGCAAAACATGTGGTAGTTTACACAATTAAGTGAGAACATGCCGGCTATTTGCAAATGGGTTTGCGCTTTATTAATCTAATAAGTTAAACTTGTGTATTTTTTTTTCCGTTTTAAAATTATAGTCTATATTATTTTTTATAATATTTCAAATAATTGTTCACTTTTTTACTTCAACCAATTGAAGAAAACATTTAATGAATAAAAATAATATTTGATTGGTTGAGAAATGTATAATCTCACTTTTTTAAACTATGGGTCAGTGCAATGCTTTTAAGATGGAGGGACGATACTGTTTTACTTGAGATTTGGTAAAGATAAACTTTTACATCATTATGTGTCATAGCATTTAGGGCTTGTTCAGTGACGGACCTAGAAAAATAGGATGTGGGGGGTATAACTTTTTTTTTTTACGATAGCAACAAAATGCGAAAGAAAAAACTAGAAACGTAATGATAAATCGAGTATTTTTACTTAGACATGAAAGATTTATAAGGCTTTAAAAAGTTAAATGTTTGATTTTAGTATGTGAGTGGGGGGAAATTTGAGTTTTTGGTGGGGGTCACTTTCGAAAAAAGGTCAAAATTAAATAAAAATTACACTAAAGTATCAACTTTTTCAGCTAGCCATGGGGGGCGCCTGCCCCCCACTGTTACATGCTAGATCCGTCTCTGGGCCCGTTTGGTTTATAAATGGGTTTAAGATTTGGTATAGGGTTGAAAGAAAATATTTGGGTTGAGAGAAAAGATAGAGGAAAAAAATAATATAATAAGTTATATAAATATTTATGTTAAAAATTGGTATAAAAATTGTAAACTATATTTTTGTATTAAAAAATAACAATAAAAAGGAAAAAAAATGAAAGATTGTGGTTGTAAATAAGATGGGCCCACAAATATAGGACTTATAGCTCTAAACCCATCAATTATGTGAGCTTCATGCAAGCCTTATTAGAGGGGAAGGTGTGGTGAAGAGGGTTTATATCTTCATGACCGCCACGTCAGCGTTACCTCATCATAACAAAACTGCACAACTAAGGACCCGTTTCTTTTTCTTTTGGAACCTGTGTATGCTAACAGGAGTGGGTCCATTGACATATATTAACATTTTTAATTTGATGGGGTCCACTAATTTCTGTTAGAAAGTCTGTTTGTTAAAGTTAAAGGCATATAAAACCTTACTTGTCCCCAACTAGAGGTTCTAAGAGAAATGGGACTCATTTATTTTTGAGCCACTTAATCTCTAAACAAAAAAGAAACATGCCCTAATAAGAAAAATAAACACGATACGTAAAAAAAACGACATGGGGAAAAAATACAAAACATACTAATGCTACGAAACCTAATCATCTCGCTCGGAAAATTTCCTCATTATCTTTTCCTGCCTCTTTCGGATGATCTCTGCTTTTGCCGTGTCATCGGCCAAACTCTGAGTTAGCATGAGAAACTTCATCTCCTTCATTTCTTGGATAGCAATTTCCTTCTCCCGCCTCGCCACGTAACAAGCCATTTGAGCGTCGGCTTTTTGAGCATATTTTTCGGATATATGACCCAAAAAAGTACTCGATTGACTCCCACCGGAGCTCGCAGCGCTCGACGTTGAAGTCGACTTTTTTTTCTTTGCGGCTCGATTCTTTTTGTCGCCATCTCGTTCAGGACGAGGTCGTTTGTCCGGGCCGAATACATCCTCGAGACATGTAATGTCAATCGGATCTTCGGCATCCCACTTCGGGTAATTTTTCAAAATATCCCAACATTTTTCATACACGAACTCCTTCCCAGCATAACGTTGCGCAAAGCTCAGTTTCGCATTCTCGACATTATCGTGGTCATTTTCACCACTTTGACGCTGCGGATGTTTGTAAATAGCGTTGAATTTTTGGCAATCATCGTTAATCCTCGACCATTTACCAGTGATCATATTTTTGGTACGCTGGTCATCGGTGGTCTGATTATTGAACATGTCCACAATGTCGTTCCAAAAGAAATCTTCGGAGCGGTCATTTCAAATATCTCGATCTTGAGAAAATTTCTATCCAACATTGCGCAAGCAACCTTTCTTCAGACTTGCTCCACTTCCTCCTGTGTGCCTGGGCTATGACTTCCACATCTTCGTCATCGTCTGCGTCCAAATCCACAGTGTTTTGTTTTTTTTGCCTTCGTCTTTTTCCCTCTATCTTTGGCCAGTTCACGTGATTTTGGTACTTTGAATTGTGAACCGGACGGTTGTGATTCCATTTGGGGAAAATGTGGAGGTTGTGACAGGTTAAAAAACTGTGGTGATTGAAATCGGGCGGGGTAACTTGCGAATCCTTGTTGAAACGCATATTGTTGGTCAAGAAAAATTTCTTGTGGAGACGGGTTGGAATTTTGCGAGGAGGGGGTAGACGGGTTTGAAGAATCCCCGTATTGTGGTGGGTTTGAATTTAGTAAGTTTGTGAAATACCTTCCGTCATTTGGGTTTTGAGACATTGTGAGATTTTTTTTTGAATAAAGGGATAGAAATTTGATGAAGATGATAAAAATGGTGGTTATGATATGTTATTTATAGGAATGGTAAGTATTTTTTATTTATATATTTATTTTTTTTATATTTTTTTAAGGAAGATATCCGTTGGTAAACGTATATAATTTTCGAAATTAATTTATATTCGTTGTTGTGTCAGAGCTTGAAGCTCGTTGTCACCACGAAGAGGTGCTCCACGGCAAGCTCCGCCGATGTGGCGGCGAGCCACGGCAAGCTGCCACGTTGGACGACGGCGAGGGACGAATTTGCCACACCTTTCCCTCTTATTTGGCTTGAACCCGATTATTAAGGGTTGGATTTTTCTACCAAACATATTTTTATACTTTAAAACCTAATACTAAAGTTGATTATCTCATACCAAACGGAACCTTAATCTAGTTATTACTTTCTTTCTTCACCAACTATTTATTTCATGACAAATCAGTTTGTTATCCCCATTTTGTAAAACTTTTGTGAATTTTATATCATAACATTCCTATTGTACATACTTAATTAGATGAAATATCTTTTATAAATATAAAATATTGATAGTAGCAAGTGTGTGGTAGTGTTTACATACTTTAGAATTTGATTGGGAGTCTTTATCTGTGCATTAAATATTTGTATAATATTAAATACTTTATTTCAATAACTTGTATTTTAAGTGTGCAAATAATTTTTTTAAGTGTACAAATCATTAGCCTTGCACAATTAACTGAGAACAGGCCGGCTACCTACCTTAGTTTAATTGGGAAAGAGATGCGTAATATAGCTAGGTTTGAATGTTAATGCTTAAAACAACAAACGTAGTTGTAAAAGTCTTTCTTTCTTTTTTCAATTTGACTAAAATAAGATAAGGTGGCATAGTCAACAATGGACAGTAAATTACAATTATGTAATTTACGACTTTTATGTACACCTGAAAAAACGGTAGCATTTTGGCCAACCCTCAAACTCTATAAATACATCTGTGATCACTCATAGTTCATCACAACAAAAATTCATTCTATCTTCTTACATATATAATTTCTCAAGAAACAGTTGATAATGTCTGTCATCAACAGTGAGATTGAAGAAAGTTCTTCACTTTCTGCTGAAAAACTTTTCAAGCTTTTTAACGACTTCGACACCCTTGCACCTAAGGTCGAACCTCAAACTTTCAAAGCCATCAATCTCATCCAAGGTGATGGTGGTGTTGGAAGCATCAAGTGCACTACATACGGCGACGGTAAGTATATTATTTAAACTATGTTTGATGCTATAACTGTAATCGGTTAACTTAAAAAATATATAATCTATGAGATGTACGTTAGTAGTATTACTATTACGTACTTATTTATGTTCAGTTGGCCTAATGGTTCTATAACGCTACACAGCCGTCCCATACACATCTGGAAAGCACAAGATTGATGCCATTGACCCAAGCAACTTTAGCGTTACCTACACGGTTTTTGAAGGTGATGTTTTGATGGGCATACTAGACTCAGCCACTCATCATATTAAATTCGTTCCTTCTGCTGATGGAGGAGCCGTATTCAAGAGCAGCGCCGTCCTTAAGTGCAAAGGTGATGCTAAACCAACTGAAGAGACTATTAACCAATTCAAAGAATCATTTAAGAACACCTTCAAGGTCCTCGAGGCATATGCGATTGCTCATCCTGAAGCTTACTAGTTGATCTTGAGTCAACATGTTCTGCTTTAATACGGAGTGTTTTAACGAAATAAATGGACATGCCATATCCATCAATGTACTTCGTTTATGTTTGATGTAACAACAAATGATCTAATATCATGGGTTTGTTACTTCTGTTTAATTTTAAGAATGATATTCCTAATTTTTACGAGTCAAGTTTTGGGTATAAACACGATAAATACAGGTACGGAAGCTTTTAGTATGTACCCCGAAAATCTCGTGTGATTTTACTTTTGCACCCTCTGGCCTACTTTTCGTGTTACCCAGTTTCTATTAACTAACGTCCCGAACTCCCAATTTGGATGGACACCGTCGACATATATAAAAATGTTGCATATAGGAACAATGCGTTCGATCAAGTGTGCGACTAGCTGTCACTGAAATCGTATTTACTCTTTTATAAAAATTGTGATGAGTATAGGTTGAACAATAGAGATTAATCCGTACTTGTGACAACATATACAATTTAAACATATAAGAAGAGATTAATCCGTACTTGTGACAACATATACAATTTAAACATATAACTAATCACATCTATTCATTTTTTTTATCTAAATTAATAAAAAATCATTTTCTATATATTTTTTTAAAACAATATATCTTGCAAACGGTAAATCTTCAAGCTACAAAAAATACACCATCGTGAAAAGAATTAAATTATCTTTCTATAGATATGCATTGTTATATATTTTCAACGAAGAAAAATCACATGTGATTCGTAAAAATCAAATCACATATGATTTTTCTGGACGAAATTTTTTTAAAAAAAAGTTCGTCGAAAGTATATAACAATATATATCTATAGAAAGATAATTTAATTCTCGTCAAAATGGTATGATTTTTTTGGCATAACGATTAACGGTTTGTGAGATATTTAATTTTAAAAAAAAGGGTGAAAGTCTATTCTTTATAATTTAATTAAAAAAATAAGTGGCTATGATTATTTCATTGGTTCTATGACAAATATAAGTTCTATATTAAACTTTTCTCATAAGAACAATACGTTGTAATATATATAAATGGGTAAAACCAAAAATCATCCATATACTTACTGAAATGATTAAGGGCCCGTTTGGTTTGTAGATGGATTTGGGATTTGGATTTGGATTTGGTATAAATTGAAAGAAATGTAATTGAATGATAGTATTAATGTTTGTTTTATAAAATGTAATTGGGAATAGATTTATTTAATATTATTATATAATAAAGTGGACTCATTTGATTAGTTTTTTTAACTTTTAATATATAAAAAACAAATTGCAAAGTGAATTATATGTGGCTATGATAATGACACACCATCAAAAATAGAAACAATGTGGACTTGCATGTATTGTGTTCTGTGTAAAGTCAAAAGGAAAAGAAAAATGTCAGAAATCCAAAGACTTGTGGTGGCTTTTGTGAAATCCCTAAAATGAGCGTGTCCACTACTGTAGTGTAACCCGTATATTCAAACCAATCAACTTGTTTTTCTTTGAATCCATTCTTTGAGGTCAAACATCCCATACCAAACTGCACCTAATTTTTAACAACATACCTTTTATTCTCATTCTGTCTTGCTGATTTTGGTTTCATAATGTATAATGGTAACCTGCTACCATTTGACCTGGTAACATTCGATTCTTTCTGTATTTCCTTGTTTTAGATAGTTGAGGTGGATTTAACATGTTATACTGAAGCACATAACAATAACAATAACATGTTATACTGAAGCACATAAAATGGTGTGAGTATCAACACCCAATTAACAATAACAAATCATTCTCCCATTTTTACAAACTAATACTTAGGGCCGTCCTATGAATTTACTAAATGTCGCCGTTTATGTGATATACTTCATAGAAAATAGTATATCTAATGGTATAAACTTCTTAAGTCTATAAATTGATATTGAACCTAATAACATTGTTTATCATTATATATGTTTCATAATTCACTTGAACTAGTATTAAGTAAATCCCAAATTATTTTTTATTTATTTATTTTTTTTTTTTTATTTTATACACATGATTGAAGAGGATTTATAGACATGAACCGGTGTTTCTCTTTCGTCTATGGACTTTTTGCTCCAATGACGATTTATATGTATAAACTCCACATAAGCTCCATGTCACTATAGACATGGTTTATAAACCTCTAATGGAGATGCTCTAACCCTATCTGACCCCTGTTGACACGGAGTTCAAGTTTGG
Organism: Chrysanthemum makinoi; assembly: GCA_910596185.1. NCBI lineage: Eukaryota > Viridiplantae > Streptophyta > Magnoliopsida > Asterales > Asteraceae > Chrysanthemum > Chrysanthemum makinoi. The sequence continues at coordinate 270,994,984 of OU343224.1, forward strand.
TCATGACGAGGATCCTACATCGGATCTTACTCTATATTGCCGTTGGTTTTTTTTGGATATAAATTAGTAGTCGTGAGTTAGGATCGAACTCGAGACCACGGGATTGCACACTTTGCGTATGAGAATTAAAGTTAATAATTAAATGTAATAGTTATATTTATTTATTAATTAAAAGAAATAATTATAATGGACGTTAAGTAATTAAGTGTAATGGACTAACGGTCGTTAAATGTAATTGGAAAGGACTAGATTGCAAATTAATATTGGAAAGGTTCTGGAATCCCCTTGGGGATGTATAACCGATCGGCTAGGGGGTTCTCCCAACCCAACCCAAACTCAACTTGTTCTACAAGTTTAGTTGAGTATATATACAAGGCTAGGGGTCTTGGTTTTTGCATCTCTTGTACTCATAAGCTAAAACCTAAAACGTTTGTGTGTGTTTTTTGCTTGATTCGATCGTACAACCCCTATAGGGTGTCGATCCACTTCTTTTCCAAAACAAAATTATTTTGTTTAATTAAAACTAGCATTCCTTTAATTCGGTATAGTACGTGTGTACAAGAAAGTGGTACTAATACATTATTGTTAGTATTCTTGGATTGAATTACAAAATCGGTAAGGGGTAATTCACATAATCCTATAAACCCTAATTAGGGTTCATCCAATTGCTAGTTTTGAGAATTTGATTCTTGTTCGGCTAGAATCAAGAAAGGTACGCATATTCTTGTTTATGTTAATTAATTATTCATTAATCTTTCCTATACGCTTCCGCATGTATTCTTTGATCTTTTGTGTTTTATTATTGATTGTCATGATATATAATTCCAACAGTGGCATCACGAGTCATTGGTTTTAATGAATAATTAATTACTAAACGCGTAAAAAAACGGATATTGTACGTTGTTTGACATGATTATTCTAGGGTTTTGGTTTATTTTTTTTATGGGTAGATTTTTTATTTTTATTTTTATATGGGGCGTACCCCTTTAATTTTTTTAGTCGATCACTTTTAAAAATTTTTTAGGGTTTTAATTGTTATGTTAACCTTATCGAAACCTAGAATTAATATATGTGTTACGTGATAAATTCTTGAATAATAAGTTATGTGACATGGAATTGTATGCGATGTGTGACTAATTGAATAATTGTTATAATATATCCATGATAATACATGCATGTTTGTCATGGATAGTTGCTTGAATATTTTTTAATTGTTAAGATATTTTATCACATGTTTATTTTTGATAAATCTTGAATTGGGGAAGACTCCAATTATATATATTAATGAATCAATTATGTGCAATTTGGTATATTTTAATTAAGGGTTTACGCATCGATTCATCGATGTATGTGGCTCACTTTCAATTGAGAAAGTGAAAGCCCTAATTAATATATACATTAATTAACCTAGACATTGATTATTAATAGGGTTTTATCGAATAAGTTGTATGTGGCTACTTGTTTACACATATTAACTGTTAGTTATGTGCGCATTGTTTTTAGTTATTTATTTTTTATTTGTTTACTTGTTTGTTTATTATATGTGACAGTTTTAAGCAAAGGGTAATTTTGAATAGATAAATAATACGGACTAAACAATGGTGAAATTTGATTTGTTTTTTGAAGAGTTAAGTTTTCAATAGTTTAATTGATTGATGATTTTGGTACAAAAATTGAGAACGGCTCACCCAATTTAACGGACTGTGTGGGAAATATTAGGAGGGGATCGCATTAAATTGTGACCCTAAAGAAGGAGGTTATTGCTTCAGCGCTGACCGAATTCTCCGCTTGCTTGCGAGTCAAATTGGAGTTACCAAGTAGGCTATGAGTACAAAATCATCTTAAGGGCGAATTAGCTTTAATTCCATGCGCCACTTCGGTGGTAATTACCCGAAACACTAAGTCTTTAGACTTATGCAAAAGTACTGTATAATGGACGATAATTAAAGGTAAATTCTTTGATTGGCGAAACCAATACCTCAATCAAAACTTTGATAATTTGATCTTTATGAATTGGTAATAAAAGGTTTTTTATTAAAATTTATGCTACAAGATGAATGCATGACATCTTTGTACATATTTGATTTGACCACATAAAATCAAAACTAGTACCCTATATAAATTAAGTTTGTGCCATCTAGTTAAAGGAACACTTGAAGTTGCAATTTACGTCATGTCAGAACTTGACGAGATTGTGATGGAAAGGTAAATCTTTATGTAAAGTCAGACCTTACATGAACATATTTGCAGTTCTTTAAGTTAGACACTTAAATTGAGTATGAATTGAGACCTGGACTCAAGGCATAAGATGGGATAAAACATGTTTATATTTGCAATAGCGTTGGAAAATATAAATCGCATAATGATCTAGGAATTGGAAATTGTTTGCCAATTATTGTTCGACAGATTACCTTATTATATGCTTTCGTTACTAGCAGATCAACTGATGTAATGAACGTATGATAATTTGGATCCTAGTTTTCGAGAAAATTATATTTATATTACCTTGGGTATATTTTATTTTCTTGAAAAGTTGTATTATCGAAAATACTAATACTTGAACTTTTTTCTGTAGAAATGGCTCAAAACAACGATAACATTAACACTGCACTAAGTTCTGGGCTCAAAAGCTTTTTTGATCGAGAAAAGTTGACTGGCTCTAAGAATTTCAATGATTGGCACCGCTCTTTGAGAATTGTCTGTAGAGTTGTTGATCGGTTGGATTATCTGTACATGCCTTGCCCTGCTGAACCAGCACCTGCCGCACCTAAAGCGGAAAAGGATGCTTGGAAAATTGAGTATAAGCGTCATAACGATGTGGCTTTCCTAATGTTGGGAACGATGGAACCTGCTCTTCAAAAGCAGTTCGAAAACTACTTCCCATCTACCATGCTCGCTGAACTTCAAACTATGTTCGAGAAACCAGCGACTGTTGAGATTTATGATTTGATCGATGCATTACACAGCTGTAAGCAGGGAGAGGGTAAACCCGTAAGTGCTCATGTATTGGAGATGAAAGGATACATGGACCAAGTAATGGCACTTGGCAAAGTTTATAAAAATGACATTGCTGTGAACTTGATCAACAGATCCCTTAACAAGGATTTCAATGGTTTCGTTCGGAACTTCAATATGCACTACGTAGGGAAGACAGTTACTGACCTACACGCATTGCTAATTGATTATGAGAAAGGGTTACCTCAGAAGGCTCCTACTCCCCAGGTACTTGCTATTCAGGGTGGAAGGATAAATAAGCCAAAACCGCAGCGTGCGAACAACAAGAAGGTGAAGGGCAAAGGGAAAGTTGATAAAGGTAAAAAGGTTATGGCCTATCAACCAGAACCCAAGAAGTACCCTACTCCTAGGAAGGAAAATCCTAAAAAGGATCAAGCATGCCACCACTGCAAGGTCGTTGTGCATTGGAAGAGAAACTGTGCTCTCTATCTTGATGAATTGCGAGCAAATAAGATGAAGTATGACGGGTCCTCAGGCACCGGTTCTTCAGGTAACTCATTTGTAATTGAATTATTTACTCTAAATCATAAAAATTCCTGGGTATATGATACTGGATGTGGTATTCACATTTGTAATACACTGCAAGGGTTTAGAGTGGAAAGGAAGCTAGCCTATGGGGAGCAATATATGCACGTGGGCAATGGGGCACATGCAGCTGTTGAAGCCATAGGAACGTTTAGTTTAGTATTGCCTTCGGGCTTAGTACTGTTATTGAACAATTTTCATTACGCACCTTCTATAATTAGAGGTGTTGTTTCCTTTTCAGTATTGTTGGATGATGGTTTTACTCATACTATTTCACGTAATAGAATTTCTGTTTCTTTAAATAGTGTATTTTATTTTAATGCGATTACTGTGAATGGTGTGTTTGAAATTGATGTGATTGGAAATGAATCTAAAAAATATAATAATTCGATGTTTAGCATCATTAAGAAAATAAAGTTGGACTTGATATCTTCTTATCTTTGGCATTGTAGACTTGCTCATATAGGCAAGGCTCGCATGCAAAAGTTACAATACGAAGGGCTTTTGCAAAATATCAATGACGAATCATTTCATAAATGTGAGTCATGCATATCTGGGAAGATGACGAAGAAACCTTTTCATAGCAATATGGAGAGGGCGTCTAATCTACTTAGTCTTATTCATATTGATGTGTGTGGACCACTTAGACATGTGTCAAAGAGAGGTGCTAGCTACTTCTTAACCTTTACTGATGATTTCAGCCGTTATGGTTATGTTTATTTACTTAAACATAAATATGAGGTGTTTGAAACATTTAAGGTTTTCAAAGTAGAAGTAGAGCTGCAATTGGGAAAGAAGATTAAAGCTCCTCGATCCGATAGAGGAGGCGAGTATCTAAGCCAAGAGTTTAAAGATTACTTAGCTGAGAAAGGAATTGTCCAGAATCTCACTTCTCCATATAGTCCAAAACAAAATGGTGTATCTGAGAGAAGAAATCGTACATTGTTGGACATGATACGATCTATGTTTAATCTTACTACTCTACCTTTATGCTTTTGTGATTATGCTTTAGAATCAGTTGTTCGCATTCTGAATATGGTTCCCACAAAGAAGGTTGATAAGACACCATGTGAAATATGACATGGTAAAGCTCCTAACCTGTCTTATTTAAAGGTCTGGGGTTGCGAGGCGTATGTTAGACGTGACTCAGCAGATAAACTCCAACAAAGATCTGTAAAGTGTATCTTCATAGGATACCATAAGGAAACTACGGGTTACTACTTCTACTATCCAACTGAAAATAAAGTAATTGTTGCTAGGTATGGAGATTTTCTTGAAAATGATCTCGTATCTCAAGAATTCAGTGGGAGAGTTTATGATCTGGAAGACGATCATGAAGATGCATTACCTTCTGAAAACACTAACGTACTTCCGATAGAACCTGATAGTCTGGGTGTTAGCCTTAGTAGTTTTTATTAGAAGTGATGGTCATTCACATTTAGGAACTTTGTAACGTGTGTTAGATATCGTGCCAGAATAGTCAAAGGGCTCATGGATTGGGCTAAAGCTAAATGGTTAGACATTTAGTTAAGTTAGCCTTGTATAAGTTCATGTAACCCAATCCATGTGCAAGCCCATCTCACGGCCCATGGCCAAGCCTTAGGGCATCATCTCTCTTACTATAAATACCCCTCAAGTATGTCATTTGAGGGGTGTGCTTGAAAGTGTGTGTGTGTGTGTTCTTTCTTTGGAATATAGTTTCCTTTCTTCTCTCTATCTCTCTACACATACATACGAATTCATATTCAAGTCACCAAGTTCTTCATCTCTTAATCTTTCTTCTACGCATAACACATTTGTTTGTTATACGTGTTTGTGTTGGGTTTGCTTAACGTAGTGATAAGGTATATGTGTTAAAGAGGTTTAACAATTGGTATCAATCGCCTAACAACGGTTTAGGAGTGTTTTGGTTGAAGTTTTTTTGTAGTATTACGCGTAGCTTCGTTATCAAAGTTTTCACGCTTAAAGCTTTAACTTTTGCACTTAAAAATTCAAGATTCTTGTGGTTTAAGGTTTATTTGGTGCTAAAGTTTCAGTTTTTTGCAAAAAGTTCGAATCTTTACGTGTTTTTCTTCATTTTTAAGCTCGTATTTGGTTCATTGGTCATTTCTACTCGTAAGCTTTCTAAGCACTTTGGGTGAAAACGGTCAACAGTTTTGTGTTATTCGAGTGTTTTTAAGGCTGTTTGTGCAAGAAAATTGTTTGAATCGCTGGAAATTTTTTACGCGTAGGTCAAAACCCTAGTTCTACGCGTAAGAAAAGTCAACGTCCTCTGTCTACGCATAACTTCCTACGCATAACTTTTTGGCTAAGAATCTTCGAGCATCAAAGGTTACTCAGTGCTTCCCTCACTTGGATAAGTGTGTGAAACACTTCGACTTGTGGATATCTTTTACGCTGTGATAGTGTAAAGGATTTTTGGTTCTAAACCTATGTTTACGCATAAGCATAAACGCCTACGCGTAACAATCTACGCATAAGTTCCACTTACGCATAAGATTTCTACGCCTAAGCATTTTTGTTTACTGTGACAACTCGTATTTTCAGGCCATATTTCAAAACATTACTCATGCTTCATCATTTATCATTTATCGTAAACTAGATTTACGAGTATTAAATTCACGTAACCGTAATGGTTTAGCTGTGAATTCATGAACATATCATCAAGGACATTTCATATAGACTAGATTTAGTCTACATATCATCAATAACATTATTTCATATCAATATTATGCATGGGTTTGCATTTTTCATTAAACGTTTATTTTCTATTAAATAAACGCTATCGCGTAAACATTTATTTTGAACATTTAATCCGACACTTTCAAAAATTATTCCAATATATTTTTATAGTCATATTAAGTTTATAAAAATAATATTATGAGTTTACCCAGTGTTTTAAATTTATTTTGTATATAAATTGTTATATTTATATAACTACGACGGTTTTCTTAAAAACTACACGATAATTATTATTTCACTCAACTCATGTAAGAAATGTAATTTTATAATTTTTATGACCTCAATATATTTTATCTTGACCCGTTAAAAGTTATTTTTATCTAACGCTATCCTAAATACTCAAATGTGTATACAATTTATCACATGTTTTCAAGTAACTTTCATACAATTACACTTATACATATATAAAAAAAAAATTATTAATTGATGACTAAACCCCCTGGGCCGACCTTAGGGGGGGGGGGTAAGTCATTTTATTTACAAAATATCTACTCTAGTGTATATTGTATTATACTACTTACTTCAAAATATCACACATTTCACTTCATTATTTGCAAAACAAAAGATCAAAACTCTCTTCTCTTCCTCTCTTCCTCAAGAAAACCGGCCAACCACAAGGTGAAGGAGAAATCATCAAAAATTTTCAAGACAAGGTTTTAACACTCTAGTCTCACTCTTTATTAAGGATTTGAAATAAAAACCTTGGGTGATTAGGATAAATCCATTGTCCATAAACCTCATCAAGTTACTAGTAAGCTTTTCATATTCATGATCATATTTCATATTCATTTTCATATTCAGTTCATCATATTTGAGTAATCATGCAAGTCCCATGGATGTTTATACCACTTTTTCATTGTTTTTAAGAGATATATATATATTGGTCATCCTATAATTACTCCTTGTTATAAATCACTCTTGGTGATGTCTAGGAACCCATGACACCCTAAGAAGGTGTATGGTAGGATTAGAATAGCTTCGGAGTTGTGTTGAATTGGTTGGAATAGGTTTTGCGCGTGAAAAACTCATTTCGACAAGTCTAATTAAGGGTCTGTCCTTATTTTGAAAATCTGGAAAATCCGACAGTAAGAAAAATATTTTGGGCTAGATATTTGGAAAATATACTTTAAAATGAAAACGTGGCCGCTTGAACGGGTTAAAACGGAGCTATAACGAAGAAGTTATGAATTTTTGAAGTTTGACGACGAAAACTATATATTCCAGAAAATTCAGCAAGCTGTCTTGACTTTTTACGAGTCAAAAATGAGTCTTAAGCGTTGTTAAATGTGTCGACTTATCAAAAATATATTAGTATATGTTATCACGATTCCGTGGATATAAAGAACGTAGAAAACGGACTTATAACGACAAAGTTATTCACATTTTAAAAAGTTGCCGTAACTTTATTCTATTAGCAAAATTAACATATTTTCTATTAAACACATACTACGGCAACGTAGTTCCAATGGGGAACACTTATGGAAAGTACATTCTTAACAATGAAATACACGGAGTACTTTTTTATAAAGTGTTGATGTTTTATCAATTCTATAAAGTGATGTCTTCTAGTATAAGTAAGTTCGCCTAGCATATTTTTCAAAATGTCAAACCATTTGTCAAGGGGAGTTGTAACGAGTAAGATACGGTCACTTAAACTTTGCCGAAAACCATACTTTACATATATTTTTCTTTGTGATCGAGACCTCTAGGACGAAAACTTAAACACTAAAACTTTGAGATAATGATACAAGCTTCCCAAAACCGTTGAGTTTGTTTCTTAATACTCGACGTACACCATTTTACGACTAGCTTTTCGAGGTCGTTTAGTCACTTTCATGAATATTTCAACGACATTATTTTACGACGAAAAGTTATAATTTCATAATAAATCACTAAATGATTATCGTTGGATATCATTTCAACGTAATTACATCTAAAGTAATTTAAAAATGGTCAAGACGTTAAGAGATTATTTCTCGACGAGAAATATTATTTTCAAAAATTCACAAGTGGTATAGATATCATCCGAATTGCATGCATAACATTACATCATAACTTATTATGTATCATATCATTCATAATAGGTCAAGTTTAGAGATTCACGCTACATTTCGGTGTATCCACTTTTGTCATTATAATCATTGCAACAGGTGAGTTTCGTAGCCCCTACTTTTATACGCTTTGAATTACTTTTGGGGGAGATACATGCTCAATTATTTTCATTTGCTTTCATAGTTACTCTAAACTTTTATGGACTACCGTGAGTTCCATAGCCCCATTTTCAATTGTTTTAATGCTTTTATTAAACTCTTTGGGGGAGATACATGCTCATCAACTTTTATGACATTCATGATTATTTGCAACTATATGTTTATCTAAATTGAATGTTTAGACATATTCTATATCATAAATAATGGAGCTAAAGGTCTTGGGATTATTATTGAGCTAAAGGTCTTGGGATTATTATTGCGCTAAAGGTCTTGGGATTATTATTGAGCTAAAGGTCTTGGGATTATTATTGCGCTAAAGGTCTTGGAATTATTATTGAGCTAAAGGTCTTGGGATTATTTGAAACAACACTTATATGTGTTATATCAATTGAATATTGATAGATTACGTAATGTACTGTTATGTGAATTCATTTGACATCATGCATTTGAACATAAACTATACATATTTTGGCAATGGGTTGTAAACACACAGGTTGCAAGTTTTGTATGGGCGGAACTTGGAACTGAGTGGATTTGCAATGCCTTTGCTACATAAACGATTTTGAAGGGTTTTTCATTTCAATTCAAACTCTATGAACTCACTCAACTTTTGTATTGACACTTTATAGCATGTTTTATCTCAGGTATCTAAGGCATTCACTTCATGGCATGCATGTGGACTTATCATAGAGTCGTGGTGACTAAGCGTCACACATGGAATTTATTCATTTTAAAACATCGTTTGTCTTGTATCAAATTTATTTCCGCACAAGTTAATTTCATTTGGGACCTATACATTGTAAACTCTGATTATTTTATTAAATCAAACGATGTTCTTTCCAAACGACACTTTAGGTCGTTCAATATATCTGTAACTATGATGCTATGACAGTCAATCCCCAGGAATTCCATTCCGCTGCAAAACAGGTATTTTGGTGGTGTGACAGATTGGCATCAGAGCTTCAGTTATAGAGAACTAGGTTGCATCATTGACCCTAGACTATAACTACATCATTATAGCATCTTATTAATTCATCATAAGTGCATGTTCACTTTACATACGGTTTATACGTACATTTTTCGAGTTATTTACTTTCATTTTAAATCAATTGTCACATAGATGCCTTTAAATACTCATCCTATTATCATTCCCTCCTACTCCAATTTGGAGAATGCTTTGTCATTCCCTATCACAATTTTAATATCAGCTGATTCATCACCGATAACGTCGAATGCCGAGATAAACCTTTAAGTAGGGCGAAGTCATTCTCACTCCTTTGTTTCACCACTAACATGTTGAGTTACACGTTATTCACGCAATAAGTCACTGGACCATCATACATTTGAAGCACTTACGACACCTCATAACCTATATTTTGGGAACCCGTCGATTATTTTGAAAAATAACCTCAAACTTATCACCTCACATCACATCTCTTTAGAGCGCTTATTCTTAACATAGGACTTTGCTACGTCTCACCTTTCCTCTTATTTTGAAGAGTTATGGCACCGAAGAAAGCTCCACCAGCAATGACACCAACTGCTATCCAAAAGTATATAGAGGATAGTATAGCCGAGGCACTAAGGAAAGAATGAGCAACGGTAGCTGCTGCTGCTGAGGCCACGGCTGCTGCTGAAGTTGCTAGACTTGCTACTGCTACAGGAGCTGCAGGAGGATCTGGAGTTTGAAATTGTACATACAAGGACTTTAAGAAATGTGATCCTACAAAGTTCAAAGGCACGAATGATCCACCGCTATGGTTTGATGGTTTGAGAAGATGGAGTATGTGTTTCTTCTATGCAATTGCCCAGATGACTACAAGGTGAAGTTTGCCACTTGTACACTCTTAGATGGTGCAATGTCATGGTGGAATTAGATGCAGCCTATTGGTATCTAAAATGCTTACAAGCTCACGTGGGATCAATTCAAGAGGTTGTTGACAAAGAAGTATTATCCACGCACGGAGGTGAAGAAATTAGAAACGGAATTTTATGAGTTAGTGACTATTGGTTATGACATCGAGACCTACATTAGGAGGTTTCAAGAATTGCATGCACTATGTCCATCAATGGTTTCGGACAATGAGAAACTACTGGAAAATTTCATTGGAGGACTTCCACAATGTATTCAAGGAGATGTAACTTCTTCCGATCCACAAACAATTGAAGAAACTATCAGGATAACTCAAAAACTCATGGCTCAAGTCGTGAAAGGGGAAAACATCATCAACAAAAACCGCAACAACAACAACAACCAAACTAGCAACAACAAAAGGAAATGGGAAAATGACCAGGGAGGTTATGATAACGACAAACAAAACCGTAACACTAATCATCATCAACAACAGAATAGAGGGCAAGAAACTGCAATGGTTTATGTTGCTGCACCAATAGAAGGCAGAGGTTATGTTGGAACCTACCCACTATGTAATCGATGTAAGTATCATCACTCGGGTCTTTGCCCTGTTAAGTGCTACAAGTGTCGAAAGCTACGACACCATGCCAGGAATTGTAGAGGCAAGACCATAGTTACATGTTACGAATGCAGGGAGCAAGGACACTATCGGAATCAATGTCCTCAAAACCAAGGTCTACAAGTTAAAGGTGCTCATGGGAATGCATACATGTTAGAAGGAGGAGAAGCTCGTCATGGTCTCAACAATGCGGAAGACTGAAGAAGTTCGGAAACTAACAGTCTCATTTTTCCTTATGTACTATGTTGTACTAAGTTTATGTCTTCCATCGTATTCGAATCTTATGAATTAAGATGTACTACTTTTGATAAACCACTCGTTGTAAAATATTCTCATTAAGCATACTTTCTTTTCCTTCTGATTCGTTATCACTTACAAGGTTTAGATCTCTGTAAACATCGAGAGTTATAACAACTAAACCGAACGTCACATTATCGTTCCATAATTATACATAGCCTAGCTAACTATGTCTAATTCTGGAGGGATATCATTCCTTAATTATACATAGCCTAGCTAACTATGTCTAATTCTGGAAGGATCATGTTATGTTGGGAGCAGTTATTTATAAGTCTTAGTGCAAGCAGGGTTTTCACATATTCATAAAAGTCAAAGTGTTATTCATGGGAGATTCATCCAATATTTTCTTTACAATGATGTTTTGTACGCTCTAAATCATCGATAACCGTAACGACATCTCTTCATGTCTTCTTTTCTCGTTATTCATCACAAACTCAAAAATTCGATAGACTAACACGAACTGAATTCAGGGACTGAATTCCTTTTTGGTTGGGCGAATGTGACAACTCGTATTTTCAGGCCATATTTCAAAACATTACTCATGCTTCATCATTTATCATTTATCGTAAACTAGATTTACGAGTATTAAATTCACGTAACCGTAATGGTTTAGCTGTGAATTCATGAACATGTCATCAAGGACATTTCATATAGACTAGATTTAGTCTACATATCATCAATAACATTATTTCATATCAATATTATGCATGGGTTTGCATTTTTCATTAAACGTTTATTTTCTATTAAATAAACGCTATAGCGTAAACATTTATTTTGAACATTTAATCCGAAAATTTCAAAAATTATTCCAATATATTTTTATAGTCATATTAAGTTTATAAAAATAATATTATGAGTTTACCCAGTGTTTTAAATTTATTTTGTATATAAATTGTTATATTTATATAACTACGACGGTTTTCTTAAAAACTACACGATAATTATTATTTCACTCAACTCATGTAAGAAATGTAATTTTATAATTTTTTTGACCTCAATATATTTTATCTTGACCCGTTAAAAGTTATTTTTATCTCACGCTATCCTAAATACTCAAATGTGTATACAATTTATCACATGTCTTCAAGTAACTTACATACAATTACACTTATACATATTTAAAAAAAAAGTATTAATTGATGACTAAACCCCCTTGGCCGACCTTAGGGGGGGGGGGGGGTGAGTCATTTTATTTACAAAATATCTACTCTAGTGTATATTGTATTATACTACTTACTTCAAAATATCACACATTTCACTTCATTATTTGCAAAACAAAAGATCAAAACTCTCTTCTCTTCCTCTCTTCCTCAAGAAAACCGGCCAACCAAAAGGTGAAGGAGAAATCATCCAAAATTTTCAAGACAAGGTTTTAACACTCTAGTCTCACTCTTTATTAAGGATTTGAAATAAAAACCTTGGGTGATTAGGATAAATCCATTGTCCATAAAACTCATCAAGTTACTAGTAAGCTTTTCATATTCATGATCATATTTCATAATCATTTTCATATTCAGTTCATCATATTTGAGTAATCATGCAAGTCCCATGGATGTTTATACCACTTTTTCATTGTTTTTAAGAGATATATATATATTGGTCATCCTATAATTACTCCTTGTTATAAATCACTCTTGGTGATGTCTAGGAACCCATGACACCCTAAGAAGGTGTATGGTAGGATTAGAATAGCTTCGGAGTTGTGTTGAATTGGTTGGAATAGGTTTTGCGCGTGAAAAACTCATTTCGACAAGTCTAATTAAGGGTCTGTCCTTATTTTGAAAATCTGGAAAATCCGACAGTAAGAAAAATATTTTGGGCTAGATATTTGGAAAATATACTTTAAAATGAAAACGTGGCCGCTTGAACGGGTTAAAACGGAGCTATAACGAAGAAGTTATGAATTTTTGAAGTTTGACGACGAAAACTATATATTCCAGAAAATTCAGCAAGCTGTCTTGACTTTTTACGAGTCAAAAATGAGTCTTAAGCGTTGTTAAATGTGTCGACTTATCAAAAATATTTTAGTATATGTTATCACGATTCCGTGGATATAAAGAACGTAGAAAACGGACTTATAACGACAAAGTTATTCACATTTTAAAAAGTTGCCGTAACTTTATTCTATTAGCAAAATTAACATATTTTCTATTAAACACATACTACGGCAATGAGGGACCATGTTGAGGGTCGTTTTTAACAATGACGGAGTACTTTGTATAAAGTGATGTCTTCTAGTAAAAGTAAGTTCGCCTAGCATATTTTTCAAAATGTCAAACCATTTGTCAAGCGGAGTTGTAACGAGTAAGATACGGTCACTTAAACATTGCCGAAAACCATACTTTACCTATATTTTTCTTTGTGATCGAGACCTCTAGGACGAAAACTTAAACACTAAAACTTTGAGATAATGATACAAGCTTCCCAAAACCGTTGAGTTTGTTTCTTAATACTCGACGTACACCATTTTACGACTAGCTTTTCGAGGCCGTTTAGTCACTTTCATGAATATTTCAACGACATTATTTTACGACGAAAAGTTATAATTTCATAATAAATCACTAAATGATTATCGTTGGATATCATTTCAACGTAATTACATGTAAAGTAATTTAAAAATGGTCAAGACGTTAAGAGATTATTTCTCGACGAGAAATATTATTTTCAAAAATTCACAAGTGGTATAGATATCATCCGAATTACATGCATAACATTACATCATAACTTATTATGTATCATATCATTCATAATAGGTCAAGTTTAGAGATTCACGCTACATTTCGGTGTATCCACTTTTGTCATTATAATCATTGCAACAGGTGAGTTTCATAGCCCCTACTTTTATACGCTTTGAATTACTTTTGGGGGAGATACATGCTCAATTATTTTCATTTACTTTCATAGTTACTCTAAACTTTTATGGACTACCGTGAGTTCCATAGCCCAATTTTCAATTGTTTTAATGCTTTTATTAAACTCTTTAGGGGAGATACATGCTCATCAACTTTTATGACATTCATGATTATTTGCAACTATATGTTTATCTAAATTGAATGTTTAGACATATTCTATATCATAAATCATGGAGCTAAAGGTCTTGGGATTATTATTGAGCTAAAGGTCTTGGGATTATTATTGCGTTAAAGGTCTTGGGATTATTATTGAGCTAAAGGTCTTGGGATTATTGCTAAAGGTCTTGGGATTATTATTGGGTCTTGGGATTATTATTGCGCTAAAGGTATTGGGATTATTATTGAGCTAAAGGTCTTGGGATTATTATTGCGCTAAAGGTCTTGGGATTATTATTGAGCTAAAGGTCTTGGGATTATTTGAAACAACACTTATATGTGTTATATCAATTGAATATTGATAGATTACGTAATGTACTGTTATGTGAATTCATTTGACATCATGCATTTGAACATAAACTATACATATTTTGGCAATGGGTTGTAAACACACAGGTTGCAAGTTTTGTATGGGCGGAACTTGGAACTGAGTGGATTTGTAATGCCTTTGCTACATAAACGATTTTGAAGGGTTTTTCATTTCAATTCAAACTCTATGAACTCACTCAACCTTTGTGTTGACACTTTATAGCATGTTTTATCTCAGGTATCTAAGGCATTCACTTCATGGCATGCATGTGGACTTATCATAGAGTCGTGGTGACTAAGCGTCACACATGGAATTTATTCATTTTAAAACATCGTTTGTCTTGTATCAAATTTATTTCCGCACAAGTTAATTTCATTTGGGACCTATACATTGTAAACTCTGATTATTTTATTAAATCAAACGATGTTCTTTCCAAACGACACTTTAGGTCGTTCAATATATCTGTAACTATGATGCTATGACAGTCAATCCCCAGGAATTCCATTCCGCTGCAAAACAGGTATTTTGGGGGTGTGACATTTACGCCTAAGCCTTAAGTTTACGCGTAAGATACTAGTCTACGCATAAGGAATCCTACGCCTAAGAATCCTACGCCTAAGCACAATCTCTACGCCTAAGCCATCCTACTCGTAACTTCTTTGGTCTATGCCTAAACTCTTTCTACACATAAAGGTTTAAAAAAAAAATTAATTTTGGCGGGAAAACTTGAGTAAAATTTAATTTTTAGGGGAGACTAAACGTTCAATTTTTACGCGAGATTCAAATTTTGGTATAACTTGGAAAATTTTGGTAAAAATTCAAATTTTGGGCCTCAATTCAAATTTTCGTCAAATTTAAGGCCAAAATTGTCATAACTAAAAATTTTCATACGACCTTAGAATTGATTTTTATAGTGAATTTCAAATTTTGGGAGAAAATTTTTTACGCCTTCGAACAGGTTTACGAGTAAGATTCACTGAAAAACCTCAACTGAGCGTAATCTTCTTCAAACACAACTCCTTTATCGTTGAATCGATCCTACATCAACTTTATCATACATACCTTCCTCAATGGCAACTCTGGCAGATCGTCTCAAAACTGCTTTGTTTGATTCATTCTTCAATGACCTAAACATTAGTCCAACTACACTAAATAACAACAACCAATGGATTTCATTGTATAATCCGCAGTTTGCTCAACCAAGTATGCATATGGGTCAAGGAGGACAAATGGTTGATGTTTGGTATGTGCTAAAACACATACCTTTTCATTATCAAATCTGACCCAAAATAACCAAGAAAGAGCCGTTTGTGCTTGTGCAGGTACGGATATGTAAAAACACACAAAAAGGAACCAAATCAGACGAACTGAAGCACACGAGAGATTTAGAGAGCTAAGCCGATCCGAAGATCAAAATTGAGCATTTATGAAGATTTTATTCTCCTAGGATGATTTTTGGAAGTTTTAATCAAGTTTGAAGAATTGGCAAAAATGGCCCCTCAAGTTTGTGCATTTGGCGAATTAACCCTGAAGTTCCGAAGTTGCAAATTCAGCCTTGGTCTATTTAAGATTGACAAAAATGATCCTTGGAAGATATTTTCAGAATTACATGTTTGGTCCCCTGGATTTTCAAAGATTTGCACTAATGGTCCTTGAAATACATATTCAATCCAAGTTCTATCCTAAATCCAATAAACCAAATCCGTGCCCAATATCAAAACCAATCCACCCGGGTCCATTAATACACAACCCATCCAACCCGCCCTTTAATACTATACTTACCCATTACCCGGATTTTACCCGAGTCAACACCCCAAAGACCCTGTCCAAAACATTTGATTAATAATAAATAAATCCAAACGCCCCAAACAAAGCCCCTTCTTCCCCAAAACCAAACACCCCTTTTACCCGTTTACCACCAATTACCCACCACCATTTACCCAAGTCCCAACCTCGCATCTAAGGATCTTCCCAAGGCTTCTAGATAGCACTGACATGTCAGGATAAGCTGCCCATGTGGCCCTTTCAAGCTCTCCTATTGGCCGAAACACCTCATATGATGAATTGGAGCAATTTGATTGGAGATGGTGACATGGATAGGTCAGTGGATAAGGATAAGGTTCTAGGTTCTTCCAATCAAGGATCCAAGGCTGATGGAGGCTATATAAAGACCCCTTGAGCTCACAATGAATTCGTGCATTAATTTAATTTCAATTCAGTTTTTATGTTTGCGTATTTCAAATTTTAGGCTTATTACTTTCTTTTAAAAGTGCTTATGTAATCTCGCCAAAGTAATCTTTTTCAGCTTTTAATAAAATTCCAAGTTTCCTTTTTATCTTGCATTTTCAGTTTTTAATGTTGAATAAAGGTGTTTTTAAGATTGAAATAAGCTCATTCAGCTTCACATAAGTCAAGTTGTGAGCTTATTTGTTGTTTAACCATTCCATTTCACTCATTTGCATACACAAAAGCTATTGGTCAATAAAAGTCAACACGGGTCAAAAGCAAAAGTCAAACTGCTTATTGGTTTTTGCTTATTTTCAAATCAAATCTGTCTTTCATCATTTAGAGGCCATGTTTACATCCTCATTTTACCAAATAGACTCAAGAAAAGGGTAAATCCAGCATTTTGTACCAAACAATTCCTTGATAAAGAGTGTTTGGCACTAAGGGTTTTTGACCCATTCAAGGTACCTTTTGAGCTAGTTCTGGTTTGATCAATTAATCTCAAGAGTTATTGTAGTATTTCTAACATTTGCTTCATCCTGTTTAGTGTTTACAAAGAGTCTTAATATTTATGCCCATAAGCCAAAGCACTTATGGCTTTAATCAAGAGTATAAGTTCCTATTGAGTCAGTTAGTGTGTCATCTTAGTCCTTTGAGTCTGTTTCAAACTTTGGTTAAAGGTCACAAGAGTCAAAACACTTTGGTAACATTTCTTTAGTCTGGCATACATTTTTCTCAAAAACACACACCCTTTTTAGTTAACTGATTTTACTATCTCAATCAATTCAAAAATAAAAAAAAATTAGTTTTGTGTAAAGTTTAGTGGCTAAAGTTAGCTTTTCTTCACTTCTTATAAAGTTCCAAAGCTTTATAAGCTCTAAATCGCTTTCAAAATGTCCTCTCACATTGCTTTGTATCAACATGCATTGAGTCCTCAAACACCAGATCTGTTAAGGCTTTCTTTAGTTTCAAAAGTTCTAAAAATTTGGTCTTTTGTAGTCTTTGGCACATGGTTTAGATCTCTGATTCACCATGTTGGATTATTAAGCTCTGCTTTGCCGCCTTTTAAAAATAAGCTCAAAGTACCCCCGCTTCACTTAACTCTGCTGGCATTTCAGATTTCAAAACAAGTATGCAGAGCTTTCTAGATTGTTAGTATAGCTTAAGTCACTCCTAGATAACTTAGGATAGGTAGCTTAATAGGACTCCCCTTCCCAATAGCTTATTTGTATGCTCCTCATAGCTTATTAGCTTATTAATCTAGTAATCCTTATTTTAGCTTAGTCCTCCCTTGTTCCTTAGTTCATTGCATGCTCCCATAGTTCTAAAACTGTTACTAAGGTTTCAGTTCACTTAGCTAGAATTCAGCTTTTATAGCTTGTAGCTTATTCATGTGCTTATTTGCATCGATTAACACCGCAGCATTCTCATTTCTCTCACATAAGCTTATGATTTCTTATTTTTCATAGATTTAGATTAATATTTTAGAATTTTCCTGAGTTTTTCATAATTTTTGGTCACTGTTTTCTATTTTTCTCAATTTTAAATAGTTTTTAATTACTTTTAAATAGCTTTTATTGCAAATAATTAAGAAAAAGTTCCAAAAATAATTTTTCAATTTTCCCAGTTTAAAAAATATAAAAGCATAAAAATATTTTTCCTTATTTTTCCCCTTTTATTTGGTATTTTTCACAATTTAAATTAGATTTAAATAGTTTTAAATTAGTAGAAAATAGAAAAATAATCTAAAATAAAAATTAGTTTTGAAAATTCTCTTAGGTTATTTTAGATTTTATAAAAATAGTTTCATATTTTCTCCTTAATTTTCATAATTTTTAGTATTTTAATTTAGTTTTAAAAGTTAAAAATTGGTTTTTAATTTTAATAAAACCAAAAAAATCCAAAAAAATCGTTTTAATTCATAATTAGTTTTCAACTTGCATTCCTAGAGTAAAAGTAATTTTTAGGCATTTTAGGATATAATTTAGACGTAGTTACATTTTAATTACGTTTTCTAATTACGCTTTAGTAATTTTGCACTTAGGATTTCCCGTAAAATAGATTCGCTTAATTACCTTCCCTATTCCCGTAGTTTAACAAATCAAATCAAACAAATCAAAACATCGAGCATTAAATTCCAAACCAAAAACGACGTTGGCATATTCACGCCGGGAAACGATTCGTTGATTAATCCAGATCAACGATCACACACGTGATTTGATTTAATATTCTTTTTCCTAAAGGAATTTTGAATCTATCTTCGTGATTATTTTTGATATCGATATTGAGGTTTTATCCATACACATAACCCCTAAGCCTTCATTATCAGCGAATCAGTGTCTGAACTGTTTTAAGTTTCTTACGGTTAGTCATTCACAAGTGGCTAGCTTGTGTGAGATAACTTGACGGTTTGGAATTGTGAATCAATGTTATTGGGAATCAGAATGGATTTGCTACGGGTATACAAATGGGGAATCAGATGCAATATGCAGGACAGTTTGATGGACATCAAGGGGATCGATTGTGAATCGAATATGGGATATCAAAATGGGAATAATGTTTTATGACTTCGGTTCAGAAGCTACCTCTAACAATCACAACAAAGATTCGGTATTTTGATCCGAATGCAGTGTCAAACGACGACGCTTGAAAGGATCCAGTACATGTTGATGTTAGCACGAAAAGAAGAATCGGAATTGAATTGACGATGCGTAATACGAATTCATGAATCCAAGACGGGCACATAAAGCAATCAATACTGCAAACTCCAAATATACAATCAATCACAGGACTCAACATCAAGCGGTACTTTTGATACACCTCCAGTCTATGACATAGATTCACTCAATGAGGTACCAAATTATAGTAATGTTGCTAATCAGTTTACTCATGATGAACAACATTCGTGACATCGCACCTACTTATGATACATACCTGGACAATCCGAGTTGTAGCAATACGAACTCTGAAACTCCAGATGTGGATCCTAGTGGAGGCTGTGTGGCACAAAATACTGAGACCGATGAGGAAATACGTGCTTACTTTGAATCATTAATCAATAACTGTGGCATTGAAATTGAGAAAGTGAGTAAGGTCAATCGCGAAGTTAAGGCCGCGAATGTTAAATTGACAACTGAGCTTGAGAGTTACAAAGAGAACGCCAGAGCCTATGAATTTCATACAAACAAAATATTAGAATTAGAAATTGGTTACCGAGATTATGTTTTAAGAGAAAAACAATTGCAAATCAAGTATGATACACTTGATGTGAATCTGAACTTGAAAATAAAATCATTAAACAAGGAAATTTCTGAACTAAATGATCAACTTTCTAAACAAAAAACACTGTTTTCTGAACTTGAAAAAGAGAAGAAACAGTTGATTGCTGATTTTTCAAAACGAGAAGATTCTCTTCTTGATGAAATTCTGGATAAAAATGAAACTATCAAAAAATTGGATAATTTACTTCTTACAACGGGTCATTCCGCTAAAACAAACAAGATGCTTTCTAATCAAGTAAATCCGATTTTTCATACTACTCATAAAATGGCTCTTGGTAACTCACATCCTTCGTTCCTCAAGAAAGCACAGAAACAACGGAATATGTTGAACAATGGAAAACCTTTGCATGAACCCATAATTGTTCGTGATTCTCTTGAAACGTTAGAACTATCTAAGGAGAGCAGAGAAAGAATGAAACAAAAAAGTCCGAAAATCAAACCTATTGACTATAAAAAATGGAACAAACTTTTTGGAATCACTTTTGTCAATCAAAAAGAAAAGTCAAAGTTCTCCATCACACAAAATGTTTCAAACAAAGAGTCAACACCTGTTTCAAAATCTGTTTCAAAACCAGTTATCTCTTTCGAACATTGAACAAATGTCTTCAAACAATCCTTTTAACACAAGTGATGCGAGAAGTATTTTAGAAAATGTGAAAACTAGAATTGCGGATCTTCAAGAAACTGTTAAAACTAAAACCACTATTACACCTAATAACTTGTTCTCTAGTTTTGATATTGAACAGAGAAAGTTTTTTGAAACTCAAATTGCCCCTCACCAATGCCATCGTGCAAGGGTAATTCATTTTGAACAAGCATTTTTGAAAGAAACAGATGACTTTGTCAAGGACCATAAATCCCTGATAAAGCAAGCTAATGAATGTTTTGAACACACCAAAGTTTTGGAAAATTTGAATGATTCTCTCTTCCAAGATGTGATGACCACTGATATCATGTCCATTATTTTACAAACATATTCTGTCGAAGATCATGAAAGACTCTAACACGAGACCTCCGCAATTGTTTCAAAATATGAAAAAGCTCTTGAAGAACTTGAAAAAGAAAACGTGTCCTATTTTAAACAACTTGATCGAAAATATGAGGAATGCAAGTATGACAAACCGTCGTATGAGCGTGCCTACAAGGACATGAAAGAGCAAAATGATCTTTTGAGAGCTCAACTGGGAAGTCTACAAGGAAAGGTTGTGGATACTAAGATTGCAAAACCATCGACCGAGGAGAAGGCAAATGTTCCCAAACCGTTTTCAAACCAAAAATATCTATTTCTCAACCTCCTCCAAAAGTCAATGAGAAAAATGATTTGTCAAAACCAGTCACTCCACAGCCCTGCCTATTAAAAAGAGAATTATCAAAAGTTTTGAAAAAGAAAAAGCAGCTTCTTTGAAAAACCTAAAGTGATTACACCTGGCATTTTTAGGAATAGTACACGGAATGTGACCAAAAATCCAGTTAAAGAATCTGTCGGTTCTAACGACATGGTCAACAATCACTATCTAGAAGAAGCTAGGAAAAGGCACAGACTCGAAAAGACGGAATTTTAGGTGCAACATCTAGGGTGATGAATTCTACAAGATTTCAAGGCACTTCTAGTAGTAGTAAACCATTACCTAGGAACACTCTACAAAAGACTAGGGATTGGCTTGCATCTAAGAGTAGTTGCGCAAAAGAAAATGCTATGCCCCTAGAAAACAACACTAGGAATTCTAAGTCTTTTTCGAACAAGAATCAATGTCCACAAGACTGTAGTGACAAAGTTAAAGCTGCTGTTTTAAACAAGAATATTGAATTTGTCTGTACTACATGTAAAAATGTGTCTTTTCAGCTAATCATGATGCATGTGTCTCACAATATCTCAAGAAAGATAATTCTCGTGCCAAGGCACAATCCGCTAAGACTTCAAACCGAAACAAACCCGTTGACAAGATGAACATCAAAAGGAAACCTAATAGGTGGATCTCTTCAGGACGTAGTTTTTCAAAAAATGAGTCTTCCGCTAAATCTGATAAGCAAAGAACTCCTAGATCTTTCCTTAGGTGGATACCCACAGGCAAAGTTTTCAACAAAGTAGGTCTTAGATGGATTCCCACAGGAAAGATTTTTGATACTTGCACCAACACAGATAGTAGTGAAAATCATCAGAATAAGGAAGTAGAAACCACTACAACCGTTGATAGTGATCACCCTCACCGTGAGGAATCGTATACTTCTAACATCTGTATTTGTGAAAACTCTTCTTCTTTGGTTGCTGTGAATCAAATATCTCTGAACCCACCATCGAGGGTTCTAATTCTGTAAACTCTTCGTCTTCATTCTCTCTATCTTCTATTTTTGATTTTCCATTTCTTTTATAAAACCAACAAAAACAAAATATAAAAATATAAAACTTTCAAAAAATACAAAAACATTAGAAAATTTCAAAAAATTCAAAAATATTCTTCTCACGACATGTCTCTCGTATAATCGATATTCTGTATGTTTCTAGAAAGGTCATTCAACAATGATACGGACATATACAGATGCTTGAGCGAGAGTTCTTTAAATGTTTTCTAAAACATGTCGTTTCTCAAAAAATTTCTTTAATAATGGCTTTTGTATACTTCAGTACGAAACCTGGACTTCAACATAATGGCTTCTGAACACATCAGTTCAGGACCCGCGCTTCAAAGAAAGGAAAGTGCTTATCAAAATCAAAGGTTTTTAAATATTTTTTCAAGCACTATTCCTTAAAACATAATGGCTTGTAAGTATTTCAGCTTGCAACCCGACCTTTAAAGAAAGGAAAGTTCTACGCAAAATCGATTTTCATAAATATCGAGCACTTATCCTAAAAGAAATGAAGATAATTCTTCTCTACAATATCTTCAAAAGATTTTCAAAATCTTCATCTTCTTGCGTACCATTGATTCGAAATTTTTCAAAAAGAATTTTCAAAATCTCTCACATTTGGTACCAAGATAACTCCCTCTAAACCCTTAATTGATTCTAAATTTTCTGTATGAAAAACATGCTTTCGTTAAGGGGGAGTATAAAACCAAAATTGTTCCAAAATTCATGCTAAATCAGTTTCTCTCCAAATGCTTTCCGAAAAACATATATTTTAATCATTTTGTTTCAAAAACATCATAGATATGCTATTTTTGAGGGGGAGAAACGTGATTAAAATGTGATCAAAATGTTTTGTGATCGTTGTTTGAATCTCAAAAGAGCTCGACTCAGTTGAAACCAATGAATTGACGAGTAATCAAAGTCAGTAAATGTACCATTTCGAGAAACTCGTGATAGAAATGAACCTTCATAGGTCTAACCTCCTTTTCAAGGAGTGTTTACAACTTCAAGGTAGTTATTAGAGCTAGCTGTCACCTAAAAAACTGACAATGGAACTCTTTAACTAAGCTACGTAACCGTGTCTCGTGGGGAATTGTCTATCATGAGCCGATCAATTCAAAAAGTGTGAACTCTACCCTCTATGTGCAGATTTAAGTTAAAAAAATATAAGCACATGTGAAGGGGGAGTGTTTATGAAAATATAAAACTCTTGGAGTGTTTCAAACATGTTTTCAATCATAAACACTCTGAGAGATTTTCAAGAAAAAAGGTTTTCATGGCAACATAGGATAGTCATGGAGTTATAAGGTGTCTAAGGATAGGAAATTCGTCCTATGATCCGCCAGAGCCGGAGGGATCTACCCAAGGACATCACCAATAGTTTAGAACTAGAAGTCCTTAGGAATGATTGAAAAAGGAGTAATGTGAGAAAGGAGAAAGAAGGGGTTGAAGAATTAAAAAGAAAAGTAAAAGAAAGGGTGAAAAGAAATAGCCCTCCATAATCAACCTTAGGGCAGAAACCGGTTCAATTCATCTGCTACTGGTTGTCACTTAGATGATGCTGGTATTAAAGACAAAGACGTCATGGACCCAAAGGACGACCGCACCTAACCTTCTAGCCACTCAATTCTTCTTAAAAGGATTTGTTTCATTCTCACTAGGAACCCTGCATAATCTATTGACCTTCTCTTAGAGTTGGTTGATATTGAAGAAGGAGACCCTCTCCCTAGTCTCCACTCAGAAAAAACCAAAATGCACTAATTGAGTCTAGAGCCACGAGATTCATCAAAAGATCTCATAGGAACACTTGACATGACATCGCTTGTTATTCATCAATAAGGACACAAGTGATATATACTAGAGTCCTACGCAGATCTTAGCAATCTGCCAGAACATTTATGAGAAGTTTCACTTCGTGATCTTCGTGATTGAATGGAAACTCCTTCCGTGGTCAACATCAAGCAGCCCCTGATGCAGGTCACTTCGGTAACTCCCCGTGGATTACGCTTAGTGTGTCTCAAATGGTCTACAGTCAGTGAGGTGATGCTTCTGGTACCTCAACGACTCATCTGAATCAGAGATGTATTTTGGTACATCGCGTTATCTCACTTGTGGGACTCAGTTCCAGAACGGCCCTTGTGAGAATTAGAGACGTGTTTTTACACTATGCTGTTAACACCCTCGAAATTCAAATTTGTAAGTGCCGGAATCCGCTTATTACTAACCTGTTTTATGTTTTCTTCTTATGGAAGCTCCGGAGCGGATTGATCGTGCAGACTCGCCACATGCTCATACCAACAACACATGAAAGTTCTCATCAAAATCAATGGCTACTCAAAGTTAAAGATGATTCTTCATCAATTTCAAAGAATCTACAAAGTTTAAAGACTCGAGAACCACATCATTGGTAACCAAAAGACAAATAGAAGTGTGAGCATGGTGGAGAAAGACGTGGAGACACCTAACCAACGAAGTTGACAATGGCAGACAACCACATTAACTAATCACAAAGCATGAAGGAACAAAGAATCAAGACTATTATATATCTACACACAAAGTTCGAGCTCAAGAAAAGTAAAGACCTAATCAAGTGGAGCATCATTTGAATGACCACCCCTTAGGGGGAGATTGTTAGCCTTAATAGTTTTTATTAGAAGTGATGGTCATTCACATTTAGGAACTTTGTAACGTGTGTTAGATATCGTGCGTAATACTCAAAGGGCTCATGGATTGGGCTAAAGCTAAATGGTTAGACGTTTAGTTAAGTTAGCCTTGTATAAGTTCATGTAACCCAATCCATGTCCAAGCCCATCTCACGGCCCATGGCTAAGCCTTAGGGCATCATCTCTCTTATTATAAATACCCCTCAAGTATGTCATTTGAGGGGTGTGCTTGAAAGTGTGTGTGTGTGTGTTCTTTCTTTGGAATATAGTTTCCTTTCTTCTCTCTATCTCTCTACACATACATACGAATTCATATTCAAGTCACCAAGTTCTTCATCTCTTAATCTTTCTTCTACGCATAACACATTTGTTTGTTATACGTGTTTGTGTTGGGTTTGCTTAACATAGTGATAAGGTATATGTGTTAAAGAGGTTTAACACTGGGTCCTCCACCAGAAGTTGAAGTGATTCCCGTTCGTAGATCTGTAAGGTCTACGCGTGCACCTGAACGTCTATGTCTTAACGTAGAGGTTGAGGAAACTATGTTAGGAGATCTTGGAGAGCCTACTAGTTATAAAGCTGCCATGGAAGTCCTGAAAAGGACAAATGGCAAGCTGCAATGAATGGGGAAATGCAATCCATGAGAGAAAATGAAGTCTGGGAAGAGGTTGACTTACCTCCAAACACCAAGGTGGTTGGAAGTAAGTGGCTCTATAAAATAAAGACTGACATGGATGGCAATATACACATCTATAAAGCTCGTCTAGTTGCGCAAGGTTTTACTCAAACTTATGGAATAGATTATGAGGAGACCTTTTCTCCTGTAGCGGACATTAGAGCTATTAGAATTCTCATAGCTATAGCAGCATACTATGACTATGAGATATTGCAGATGGATGTCAAAACCACCTTCTTGAATGGTCGCTTAGATGAAGACATCTATATGAAGCAACCTGAGGGGTTCGTGAA
Source organism: Chrysanthemum makinoi (assembly GCA_910596185.1). Classification (NCBI taxonomy): domain Eukaryota; kingdom Viridiplantae; phylum Streptophyta; class Magnoliopsida; order Asterales; family Asteraceae; genus Chrysanthemum; species Chrysanthemum makinoi. The sequence continues at coordinate 271,021,110 of OU343224.1, forward strand.
TCCACAATTTCCAAACCGTGTATGCAAACTTCAAAGGTCCATTTATGGATTGAAGCAAGCATCAAGGCAATGGAATAAGAGATTTGATGAAGAAATCAAAAGGTATGGATTTATTCAAAATCTTGATGAGCCATGTGTATATCACAAAGTTAGTGGGAGTGATGTAATTTTCCTTATCCTTTATGTCGAAGACATATTAATTATGGGAAAAGACATTCCGAGTTTGCAAAATGTTAAGGCATATCTTGGGAAGTGTTTTTCCATGAAGGATTTAGGAGAAGCTGCATACATTCTGGGAATCAAGATCTACCGAGATAGGTCAAAGCGGTTAATTGGTTTAAGTCAAAGCGCTTACATTGATTAAATATTGAAGAGATTCAATATGCAAAATTCCAAGAAAGGATATTTGTCGATGGAAGTAAAGCATGGCTTATGTAGCGATATGTGTGCTTCAACACCTGCTGAAGTGGCACGCATGCAGAAAGTTCCTTATGGTTTGGCAGTAGGATCTATAAATTATGCTATGAGATGCACAAGGCCAGATGTGGCGTTCGCTCAGAACATGACCAGTCGATATCAACAGAATACGGGTGAACTTCACTGGACTACTATTAAACATATTCTAAAGTATCTGAGGAATACGAAAGATATGTTTTTAGTGTATGTTGGAAATCCAGACACAAAGCTTGGTGTTACAGGTTACTGTGATGTGTCCTGGCAGTGTGATAAAGATGATACGAAGTCTTAGACGGGTTATGTCTTTGTCATCAATGGAGGAGCAGTTGACTCAAAGAGCAAGAAGCAGAGTACAATTGCGATGTCTGCGACAGAAGCCGAATACATAGCTGCTTCAGAAGCTTCAATGGAGGCTGTTTGGATTAGGAAATTCATTTCAGGGCTTGGTGTTATGCCTTCAATTGAATCACCTATTGATATGTATTGTGAAAATTCTGCTGCAATCATATTTGCCAATGAACCTGGAGTCACGAAGGGCACCAGACATTTTATACAAAAGTATCACTATGTTCGGGAACAAGTCCGTGAAGGTGAAATAAATCTATTGAAAGTTCACACAGATGATAACTTAGCTGATCCTTTCACTAAGGATTTGGCTGAGACAAGCTTATTGGACTTGCCAATGGAATTGGACTTCGTTTAGCTAATAGTTTCATGCAAAATTGTGATTAGTATTTGGATAAAGGATATTGTAAAACATTTATTATTTTGATGAAATAAAGTTTGGATTATGCTTATTTTCATTTATAATATTGTTATCCTATATTTGCATGTTTAATCCGTGAGTAACTAAGTTATTCTAAATTGTCCGTTGTTGATTAATGATATGGGAGTATCATTAAACTAAGACAAATATGAGATATGTGGTAGAATATACTTGAAAGTATATTGATGAGAATGCATACCATTTTCAGATGATATTCAATGAATTGAATATAGGACTTATCCCAACTGCATAATTTACTTTGTGGATATTGTTATAAGTAAATTATGAATAGTTATCCTCAGACTTGAGATACCAGATAAGTGTCATGAATGTAGTGCATTTATGTGGAGCAACTTAACGCTATACGTAACTGGTAGTCATAAGAGTTGTTTCTAGAAGTGTTACAAAGTTTGTGGGTTAGTCTTGTAGTCAAGATAGAATTTGTTCCTTCAAATTTATTTGGAGTTTAATACTGCTAGTCCCCTCGTAGGGTTGACAAGATGTTTGTGTGGCCGCACCCAAAATATCCCCTGAATATGTTCAGAAGATTTGGTAATCTTGGTCTGTCACTTAAAACGAGAAACAGAATAGTTGAATAAAGAATGACTTAATTCCATATCTTTATTTAACGTGGTATTAGAACAAAAGGATAATAATAATGAGAAATCCTTAAAAGAGCCTTACTCGAGTTGTGCTAGAGGCATCGAAGTGTTGCTAGACGCTAACCGATGTGATCACTCTATTAAGATATATCCAAGTGGGAGCTGTTTGTTTTTTTTGGATATAAATTAGTAGTCGTGAGTTAGGATCGAACTCGAGACCACGGGATTGCACACTTTGCGTATGAGAATTAAAATTAATAATTAAATGTAATAGTTATATTTATTTATTAATTAAACGAAATAGTTATAACAGACGTTAAGTAATTAAGTGTAATGGACTAACGGTCGTTAAATCTAATTGGAAAGGACTAGATTGCAAATTAATATTGGAAAGGTTCCGGAATCCCCTTGGGGATGTATAACCGATCAGCTAGGGGGTTCTCCCAACCCAACCCAAACTCAACTTGTTCTCCAAGTTTAGTTGAGTATATATACAAGGTCAGGGGTCTTGGTTTTTGCATATCTTGTACTCATAAGCTAAAACCTAAAACGTTTGTGTGTGTTTTTTGCTTGATCCGATCGTACAACCCCTATAGGGTGTCGATCCACTTCTTTTCCAAAATAAAATTATTTTGTTTAATTAAAACTAGCATTCTTTTAATTTGGTATAGTACGTGTGTACAAGAAAGTGGTATAACATATTATTGTTAGTATTCTTGGATTGAATTACAAAATCGGTAAGGGGTAATTCACATAATCCTATAAACCCTAATTAGGGTTCATCCAATTGCTAGTTTTGTGGATTTGATTCTTGTTCGGCTAGAATCAAGAAAGGTACGCATATTCTTGTTTATGTTAATTAATTATTCATTAATCTTTCCTATACGCTTCCGCATGTATTCTTGGATGTTTTGTGTTTTATTATTGATTGTCATGATATATAATTCCAACAATTGCATCTTGCATGTGCTTTTTAGTATCTTACCTATAACAACCCGCAATTTTTAGGTCCTTACCCAACCTCAAACTCAAAATAAATTATTTTGGAAGTTTACATAATTACTTTTTAGTGTAATTGTTAACTTAAATCGCGTAAACTGAAAAACGGCATTTAACGTAAAACAGCATTATAAAAAGTTAAGTGTACATAAAATATAGAGTTAATTACATAAATCCTCCTTGTGGTTTGGTTAAAATTACGGATCTTGTCCCTATGGTTTTTTTTAAGTGGGCCACGTCCCCGTGGTTTCTCAAAGTTACGGATCTTGTCTAAATTTTGACCCGCTCGTTAAAAAGGATGTAACTTGACATGATAGACTAACGGAGAGTTAACCTTGTAAAAATCCGATTTACCTCTTAAAGTACAAACCACAGGGACGATATATGTAATTTACTCTTAAAAAAAAAATCTCTAATTTTATTTTACGAAAATATTTTAATTTAATTATAATAAATTAAAAAAAACTTTTTAAAAAAAATAAATTTTGTTAAAAAAATATTACAAAATAAAAAAAAACATTTTACTATAACACTTAAAAAACTGTTTATTTAAAAAATTAATTTTATTAAACTTTTTTACTATAACACTTATAACAATTAAAAAAAACTTTTAAAAAAATTTAATTTTGTTAAAAAAATTGTTAGGTCACTATGTTTGTTATACAAGCATCAATATGAAGAAATGAGATAGAAAGTGATCGGTTGAACACTTAACACAAAACACACGTATGATATAGAAAGGTTAGGCGTAGGATTTGAATACAAGTGAACAACCAACTCTCAAATGAGAGTTACAAGACTATTTATAGGGGAAGGGAGCTAGGGCACCATGTCTAGTGCCTTCCTTTCCTTATTTGGCTTTTGCATAGGCTCATGGGCTTTCTACATGAGCCTTGCCTTAATTACTAACATAAAAGCCTTAATTAAGCTAACTATTACATATTGATTACTAACACTTGAGAAATGGTTTAGGAGTGATTCCAACAATCTCCCCCTAAGTGTTAGTAATTGATATCTTAAGTGATCTTAAACAGTTGTTAGCGCAGATGTAATAGTAGATTTGACGTCTTCTGACATTCTTCTTTCTTGTGAGAAGAGGTGCCTTGATTCGAACAATCTCCATAGTGTAGGGATCTTGTTTCCTTTGAAGTATTTTGCTTTGACGTCTTTGATTTCTTTGTTCTTTAATTATTTGTTCTTTGTGATGATTGTGATAGTATCTTGTTGTATGCTATAGGTCAGCTTCGTAGCTCCAGCGTCTCCACGTCTTTCTCCAACATGCTCACACGCTCATTTGACAATGAATTCCAGATGTGAAGTAGTTCTCGAGTCTTTATAACTTTGTAGATTCTTTGATTTGATGAAGAATCATTATAACTTTGGGTTGCCTTTGATTTTGAGAGAACTTCTGTTGTGATGTTGTTGGTATGAGCATGTGGAGAATCAGCACGCTCTCTTCCTCCCTCGAGCATCCATCAGCAACAACATATCCGGTACAGTCATGAACACCAATTGATCATTGTAATCTTTTCATAAAGAACTGATTACTACAATCGTTCTACTGATGAATGTCTTGATTTCATTCACCTTGGTCAGGCGAATCAGCCGTCCGAATCCCGTAAGGGACAGTTGGCATTACATTGAACAAGTTTAAGTAATGACCCACATATTCAGGACTCGATTCTTGAAAGGAATCTCCTTAGCGGGATATCCAGCACTTACAAGTTCGAACTTTGAGAGTGTCAACAGCATAATGTGAAGACACATCTCTAATTCTAGCAAAGGCTGTTCCTGAAACCGGATGCCCTCAAGAAGACTAACACGATATACCGAAGTACATCTACGGTTCAGGTGAGTCACTGAGGTACACCGAAGCATCACCCCACGACTGTAGACCATTTGAGACAACACTAAGCATAACCCACAAGGAGTTACCGAAGTCACCTGCTGTCAGGGCTGTTTGATATTGAACCTGGCAGGAGTTTCCATTCAATCACTGAGGATCACAGTTGTAAACCCCTCATTAAATTTTCTTGACAGATTGCTAAGATCTGTGAAGGACCCTTGAATGTATCACTTGCGTCCTTATTGTTGAACGACAAGTGATGAAATGTCAAGTGTACCTAAGAGATCTTTTGATGAATCTCGTGGCTCTAGACTCAATAGTGCGCTTTGGTTTTCCTGAGCGGAGACTAGGGAGAAGGTCTCCTTCTTCAATACCAGCAATCTCTAAAAGAAAGCCGATAGTTTACGTAGGGTTCCCTGTGAGAATGAAACAAGCTTCTGTTGAGAGAAACTTGAGTGGCTAAGAAGGTTTAGTGCATGCGTCACTGGGTCCATGACGACTTTAATCTTCAATACCGGTGTCATCAAGTGACAACCAGTAGCATATGAATTGAACCCGGTGTTTGCCCTAAGTTGAATAATCTGAAGGGCTATTTCTTTTCACCCTTTTCTTTGCTTTTCTTTTTAATTCTTCAACTCATTCTTTCTCCGTTTCTCATTTTCTCCTTTTTATAATCATACCTAAGGACTTCTAAATTCTAACTATTGGTGGTGTCCTTGGGTAGATCCCTCCGGCTCTGGCGGATCATAGGACGGTTATTCCTAACCTTAGTCACCTTATAACTCCATGACTAACCTATGTTGCCATAAAACCATTTTCATGAAAAATCTCTCAAAGTGTTTATGAGTAAAAACATTTTGTACCACTGTGAATTGATCAACTCAAGATAGACAATTCCCCGCGAGACACGGTTACATCACTGACTAGGTCAGCTTGAAGTTGTAAACACTCCTTGGAGAGGAGGTTTGACCCGTCAAGGTTCATGTCTACCAAGAGTTTCTCGAATGGTACATTCTACTAGGAAAAGTCCTTTGCGAGACACGTTTACATCACTAGCGAACTAGCTTGAAATTATTACCCATCCCGGACAAGTCTTTTTGAGTTACTGAAATTTTAGAGCTCGTTAATTCATTCGTTAAGTCTTTAGCACGAAGATTCAATAGCAATCCACAACATATTTCATATCACATAATTTTTCTCCACCTCAAAAATGGCATATAAATGTTGTTTTTGACAAAATTTTGATGTCGAATATGTCCATTTCAAGTTTTGTGGGAAGATTTCCATGAAGAACCATTTGTGAACACAGTTTTTAATCAAATACTCCCCCTCAACAAGTGATGTTAACTTTTGAGGTTTTGAAAATCATAAGGGGAAGTACTTGTTCTTTTGGGCAAAACTTTGAAAGTGAAAGTTTTTATTATTTTTATTCAAAAGTAAGAAGCTTTCGCTCCTTTTATAAGTATTGTGGCACTGAAGCGTACCACAGGGTCCTTTCATTACAAGTACGGGTTGTGCACTGTTATGTGTGCAAAAGCCATAGTCAAATATAGATCACACATCCAAATTAATGAAAGGAAGAACAAATCAAGGAGTACCAGGAAGTCCGTCAATAACACCCAGAGTTCTGTCTGGACGTTGGTAGCCTGTTAGAGATATGCTTTGACGTCCACCCACGAAACTCTCCAAAGTCCTTATCTGATCCCGACGAAACAACCTTTCATCAATCCTGGTAATGATCTTCTCCGCATCCCTCCTGTCCCTAGAATTCCACCTTTTCTTCTACCCAATGCCTTGATGAATCTCCTTTAACTGATCAGCCATTCCATCCCGAACCTTCTTCAAAGTATGATCACAGAATTTGTGAAGCTCCTTGCACGCCATGAAGCAATTTTGGTGAAGTTCACTGCGGTAAACTACCCCAAATGGTTTCTTAATGATGGCGTACTGAGGAAGATGGTTGATATCGAGAAGGTCTAGTTGTGGTTTGGTGAGATTAACACGTTTCTGGTATGACTCTACGGCAAGTTGAATATCTTCGACACGTTCTTGGATAACGATGCTTCTGATGAATATTAGCAATGACTTGATGTAATGGAGCTGGATGTTTGTTGAGAAATGTCGCATTCGTCCTTCTACCTTGGCAAAGTACATATCTTCAATGTCATTGAGTGACAATCTCGGGAAATCCGCTTCAAAAAAGTCATATTCCTGTTCGTCTTGGCGTTTGACTACTATTTTCTTGAGGAATGAGTAGTCCCACTTAGAAGACAGGGTAACATGCATTATGGCAACGATCCGTTCGTCACTGAACACCTCCTTTTTCGATTTTAGTACCTGGCAGCTTCTGTAGTAGATTCTTCTTCGTTCTGGCCAATGATGAATCCCATACAGTGCATCGAGGTCATACTTTTCCACATTGTCAACAAACATATGTGTGGCTTCTTCCTCGATGGCTATGTTGTTTGAGTAGATTGCTGCCGGGAATGGGAAGGTGAGTGAGGTAGCGTATTTAGTGCTAACATCGCTAGCGTGCAGAAGAAATTCCAGGTCGTTGTTGAAGAAATAACGGTAGGGAATCTTCGGTTGATCAGGTCGGCCAATGGTAGGTAGTGGCTTAGTCCAGTCGGTGTAGTATGGAGCCTTGTCAGGTCTGGTGAAGTCGATATTGGATTCAGGGTTGAGCCAATCAATGTTGTTGGACATAGCTCGTGCGATGTTGTCGAGATGATATTCAACTTCAATTGCACTGTCGGAGCTGTCTTTTAGCAGTTGAAAAGCTTCGTTCTTGATGCGTCTCAACTCTGCTTTCGTCATCTTCTTCACCTTAAACTTTTCCTGAATAATCTTGACATGCTCCATAGTTCGACCATCTACCGGTTCTTGGCCTTCCGGTAACTGAGGGGTTGCATCAACAAGCTTAGTAAACCATTCATACCCTTCAGATTCGTCTTCATCTAGCCATGACACAACTGAAGTAGACTTTTTCTTCTTTGGCTTTGATGATGATGCTGGTTGCTTTGTTGATGTAGAAGAAGGTGGTTGTTGTTGGGGCTCAGGGATCTCTTCGTCGTCACCACCAGTGTATTCAAAATAATCACCAGTTTTCTCCTTTGGTGGTGAAGATTCAGAATCCTGAGGTTTGTCTGTAGTAGGAGGACGTTGTGGAGATCTTCTGGAGGTGGATGTCCTTTGGGGTGGTGGAGGCATAGTTGATGAATCGTCATTTTTCTTCTTTCGTTTCGGCTCAGAATCCTTATCCGCATCATCATCGTCTCTTGGACGCTTAGCCCTTTCAGCTGCCGCTTTGCATGAAGTTTTGAGTTGATATTCCAGCAATGCCTCAAATAGTTTAGCTTCGTCAGAAGTAAACGTTGCAGATCGTTTAGACATTTGTAGAACAAGCTTGGAAATCAATTCTGCATCAGAGACAACCGCAGGCTCAATTGGATTGATTTGCATTGCTACAGGAGTAGATTGCATTGTTTGCTTGACCAATTGCATGAGATTTGGATAAAGTTGTCTGGTGAACATCTCTCTTGTCACTCCAGGGACGGTGTCGAGAAGAAACTTGTGAGTATATTCTCGGATCGTCTTTTCCATTTCCCCTTGGATATCTCTATTCAGAAACTGTTGTATTTGTTCCCTTTCTTCTGAAAACTCGTTTATCACATCCTGAAGAATGTTTATTCTGTCGGCCAGTTGATTAAGTTTCTTGTTGACCACGTTCTTCTTCCTTACTTGCCTGACAGCATTAACAATCTTTGTTTTGGCCCGTGATGCCCAAGTGTTGCTCGGTTTCTTGACCGATTTGGATGCGGATCTGGTGGTGGTGAAGAATGAGATGATGAGTCAAACGAAGATGAATCATGAGACGTCTCTGGTTCATTTGGTGGCTCAGAAGTTTGTTCCTGGTTATGGGTAAGACTATCTAGAAGATAGTCATCGGTTTCTTTTTCAGCTTTAGCCTTTTCTTCAGCCGTAACCCTGGCCTCTTCTTCTGCCTTAGCTTGTGCTTCCTCTTCAGCTTTTTCTTTAGCAGCTTCCTCAATATCTTTATCTGTGATTCTCTCATCCTTTTCCTTTTCTTCTTCTTCCTCAAAAGTGAATGGGACTTCATAAGATTGCTGCTGTTGCTCGGTGGATTCCTTAGCGGTGGCACCAATTTGCTTATCGGGTTGATTAACCGCATCACGAATTGGTATGGTAAGTGCGCCACCACTGGAACCACCAGGGCCTCTTGTTTGTTCGCGGTTAAATTCAGAAGCAACGTGCTGTAACCTTAGATTCTTCAGTGTTTTTCTGTAGTCCTTGTCTTCATCCTTTGGCTCTTCTTCTGAACTTTCTTCCTCTTCCTGTTCTTCCACTGGAGTTTTACCCTTGTCAGTTTTGGGACTTAGAGGTTTGTCAGCTATTGTGGTATCATCTGTAACAGTTTCTGAGTAGTGAACCTCTTCGTCCGTTTCAGTATCCTCGGAGTTTTCGTCCTTAAGTGTAGGTGCCACTTGAGGATTTGGAATGGCAACCTTTGATGGAACTTTTCGTTTTCGTGAGGGATTTCTCTTAGGATACATAAGGGCACTTCCAGTGCTTGTAATACTTCCTGCACTGCCTCTTCTGGTCTTCTTAACTAGAATTGTGGAAGACTTTTCATCAATGAATCCAACTTTGCCTGACGCAACTGCTTCTTGATATCGTGAGTATGATTGAAGTTTCTTGATATCTTCAGTGAGAAGGCAGTCTGTCAGTACAACACCTTGTTTCTTTGTTGTTGATTCTTTGAATCTGACCACATTCAGAGTAGGCTCAAACAGTTCGGAGTGATGGTCGGGGTCATCAAGTCTCAAGGGAATGTCAAGATTATTCCCGAGAATCCTTTGGATTAGCAGTTTGGTGTATCTGATGTAGGGAATCTTGGTGCCTGGCTTCCTGAGGTAAGACATCATGTCATCCCAAATCAGACTTGTGAAGTCAATATGCATCTTGTTGACCATGCCCCAGAATATTTGCAGTTCCATGAGTTTAGGATGCTCATAACCGCTATCGCGTCCAGAAACAGACTTGGTAATCATGATGTGTAACGTTCTCCACGGCTGAGGGATATTCTTTAAATTGACCGATGAGTGTTTAGTAATGATCCCAATAGCTTCATCGTAGCCAATGTCGACTAAGAATTAGAGTGTAGTCGCTTCCGTTGGAGTGGCAACATATTCATCAGGTTGGACAACAGGGAGTAAGAGAATTTCCCTTAAATCCGCAACCATGATGGTAACTTGTTTGTTGTTGAGTGTCGCCGTAACAGCATCTTGACCATCCACCTTCTTCATAGTGTGCCAGAACTGATGGATATAGATTACTGGTACTGTTGCTGAATTTGTGAGCATGTTGTTGTAGGGTTGAGTCTTCAGAATATCCACAGCAATAAGACATGAAGACTCTGAGCACGTGAAGTTATCAAAGTCCACTTTGAGATTGTTCTTTCCAATCTTCATCTTGTAACCGGTAGGGAAAATGTCTTCCATTGTGAGTACATTTGGTGCATCAACGTTTTCCATTGTTGTTGGATCGATGTAATCTAACCAAACTAACTTAAATAGCTTGTTTAAGGTTTAATAACCTCGGATAAATCCTAAGTTATTAACAGAGAAACACTGAGTAATCCTTATTAAGTACGCGGAATTTACTTAACAAATCTAAGAAGAATAACTTTTACTATTAACTCTAAATCTGATTAATATACAGATACTTTAACAACTCTAATAATATCAAAATTTCTCTCTAAAACTCTAATAATGTCGCGTACGTCTACTATCAATCTAGGGGTCCTTTTATAGGCTCAAGAATAACCCTTAACGATTTACAAATTGTATCCTTGTACGACAAGTAATCTAATAAAGAATATTCTAGAATTACAAGACTTTCTATAAACGAATATAACAGTTCTTTGTTCTTGCAGTACTTTGACTTCAATCAGCAGTACTTTGACTTTATCTTTAGCAGTACTTTGACTCTTTAACTTTTTCCAGCACTTTATCATTCTTCAGCACTTTCATATCCCAACAATCCTCCCCTAACTTGAATTCTACTAGCTTGACTTCAAGTTCCTTTGTGAATATATCTTTAACAGCTCCATCTTTAAGGAAAGATTATATCTTAGTCTTTGGATTGTATCTCTGTAGTGTCTGTGCTTGTCAAAGTATCTCTAGAATTATTCTTTTACAGCATCATCCAGCAAGTTCCATGTTTTTCAGCAACACAGCAACATATGACAATTTGTACATTAATTCAGTTTAAGTTGCATACTATTCTCATCACTTCCAGGTGTGTTAACTCCTGTGAGAGTTGAATCATTGAAAATTTTAATGGATTTAGATCTCTTTACCAAAGCCATTAACTCTGGAGTAGCCAAATGTTTTGGTGTGTAAGACCATGGTACATTGATAACCATATGATTTTTAGCAAATCATCAGCTATCAACAGATTTGATTTGTCTTTACCAAAAGCTGTACCCTTCTGGACTAGTTAGTTCTTTTATCTAATGGTGAACTAATTACCAATAATGGTTTTTCCACAGCCTTTACCACAAGCCATTTTCTTGTGGGCTAGCCAACTCTTCACATTAACTGATATGGTGAGTTGATTACCATACAACTTATTAGCAAGTTGTCAACTAAAAACGGATTTGTCATATCTTTACTAGAGCCGTTTGCTCATGGATTAGCCAATCCTTTTGTAACCATGGTGGATTGATGACCTATTTATGTTGCCATCTCAAAAACCATTTATTTTATTCAACCTTTCTTTCAAAATATTTGTTACTTAACAAAAAGGTTTCTTTCAAAAATCACTTAACTGGTTAAAAGCTGCAAGCAGTACTTTGATGAAAGTACTGTTTGATCAGCAGTACTTTGAATAAAGTACTGATTTATCAAAAATAATTTATTCAAATAAGATTCATACCAGTTATTCATCCTCATCAGCAATAGTAGTCCAGCTGATAAACAAATTAATGACCATGTAAGCATTTTCATTATCCTCTTCTACTTCCATTCCATGTTCTAGCATCCTCCTCATAAGCTCAACTGTAAGAGGGTATCTTCTATTTGCAAACGGGTGTATCATTGTACCATTTTCCAGCTCTAGAACATGAACTCCAGATTCTTCAAAGAATCTCCAGCAAACAATTTCCCAATTCTCTTGATTCTTCCAAATGTCATCAGTGCTTTGCTCTTCAGTTTCCTATGTAGTTTTGAGATCTCCAAGCAGAACTAAACCAATTCCTTCTAATGGATTATGTTCAAAGTAAGCTCGTACCACATGATATAAATAGAATAGATCCACTCTATCTATGATGTGCAATAAATCCCATAATCTGTTAAATACTCTGAAACTTTCATCTTCTTTATGAAATATCAGATAACTTCCTTCTTTGGATTCCACAACTTCAAAAGCACTAATCTGAGATCTGTTCATCTTCATGTCAGCATCTTCTTTTGAATATTCAAAATCTACTATTCTGAGATAATTTCTTAGTTCATCTCTAGTCTCAGATCTTAACTCAACTTTTTCTTTCTTTGAGAACTGTACATCTTTAACTTCAGTTTTCCTTTTTCTTTTTAAACTTTTCTTTCTTTCTGCTTCAGTCCAAGTAGCTTCATCTCTAAAATCTTTGATGCTTTCAACATGTTTCTTATAAGCTTCCCTAGCAGCATCATACAATCGTTTCATCTCAAAATAATTAAACCTTTGCAATCCTTTATACCCTTGATTTTTAAGATAAGCCATCATTGCATTTCTGTCTTTAGCTTTATTTGGCCTTCTTGGTAGAAATCTAACAGGAATAGGTGACTCTAATGGTTCATCAGCTTTAGCATTCAATTCCTCTTGCAACTTCTTAGCTGCTTCTCTACTCTGAGCTTCTTCAGCTTCCTTAGCTTCTCTATCTTTAGCATTTAATTCCTCTTGAATCTTTCTAGCTACTTGTTCATTCAAAGCTTCTTGAGCAGCTCTTATCTGTGCTAAAGTTAGTTTCTTCTTCTTTACTTCTACGAAAACACCTTTTCCTTTATCCTTAGGATCAATAGCAGGTTGAGAAACTCTTGATTGTTCCTCTTCTTGCACTCCTGGAATATTAACACCACCCCTTGGTTGTGATAAACCTTGCAAAATTACAACAATGGTTTCATCTTCTCTTGCAGTATGGATGGGTTTGGGTGTAGTTTCTTCTTCTTGTAAAACAGTAGAAGGATCAACAACTTCTTCATGTACAGTTGTAGAAGGACCAGCTTCTTCTTCAAAGTCTAACAACCTTGGAGAAATCAATTCTTGCCTATAGGATCCTTGTTGTTGAAAAGCAGTACTTTGATCTTCAGAACCTTGATCATCAGTACTTTGAACTGGAATATCAATAACTGGTTCCTCAGTCTTTTCATGTTCTTCAGTACCTTCAGGTTCATTTTCCTTAACATCTTCTTTCAAATTCTCTTCTTCTAAATTCCTCCCCAATTGGACAGAAGATTGTTTGTGAACCTTTTGGTGTTTGGTTTTCCTATACCGCCTTTGCTCCTTCTTTTTAGATTTGACCCATATACGATGATGTTGAACTAATGGCCAAACAAAATTCTTTAGCCTTCTAAACTTGAGCTTCAATTTCTTAATCTGCTTAGCTTGAGCCTCAATAGTCTTTTTCAACTTAACTAACTCGCTTGTTAAAACATAATTATCCAATGTCATTTCTTCAAGGGGTATAGTATGTGAATCATCTCCTTGAATTGGTGAATGTTCCTCTTGTTGAGAATGAGAAACAGATCGTTGTGGAGATGGAGAAGGTGAGACGGCAACATCTTCTTGAACTTCAGCACTTGGGGAAGCAGTACCTTGTGAAGATGCAGTACCTTCTTGAGATGCAGCACTTTGAGAAGCAGTACTTGCAGGTGCAGTACCTTCACTATCTTCATCTTCTTCAGCATCAGCTCTAACAGCTTGAACAACTTCCATCATAGAAGTAGTTAAGGGAGTATCCCTTCCAGTGAAAAGATCACTCTTCCTAGCCATAAAGGTGAAAATTTTGGCTTGTTGAACCACAACAGGTAAAAGATCTGTTGGCTTGGGAACATCAGAAAGTTGTTTATTGAGGAATACTTGAACAAACCTTGGATACATTAGCCATTTGGAAACATGAGTGATGTGGGAAAGCATTCCATCAAGAATGAGCCTTGAAAAATTAAAAACACGATCTGTAGCCAAACCCACAATAGCAGATGCTATATTTGATCCAAATTGTTCCCATGAAGTACTTTTTGCCCTAATACAGTGAAGCAACACATGCACTAAAAACTTCCATTGAGGGCAAAAGAGTTGTTTCCTAAATGTTTGTTCATTTAAAGACCCTTCATAACCAATATGTCTAAAAGTATCCCAAATCAACTGCTTATCAAAACGAATAGCTCCATCTTCATCATTAAACAATAAGTCTTCTCTAATAGAGGCTTCAGTAATTTTCACAGTTCTTCCAGCAACTGTAGCTCTAATATAAAATTCATCATTCTCTATATTTTCCCCAGCAGTAGCCCAAAATTCTTGAATCCAAGGCTCAATTATATCCGGCTCCACCAAAAGAGCATAACTGATTGGCGATCCAGTAAGATAATCAATGATATCATGAAAAAGTGCATTCGCTTCAGTCTTATCTAAATCAGCCACCATATTGTGCTTTGAAACTGTAGGATGATTCGCCATTGTTGAGTATGTGAGCACAATAAGAGATATAATCGAATAATATAGAGGTGATGAGAGAAGTATGGAAAAGATTCTAAAGTATCAATATGAGAGGGAAAATCGGAGAGTAGTTATTTATAGGTGAGATTTAAAAAATCACAGCCCATAATAACAAAGTTATCGTTAGAATTAATTACCCCTTAATATTACCGTTAGAACAGTACTTTAATAAGACAAACAGTACTTTCTACGTATGCAGTACTTTCCCAAGCAGTACTTTCCAAGCAGTACTTTCATAAAAAAAACAGCACTTTTCCAAATTCCTCTGTATAAGCTAAGTATACATAAATATCCTCCCCTCAAGCAATGCACAGGACTATACTAATACTAACTAGTCCTCCCCTTAAATGTAGCTCAGTAGTTAATCATGCCAATGCTCACTACCAAGTGAGTGAATCTTGAAACATCAAAGCCTTTGGTGAGTAAGTCAGCTACATTATCATCTGTGTGAACCTTAACCACATTAATGAGCATGTGCTCATAGCAATCTCTGATAAAGTGATGCCTAATCTGTATGTACTTGGTCTTGGAATGATAAACTGGATTCTTCACAATACAAATGGTACTCTCATTATCAATATTGATAGGAGTATTCTTGAAATTGAACCCATAGTCCAAGAGTTGATTCTGCATCCACAAAATTTGTCCACAACAGCTTGCAGCGGCTACATATTCAGCTTCAGTAGAGGATGTTGCTGCAATTGTTTGATTCTTACATTTCCAGGAGACTAATCTTCTTCCAAGATATTGGCATCCACCAGTTATTGATCTTCTATCATAGTTATCACCTGCATAATCACTATCTGAAAAAGCTTCTAAGTGAAAAGGTAACTCTTTTGGATACCACAACCCCAACTTAGGTTGTTGTTTCAAATAACAGAAAATTCTCTTCACTGCATTCATATGAGAGATCTTTGGTGAGACTTGATATCTTGCACATAAACAAACTGCAAACATGATATCAGGCCTTGATGCAGTAAGATGCATAAGAGAGCCAATCATTGATCTGTATAACTTGACTTCAACAGGTTGCCCATCTTCATCTTTGCCCAATGAATTGATAGATTTAATAGGTGTAGTAACAGTCTTCATATCATCAAAATTGAACTTCTTAAGTATGTCTGTAACATACTTATCTTGACTTATGAAAATTCCTTCCTTTGACTGTTTAACTTGAAGTCCTAAAAAGAATGATAACTCTCCCATTGAACTCATTTGAAATTCCTTCTGCATCAGCTGCTCAAACTCCTTGACCATGGACTGTTTGGTAGCCCCAAAGATGATATCATCAACATAGACTTGAACTAACATGATATCCTTCTTGTCTCTCTTGATAAACAATCTGGTTGATATCAGGCACCTACAAGCTGGTTAAGGCTCTTTATGACAAGAAGGATATCAACCTGGTTTTGAAGATCCTAAACATCCATGTTGCAATAAGAAAGTGAAGATCCTAAACATCCAAACAAAGTCAACCCAGCTTTCTTTAGTCAATGCTTGAGCAATATTCTTGGGTTCCTCTTGAGAGATAAAACAAGTAAATAGGCAGGTTTGATGGTCCTTATGATTCAGCCTGTTTTGTTTATACACAAAGCTAAGTAAAGCATTGTGAGGTGTTGAGAAAGTCTTAGCTCTGTGTCTAGTCATCACTCCAGAAGAAGAAGGACCAATGATTTGATCAGTAGGATGATTCTTATGAATTCTTAAGTTTGGAGACTGTGGAACTCCATAAGTATCTTCTAAATTAGTAAAATTAGCATCTTCATTGGAATCTGAGAAAATTCCTTCAGCTTCAAATTCATCATCAGTTTCTTCAAATCCAGGCATGGTAGGATCATCTAAATCATCTAAAGTACTGTCAACTGATGCAATAGTACTTTGTTCGAAAGTACTGTCCAAAGTACTGTGAGAGTACTCTGCAGTCTTGTTTTTCTTCTTTGCCTCTTCATAAGCTCTTCTTTGTTCATCAGTGTAAGAATGTGCTAAAACATCTTGAAGAAGAAACTGATTAAGTTCTTCTTGAATAGATTGATCCTCAGCAGACAATGAGGATTTTGGTTCATCAGTACTTTGTTTTGAAGCATCAGTACTTTGCTTTGGAGCATCAGTACTTTGCTTTGTACTAACAGGATCTTCATCAAGGACAGCATCAGATCTAATATGCACTCCATGAACAAGATATTTTAAATCTTCTCCATTGTGCACAGGTTGATTTTCTTCTCTAACAGGTACATAGTTCATGGAAGGAGTTAAAACGTCAAGATCAAACATCCAATCAGGACCTTTACCTTTCTCATTGGCTTGATCTTCTAAAAAATCAACATGTAGACAATCTTGAACCTTCTTAGTGACTCTGTTGTACACTCTAAAGCTCTTACTGTTGGTACAATAACCCAATAAATATCCTTCTTCTGACTTGCCATTGATGAGTGTGTAAATACTCATCATTTTTGGTCAAATCTGAACTGCAAAACGTTTAAAAATGCTCAAAAATGCATCAAAATACTGAAAATATTCCAAAATTGCATTTTATATGTTTCAGATGCAAAATGTTCAAAATCAGATGAAAAATGAGCTAAGTTTGCATAATTGGCAGTTTCAGTCCCCCAAGTTTCAAAAAAATTGGCAGAAATAGTCCTTGAGCTTTAATTTCAAAAGAAAGTCACCAAAGGTCCTTTTAAAATCATAAGTTGTCAAAATTAGTCCTTTGGTGAAAAATATCAAAAGTTTTGAGAAATTACAAGTTTGGTCCTCCAAGTTTCAAAATTGGCAAAAATGGCCCTTGGAAATTTGAAAATGTCAAGTTTGGTCCTTGAATTATTGAAACTTGTCACTTTTAGTCCCTTGGAGCAGCTTTGCAAATTGGCAGCCTAGGTCCCTTGAATTTAAGAATTTACAACATAGGTCCTTGTGTTTTAAACCCTTTACACCCATTTTGGCATTGTCACAAACCAAATGGACCTTGCCATTAGCCCTTTGGACCCTTACCAATTGGACCCCTTCTCTTTTAATATTAAACCCGATCAACCCCAAGTCAAATAACACCCCCTTGGCGCGTTTTTCTTTCCTCCCCACTTGCTCCTCTGCAAAACCCAGGCTTCCCATCCCCCCTCCTCACCTTTACACTACCATGTTCCCCTCTCCTCAACAACACTCCAAAGACATTTAATGCCTCTTCTACCCAAGCACTCAACCCACAACTGGATTAAAGCAGTTTGGCGCCAAAAAGTGAATAGACGGCCAAGATCATCTCTTGCCATCTAAAGGTCCAAATTATTGGTGGGATATGCTGAGAAGTCAAAAGGAAAGAGATTTGGCATATAAAAGGAGGAGGAGATAGAGAGAAAGAGAGTAGTTAGTTTTTTAGTTTTTCTTAAATGTCGTTTTTTAAATTAATGCTTTAGTTTAAATCAAATGTTGTAATTTCAAGTTAAATTGTATCAAAGTAAGTTATTATAGTGTATTAAGACCATTTTCAAGTGTTAATGCAAGTTGTGTTAAAGTTTTATGTTTTTTAAGTTTTGCTGTTGAGAATCTCAACTCATGTTCTTATATCCAAGCTTCCAAAAGCTTATTTTATCACTCAACTCAGCTCACTTAAGCTTTATATAGCTTTTGATAAGCTTGCATTACAGTTTCAAGCAATATGTTCAGTGGGTCAACAAAAATCAAACTGGGGTCAATTTGAAATGAAAATGGTTATGGATGATGCAGAGCATGGATATGGGGTGGATTAGACTAGATTAGGTCAGTTTTGGGTTTGGTTTAGCCTGCAACTCTAGCTGGACACCTGTGAGTATTAATCTCAATTCCAGTTTTCATTCAGTTTACATATTGTATTTGTATTTGTATTTGTAGTCTTAAACTGTTCAAACATGCTAGTTAAGTTGTATTTAGGATAGTTTAAGTCAGTTTAAATGTTTGCTTTAGCTAAATCTGTGGTTATCTCATTTTACTTGCAAAACAGTTGAATATAGGGGTGTTTGGATTATGCAGCATACTGTGCTAGAGGATTGTTCATGGGTTAGGACTTGTTGGTTTATGTTTGTTTAGCTTATATTGATTCATTTCTGTCTTAATACTGCACTGGCAATCTCTCAAAGTCAAAATTACACCATACCTGTCTTTAACTCTTAACTGTTGAGGTTTTAAAGAATCAAAAGCTTATTTTGTGTTTAAACATCATAGAACTAGCTTGCTTTAGCTTCAATTCATCATAATACTTCTATATCAGTCCTTAAATTGAGATCAAAGTTCAAGTTAGTCAACTTTTCAGTTTTGTTAAAAAAGTCAAAGCGGTGAAAATCAGTTTTGAGCCAAACTAAGATGAATTTTCATTGATTCATTCTTGGGTCATTTCAAGTGAAACTTGTGGCTTTTAAAAGTTCAACTGGTCTAGTTTATTTTTATCATTTTTGTATAATTTTGTCAATTTTCTATAAGTTTCATATAGGCTTGTCAACATGGGCTTATATCCCCTGTGCAACTGACTCAGTATTGACTGAGTCTGCACAGGGGTATTGCAGTCTTTGCATCAAGCTCATCTGAGCTCCTCTAGGTCTAGCTTTTGGTTTACATGTTCTTAGCCAGGTCTTGATTGAGTTCCAACTTTTAGTTTTCACCCTCATCTTATTTGGTAGCTTATTCTTAAGCTTAAAGTAGGCCCCTAGAATCTGTTTTTGTGCTTGATCTCAAATAAGCCATATCTTAGCAACTTGCAAATCAGAGGTCAAGGCTTGTTAATACTTGTTGCATTTTGGTTCTTTTAGCATAATATTGCTTCTGTTTCAGTTGGGTGGCCTTGGGTGTTCACTTGCTTATTTTAAGTGCTTATTTATAAGCCCTTGGCATAGCAGTTGCAATTTCTCACACACAACCCTTGTTTTTTATATTTTTCCTAGATTCTAAATATTAAATTAGACTTTTCCTGAAATTTTCATATGTTTCCAAGCTTGTTTGCTATTTTTCTGCATTTAATTCAGTTTTTAATACTTTTTAATTAGTATTTAATACAAAAAATTAAGAAAAGTTTCAAAAAAATAATTTTTCATTTTTCTTAAGTTAAGATAAATATAAAAAGCCAAAAAAATATTTTTCTAGATTTTTCTTAGTTAAATTTGTATTTTTAAGCAATTTAAGTAGTTTTAAATAATTTTTAATTCCTAGAAAATACAAAAATAATCAGAAAAATACAAAAATAGTTTTGAAAATTCTCTTTTGTTATTTTAGATTTTTCCAAGTCATAATTTTATTTTTCTAGCTTTATTTCATATTTTCTTGTATTTTAGGCTATTATTAAATAGTTAAAAATAGTTTTAAATTAATAATAATTAGATAAATAGTTTTAAAAATAATTTTATTTTTCTAATAATTTTATTTTATCATTAGGTTTGTAAAAATATCATTTTCATATTTGTAGGCTTTTTCCTTCTTTATTTTCACATTTTATTTAGTATGTTCACGTAATTTTATTTAAACGTAAGTTTTAGGTTTTAAACGTTCATCAATTTTAAAAATAGTGATAGCGTTTATTTAATATATTTTAACTTTTTAATTTTCTTAATTTGTATTTAAGCCGCTGTAATTTATAAATTGTTTCTTTAGGTATAATTTCCAACCAAATCCTTGCTGATCACTATCCTTAGTGATCATTCTATCGTCTGAAAGTTTTGACACACCATTGAGTCTCCGTGGGACATAACGACCCAGGAATACACTATATTCCTCTGATCTTTAATTGCATTTTGTGTTTGACCTGTTTTGAGTTTCTTACGGTCGGCCATTCACAAGTGGCTAGCTTGTGTGAGGTAGCTTGACTGTTTTCAGCACCAATCAAATTTTGGCGCCGCTGCCGGGGAGGCTTTAGCGTGTGTTAAACCTTTTTCAGACCCATTCTTGCACATATACCATCTTTTGTAAAAAGTTTTTTGTAAAGTTATCAGAAAATCCAAAAAGTTCATTAACACTTTTCCTGAAGTGTTAACAACACCAAAAATATTTTCATTCTTTGTTTTTATAGCATGTTTTTCAAAAATCCAAAAAAATCCATCCTTTATCTTCAAATCTGTTTAATTCTCCATTCCTTATCCTCTATAACCGTTTAATTCTTCATCTCTTATCCCTCTTATCCGTTTAATTCTTTATGTCATGGTTTTCGACATGTTCCTGGTGTGGAGGTCCATTTAACGGTGGAAATTGTCGGCGATGTACCAATGTGAGTTTCGGAGACAAATTCGTCGGTAATTCCGATCCCATTTCTAATAATGAAACACCCGATTTTTCCTACCTACCTCCACAACCCCAATACGAATCCTACTCATGCGAGTTTTGTGGGAATGATTCTCATTACGGTTTTGATTGTCCACTACGGGTCCCGCTTGTCTATGAGCCAGAACCATGTTACAATCAGAACTTTGGTGAAAGTTATTTTCCCAATTATCTCTGTTGTGAGAATTGCGGGGGTCCTCATGCGAATTTTGAATGTCAACCGATAAATCAAAATTTTCACAATTCCAATTCTCCCGGTTTTGACAATTTCCAACCCCCACAGTATTCCATCATTCATCATCATGATAAAACTATTGGAGAATTACTATCTGAAGAACGAACGGCTAATCCTAGTAATCAGACTTCCGAGCCTTCACAGCATATCAATGATTACGAGGAGTGTAATCTTACACAAAGTTCTGAAGAAATACGCATTCGAAAGAAGCTACAAATGAAAAGAATGGTATGTAAGCTTCAGCAGATGAATATAAGAATCCGATATGATGACGATGATGATGAGGATACTATTCAAATGAGGGAATATTATGAGGACGACGAGGAGAGTGCTATTCAATTGAACGATATTATTTCTCAACTCCCTCAGTCTATTGCTATCACACCTATCTTACCTATTATTGCTTCCAAAAACTCTCTCATAATGGAGGATGAGCATCTTGGCACAATTCCGGAAACGGAATCGTCTAATGTTGAGAACTTCATCCCAATCCCAAGTGAGTCTGAGGATATATCCGATAGTGATTGTGATTTGCCTTTTTGTGATTCTCTTGACATTTCTGAGGTTACTTCCGGGATTTTCACGAATTTTATCACATAATTATACCGCCCAATTCCCCCGTTTTTGGCCAAAATTTTTTTTGGAGTAAGTGTTTTACACTCACTCATTTGGTTATCAGTCCGCCTTGTCTAATAAACAAAAGGATTGGCTAATCCAGGAGCAAACGGCTCTTGGTAAAGATATCTCAAATCCGTTGACGGCTTGCAATTTGCCCAAAATTGTATGGTATTCAGCTCACCATATCCTTAAAAGTGAAGAGTTGGCTAGCCCGCAAGTTTATGGCTTGTGGTAAAGGCAGTGGAAAAACCATAATTGGTAATTAGCTCACCAAAGATAATATTGATAATTTATCTAAGAGTTGGCTAGTCCAAAGCAAACGGCTTCTGGTAAAGACAAATCAAATCCGTTGGAAGCTGGTGGTTTGCTCAAAATCACATGGTTATCGGTGTACCATGGTTCTTACTTGAACTGAAACATTTGGCTACTCCAGAAGTAATGGCTTTTGGTAAAGAGATTCAAATCCATTAAGTTTTCTCAAAAGATTGCTAGGGACTAGCAATAGTTTAGTGTGGGGATTGATGAGTGTGTAAATACTCATCATTTTTGGTCAAATCTGAACTGCAAAACGTTTAAAAATGCTCAGAAATGCATCAAAATACTGAAAATATTCCAAAATTGCATTTTATATGTTTCAGATGCAAAATGTTCAAAATCAGATGAAAAATGAGCTAAGTTTGCATAATTGGCAGTTTCAGTCCCCAAGTTTCAAAAATTGTCAGAAATAGTCCCTGAGCTTTAATTTCAAAAGAAAAGTCACCAAAGGTCCTTTTAAAATCATAAGTTGTCAAAATTAGTCCTTTGGTGAAAAATATCAAAAGTTTTGAGAAATTACAAGTTTGGTCCTCCAAGTTTCAAAATTGGCAAAAATGGCCCTTGGAAATTTGAAAATGTCAAGTTTGGTCCTTGAATTATTGAAACTTGTCACTTTTAGTCCCTTGGAGCAGCTTTGCAAATTGGCAGCCTAGGTCCCTTGAATTTCAGAATTTACAACATAGGTCCTTGTGTTTTAAACCCTTTACACCCATTTTGACCTTGTCACAAACCAAATGGACCCTGCCATTAGCCCTTTGGACCCTTACCAATTGGACCCCTTCTCTTTTAATATTAAACCCGATCAACCCCAAGTCAAATAACACCCCCTTGGCGCGTTTTTCTTTCCTCCCCACTTGCTCCTCTGCAAAACCCAGGCTTCCCATCCCCCCTCCTCACCTTTACACTACCATGTTCCCCTATCCTCAACAACATTCCAAAGACATTTAATGCCTCTTCTACCCAAGCACTCAACCCACAACTGGATTAAAGCAGTTTGGCGCCAAAAAGTGAATAAACGGCCAAGATCATCTCTTGCCATCCAAAGGTCCAAATTATTGGTGGGATATGCTGAGAAGTCAAAAGGAAAGAGATTTGGCATATAAAAGGAGGAGGAGATAGAGAGAAAGAGAGTAGTTAGTTTTTTAGTTTTTCTTAAATGTCGTTTTTTAAATTAATGCTTTAGTTTAAATCAAATGTTGTAATTTCAAGTTAAATTGTATCAAAGTAAGTTATTATAGTGTATTAAGACCATTTTCAAGTGTTAATGCAAGTTGTGTTAAAGTTTTATGTTTTTTAAGTTTTACTGTTGAGAATCTCAACTCATGTTCTTATATCCAAGCTTCCAAAAGCTTATTTTATCACTCAACTCAGCTCACTTAAGCTTTATATAGCTTTTGATAAGCTAGCATTACAGTTTCAAGCAATATGCTCAGTGGGTCAACAAAAATCAAACTGGGGTCAATTTGAAATGAAAATGGTTATGGATGATGCAGAGCATGGATATGGGGTGGATTAGACTAGATTAGGTCAGTTTTGGGTTTGGTTTAGCCTGCAACTCTAGCTGGACACCTGTGAGTATTAATCTCAATTCCAGTTTTCATTCAGTTTACATATTGTATTTGTATTTGTATTTGTAGTCTTAAACTGTTCAAACCTGCTAGTTAAGTTGTATTTAGGATAGTTTAAGTCAGTTTAAATGTTTGCTTTATCTAAATCTGTGGTTATCTCATTTTACTTGCAAAACAGTTGTATATAGGGGTGTTTGGATTATGCAGCATATTGTGCTAGATGATTGTTCATGGGTTAGGACTTGTTGGTTTATGTTTTTTTAGCTTATATTGATTCATTTCTGTCTTAATACTGCACTGGCAATCTCTCAAAGTCAAAATTACACCATACCTGTCTTTAACTCTTAACTGTTGAGGTTTTAAAGAATCAAAAGCTTATTTTGTGTTTAAACATCATAGAAATAGCTTGCTTTAGCTTCAATTCATCATAATACTTCTATATCAGTCCTTAAATTGAGATCAAAGTTCAAGTTAGTCAACTTTTCAGTTTTGTTAAAAAAGTCAAAGCGGTGAAAATCAGTTTTGAGCCAAACTAAGATGAATTTTCATTGATTCATTCTTGGGTCATTTCAAGTGAAACTTGTGGCTTTTAAAAGTTCAACTGGTCTAGTTTATTTTTATCATTTTTGTATAATTTTGTCAATTTTCTATAAGCTTCATATAGGCTTGTCAACATGGGCTTATATCCCTTGTGCAACTGACTCAGTATTGACTGAGTCTGCACAGGGGTATTGCAGTCTTTGCATCAAGCTCATCTGAGCTCCTCTAGGTCTAGCTTTTGGTTTACATGTTCTTAGCCAGGTCTTGATTGAGTTCCAACTTTTAGTTTTCACCCTCATCTTATTTGGTAGCTTATTCTTAAGCTTAAAGTAGGCCCCTAGAATCTGTTTTTGTGCTTGATCTCAAATAAGCCATATCTTAGCAACTTGCAAATCAGAGGTCAAGGCTTGTTAATACTTGTTGCATTTTGGTTCTTTTAGCATAATATTGCTTCTGTTTCAGTTGGGTGGCCTTGGGTGTTCACTTGCTTATTTTAAGTGCTTATTTATAAGCCCTTGGCATAGCAGTTGCAATTTATCACACACAACCCTTGTTTTTTATATTTTTCCTAGATTCTAAATATTAAATTAGACTTTTCCTGAAATTTTCATATTTTTCCAAGCTTGTTTGCTATTTTTCTGCATTTAATTCAGTTTTTAATACTTTTTAATTAGTATTTAATACAAAAAATTAAGAAAAGTTTCAAAAAAATAATTTTCATTTTTCTTAAGTTAAGATAAATATAAAAAGCCAAAAAATATTTTTCTAGATTTTTCTTAGTTAAATTTGTATTTTTAAGCAATTTAAGTAGTTTTAAATAATTTTTAATTCCTAGAAAATACAAAAATAATCAGAAAAATACAAAAATAATTTTGAAAATTCTCTTTTGTTATTTTAGATTTTTCCAAGTCATAATTTTATTTTTCTAGCTTTATTTCATATTTTCTTGTATTTTAGGCTATTATTAAATAGTTAAAAATAGTTTTAAATTAATAATAATTAGATAAATAGTTTTAAAAATAATTTTCTTTTTCTAATAATTTTCTTTTATCATTAGGTTTGTAAAAATATCATTTTCATATTTGCAGGCTTTTTCCTTCTTTATTTTCACATTTTATTTAGTATGTTCACGTAATTTTATTTAAACGTAAGTTTTAGGTTTTAAACGTTCATCAATTTTAAAAATAGTGATAGCGTTTATTTAATATATTTTAACTTTTTAATTTTCTTAATTTGTATTTAAGCCGCTGTAATTTATAAATTGTTTCTTTAGGTATAATTTCCAACCAAATCCTTGCTGATCACTATCCTTAGTGATCATTCTATCGTCTGAAAGTTTTGACACACCATTGAGTCTCCGTGGGACATAACGACCCAGGAATACACTATATTCCTCTGATCTTTAATTGCATTTGGTGTTTGACCTGTTTTGAGTTTCTTACGGTCGGCCATTCACAAGTGGCTAGCTTGTGTGAGGTAGCTTGACTGTTTTCAGCACCAATCAAATTTTGGCGCCGCTGCCGGAGAGGATTTAGCGTGTGTTAAACCTTTTTCAGACCCATTCTTGCACATATACCATCTTTTGTAAAAAGTTTTTTGTAAAGTTATCGAAAAAATCCAAAAGTTCATTAACACTTTTCCTGAAGTGTTAATAACACCAAAAATATTTTCATTCTTTGTTTTTATAGCATGTTTTTCAAAAATCCAAAAAAATCCATCCTTTATCTTCAAATCTGTTTAATTCTCCATTCCTTATCCTCTATAACCATTTAATTCTTCATCTCTTATCCCTCTTATCCGTTTAATTCTTTATGTCATGGTTTTCGACATGTTCCTGGTGTGGAGGTCCATTTAACGGTGGAAATTGTCGGCGATGTACCAATGTGAGTTTCGGAGACAAATTCGTCGGTAATTCCGATCCCATTTCTAATAATGAAACACCCGATTTTTCCTACCTACCTCCACAACCCCAATTCGAATCCTACTCATGCGAGTTTTGTGGGAATGATTCTCATTACGGTTTTGATTGTCCACCACGGGTCCCGCTTGTCTATGAGCCAGAACCATGTTACAATCAGAACTTTGGTGAAAGTTATTTTCCCAATTATCTCTGTTGTGAGAATTGCGGGGGTCCTCATGCGACTTTTGAATGTCAACCGATGAATCAAAATTTTCACAATTCCAATTCTCCCGGTTTTGACAATTTCCAACCCCCACAGTATTCCATCATTCATCATCATGATAAAACTATTGGAGAATTACTAGCTGAAGAACGAACGGCTAATCCTAGTACTCAGACTTCCGAGCCTTCACAGCATATCAATGATTACGAGGAGTGTAATCTTACACAAAGTTCTGAAGAAATACGCATTCGAAAGAAGCTACAAATGAAAAGAATGGTATGTAAGCTTCAGCAGATGAATATAAGAATCCGATATGATGACGATGATGATGAGGATACTATTCAAATGAGGGAATATTATGAGGACGACGAGGAGAGTGCTATTCAATTGAACGATATTATTTCTCAACTCCCTCAGTCTATTGCTATCACACCTATCTTACCTATTATTGCTTCCAAAAACTCTCTCATAATGGAGGATGAGCATCTTGGCACAATTCCGGAAACGGAATCGTCTAATGTTGAGAACTTCATCCCAATCCCAAGTGAGTCTGAGGATATATCCGATAGTGATTGTGATTTGCCTTTTTGTGATTCTCTTGACATTTCTGGTTACTTCGGGATTTTCACGAATTTTATCACATAATTATACCGCCCAATTCCCCCGTTTTTGGCCAAAATTTTTTTTGGAGTAAGTGTTTTACACTCACTCATTTGGTTATCAGTCCGCCTTGTCTAATAAACAAAAGGATTGGCTAATCCAGGAGCAAACGGCTCTTGGTAAAGATATCTCAAATCCGTTGACGGCTTGCAATTTGCCCAAAATTGTATGGTATTCAGCTCACCATATCCTTAAAAGTGAAGAGTTGGCTAGCCCGCAAGTTTATGGCTTGTGGTAAAGGCAGTGGAAAAACCATAATTGGTAATTAGCTCACCAAAGATAATATTGATAATTTATCTAAGAGTTGGCTAGTCCAAAGCAAACGGCTTCTGGTAAAGACAAATCAAATCCGTTGGAAGCTGGTGGTTTGCTCAAAATCACATGGTTATCGGTGTACCATGGTTCTTACTTGAACTGAAACATTTGGCTACTCCAGAAGTAATGGCTTTTGGTAAAGAGATTCAAATCCATTAAGTTTTCTCAAAAGATTGCTAGGGACTAGCAATAGTTTAGTGTGGGGGATTGATGAGTGTGTAAATACTCATCATTTTTGGTCAAATCTGAACTGCAAAACGTTTAAAAATGCTCAGAAATGCATCAAAATACTGAAAATATTCCAAAATTGCATTTTATATGTTTCAGATGCAAAATGTTCAAAATCAGATGAAAAATGAGCTAAGTTTGCATAATTGGCAGTTTCAGTCCCCCAAGTTTCAAAAAAATTGTCAGAAATAGTCCCTGAGCTTTAATTTCAAAAGAAAAGTCACCAAAGGTCCTTTTAAAATCATAAGTTGTCAAAATTAGTCCTTTGGTGAAAAATATCAAAAGTTTTGAGAAATTACAAGTTTGGTCCTCCAAGTTTCAAAATTGGCAAAAATGGCCCTTGGTAATTTGAAAATGTCAAGTTTGGTCCTTGAATTATTGAAACTTGTCACTTTTAGTCCCTTGGAGCAGCTTTGCAAATTGGCAGCCTAGGTCCCTTGAATTTCAGAATTTACAACATAGGTCCTTGTATTTTAAACCCTTTACACCCATTTTGACCTTGTCACAAACCAAATGGACCCTGCCATTAGCCCTTTGGACCCTTACCAATTGGACCCCTTCTCTTTTAATATTAAACCCGATCAACCCCAAGTCAAATAACACCCCCTTGGCGCGTTTTTCTTTCCTCCCCACTTGCTCCTCTGCAAAACCCAGGCTTCCCATCCCCCCTCCTCACCTTTACACTACCATGTTCCCCTCTCCTCAAAAACACTCCAAAGACATTTAATGCCTCTTCTACCCAAGCACTCAACCCACAACTGGATTAAAGCGTTTGGCGCCAAAAGTGAATAAACGGCCAAGATCATCTCTTGCCATCCAAAGGTCCAAATTATTGGTGGGATATGCTGAGAAGTCAAAAGGAAAGAGATTTGGCATATAAAAGGAGGAGGAGATAGAGAGAAAAGAGGAGAATTTAGTTTTTAGTTTTTCTTAAATGTCGTTTTTTAAATTAATGCTTTAGTTTAAATCAAATGTTGTAATTTCAAGTTAAATTGTATCAAAGTAAGTTATTATAGTGTATTAAGACCATTTTCAAGTGTTAATGCAAGTTGTGTTAAAGTTTTATGTTTTTTAAGTTTTACTGTTGAGAATCTCAACTCATGTTCTTATATCCAAGCTTCCAAAAGCTTATTTTATCACTCAACTCAGCTCACTTAAGCTTTATATAGCTTTTGATAAGCTTGCATTACAGTTTCAAGCAATATGCTCAGTGGGTCAACAAAAATCAAACTGGGGTCAATTTGAAATGAAACTGGTTATGGATGATGCAGAGCATGGATATGGGGTGGATTAGACTAGATTAGGTCAGTTTTGGGTTTGGTTTAGCCTGCAACTCTAGCTGGACACCTGTGAGTATTAATCTCAATTCCAGTTTTCATTCAGTTTACATATTGTATTTGTATTTGTATTTGTAGTCTTAAACTGTTCAAACCTGCTAGTTAAGTTGTATTTAGGATAGTTTAAGTCAGTTTAAATGTTTGCTTTAGCTAAATCTGTGGTTATCTCATTTTACTTGCAAAACAGTTGAATATAGGGGTGTTTGGATTATGCAGCATACTGTGCTAGAGGATTGTTCATGGGTTAGGACTTGTTGGTTTATGTTTGTTTAGCTTATATTGATTCATTTCCGTCTTATCTCTGCATGGCAATCTCTCAAAGTCAAAATTACACCATACCTGTCTTTAATTCTTAACTATTGAGGTTTTAAAGAATCAAAAGCTTATTTTGTGTTTAAACATCATAGAACTAGCTTGCTTTAGCTTCAATTCATCATAATACTTCTATATCAGTCCTTAAATTGAGATCAAAGTTCAAGTTAGTCAACTTTTCAGTTTTGTTAAAAAAGTCAAAGCGGTGAAAATCAGTTTTGAGCCAAACTAAGATGAATTTTCATTGATTCATTCTTGGGTCATTTCAAGTGAAACTTGTGGCTTTTAAAAGTTCAACTGGTCTAGTTTATTTTTATCATTTTTGTATAATTTTGTCAATTTTCTATAAGCTTCATATAGGCTTGTCAACATGGGCTTATATCCCTTGTGCAACTGACTCGATTATTGATGAGTCTGCACAGGGGTATTGCGATCTTTGCATCAAGCTCATCTGAGCTCCTCTAGGTCTAGCTTTTGGTTTACATGTTCTTAGCCAGGTCTTGATTGAGTTCCAACTTTTAGTTTTCACCCTCATCTTATTTGGTAGCTTATTCTTAAGCTTAAAGTAGGCCCTAGAATTGTTTTTGTGCTTGATCTCAAATAAGCCATATCTTAGCAACTTGCAAATCAGAGGTCAAGGCTTGTTAATACTTGTTGCATTTTGGTTCTTTTAGCATAATATTGCTTCTGTTTCAGTTGGGTGGCCTTGGGTGTTCACTTGCTTATTTTAAGTGCTTATTTATAAGCCCTTGGCATAGCAAGTGCAAATTCTCACACACAACCCTTGTTTTTTATATTTTTCCTAGATTCTAAATATTAAATTAGACTTTTCCTGAAATTTTCATATGTTTCCAAGCTTGTTTGCTATTTTTCTGCATTTAATTCAGTTTTTAATACTTTTTAATTAGTATTTAATACAAAAAATTAAGAAAAGTTTCAAAAAAAATAATTTTTCATTTTTCTTAAGTTAAGATAAATATAAAAAGCCAAAAAAATATTTTTCTAGATTTTTCTTAGTTAAATTTGTATTTTTAAGCAATTTAAGTAGTTTTAAATAATTTTTAATTCCTAGAAAATACAAAAATAATTAGAAAAATACAAAAATAGTTTTGAAAATTCTCTTTTGTTATTTTAGATTTTTCCAAGTCATAATTTTATTTTTCTAGCTTTATTTCATATTTTCTTGTATTTTAGGCTATTATTAAATAGTTAAAAATAGTTTTAAATTAATAATAATTAGATAAATAGTTTTAAAAATAATTTTCTTTTTCTAATAATTTTCTTTTATCATTAGGTTTGTAAAAATATCATTTTCATATTGGTAGGCTTTTTCCTTCTTTATTTTCACATTTTATTTAGTATGTTCACGTAATTTTATTTAAACGTAAGTTTTAGGTTTTAAACGTTCATCAATTTTAAAAATAGTGATAGCGTTTATTTAATATATTTTAACTTTTTAATTTTCTTAATTTGTATTTAAGCACTGTAATTTATAAATTGTTTCTTTAGGTATAATTTCCAACCAAATCCTTGCTGATCACTATCCTTAGTGATCACTCTATCATCTGAGTTTGTTTTGACACACCATTGAGTCTCCGTGGGACATAACGACCCGGGAATTCACTATATTCCTCTGATCTAAATTGCATTTGGTGTTTGAACTGTTTTGAGTTTCTTACGGTTGGCCATTCACAAGTGGCTAGCTTGTGTGAGGTAGCTTGACTGTTTTCAGCACCAATCAAATTTTGGCGCCGCTGCCGGAGAGGATTTAGCGTGTGTTAAACCTTTTCAGACCCATTCTTGCACATATACCATCTTTTGTAAAAAGTTTTTGTAAAGTTATCAGAAAATCCAAAAAGTTCATTAACACTTTTCCTGAAGTGTTAATAACACCAAAAATATTTTCATTCTTTGTTTTTATAGCATGTTTTTCAAAAATCCAAAAAAAATCCATCCTTTATCTTCAAATCTGTTTAATTCTCCATTCCTTATCCTCTATAACCGTTTAATTCTTCATCTCTTATCCCTCTTATCCGTTTAATTCTTTATGTCATGGTTTTCGACATGTTCCTGGTGTGGAGGTCCATTTAACGGTGGAAATTGTCGGCGATGTACCAATGTGAGTTTCGGAGACAAATTCGTCGGTAATTCCGATCCCATTTCTAATAATGAAACACCCGATTTTTCCTACCTACCTCCACAACCCCAATACGAATCCTACTCATGCGAGTTTTGTGGGAATCATTCTCATTACGGTTTTGATTGTCCACCATGGGTCCCGCTTGTCTATGAGCCAGAACCATGTTACAATCAGAACTTTGGTGAAAGTTATTTTCCCAATTATCTCTGTTGTGAGAATTGCGGGGGTCCTCATGCGACTTTTGAATGTCAACCGATGAATCAAAATTTTCACAATTCCAATTCTCCCGGTTTTGACAATTTCCAACCCCCACAGTATTCCATCATTCATCATCATGATAAAACTATTGGAGAATTACTAGCTGAAGAACGAACGGCTAATCCTAGTACTCAGACTTCCGAGCCTTCACAGCATATCAATGATTACGAGGAGTGTAATCTTACACAAAGTTCTGAAGAAATACGCATTCGAAAGAAGCTACAAATGAAAAGAATGGTATGTAAGCTTCAACAGATGAATATAAGAATCCGATATGATGACGATGATGATGAGGATACTATTCAAATGAGGGAATATTATGAGGACGACGAGGAGAGTGCTATTCAATTGAACGATATTATTTCTCAACTCCCTCAGTCTATTGCTATCACACCTATCTTACCTATTATTGCTTCCAAAAACTCTCTCATAATGGAGGATGAGCATCTTGGCACAATTCGGAACGGAATCGTCTAATATTGAGAACTTCATCCCA
This sequence comes from Chrysanthemum makinoi, assembly GCA_910596185.1. Taxonomy (NCBI): domain Eukaryota; kingdom Viridiplantae; phylum Streptophyta; class Magnoliopsida; order Asterales; family Asteraceae; genus Chrysanthemum; species Chrysanthemum makinoi. Next base: position 271,052,968 of record OU343224.1, read on the forward strand.
ATCCCAAGTGAGTCTGAGGATATATCCGATAGTGATTGTGATTTGCCTTTTGTGATTCTCTTGACATTTCTGAGGTTACTTCCGGGATTTTCTCAAATCCTCTTTTTGAATTTAATAATGACTACACTTTTGGGAAAGTAAATCCTCTTTTTGATGAAATGTCTGAGGCCGATACAGAGACCATCACGGAAGTGGTGGAAATTGCTAGCTCTCAGAGCACACCACTTGACCCACCTCTGTATTCTAACTTATCTCTTCCATCATGTGATGACGATTCTATCCTCCCTGATGAGATTCATGATCCAAAAATCATGAATTCCCCTTCTGATAATGAGGAGTTAGTCATGATTTTTATCATGATTTTCTTTCTTTTCTTCACATATGGTGTGACTTCTCATTCCCTTTTCTCCTTCGGGAATGAAGACATTATCTTTGATCCCGGCATTTCCATGTACCATTATATTGAGCCGGGAATATATCTCATCGGTGTGGAACTTTCACGTGCTTCAAATGTTTGTCCAAACATCTTGAATGAAAGTCCGATGGAGATTGTTTCTTCCACTTTGCTTCCCCATGAACCAATGAATGCGGGGTCGAGTCAAGCTAGCGACTCGGGAATCAAAAATAGTAGCACACTGTATGGGTTTTCACCCATATTTCTGACTTCTTTCTACTTTCTACCCCCCTAGTGGGGGGGGGTTGCCCCACATGTTGTGTATATATATAAGTTTCAAAAAAAAAAAAAAAAAAAAAAAAAAAGCTTTCATAATAATGGCCGTAATATTTCCCTTTTACGTTCTTTGTTTCGGCATAACCGCCGGTACTTTGAATATTGAGGGCAATATTCATTTCTAAGTGTGGGGGGGAATTCTCACGAATTTTATCACATAATTATACCGCCCAATTCCCCCGTTTTTGGCCAATTTTTTTTTTGGAGTAAGTGTTTTACACTCACTCATTTGGTTATCAGTCCGCCTTGTCTAATAAACAAAAGGATTGGCTAATCCAGGAGCAAACGGCTCTTGGTAAAGATATCTCAAATCCGTTGACGGCTTGCAATTTGCCCAAAATTGTATGGTATTCAGCTCACCATATCCTAAAAAGTGAAGAGTTGGCTAACCCGCAAGTTTATGGCTTGTGGTAAAGGCAGTGGAAAAACCATAATTGGTAATCAGATCACCAAAGATAATATTGATAATTTATCTAAGAGTTGGCTAGTCCAGAGCAAACGACTTCTGGTAAAGACAAATCAAATCCGTTGGAAGCTGGTGGTTTGCTCAAAATCACATGGTTATCGGTGTACCATGGTTCTTACTTGAACTGAAACATTTGGCTACTCCAGAAGTAATGGCTTTTGGTAAAGAGATTCAAACTTACCCAGATTATCAATTGTGTTTAAAATAGTGAGAGGGCATCCAAAAGGCTTCATAAAATGAATGTTGGGTTTGTTGCCCATCAGCAACTCATAAGGTGTCTTCATCTGTGGTTTGGTGACTGAGACTTTGTTAAGTACATAGCAAGCAGTACTTACAGCTGACCAGAATTGAATAGGTAGATGAGAATCTGCAAAGCATTGTTCGGCTGCTTCAATTAAAGTCCTATTCTTCCTCCTCTGCAACACCATTCTGCTGTGGTGTTCTTGCAATGCTGAATTCCCTCTTGATTCCTTTATTTGCACAAAATTCATCCATAAGCTTGTTCTTGAATTCAGTCCCATTGTCACATCTAATACCTCTAACCTTGAGTCTCAATTGGTTTTCAAGTGCTATTATTAGAGTCTGAATAGCATCAAAAGTATCATCTTTAAATCCCAAGAAAAAGACCCAACTGAATCTACTGCAATCATCTGTTACAACTAAGCAGTACTTTTTCTTGTTTAAACTTGCCACAGAGACAGGTCCAAACAAATCCATATGTAACAGCTCCAAAGGTTCTCTAATAATCCTCTCCTCAAGCTTCTTGCATGAAGCTTTGTGTTGTTTACCCTTCTTGCATGCCAAGCATGAATGATCATTCTTGTAAGTCTTTGAAGGTAAACCTCTAACTAAATTGCCTTTGACCAGTTTGTTGATATTCTTGAAATTAACATGGCCCAATCTTCTATGCCATTGATGTGCCTCTTCAGTTGTTGCTTTAGCCACCAAACATGTGGCTCTCCTATAAGAATGTAGACTCTTCATGTCTAAGCTATACACATCATTTGTTCTTGGTACTCTAAGAACTACCAAATTATCATCAACAGGCTTGAATTCAGGGGAAAGGATGAGACATTCTGTGCCAGTGAATAACACAGGATGCTGTTTATCACAGATTTGAGAGACTGACAATAAGTTAAACTTAAGCTCCTTCACATATCTAACATTCTCAAAATCTATACGCCCTGCTTTGATAGTTCCTTTTCCAGTAATCCTTCCTCCACTGGGATCATTCCCAAATGCAACTCTTCCTCCACTAATACATCTAAAATCAGACAGAATCTCTTTGTCTCCTGTCATACTTCCAGAGCAACCACTATCTACAATCAGATGATCTTTAAGCTCCTCTTCTGGGTTGCCCTGCACAAAGATAAAAGAGTTTGTGATTTTTAGGAACCCAAGCCATTACTGACTTGTGTTCCCCTTGTGGAGTTACAAACTCAAATTCTTTGAGTATGTAATTTCCACTGTTTTTCAAAACATGATCCAGAATTATCTTTTGATTTTTAGCATGTGGATTTTCAAAACTTTCTAGTTTTTCAACACAACTCTCTTTTACAAGTTCATTCTCTTTTTCTTGTATCACAAAAACATCTGATTCACTTTTTGTTGAAAGTACTGTTTGTCCCTCAGCAGTACTTTCCCTCTTAATCCATTCTGGTTTAACACTTGGTTCCTGTGATCTAGATCCCCTATGTGAATTATAATACCTTCTAGGTTGATAGTGATAAGATCTCCTAGGATACCTGTTCCAAGAAGTGTTAGCAGTACCTTGTCTTGAGGGAGCAGTACTTTGAGAAAGTACTGGTCGTGAAGGTACTGGTGATCTAGAAAAAGGTCTTCTCTGGTGTGGGTACCTATGATCTGGTGAGAAATTGTGGTGATTGACCCTATTTGAATTATTCCAGACTGGTTTGTGTTCTCTAGGTTTCTGTTTTGCAAACCTATGCTTTGGAAATTTTCTAAGGTATTCTGAGTGATGTTCACAATCTTTAATTAAATGAGTAGGACTAAAACACACAAAACACAGTTTTTGACCCATACTCCCATAGTTACTTCTTCTATGTCTATGACCAAAACTATTTTGCCTTCTAGGTGAATGATGAAACTTGTTTTGACCAAAGTTATCCCAAAAAGGTTTAGCAGTACTATTTTGAAAAGGTTTTGCTGAAGGTACTGCTTGTGGAGCAGTACTTTGAGTTGAAGGTACTGCTTGACTTTGATCATTATTTTCAACAGTTGCCTTTGGGGTTTCAGACCTAGATTGTGCAATTAGCTTTTTCCTAAACTCTAGACTGTCTACTCCAAAACGAGAAACATCAGGCCTAGGGGGTTGATGACTTCCAGTGGGATGAGGAACTGCATGATAACCATTGTCTTTCTTATACTCAAGAGGTGGTTCACTAATTGAATCCTCATTACTAGATGTGTCTACATAATTAATGAGTTCATCATCACTAGTGGTTATATCCTCTAGGTCATCATCAGTTTGATTTTCTTCTATGTTATCAAAGTCCATTCCAAAACCTAAGCCAGTTTTAATGTAAGCTCTTCTCTGTTTTTGAACATAAGTAACATGTGACGCACTGGACTCACCCCAAGCAGCAAACTTAGCTAACAAATCATCTCTTTCCTTAGTCAGTTTATCTATTTCAGAAATTTTACAGTTTAATTTCCATTCACTTAGTTTTAACTGATAATCCTGTTCAGCATATTTTTCAGCCCAAGCTACTTCATTATTTTCATGTGTTAAGATTTTAGCTTCCATAGATTCTAAGGTTATTTGGTAACCATCTACCTCAGACCTAGCCCTAACACAATTATCTCTTTCAATCACATAACTGCCAAGTAATTTGTGATAAAAATCATGACAATTTGAGCATACCTCAGAGATAGGGGGTGAACTTGGTGAAGTAGCTACCATTGCAAGTTGAACAGGATCATCTTCACTTTCCATGCTCCAATCAAATTCTCCTAGACAATATCTGGATTCCAAATTAGCATGTTTAGGTTCCTCATCAAAAGCAGTGCTCCAGTCCAATTCTTCCACTGACTCTTCAGCTACTTCTTCCACTGCTACCATACAGTAAGTCACTAGTTCATCATCAAACTCTTCACTCCAGTAAACTTCGATAACTTCTGAGCAACCAAAGCCTTTATTTCAGTAATTGGAATTTCTTTGAGCTCAAGCTTTGGTTTCTCAGATGTCCTGTTTGCTTGATACTTAGCAAACCTGCACTCCCTTGCAAAGTGTCCAGTCTTTTGACAATTGAAGCATTCAATTTTGGATTTGTCAAAAGTTATTCCTTGTTTTGGTTTGAAATCAATGCTTTTTCCTGTCTTCTTCATATACTTCTTAATCCTAGTAGTGATCATAGCAACTTGCCACCTGATATCAATTTCTTCAAGTGCATCTTCTTCAATCTGTGCTAGATCTTCTTCAAAGTGACAGTAAACTAGCTTGCTGTGCAAAGAAGGAGCACACAACTTCATCATCGAGTGCATAGTAGTATTTGGTGGGGCTTGCTGAGCATGGGTGGGAGCAGATATATGAGACAAGTGACTTGAGTTTTCTGATTACAGTACGATTTGAGTAGGAGAAGCAATACTTTTGTTGGAAGTACTGCTCCTCTTTTCAGATGATAGAAAAGCAATACTATGTGATTTAGAACTGGTTTGTCCATTCATCTCATGCTCATACACCTTCAGATGATTGTAGAGATCATCAAAGTCCATGACATCCAAACCTGGTTGTCTTCTGATCATTGTAGCAATCACATGCCATGTAGATGGCAAACTCCTTAGAAACTTCAGATTAGCATCCTCAATTGATACTTCTGCCTTGTATAACTCCAACATGTTGAGGAGATTTTGAAACCTATCATATGCAGCATCAAGACTCTCTCTTTCACCAACTGTGAAAGTTTCAAACTGTTGCTTCTGCAGATTTCTTTGCATTTTCTTAGAAGCTTCATTCCCTCCAAATCTGGTCTTGAGAGCAGCCCGAGTCGCTAGCCTCTTTAGCATCATGAAATTTGAGAAGATGACCATCTGGAATGGCAGACAAGAGAATGTTGAGTGCCTTCTCTTGATTCCTTAAGGTTATTCTTTGTAAGACTGCTTTAGGTGCTTTGGGTTGTCCAGGAACATCAATAGGTTCTGGAACTTCTTCATTACCATTAACAATTACATTCCATAGAGCATGGTCTGTAATGGCAATGTACTGCCTCATCTTCATACACCATAGATCATATTCGCCTTTCTTGATGACATGAATTCTCATTGAGGTGATGGAAGGTGGTGGAACAGAATCAGTCGACATCTTTAGGTTTTGATGTAGTAGGGTTTCTTCCTAGTCAGAGTTTCCACACAAGCTCTGATACCACTTGTTGGTATCGATGTACTCTAACCAAACTAACATAAATAGCTTGTTTAAGGTTTAATAACCTCGGATAAATCCTAAGTTATTAAGAGAGAAACACTGAGTAATCTTTATTAAGTACGCGGAATTTACTTAACAAATCTAAGAAGAATAACTTTTATTATTAACTCTAAATCTGCTTATTATACAGATACTTTAACAACTCTAATAATATCAAAATTTCTCTCTAAAACTCTAATAATGTCGCGTACGTCTAATATCAATCTAGGGGTCCTTTTATAGGCTCAAGAATAACCCTAAACGATTTACAATTTGTATCCTTGTACGACAAGTAATCTAATAAAGAATATTCTAGAATTACAAGACTTTCTATAAACGAATATAACAGTTCTTTGTTCTTGCAGTACTTTGACTTCAATCAGCAGTACTTTGACTTTATCTTTAGCAGTACTTTGACTCTTTAACTTTTTCCAGTACTTTATCATCCTTCAGCACTTTCATATCCCAACAATTGTGCGTCCATTTTGTGATCTGAAAGATATTTAGCCAAAAGAACCAACATATCGAAAGACATTACGTTAGTCAAAAGTTGATTTTATTGTCCAATTATTGAATATGTTATGTTGATGAATGTTACGAGTCCAACGTCACTTGTTTGTCCAATAGTCCAAAGTAGTCGTGATAAGTTTCGTGAGTTTTTTAATTTTGAATTTTAAAGTACAAATTTTCACTCATTTACACAACATATTTACCATTGTAGCTTATTAGTGACATTTTGGTTTAGTGAAATTATGATTTATTTATTTACAAGTTTGTACACGTAACAATTCATTGGTAAGGTTAAAGTTTTGGCTTATGCGTAAAAAGTAAGCTTATGCGTAAACAGTAGACACCATACGCGTAGGCATAAGCTTATGCGTAGGAACTCTTCTTACGCGTAGGAAAAGAGGTCTTGGCATAAGGCTTACGCGTAAGCGCATGTTGGAGCTTATGCGTAAGGTTTACTCGTAAGAGTTAACCTTATGCGTAAGACTCAAGTTTACGCATATCCTTCACAGGATACGCGTAGTCCCTTCGTAGAACCTTACACGTAAAGGTTACGTGTAAGATTTCTCTTACGAATAACATTCTACGCGTAAGGTGATCCTTATGCGTAGAAATTCAGTTTAACCTTGATTCTGAATTTTGCACGCGTAAAGCCTGAAATAAAATCGTCATAACATGTCCATTAACATATTATTCAATTCCTTCCATTTTCACATTTAATCACAATCATACACAGTTACGCGTAGGATTTACTTATGCGTAGAACCTAAACCCTAAGGAATTGAATTTTACGACTAAGAAATCTAGCCATAGGTTTTGCACCAAACTCATTCTGGATTGTCTTAGAAGTAATGTGAGTGTTTTGCAAAAAATTTTAACATCCGCAACCTTAAGAATCAAGAATCCCCAATTCGTATGATACTTAAACCCTAATTCTCAATTATGCACAAATCATGTTTCTGGGTATGATTCAAATGTGGTTTTGGTCAATTAAGCATGTCACAATCATCATACAACCATATAATTACTCAGAAACAATCACAAATGAAAAACCCCAAATCTCACGCATAAACCCCTTGTCTTTGAAAATGATAAATTGAGGTTTCTGGGTAGATTTTCATGTTGGAAATAGTTTTATAATGATCTTAAAAACGTTTTAACATACTTATTTCACAACAAACACTCACACATGATCATACGAATGTACGCGTACGCGTAGAACACATAATCACGCGTAGTTCAAAATCTAACCGTTGGATTAGTGCTCTATTAAAAACCATAGTTTAGAAACACACAATGAGGCTTAACACACTTACAAATTTGGAGATTAAAGCACGGATTTGCAGATTTGATTATAGGCGTAGGATGAGTAGTTGTGGTAATAAATGTTGGAGTTAATGTGTTTTGAAAATTTTGGTGGAGAGTTTTAATAAAATTTAGTTCAACCTTTTGACAACTTTGGTCCCTCCACCTCAACCATTTTCATCCATAGCCCATAACTTCCATTTTGGTTACGTAAAGTATGATATTTGGAAAGAAACTTAATGACACTCCCCCTCGACTTTTGAATATAGATAAATTTTACAAATTTGGGTCCGAGGAGTGTCAAGAAACAAGTAACGAGACCACTGTTATCAAAGATACTACCATTTCTGGTTAACATGCAAGTACAAGGTTTTATGAAACAAAAAATATTTACTTTCTCCCCCTCAACACTTGTTCAGAAAAAATGTGAAAAGTTTGATAGAACAACGTGTTGACTGAATTTTTGTACTTGCCATGTTTGAAAGAAATTAGATAGAAGAATATTTTTGAATTTTATCAAATTTTATATTTTTTTATTTTGTTTTTGAAAAATTTATTTACAAAAGAGGTTTTGGTGTTTGACTGGATTTAAGATTGTTTTAAAAGTTCATCCAGTTCCTCTGGAGTGAAACACCTCGTACCAATCCGGTGGACCAACTCCGTAAACCTAGCAGGAGCTAATGCTTTGGTGAGAAGGTCTGCCAGTTGGTATTCAGTACCCACAAAATATAATTCAACGGTACCCTTTTCCACATGCTCCTTGATGAAATGATATCGAAGATCGATGTGCTTGGACTTTGATTGTTGAACAGAGTTGCACGAGATCGCAATAGCACATCGATTGTCGCAGTACATCGGAATTCTGTCAAATACGTAACCATAGTCTTTGAGTTGAGTTTTCATCCAAATGACTTGAGCACAACACGCCGACACGGCTACATATTCTGCTTCGGTTGAGGACAACGATGTACAATCCTGCTTCTTAGATTGCCATGACACCAGTTTATCACCAAGAAATTATAGAGCTCCTGAAGTACTTTTTTGTAAATCTAAGCAACCTGGGTAATCAGCATCTGAAAAAGCTATTAGTTCAAAACCAGAATCCTTCGGATACCAGATCCCCAAGTTAATGGTTCCCTTGATGTATCGGAGGATTCTTTTAGGCTCAAAGAGGTGAGTTTCAGTTGGTCGCGACTGATAACGGGAGCAAAGATATACATCAAAGACAATATCAGGTCTATTGGCTGTTAGATACATGAGAGACCCAATAATACTTCCGTACAGCCTCAAGTCTAGCAACTGGTGTGAATGATTCCTCGTAGTCAATCCCTTCTTCTTGTCTATAACCCTTAGCCACCAGACGTGACTTATTTCTGATAACCGTACCTTCATCATCCAATTTGTTTTTCCAAATCCATTTCAGACTAAACACATAGACCCCTGTTGGTTTTTCAACCAATTCCCCTACTTCAAGACGTTTAAACTGATTTAGTTCTTCTTGCATGGATTCAATACAGTTGTCGTAAGTCATGGCTTCCTTAATATTTGTTGGTTCAGCTTGGCAGACGGTAAGTGCTTAAATGCAATGTTCACCGTCAGTCTGAAGGCGTTGTCTAGTTACGACTTGTTGATTCGGGTTTCCAATAACGTTCACAAGAGGATGGTCTTTAGTCCAACGATGTGTGGAGGGTTGATGATGATATACATTCTGCATATTCGGAGGATTCAAATGGCTTGTAGATGATTCCGCAACATCAGGTGTGGCAGTTGCATTTGCAAACGGATTGAAGAACTCATTTGGATCATAATCTGCAGGTGGGGGTACTTCATTGTTCAGAAGATCATCAGCTGGTTCAGCGTCATTGGATGCAGTTTGTTCGACTGTTGTTGTAGAATCAATTGGTGGTGCTTCCTCAACAGTAGTTGTTGTTGCAAGTGTATCAGGGATTGGATTATTATCAGGTTGAGCAGCGGAAATAGTTGATACATCTGGAGCACGTTGATCTATATCATCACTAAACAGAGGAGCAAAGAGTTGTTCCATTTGTTGATGAGTAAGTTGGAGGCTTGGTTCAGCTGATGATGGGGTTTGGGGGAAGTTTAGGCGGTTATGACCGGGTTCCAAGCTGTTATGCTCAGAAGCCATTTCTGTAAGCTCATCGAAATTTGCATGAATCGTTTCCATAATCTCCCTTGTAAGACGATTCCATATTTGATAACCCTTAGAGTTTTCACAGTATCCAACAAAGACTCCTATGTCAGCTTTGGCTTTGAGCTTACCAAAGTCATCACGATCATTATTTGGGTAACAAAGAGATCCAAATACATGAAAGTGTTTGAGATTCGGTTTACGGTTGTGGATAAGCTCAAAAGGTATTTTGTTGTGGCGTTTAGTAATTATTGAATGGTTCTGAGTGTAGCATGCAGTTGACACGGCTTCAGCCCACAAGTAATCTGGAAGTTTAGCATTAATTAAAATTGTTCTTGCAGCTTCCACTAACGTACGATTTCGTCTTTCAACAACTCCGTTTTGTTCTGGTGTTCGTGCAATTGATGTTTGATGCTCAATTCCCATTTTCTCATAATATGCACGAAGATTTTGATTCACAAATTCAGTTCCTTTGTCTGTTCTAATTTGTCTGACTGTGTTTCGGAGCTGAACTTGAATTTTCGTGAGACAGGTGATGATCATTTGTAGAGCTTGATCTTTACTTTGAAGAAAATAAACCCAAGTCCATCTTGAGTAGTCATCGACGATTACTAAAATATAGCGTTTGCCATTAATCGTTTGCACACGCATCGGGCCACACAAATCCATGTGAAGAAGATGAAGCACATGCTGTGAGCTGTGTTCCACCTTTGAAGGAAAGTGAGCACGAGTGCTTTTCCCTTGTTCACAAGCTGAGTATAGGTGATCTTTAGAATACCGAAATCTTGGGAGACCTTCAACAAGTTTGTATCATGCAAGATTGGTTATGGTTTGAAAGTTTAAGTGTGAGAGTCGACGATGTCATAGCCAAGATTTTGTAGATGTTGCCTTTGAGAGTAGACATATGGGAGATGAAGCAATCATGTCTTGCATTGATATTGTATAAAGACTTGATGTGCGGGTACCAAACATAAGATCGTTTCCTTGTAGACATAATAAACCCTGCTAATTTCGATGTTACCATTGATGTAATCTCCGTAGCCCATGATAGCTGCGAAGTGATCATTCCCAAACCTGACAGTGCCAATGAACTTTGAAACAAAGTTTGATAACAGTTTGAGATTACCTCATCATGTGTCGGAAAATTTGCTATCAACAACATAGGATGATCTCAGATCACCTGCATTACAATACACAGACGACGGAGATGGAATAGAAGTAGATGTGGAACCTGAAGAGTTAGAGGGTTCCAATGCATTTGTAGTTGAAACACACATGTTTATGATTTTAGGTATCCATTTAAAGCTAAGTGTATGATGTAACCATTTTTGCGATCTCCAACTAGTCTTAGCTTTGGTCCTAGTAAATGCACTAGGTGATAAGTTCTTCCTAGGAGATGTAGGGGGTACTATGGGTACATCAATGATCGTAGCCGGAACAATAGAGGGTGGTTTACCTAGCAATGGACTTAGAAGCATTAGTGGGCCTAGAGGTGTTTTGTTTTCTATTTGTCCACTTACGAGATAAGATAGCATTAGCAACACATTTATCATGACAACCAGAAAACATGCTTTTACGACACCCAACACAAGAAGCTTCAAACATAACATTTAAAGTACTAAAAGATTCATCATTCGTTACATCACTTTTTCCATTATATTTGTCAGACGCAATATCTAAAGTGGGTGCAACTTGAGTCTTATTCAAAGTCCTAAGGTGTTCTACTTCTGAGGTCTTTATTGTTCTTCTCTTACGTTGCAACTTCCTATTCTTCCTTGTGGTGCTCTTAAGCTGTGAAGTGCTAGCGTTGGGAAAAGAGGCAATTATTCCTGTTTCAGTAGAGGGAAGCACATTAGTTTCTTGTAATGTGTCATTAGGCAGTTTAAGAATTCCTGGTGCAATTATATTTGTGTTACTATGCCTATCTTGCTTAAGTTTCACTAACTCTGCTTTTAGATCATGGATAGTGTGTAACAAATCTAGATTTTCAGAACGAGTGAGTCCATCTCGTCGTAAAACAACTTTGGTATATGCAAGATGATCATCAACATCTTTTGACGCTTGAGCACGAGTCTTTTTGAGTAAATCAAATATGACGCCATATTCCGTTTTAACTTTTGAAATTTCGTTTTCATATTTTGAAATTTGACACTTCAAAGATACGTTTTCATCATCCAGTTGTTCAAGTTTTGGATTAAGATTTTTGGTATGCAACTGATTGATTTTGTTTTGCAAAGCGAGTTCACGATTTTGACACCATTGAAGACGACGTTTTTCATTTAAAAGCTCGTTTAATAAAAGTTGATTTTCAAATTTTAACGACTTGATTTGTGACACATTATCGGTATTCTCAATATTTGCAACAGAATCAACAGCGATATAATCAAATGCATATGCAACAGAATGAAGTGACACAACATTTATGGTATCAGCACAGATAACATTTTCCAAGAGTTGATCAACATGATTTCAAAACATTTTCTTTTTACGTTTTATATTTGAAATCTGTTGGATCGATATACTTTAATCAAACTATCTTAACTAGCTTGTTAAGGTTTAATAACCCCGGATAAATCCTAAGTTATTAACAAAGAAACACTGAGCAATCTTTATCAAGTAATGCTGAATTTACTTAACAAAGCTAAGAAGAATAACCTTTATTATAAACTCTAAATCGCTTATTATGCGATACTCTAATACAAATCTAAGATAATCGAACTTCTCTCTAAAACACTAATTAACTTGTGAATTCAGAACTCTAAAACTCATAAAGTCGTATATCTAATGCCAATCTAGGAGTCCTTTTATAGGCTCAAGGATATCCTAGTCGGTTTACAATTGATAGCCTTGTACGACAAGTAATCTAAACATAGAATACAATACTTTCCATAAACGAATAACAGTTCTTTTGTTCTTGCAGTACTTTGACTTTTAGGTGCAGTACTTTGACTTTGTCTTTAGCAATACTTTGACTCTTTGACTTTTCCCCAAGACTTTCTGCGACTTATAGTACTTTCATATCTTCAATACTTTCATGTCTTGAGCATTTTCATATCCCAACAATCCTCCCCTAACTTGAATTCTACTTGCTTGACTTCAAGTTCCTTTGTGAATGTATCTTTAACGACTTCATCTTTAAGATCGATTGTTTCTTAGCCTTTTCAATATATCTCTGTAGTGTCGTGGTTGTCAAAGTATCTCTTAGAATTGTTCTTTCTCAAGAACAGATCCAAAGAAGCTCCATCTTTTCAAAGAACACAATGACATATGACAATTTTTACATTAATTCGGTTTAAGTTGCATACTATTCTCATCACTTCTAGGTGTGTTAACTCCTCGTGAGAGTGAATCATTGAAAATTTAATGGATTTAGATCTCTTTACCAAAGCCATTATCTTTGAGTAGCCAAATGTTTTAGAGTGTAAGACCATGGTACATTGATAACCATATGATTTTTAGCAAATCATCGGCTATCAACAGATTTGATTTGTCTTTACCAAAAGTTTTGTACCCCTTCCGGACTAGTTAGTTCTTCTATCTAATGGTGAACTAATTACCAATAATGGTTTTTCCACTTCCTTTACCACAAGCCATTTTCTTGTGGGCTAGCCAACTCTTCACATTAACGGATATGGTGAGTTGATTACCATACAACTTATTAGCAAGTTGTCAACTAAAAACGGATTTGATATATCTTTACCAGAGCCGCTTGCTCATGGATTAGCCAATCCTTTTGTAACCATGGTGGATTGATTACCTATTTGATGTTGCCATCTCAAAATCCATTTATTTAACATTTGTTTCAAAAATTTTGTTACTTAACAAAAGGTTTCTTTCAAAAATTACTTAACTGGTTTAAAAGCGCAAGCGATACTTTGATGAAAGTCTTGTTTGATCGTATTTTGAATAAAGTAATGATTTATCAAAATTATTCAATAAAATTAATACCGTTTACTCATCTTCTTCGCAATGGTAGTCCGTTGATAAATAGATTGATAACCATGCAAGCGGTTTCATTATCCTCTTCTACTTCCAATCCATGCTCTAGCATTCTTCTCATGAGCTCAACGGTGAGAGGATATCTTCTGTTTACAAACATGTGTATCATTTTACCATTCTCTAGCTCCAAAACATGAACTCAGATTCTTCAAAGAATCTCCACAAACAATTTCCAGTTTTCTTGATTTTTCCATATATCATCATTGCTTTCCTCTTACGTTTCCCACATAGTTATAAGATCTCCAAGCAAAACCGCACCAATTCCTTCGATGGAATATCTCCAACATAAGCTTTTACCACATTATATAGATAGAATAAATCCACTCTATCTATAATATGTAACAAATCCCATAACCTATTGAAAACTTTGAAGCTTTCATCTTCCTTATGAAAAATCATATAATCTCCTTCTTTGGATTTCACAATATCAAAAGCACTAATCTGAGATCTGTTCATCTTCATGTCAGTATCTTCTTTTGAATAATCAAAATCTACCACTCTGAGATAATTTCTTAATGCATCTTTAGACTCGGATCTTAATTCAACTCTTTCTTTCTTTGAAAACTGTCTATCAGTAACTTCAGTTTTTCTTTTTCTTTTTAAGCTCTTCTTCCTTTCAGCTTTAGTCCAAAAAGCTTCTTCTCTAAAATCCTTGATATCTGCAACACTCTTCTTATAAGCTTCGGTCTCAGCATCATAGAGTCTTTTCATGTCAACATAGTTCAACTTCTGCAATCCTTTATACCCTCGACCTTTCAAATATGCCATCATAGTATTCCTGTCCTTAGCTAAATTAGGTCTTCTAGGCATATATCTAACTTGAGGTAGGTGATTGTAATGGTTCATCATCTTCAAAGATCTAATTGCTCTTGTAACTTTTTAGCAGCTTCTCTACTTTGAGCTTGTTCACTTCTTGAGTACTGCTCTATCTTTAGCATTTAACTCTTCTTGAAGTTTTCTTAGCGGAACTTCATTCCTAGCAACTTCAATTTCTCTAATCTCACTTAAAGTAAGTTTCTTCCTATTTACTTCTACTAAAACACCTTTCCCTTTATCCTTAGGATCAATTGCAGGTTGAGAAGTTCTTTTTTGTTCATCTTCTTGCACTTCTCTAATAGTAACACCACCTCTAGGTTGTGATAAATCTTGAAAAATTGTAGCAATGAACTCATCATCACTTGCATAATGAATTGGTTTGAGAATAGCTTCCTCCTCTTCTTGTATAACAGTTGTAGAAGGACCAGCTTCCTCTTCAAAATTCAAAGCTCTTGGAGTTATCACTTCTTGTCTAAAAGTACTTTTTTGTTGAAAAGCGACTTTGTTGTTCAAGACTTTGTTGTTCAATTACCTTGAACTTGTTCCTCTTGTTCATCAAGACCTTGAATGATCTTTTCTTGTTCATCGGGGTTGTTTCTTCTTCTCAACATCTTCTTTCAAATTATCTTTTTCTAAATTCCTCCTCAAGTTGACAGAAGATTGTTGATGACCCTTGTGGCGTTTGTTTTTCCTAAACTGCTTTTGCGCCTTTTTCTTGGATTTAACCTGCATTCGAAATTGTTGAACCAATGGCCACACAAAAGTCTTTAGCCTTCAAACTTCAGCTTTTAATTTCTATATCTGTTTGGCTTGAACCTCTGTAGTCTTTTTCAACTTGACCAACTCCCTTGTCAAAACATAATTATCTAATGTGATTTCATCAGGAGGTATGGTATGTGAATCCTCTCCTTGAATAGGTGGATGATCCTCTGTTGGGATATGAAAGTGCTGAAGATATCAAAGTACTGAAGATATCAAAGTATCAGAAATCGCAGTACCGAAAAAGTCAAAGAGTCAAAGTAATCGCTAAAGATAAAGTCAAAGTATCTTGCACAATGAAGTCAAAGTACTGCAAGAACAAAGAGTCATTATATTCGTTTATGGAAAGTATGGTAACTCTAGAATATTCTGTATTAGATTACTTGTCATACAAGGATACAAATTGTAAACCGACTAGGATATCCTTGAACCTATAAAAGGACTCCTAGATTGGCATTAGAGACATGACTTAACGATTTCTTTTAATTAGAGTTTTAGAGAAAAGTTCATTATCTTAGAGTTGTATTAGAGTATCCTGCATAATAAGCGATTTAGAGTTTATAATAAAAGGTTATTCTTCTTAGCTTTGTTAAGTAAATTCGCAGACTTAATAAAGATTGCTCATTGTTTCTTTGTTAATAACTTAGGATTTATCCGAGGTTATTAAACCTTAACAAGCTAGTTAAGTTAGTTTGATTAAAGTATATCGATCCAACAAGTGGTATCGAGCTTGTGTGGAAACTCGACTAGGAAGAAACCTTACTTCAACTATATTCAAGATGTCGACCAATGTGTTCCACCACCCTCAATCACCTCACTTTAATTCCAATAATCAAGAAGGAGAATATGATCTCTGGTGCATGAAGATGAGGCAAAGTATGCCATCACAGCACCATGCTCTTTGGAATGTTATTGTGAATGGGAATGAAGTTGTAGGAACCCCATTGATATTCCGGACAACCAAAGGCACCTAAACTGATACGCAGCAACCTTAAGAAACCAAGAGAAGGCACTTAATATTATCTTATCGCCATTCCGGATGGCCATCTTCTCAAGTTTCATGATGCTAAAGATGCTAAGCGGCTACTGGGCTGCTCTCAAGACCAGATTTGAGGGAATGAAGCCTCTAAAAGATGCACGCAGAAATTTGCTAAAGCAAGAGTTTGAAACTTTCACGCTTGGTGAAAGAGAGAGTCTTGATGCAAAGATATGATAGGTTTAGAATCTTCTCAACATGTTGAGCTATACAAGGCGCAAGTATCAGCTGAAGATGCTAACTTGAAGTTTCTCAGGAGTTTGCCATCCTCATGGCATGTGATTGCTACAATGATCGGAGGACAACAAGGTTTGGATGTCATGGACTTTGATGATCTATATCATCAACTTAAGGTGTATGAGCATGAGATGAGTGGTCAAACAAGTTCTAAGTCTCACAATATTGCTTTTCTATCATCCTGAGAAGAAGGCCAGACTTCCAAAAGTCTGCTTCTCCTCAAAGTAATCTTGTTTCTCAAAGTACTGCTGTCTATACACCCCCTCATATGTTCAACAGGTCCCACCAACTACCACTATGGCCTCGGATGAAGTTATGTGCTCCTTCTTTGCACAACAAGCTAGTTTACCTGTCACTTATGAAGAAGATCTAGCATAGATTGAAGAAGATGCACTTGAAGAAATTGATATCAGGTGGCAAGTTGCTATGATCAATGCAAGAATCAAAAAGTACATGAAGAAGACAGAAGCAAAAAAGCATTGATTTCAACCCAAAACAGGGCATAACTTTTGACAAATCTAAAATTGAATGCTTCAATTGTCAAAAGACTGGTCACTTTGCAAGAGAGTGTAGGTTTGCTAAGTATCAAGCAAACAGGGACATCCGGAAGCCAAAACTTGAGCTTAAGGAAATTCCCATTACTGAAACAAAGGCTTTGGTTGCTCAAGAGAAATTATCGGTTGACTGGAGTGAAGAGTTTGATTATGAACACGTGACTTCATCGTATGGTAGCAGTGGAAGATGCAAATGAAGACACAGTGGAAGCATGGACTGGAATCGCTTTTGATGAAGTATCGAACATGCTTTGGAATCGATGATGGCTTTGGAAGATTTGACTAGAGCAAGGAAAGTGAAGATGATCCCGCTTAACTCGCATTGGTGGTACTTCACCAAATCAATCTCCTATCTCTGAGGTATGCTCAAATTGCTATGATTTTTATCATAAATTGCTTAGCAGTTATGTGATTGAGAGAGATAATTGTGTTAAGGCTAGAGGTAGCAGGTTATCAAATAACCTTAGAATCTATGGAAGCTAAAATTTTAGCACATGAAACTAATGAAGTAGCTTTGAAAAAAAATATACAACAGGATTACCGCTTAAAGCTTAGTGAATGAAAATTAAACTGTAAACTTGCTGAAATTGAAAAATTAACTAAGGAAAGAGATGATTTGTTAGCTAAGTTTCTTTGCTTGGGGTGGCCAGTCCATCACATGTTTCTTATGTTCAAAAACGAAAGAGCTTATCTTAAAACTGGATTAGGTTTTGGTATGGACTTTAGTAAGATAGAAGAAAACCAATCTAGTAATCAGGATGAAGGTGAGTATGAGGATATAACCACTAGTGATGAAGAACTCATTAATTATGTAGATACATCTAGTAATGATGGTTCATTAAGTGACTCACCTCCGCATATAAGAAAGCTAATGATTATCATGCTATTCCACATCCTACTGGCATTTATCAACCCCTTAGGCCTGATGTTTCTTGTTTTGGAATAGACAGTCTAGAGTTTAGGAAAAAGCTAGTTGCTAAATCTAGGTCCGAGACACCCAAAGAAACTGTTGGAAACGATGTTCAAAACCAAGCAAGTACCTTTAAATCAAAGTAATCTTGCTCACAAGCGATACTTCAAAATCTTTTCAAAACAACTTCGCTAAACCTTTTGGGGATAATTTTGGTCAAAACAAGTTTAATCACTCACCAAGAAGGCAAAATAATTTTGGGCATAGACATAGAAGAAATCACTTTAGTCATATGGGTCAAAAGCTGTTTTGTGTGTGTTATAGTCCTACTCACTTAATCAAAGATTGTGACAAACACTTTAATATCTAAGCAAATTTCCAAGGAATAAGTCTACAAATCAGAAACCTAGAGAGCACAAACCAGTGTGGACTAATTCAAATAGGTTAATCACGAAACTTCACACGGATCATAGATACCCACATCGAGAAGATCTTCGTTATCTCACGACTTTCAAAGTCTTGCTTTCGCAGACAAGGTAACGATAAAGCTGCTTGGAATAGGTATTCTAGGAGATCTCACTATCAACCTAGAATGTATCACACTTCATATAGGGATCTAGATCACAAAGAACCACTTAAATGAATGGGTAAAAGGGGAACCTGGGACACCGATCGTTGACAACAAAAGTGAATCAGATGTTTGTGTGACAAAAAAAATGCTACTAACCGTGAAAGAGATTTATGTTGAAAAACAGAAAGTTTGAAAATCCACATGTTTTGAATAACAAGATAATATTTGGATCATGCTTTAGAAAACAGTAGAGATTATATACTCAAAGAATGTGAGTATGTCACTCCACAAGGAACACAAGTCAATGAATGGCTTGGGTTCCTCTAAGCCACTAACTTTTTCATCTTATTAGACAGGGCAACCCAGAAGAGGAGCTTAAAGATCATTTTTGATAGTGGTTGCTCTGGAAGTATGACATGAGACAAAGAGATCCTGTCTGATTTTAGGAAGATTAGTGGAGGAAAAGTTGCATTTGGGAATGATCCCAATGGAGGAGGAGGATTGGGAAAGGAACAATTAAAGGCTGGAAGAATTGATTTTGAGAATGTCAGATATGTGAAGGAGCTTAAGTTCAACTTGTTGTCAGTCTCTCAAATTTGTGATAAAAACATCCCTGTTATTCACGACACAGAATGTCTCATTCTTTCCTCTGACTTTCAACCTGTTGATGAAGACATGGTAGTACTTAGAGTACCAAGGACAAATGATGTGTATAGTTTAAACATGAAGAGTCTACATTCATATGGTACATAACATGTTTGGTGGCTAAAGCAACATCTGAAGAGGCTCATCAATGTAGTTAAGGTTCACACGGATGGCAATGTAGCTGATTTACTCACAAAAGGTTTTGATGTGTCAGGATTCAATCACTTGGTCGTGAGCATTGGAATGATTAAATACTAAGCTTCGTTTAAGGGGAGGACTATCAGGTGTTAGTATAGTCCTGTATTGCTAGAGGGGAGGATGTTTGTTGATACTTAGTTTATATGAAGAAATTTTGGCAAAGTACTGTTTTTCCTGAAAGTACCGCTTGGAAAGTAATCCGCTTGGGAAAGTATCGCTTATGTGGAAAGTATTGTTTGTCGATTAAAGTCTTTGTTCCAACGGTAATATTGCTGGGTAATTGATAATAACGGTAACTTTGTTATTATAGGTTGTGATTTTTCAAATCCTACCTATAAATAACTACTTTCCGAATTTCCCTCTCATATTATTACCTTACATCTTTTCCATACTTATCTCCCAATCACCATCTCTTTATTCTTCGATCAATTCATTCTTGTGCTCACTTATTCAACAATGGTGAATCGCTTAACTGCTTTCAAAACACAATATGGTGGCTAATTTGGACAAGGCCGAGGCAAATATAGCTTTTTTTGATATTGTTGATTATCTTACTGGGTCGCCTATTAGTTATGCTCTTTTAGTTGAGCTGGATATTATTGAACCATGGATTCAAGAATTTTGGGCTAATGCTAGAGATAATATGGAGGAGGATGAATACTATATTAGATCAACATTCTTTGGACGGACTATCAAGATTACGAAGCCTCTATTCGAAAGATTTATTATTGGAGATGAAGATGGGGCTATTCGATTTGACAAGCAACGATTTGGGATACTTTAGGAATCTTGGTTATGAAGGGTCTTTAAGTAACAAACATTCAAGAAAGCATTATTCATCCTCAATGGAAGTTTTTGATTCATGTATTGCTTCATTGCATAAGTTCTAAAAGTACTTCGGGAGCATTTGGGTCAATATAGCATCTCAGTGGTTGGTTTAGCTACGAGTGTTTAATTTTTCAAAGCTTATTTTGGATGGGATGCTATCACATATTTCTTTTGGGTCAAAATGGTTGATGTACCCAAGGTTTGTACAGGTTTTCTTAAACAAGCAATTGGTTGATGTTCCAAAACCTACTTGCTTTGTTACTGTTATTGTGCAACAAGACAAAATCTTTACATTTATGGCTAGGAGAAGTGCTTTGTTCAGAGGTGGAGATATTCCATTAACTTCTACAATGATGGAAGTTGTTCAATGTGTATGTATGACGCTGAGAGGATGAAGAAAGTGAAGGTGTTGATTACATTTACGCAAGATCACGCTTCACTCAAGTGCTGCCTCACAAGGTACGCATCCGCAAGTACCGCTTCTCTTGAAAGTACTTGCATCATTACAGTCTATTCTCCAAGCCCCGAGGTTCAAGCGATATTGAAAGAACACCTACTCCATCTCCACAACATTCTATTCATGTTTCGGAGGAACATTCACATCCTCACAGAACTGATCATACAATACCTCGTGAAGGATTAACTTTGGATAACTATGCTTTGACAAGGGAGCTAGTTCGATTGAACAAGACTGTTGAGTCTCAAGCTAAAGCATTTAGGAAGTTGAGACGTAGGTATATTTGGTTGAAAAATTTTATTAAACCCTATATTCAAGGTTTCAATTTATGGGTTAAAGAGGAAAAAAAAGCGTAAACAACTTGAAAGGAATTAAAACGAAAGAAGGTTCCTAAATCATCTTCTATCAACTTGGGGAGGAATTTAGCAAAGGAAAATTTGAAAGAAGATGTTACAAAGAAGAAAGAATCTGTAAGAAGACAAGATTATTTCAGATTCGAGGAACAAGAAGAAGAAGTGCAAGTTCAAGTATCAACATCAAGATGCCGATGTTCAAATGTTCCGATGTTCAAGGTAATGATGTTCAAGGACGAACATCAAAGTCTATTTTCATGATACATCTAGGCAAGAAGTAATAACTCCAAGGGTATTGAATTTTGAAGAAGAAGCCGGTCCTTCTACATTTGTTATAGAAGAAGAAGATGAAGCCACATTCATACCTATTCATTCTGCTAGTGATGATGAAGTAATTGCTACAATATTAGATTTATCACAACCAAGAGGAGGGGTTACTATTAAAGATGTACAAGAAGAAGAACAACCAAGAGCTTCTCAACCAGCCATTGATCCTAAAGACAAAGGGAAAGGTATTATGGTTGAAACAAAGAAAAAGAAATTCACTTTAGGCGGAACTTAGAGCAATTGAAGTTGCTAGAAATGAAGCCGTCAAGCTAGAAAAGTTCAAGAAGAGTTAGATGCTCAAGATAGAAAAGAACAAAAGCTCAAGAGGCTCAGAATAGAAAAGCGACTCAAGAGGTGCAAGATGAATTAGATCTTTAACCTCTGAACCTTTACAGTCCCTACACATTAGATTTATGCCAAGAAGACCTAATTTAGCTAAGGAAAGGAATGCTATGATGGCTTATCTGAAAAGTCAAGGGTATAAAGGATTACATAAGTTTAATTATCTTGAGATGAAAAGATTATATGATGCTGCTAGGGAGGATTATAAGAAGAATGTTTGGGCATCAAAGATTTTAGAGAAGAAGCTACCGGACTAAACCGAAAGGAAGAAAAGTTTAAAGAGAAAAAAGAAACCGGTTACGGATGTTGGTTTTCAAAGAAAGAAAAAGGTAGAATTAAGATCTGAGACTAGTGATGAATTGAAGAATTATCTCGAGTAGTAGATTTTGATTATACAAAGGAAGATGATGATATGAAGATGAATAGATCAAAGATCGTGTTTTTCAAAGTTGAGAAATCTAAGAATGGAGATTACATGTTTTTTATAAGGAAGATGAAAGTTTTAAAGTTTTCAAGAGGTTATGGGATTTACTGCATGTTATTGATAGAGTAGATCTATTCTATTTATATCATGTTGTGAAGGCTTATTTTGAAGATCATCCATTGGAAGGGATTGGATTGGTTTTACATGGTGATCTCATAACTATGTGGGAAAAGCGAAGAAGAAAGCTCGATGATATCCCGGAAGAATCAGAAAACTGAAATAGTTTCTTTGGAGATTCTTTGAAGAATCTAGAGTTCATGTTTTGGAGCTAGAAAATGGAACAATGATACACATGTTTTGCTTAAAGAATATCCTCTCACAGTTGAACTCATGAGAAGAATGCTAGAGCATGGATTGGAAGTAGAAGAGGATAATGAAACCGCTTGCATGGTTATCAACTTGTTTATAAACCGGACTACCATTGCTTGAGGATGATCAATAGCCGTATGAATTTTATTTGAATAAATACTTTTGATATATCAGACTTTTATTCAAAGTACTGCTGATGGACTTTTATCAAAGTCAATCTACTTGGTTTGTGAACTAAACCAGTTAAAAAAATTTTAGAAGAAACCTTGTTGCTAAGTAATAAATATTTTGAAATAAAGGTTTAGTAAATGGTTTTGTGATGATAACATCAATAGGTTATCAATCCACCATGGTTACAAAAGGATTGACTAATCCATGAGCAAGCGACTCGTAAAGATATATCAAAACCGTTTTTAGTTGACAACTTGCTAATAAGTTGGATGGTATTCAACTCACCATATCGGTAATGTGAAGAGTTGGCTAGCCCACAAGAAAATGGCTTGTGGTAAAGGCCGTGGAAAAACCATTATTGGTAATTAGTTCACCATTAGATAGAAGAACTAACTAGTCCGTAAGGGTACTTTTGGTAAAGACAAAACAAATCTGTTGATAGCCGGTGGTTTGCTAAAAATCATATGGTTATCAATGTACCATGGTCTTACACACCAAAACATTTGGCTACTCCAGAGATAATGGCTTTGGTAAAGAGTTCTAAATCCATTATTTTTCAATGATTCACTTGAAAGTGATGAGAATAGTATGCAACTTAAACTGAATTAAATGTACAAATTGTCATATGTTCGTGTTCTTTGAAAAGATGGAGCTTGCGGATGTCTTGTAAAGAGAAACAATTCTAAGAGATACTTTGACAAGAACAGATGTTATAGAGATAAAAGCTTAATGACTAAGAAACAATCCGTTTTAAAAGATGAAGGCATTAAAGAATATATTCACAAAGGAACTTGAAGTCAAGCAACTAGAATTCAAGTTAGGGGAGGATTGTTGGGATATGAAAGTGCTGAAGATATCAAAGCAGAAGATATCAAAGTCGCGAAGATATCAAAGTACTGTAAATTGCAAAGTAATCTGGAAAAGTCAAAGAGTCAAAGTAATCTTTGCTAAAGATAAAGTCAAAGTACGCACAATGAAGTCAAAGTACCGCAAGAACAAAGAGTCATTATATTAAGCGTTATAGAAAGTATAGTAACTCTAGAATATTCTGTATTAGATTACTTGTCATACAAGGATACAAATTGTAAACCGACTAGGATATCCTTGAACCTATAAAAGGACTCCTAGATTGGCATTAGAGACATGACTTACGATTTTAGAATTAGAGTTTTAGAGAAAAGTTCGATTATCTTAGAGTTGTATTAGAGTATCTGCATAATAAGCAGATTTAGAGTTTATAATAAAAGGTTATTCTTCTTAGCTTTGTTAAGTAAATTCCGCGTGCTTAATAAAGATTGCTCAGTGTTTCTTTGTTAATAACTTAGGATTTATCCGAGGTTATTAAACCTTAACAAGCTAGTTAAGTTAGTTTGATTAAAGTATATCGATCCAACATCCTCTGGTTGAGAAACAGAAACAGACCCTTGTGGAGATGGAGAAGATGAAACTGCAACATGTTCTTGAAATTCAGTACTACTAGGAGAAGCAATACCTTGTAAAGATCAAGATATCTTCTTTTGATGTAGCCTCAGTGAAGCGATTCGTACTATGAGCGATCACTGCAGATGCAAAGTGACTTACCGCCAGGTCATCACTTCGATTCGACGGCTCTAACAACCTGAACAACATCCATCATGGAAGTTGTTAAAGGAGTATCTGGACCCTTGAATAAAACACTCCTTTTTGCCATAAAAGTAAAAATCTTGGATTGTTGAACAATAATGGTAATAAAGTCGTAGGTTTTGCACATCAAAAGTTGCTTGTTTAAGAAAACCGTATAAACCTTGGTACATTAGCCAAGTAGATCCATGTGAAATATGTGAGAGCATTCCATCCAAGTATTAGCTTTGAGAAGTTAAAAACTCTATCAGGCTAACCCAACCATAGCAGATGCAATATTTGACCTAAATCAAAGCCTCCCAAGAGGTACTCTTAGCACTTATGCAATGGAGCAACACATGAACCAAAACTTCCAATGGGGACAAAATAATTGTTTTCTAAACGTTTGTTCATTCAAAGATCCTTCATAGCCAATATGTCGAAAAAGTATCCCATATCAATCAGCTTATCAAACCTTAAAGCTCCATCTGAATCATTGAACAATAAATCTTCTCGAATGGAGTCTTCAGTAATCTTAATAGTTCTTCCAACAAATCGTTGATCTAATATAATATTCATCATCCTCCATATTATCTCTAGCATTAGCCCAAAATTCTTGAATCCAGGCTCAATTATATCCCCCACTAAAAG
The DNA here is from genome assembly GCA_910596185.1 of Chrysanthemum makinoi. Lineage (NCBI taxonomy): Eukaryota > Viridiplantae > Streptophyta > Magnoliopsida > Asterales > Asteraceae > Chrysanthemum > Chrysanthemum makinoi. Next base: position 271,077,791 of record OU343224.1, read on the forward strand.
AGCATAACCGATAGCGAACCAAAAGATAATCAATTATATCATGAAAGAGTATATTCGCATCAAGGGCCTTATCCAAATTAGCTACCATATTATGCTTTGAAACAGTAGGGCGATTACCATTGTTGATTATGTAAGCACAAAAGAATTGGACTCGAAGAATATGAATAGGATGAGAGAAAGATGGAAAAGATGCTAATGGATCAATATGAGAGGGAAAATCGGAATGTAGGTATTTATAGGTGAGATTTGAAAAATCACAACCTAAAATAACATTGTTACCGTTAGCATTAATTACCCTCAAGATATTTGAGCGATACTTTAATAAGACAAACAAGATTTCCACGTAAGCGATTAAGCTTTCCAAGCAAGATTTCTTTTACTAAAAAATTACTTCCAATTTCTCCAATCAACTAAGTATACATAACTATCCTGCCCTCAAGCATGACACAGGACTATACAAATACTAAATAGTCCTCCCCTTAAATGTAGCTTACTAACTAATATACTCCAAAACATCTGAACCTCCTTGTCTCCTATCATGTTAACAGAACAACCACTATCAACAATAAAATGATCTTTAAGCTCCTCTTCTGGGTTGCCCTGTCTAATAAGATGAAAAAGTTAGTTGCTTTGAGGAACCCAAGCCATTACTGACTTGTGTTCCCCTTGTGGAGTTACAAACTCAAATTCTTTGAATATGTAATGTCCACTATCTTTCAAATGATGATCCAGAATTATCTTTTGATCTTTAGCATGTGGTTTTTCAAAACTTTCTGGTTTTTCAACACAACTTTCTTTTATAATTTCATTCTCTTTTTCTTGTATCACAAAAACATCTGATTCACTTTTTTGTTGAAAATCTTTGTTTTGTCCGGCTAAGACACTTTCCCTCTTAACCCATTCTGGTTTAACACGTGGTTCATGTGATCTAGATCCCCTATGTGAATTATAATACCTTCTAGGTTGATAGTGAGATCTCCTAGGATACCTATTCCAAGTAGTGTGTTCAATACCTTGTTTTGTCTGAGCAGTACTTTGAGAAAGTACTGGTCGTAATTACAAGTTTGGAAAGTCTGAGATAAGAAGGTTTTGAAAAGGTTTTCACTTGGAATGTGGGTATCTATGATCCGTGAAATTTCGTGATTGACCCTATTTGAATTATTCCAAACCTGGTTTGTGCTCTCTAGGTTTCAAGTTGGCGGTCCTCGTTTCTTTGGAAATTTTCTAAGGTACGAGTGATGTTCACGCAGTCTTTAATTAGATGAGTAGGACTAAAACACACAAAACCCAGTTTGTGACCCATCATCAAAAGTGACATCTTCTATGTCTATGCCCAAAATTATTGTGCCTTCTAGATGAGTGATTAAACCTGCTTTGACCAAAATTATCCCAAAAAGGTTTAGCGATCTTTGAAAAGGTTTTGAAGAAGGTATCGCTTGTGGAGCAATACTTTGATTTAAAGGTACGCTTGATTTTGAACATCATTTTCAGTGTTCTTTGGGTTTTTAGACCTAGATTGAGCAACTAGCTTTTCCTAAACTCTAGACTGCCTACTCCAAAACGAAACAGTGCCTAAGGGGTTGATGAATGCCAATGGGATGTGGAACGACATGATAATCATTAGCTTTCTTATATTCAGGAGGTGAGTCACTTATTGAACCATCATTACTAGATGTATCTACATAATTAATGAGTTCTTCATCACTAGTGGTTATATCCTCATACTCACCTTCATCCGGATTACTAGATTGGTTTTCTTCTATCTTACTAAAATCCATTCCAAAACCTAATCCAGTTTTAAGGTAGGCTCTTTGTAGTTTTTGAACATAAGAAACATGTGATCAGACCTACTTCCCCAAAGCGACAAACTTAGCTAACAAATCATCTATTTCCTTAGTTAATTTCTCAATTTCACCAATTTTACAGTTTAATTTCCATTCACTAAGTTTTAACTGGTAATCCTGTTGTTCATATTTTTCATTAACCTGCTACTTCATTAGTTTTATGTGCTAAAATTTTGGCTTCCATAGATTCTAAGGTTATTTGATAACCTACCTCGGACCTAGCCTTAACACAATTATCTCTTTCATAAACATAAGCATTAAGTACTTTCTGATAAAAATCGTGACACTTAGAACATACCTCGTGATAGGAGTTGATGCAACATTGACATCTTTAGGTTTTCTTCTTAGTCGACACAGCTCGATACCACTTGTTGGAACGATATACTTTAATCAAACTATCTTAACTAGCTTGTTAAGGTTTAATAACCTCGGATAAATCCTAAGTTATTAACAAAGAAACAGTGAGCAATCTTTATCAAGTAATTTACTTAACAAAGCTAAGAAGAATAACCTTTATTATAAACTCTAAATCACTTATTATGTACTCTAATACAACTCTAAGATAATCGAACCTCTAAACACTAATTAACTATTGAATTCGTAAACTCTAAAACTCATAGACTCGTACATCTAATGCCAATCTAGGAGTCCTTTTATAGGCTCAAGGATATCCTAGTCTGTTTACAATTGATAGCCTTGTACGACAAGTAATCTAAACATAGAATACAATACTTTCCATAAACGAATAATAGTTCTTTTGTTCTTGCAGTACTTTGACTTTTAGGTGCAGTACTTTGACTTTGTCTTTAGCAGTACTTTGACTCTTTGACTTTTCGATTCTGTGATTTTCATATCTTGATTTCATGTCTTCAGCACTTTCATATCCCAACAAAATCGTTGTTTCAGTTTGTTCAAAAACGCTTTTCATAAGTCCAAGCTCCTTGTGAAAATCCCTTTCCCAATAAATTGCACACATTTTCAAATTTCGGACATGAGGTAAAATTCTCTTCTGAAAAATATCTCTTTGTGCTCGCGCTTGAGGCGATTGAAAATGTTTGACTTTTATTTCGAATTGATTTCATTTCATGTTCCAAAAGTTTGATGTTCGATAAGAATGTTTCAAAATATTTTAGAACTTGACATTTTTCAGCTAATGGCTTTATTTCATTTAATGAAGGTAAAGGCCCATTAATTTGTGCAAAGATTGAAGGGGACCATGTTTAGAAGACTCGTATGTGTGATAACCTAAGGTGTGTTAGAATGATCCTGTTGTGGGACAAAAGTTACGGCTTTTGAATAGTTAAATGGTTTGTTATAAACAACATTTTCCAATTTTGACCGACTCTGCGTCTTGACATCTAATTCTTCCATGCGATTATATTCAACAACACTCATAATGGAATCATCAATTATGTGTTCTGCACTGTAAACTTGAGGATTTGGTTTGAATGCTCTGTTTGAAAACTTTGGTTTGTAATCAGCAAGATTGGGTCCATATCCGTTTGGATTTGGTTAAAAGTAAACTTTTGAATAGTTGTGATTGACTCACCATGTTTATAAACAACATGTCGAAACTCTTTGATTTTGTTTTGTAAGTCGACATTTTCTTCAAGATAGTCATCTATTCGTTTCTTTGAATGCTTTTTGTACTCACGAATCTGTTTTGACAAGTTAACAACTCGACTTGGCTTTTGAGTTTCCGAAGAGTGAGCGTTTAGTTGTTGTTTATGATCATATTTCAGTTTTTCTATTTGAGACAACAAAACATTCTTAGATGCAACTAGATCACATATATGTTTTTCCAAAGATTTTTCGTTTTGATAAGATTTAGAAAAAGCGAATTCAAAACCTTTTTCACGTTTTTCTTGTGTTTGAAAAATGTTGAGTTGGAACTTTAAGCATTCATTATCCTTAGTCAACAGTGCATTTTTATCCTTTAATTGTTGAATGATGTAAAGGCATTTTTCCATTTGAGATATTTGGTCCGTAATTAAGGTCATGAGCTCAATATCTGGATTAGACACAGATTCAGCTTGTTCAATGTGAGTCTCAACATGATCATTATTTAGATCCTCAAATATAACCACGGAGTCAACTTGATTATCAAAGGTAACCTTAAGGTCATCTTGATCGTCAAATATAACTACGGGATCTATTTGATTATCATCGGAATTAGATGTAGACGGCTCATGTTGAACACTCTGATCCTTGTCGGATGCAGATGTTGGCGTAGATATCAGATCAGTAATGAATATAGTTTGATCCGGTACCTGAGACACTCATGTGGAGTTCTTGCATGTTAGCCATTAACATAACTGCTGCATTAGCCTGCAAATCTTCCATGTCATCATGAGTCATTTTCCATGAAGCTATGTTCCTTGTTGGTAAGAGTTCCACCAACTTCATCCTTGAGAGCCAAGAGTAAAGCCTCTTTGTGATAAGCGATGCCTCTTGTCCTCGGCTTTAGGCATGCATTAGCCAGATGACCCTTCTCATTACAGTTATAATAACGAAGACCATTAACCCCAGTCTGAGCATTTCCCTGTTCAACCACTTGAACTCGTTGTTGTGGAGCACCCATGTTATGTGACAACCCGTACTTTCAGGTCATTTCTCGACGCAATTCATGTCTCATTATTTCATCATTTATAGTAAACTTGGTTTACTTGTTTCAAATTCGCGTAACCTTAAAGGTTTAGCGGCGAATTCATGATCATAACATCACGTACATTTCATATGGACTAAGATTAGTCTACATTTCATTGACATCATTTGCATCATGATAATTCATTCATGACATTTTATTTCACATTCATCGCGAAAATTTTATATTAAATAAACTTTATCGCGTGAGTTATTATTTTGGATATTTAATCCGCTACTTTCAAAATGATCCCGATATATTTTATACTTACATTTAGTTATAAAAACTATATTTTTAGTTTTCCTAGTGTTTTGAATTTATTTGGTACATTAATCGTTAAAGTTAAATTATTACGACGCTTTTCTTAAAAATTAATCGGTAATTATTTTATCTCTCAAATTTCACCAGAACGTATTTTTACAATTTTTATTATCTCATTACATTCTACTTTGGTCTATTAAAAATCTCTTTTACCTAAAATCTACCATTTACCTTACAAGTGATTACTACTTACACATTTTCTTACACCTTTTAACAAATATTACACAAGTATATATATATACACATTTTATAAAAAAAAATATATATTTTGAGAAACAAATTCCACAAAAACCGGCCCTATGGGGATTGCATTTAATGGTTGGTAGGAAATTGTATTACTTGTATAAACTTTCACTCCAACCTTCATTCAAGTCATTCATGCACCTCAAATAATTCAAGTTCTAGTTTTCTTCTCTCTTCTTCTTTGTCTTCAAAAACCGGCCACTACATAAGAGTTAGAAGAGACATCAAAAATTTTGCAAGATCAAGCATTAACAATCTAGTTATTACTCTTTATATGGTTTTGAAATAAAAACCAAGGGTATTTAGGATTTACCTTGTTACTCTCACCTCATCATATTCATTTGTAAGCTTGTTTCTTTCATTTTCATGTTTCCTTATCATTTCATATTCATCTTTTCATTTTTGGAGCAAGTATGCATGATATGTGATTTATACCATTTTATTTCATGATTTTAGAGTTATTTATATACTATGGTCATCCTATAAATATTCCCATGGTATTCTTTGGTCTTGATGATGATTAGGAACCCATGACACCCTAAGAAGGTGTATGGTAGGATTAGATTAGTTTTGGAGTTGATTTGAAGGGATTAGAATAGGTTTTGTCCGAGAAAAACTATTTTCGATAACTATAAATTATGTTCTGTTTTTGTTTCGATTTTCTGGAAAAACCTACAGTTGGTACGACTTTTTGGCCATGATATTTAGAAAATATACTTTAAAAGCAATCCGTGGCAGCTGAACGGATTAAAACGGTTATAACGAAGTCGTGGTGAATTTTAAAGTTGACATAAATATATTTGTTTTGAAAATTCAGCAACATGTTTTACTCTATTCGGTAAAACGAGCCTTAAGCTTCACAAATTATTTCGACTTGTCAAAAATATATTAGCATACTTTGATACGAAGCTAAGGACGTATTATACGTAGAAAACGGATTTGAAACGACAAATATATGCATGTTTTCATAAACTTGCCGTAACTATTATTTTTAAAAAAACTATATTATTTTTACGAGATAAGTGTTACGGTAACTAAAACCACCATCTTTAACCCTTATTATCTTTATGTTAGAACCTTTTGGACAAAAAATCCTGAACTGAAACTTTTAGATATCGATACAAACTTTCCAAAACCGTCGAGTTCGTTCTCTAACGATCGACGACACACACCAGCCATTTTGTCATGAAAATTCGGCGACATTGTTTTGCGATGAAAAGTGATAATTTCACTATAAATCATTATAAAACCATTGTAGGATGACATTTTGACGTAAATACTTGTAAAGTGATTTTTGATTGGTCAAGACGTCAAACGAGTATTTTCGACGATAAGTAATATTTTCAAAACTCGCAAATGGTATAAATAACATACTAAATGCATGCATAACATTACATTGCAACTCATTACATGTCATATCATTCATCATAGGTCAAGATTTACGTATCACACTACATCTCGGTGTACTCACTTTTGTCTTGACATTTGAGTTCAGAGCCCCTACTTTTACTTGTTTTCATAACTGTTTTGGGGGAGATACATGCTCAATTATTTTCATTTACTTTCATAAGTAATCTAACTTTTTAAGGATTACCGTGAGTTCCATAGCCCCACTTTTCTTGTTTTAATATTTTTATTAAACTCTTTGGGGGAGATACATGCTCATCAACTACTTTTATGACATTCATGATTATTTGCAAACTACATGTTTATCTAAACTGAATGCTAGTCATATGAAGTAACATTATTGCCATACTTAGAATTTCTATATCATATATTCAATGGTCTAACGGTCTTGGTATATTCATTGGTCTAACGGACTTGGTATATTCATTGGTCTAACGGTCTTGGTATATTATCATGGAACTAACGGTCTTGGAACGATTTGGAACAACACTCATATTCATTTGAACATAAACTATATACATTTCGGCAATGGGTTGTGAACACACAGGTTGCAAGTTTTGTATGGGTGGGACTTGGAACTGAGTGGATTTACAATGCCTTTGCTGCATAAACGATTTCGATACATTGAGTCATGCACTATTTTGTGAATTCATTTGACGATTTCTGTTTGAACATAAACTATGCATATTGGCAAAGGGGTTGTGAACACACGGTTGCAAGTTTTGTATGGACTTGGAACTGAGTGGATTTACAATGCCTTTGCTACATAAATGATTTTGAAAGTCTTTACATTTCAACGATTTACAATGCCTTTGCTGCATAAACGATTTTGAAAGTCTTTACATTTCAACTCAAACTCTATGAACTCACTCAACCTTTGTGTTGACACTTTTAGCATGTTTTATCTCAGGTATATAAGGCATTCACTTCATGGCATGCATTTGGACACATCATGGAGTCGTGGTGACGACGCGTCTCACTTGGGTTTTACATACTTTAAAACATCGTTTGAATTGTAACAAACTTATTTCCGCACAAGTTGATTTTCATTTGGGACCTACTTTGTAAACTCAGATTGTTTTATTAAATCAAACGATGTATTTTCCAAACGACACTTTAGGTCGCTCAATATAACTGTGATTGTGATGCTATGACGCCAATCCCGTGAATTCCATTCATTTGCAAAAGCAGTAAATTGGGGGTGTGACAGATTGGCATCGAGGCTTCGATTATAGAGAAATAGGTTGCATCATTGACCCTAGACTATAACTACATCATCATAGCATCTCATCATTTCATCATACGTGCATGTTCACTTTGCGTGCGATTTATACGTACATTTTTCGAGTTATTTACTTTCATTTCATATCGATTGTCACACGGATTGTAACACCCCGACCCGACAAGGGTAAAGATATCACAATACGGTTTCATATCAGAACTTTAACTAATGTACAATAGCGACAAAATATTCAAAAAGAAAACATAAATAACTAATCTTCCAAAATAAATCTAAGATTCTCTATGGTAAAGTCTTGCTCTCAACTCTACTCTCAACCTGATCGGCTATCCCATAAGCTTATCTTGAGCAATAATACCGCAGGAAAAAGAAAGTCTTGGTGAGCTTACAAAGCCCAAAGAGATATAACGAAACAAAAGCTAAACAAAACAAATATACGAATAACGAAAATCAAAATAAAATAATGAGAGATCTTTAGGATTATAGCGCGGAAGCACAAATATATAGAAATCCAAACAACCACATAACAGTTTAACATCACAGAGCACATCAATGGCACAAACACGAACATATCAGAACAACCAAACACATTGCATACCAAAATAACAGTGCGTATAAGCCAAGCGAAATGTCTAGAGACTACGAAACACTTCTAAACAAATAAACATGGCATTCATACAAATCAATTAATCAACATTTAATACACTTAATGCAATATAGTAGCAGCGGAAATGGCAGACAATATAGCTAAACCAGTTCTCATATCAAATCCTAACCTTAGCAGAGTTTAAACCTGGCAGGTCACATATACAGATACACTAACATAATATCAGATGACAGCATACGAATCATATTTTAACATATTACTCATATCTTAGCATAGCAGACGGTAGTCACATAAACATACAGAAACATAAACATGTATAATAACATATAATAAGCCGAAAACATAATCATAAGCATTTAACATACCAAAACATAATCAGAATACTTATCATATAATGAGCAAATCTGATTTAGTTAACTACCTCGAGCCCAGAACATATCCGATACATCATACTTATACAGAAATAATCTCAGAAAATAATTTGGAGTAGCTAGCTCCCAGAAGTTTGTGAAGACGCCAGATGTTGCACACCTACATCATTCACCGGACAAATCATATCGGATAACAAATCGGATCTAGGATGCATCCATAAGCCCATGACAAATATAGGTAATATAATACCAACTGAGCTCATAACAAATAACTTGAAGGGACGTGGCGTGAACATCACTCTGCCCTAGAGGTCATGTCGAGGTGTATCTGCTGACACGGACATGGAACCCCCATGACTAGTTATATTTGGCTCGGGTGTCAAACTAAACTTAGGTCAAAGCAGTTATCATAAATGACACAGATCATAATTCATCATAAAGGTCACATATAACTTGTCAGATAGTTCATATCATAAGGTTCATATTCGAATAGTGAAGTCGAGGTTCATATTATAGTGGCATGTCATATATTCATAAGCGAAGTTCATATTCGAAGTTCATAATCAACCATAGCAAAGTTGAACAGATATACATATCAAAATCTTCCTAACATAAGTTCACATCAGATATTGCATAATTCACTAGAACATAAGTTCATATAAGCAACGATCAAACATTGGAAAAGGGTTCATAGCAATGGCATCGAAATCCTAATAAGTAAAATAGAAAAACTAACGCAAAGAACATCATACGGAACCTTTACTGAAAAGGTCAGAATATCTGTATGATAACACAAGTGTCTTAAAGTAAGACAGAATATCCGTACCTTAAAGCAATATAGAGAAAAGTAACGAATGAACGAATACGAAGATGTAACGTCTCTCCTCCAAGCGAATCTACACGGATTATGATTTATTTAATACTTATTAGCATCATTAATATTATAACGGATTCATCGCATTAATACTTTTAGAGTTGTCAGAATATTCTCATTTTAGTGACAGACGAAATTACAACATTTTAGGGCATTCCTCATTAATTCACCAACTTTCTATTTAGATTCTAGGGTTCCCATACTCTTTAAATATTACTAAATATGCATTAAATTCACATATCACTTCTTTTAATGATTTCCCAATTTAACCTAGAACGTACGAAAACTCAAACGGAAATTTACTTAATTCATGCATGTCTTTACGTAGTTTATTTACACATGTTTACCCATAGTTACCCAAAATTACATGTTGCACCTTTAACATCTTTAATTATACGTTCTAACCTTCTATTTTCATATTTTACACTTTTAGCCCAAAGGTTTTAGAATTTACAAAACACACCCCTTTAAGTTAAATACAATTCGAATGGCCCTCTAAGTATCCAAAATTACACGTTTAACCCCCACACTTATTTTATACGTTTAGTACATGTCTTTTATTGTCTTACAAAAATAACCTTTAAGTTTCAATATTTACAAAACCTACCCAAACTTTTATATAAAGCCGAATAGTGCATAGTTCAAAAGCAAGCCCTAAACCTAGGTTACACCAATCATTAGCTCATCATTAATGCTTCATTAATTACCTTCCATGATTATAAGGAAACCATAGTTTATACAAAACCCTAATCGCTCCTTTTTAAAAACCCTTTCCTTTTTATGTTTTTTGAATCAAGAAAACCCCAAACAATTTACACAAGCTTCGAATCCTTGGACATGTATTTTATTCAGGTCGTATATCATATACTAACTTCTGGAAAAATAGTTTCATAATCTCTAAAGATATTATAAGCTCATTCGTTATATTCATACGCTTTTTAGGGTTTTTAGGTTTCAAATAATTTCATACGACATATAAATCATGCATGGCTAATTTTTATGTGTTATATACGACTTATAGGACTGAATTCAACATTAGAAACATACCCTTGATGAGCTTTGGTCGTTAGAACAAGAAAACACAAAGACTACCACTCGCCGAAACCCTAATTCTCTCAAAAACTCACAACGATCACCACAGCAACTCTGGAACTCAAACACTATTTTTCCCACCTTCTATACCTTGAATCTCGTCCAAGAAAAATGGTCTCAACCTCTGGAAACTGGAATTCGATTTATTAGGGGTTTTGGAGTCGGTTTAGGGTTAATCGGCAATAATGAGTTATAGGAACCGAATATATGTATTTATACTTGAGTTTCTATTTTTCTTGTGGGCTTTAATATGTATTGGACTCAAAATAAATGGTCTTTTAATAATATAAATTTATATTGGGCTTATCTTAATTTAATTCTTTTATAAAACTCTTAAATATATTCGGTTATTTAAATAAAAATACAAAATGAATTTTTATAAAATCATAAACTATAAAATTAACTTTACATAGTCATTTAAGATTTATTTGGATCATATGTGATTTTTCTTATAAGTTTTCTGAATTTACATAGCTCATTTGGTATTCTGTTTATTTAATTATTCATACTTTTTGATTGTAGGGGTATTTTGGTCTTTTTGTGAACTTTAGAAATTCAGGTATTACAATTTCTTCCCCTCTAAAAGAAAATTTCGTCCTCGAAATTGAACAAGACGGAACAGAACAGAAAACGAATCGGATTTCAGAACTTCTAGGAATATAACGAACGTAAATCTTATCTCGGAACAAATGGATTTCTTATCAGAATATTAAATCTCAAACTTATTCAGAAATAAAATCAATAGTCAAATACTTATAATAGATAATTATATACTTATCAAGTAATGGCGGAACGAGATGAGACGAGAAAATCAAGCGACAAATTCTAACTGATTCAGATATCTAATGATGAGGACATCATATGCATAGACGGAATAAATCCTATCGGCCTCAATAGTCGCGATATGTGGAGACATATAAGCTTAAGGTGGTCATAGCAATCTATAGGTTCGTACAGATCATAACAACTTCGGATTCCAAGCGTACAAAACTTATACGTAACAAATATCGGCGAAATCTCACAAATAGTTCACGGAGATTAGAAGCACCAAATAACAGATACAAGTCAAATCTATACACACATCAATCACGGCATTTCACGTCGTATACCTTCAATAAGTTCAGATTATGTGATCTCGGTATTATTACGTTGATCAGGCGTCATAATACTTGCATCACATAACAAGTTCTTATTGTCACTATATTCGGTCTCGGGTCATGACAAACACATAACTAACATACCACATACGGATAACACTCAAATAGCAAGTAACATACTATAACAAACTGGATACTCATGAGTATACCATCATGATGGCCATACTTCATTCAAACAAGAAATGAAACAATTACATTACGAAAATAAAATAGCTGACAAAACTTATAAGGACTAACGGAAACTTAACGGATCTATCAGAAAAGAAACCACAGACGCAGGAATTATACTTTCAAAATTTTGTTTTATTTCCATCCATCAAACAAAATTTGCAAAGTCGACATAAGATGAATTCCCAAAATGAAATTTAATAATCCGAGATTCAAATGTCAAAATGAAAACAAAAGAACCTAACTCAAAATCAAATGTCGAAAATTTCTCATAAGGAGGGCAACTAATCGAGAAATTCCTATTCTTGTGTCGGATTAAACCTACCATGGCAGTAGATTCTAAATCCGAGTCCACCTCGTATTCTTCCTCATGACTTATTACGGCGATCCAGGAAGAAAAGAGATATACCGAATGCTAAACGATAAAACTTCATGATTCACACCGAGTTCCGAACAAATCAGAGAAAAGCAATACAGATCGAGAATCACTTATCGAATATCAAATCGTCTTGAAACGCATGACAAACGAATCGAGTGACATAAGTCGCTACCAAATCATATGAAGTAGATGAATCTTCTCGACCCGCGTTGAATCTTGTCTCGTCTCTTGCGCCTTTGGTTGGTCCATCCAACTTCCTCCAACAACATCGGATGTCTCCCGACAACGGCGTCGAGTGTGGCTGCCTTCCACGAACCTCTCCAAAGACAGAACCGTCGCGAGCAACGCAGCGAGGTCGGCACCATCTTCTTCGGCTCCACGGGTAGTCTCCATCTAACGATCGACAAAGCGGACGGCGAAAACAAAATAACAAAAATGCGCTAACAAAGGAGGGCCAATTGTGAAGGCAAAAGGATATCGAAGTCAAATCGAGCGACCATCAAAGGAATCGAAAAATATCTGAACAGACGGAAACCTAATGTCTACCCAATCCTCACAGGTCATAGCCTAAGCTCTAAGGGTCCTAAAACCTAGAGCTCTGATACCATAAATTGTAACACCCCGACCCGACAAGGGTAAAGATATCACAATACGGTTTCATATCAGAACTTTAACTAATGTACAATAGCGGAAGCCTTACAAAATATTCAAAAAGAAAACATAAATAACTAATCTTCCAAAATAAATCTAAGATTCTCTATGGTAAAGTCTTGCTCTCAACTCTACTCTCAACCCGATCGGCTATCCCATAAGCTTATCTTGAACTTAATACCGCCGAGAAAAGAAAGTGCGAATGAGCTTACAAAGCCCAATGAAGCGATATAACGAAACAAAAGCTAAACAAAACAAATATACGAATAACGAAAATCAAAATAAAATAATGAGAGATCTTTAGGATTACGGAAGCACAAATATACGTAAATCCAAACAACCACATAACAGTTTAACATCACGAGCACATCAATGGCACAAACAAACGAACATATCGAACAACCAAACACATTGCATACCAAAATAACAGATTACGTATAAGCCAAACGAAATGTCTAGAGACTAACTGAAAACACTTCTAAACAAATAAACATGGCATTCATACAAATCAATTAATCAACATTTAATACACTTAATGCAATATAGTAGCGGAGAAATGAATATAAATAGCTAAACCAGTTCTCATATCAAATCCTAACCTTAGCGAGTTTAAACTTTGGCAGTCACATATCTGAATACACTAACATAATATCGATGACATCTACGAATCATATTTTAACATATTACTCATATCTTAGCATAGCGGGCGGTAGTCACATAAACATAGTAAACATAAACATGTATAATGACATATAATAAGCCGAAAACATAATCATAAGCATTTAACATACCAAAACATAATCAGAATACTTATCATATAATGAGCAAATCTGATTTAGTTAACTACCACGAGCCCAGAACATATCCGATACATCATACTTATCGAAATAATCTCGAAAAATAATTTGGAGTAGCTAGCTCGAGAGAAGTTTGTGAAGACGCAGCGTATTGCACTGCGACATCATTCACCGACAAATCATATCGGATAACAAATCGATCTAGGATGCATCCATCGCCTGACAAATATAGGTAATATAATACCAAGCTGAGCTCATAACAAATAACGAAAGGGACGTGGCGAACATCACTCTCTTGCCCTAGAGTCATGTCGAGAGGTGTATCTGTGACACGGACATGGAACCCCCATGACTAGTTAAATATTTGGCTCGGGTGTCAAACTAAACTTAGGTCAAGCAGTTATCATAAATGACACAGATCATAATTCATCATAAAGGTCACATATAACTTGTCAGATAGTTCATATCATAAGGTTCATATTCGGATAGTGAAGTCGAGGTTCATATTATAGTGGCATGTCATATATTCATAAGCGAGTTCATATTCGAAGTTCATAATCAACCATAGCAAAGTTGAACAGATATACATATCAAAATCTTCCTAACATAAGTTCACATCAGATATTGCATAATTCACTAGAACATAAGTTCATATAAGCAACGATCAAACATTCGGAAAAAGGGTTCATAGCAATGGCATCGGAAATCCTAATAAGTAAAATAGAAAAACGAACGAAAAGAACATCATACGGAACCTTCTTGAAAGGTCGGAATATCTGTATGATAACACAAGTGTCTTAAAGTAAGACAGAATATCCGTACCTTAAAGCAATATAGAGAAAAGTAACGAATGAACGAATACGAAGATGTAACGTCGCGTCTCCTCCAACGAATCTACACGGATTATGATTTATTTAATACTTATTAGCATCATTAATATTATAGCAGTTCATCGCATTAATACTTTTAGAGTTGTCGAATATTCTCATTTTAGTGACGAGGCGAAATTACAACATTTTAGGGCATTCCTCATTAATTCACCAACTTTCTATTTAGATTCTAGGGTTCCCATACTCTTTAAATATTACTAAATATGCATTAAATTCACATATCACTTCTTTTAATGATTTCCCAATTTAACCTAGAGCGTCACGATTTAAACTCAAACGAAATTTACTTAATTCATGCATGTCTTTACGTAGTTTATTTACACATGTTTACCCATAGTTACCCAAAATTACATGTTGCACCTTTAACATCTTTAATTATACGTTCTAACCTTCTATTTTCATATTTTACACTTTTAGCCCAAAGGTTTTAGAATTTACAAAACACACCCCTTTAAGTTAAATACAATTCGAATGGCCCTCTAAGTATCCAAAATTACACGTTTAACCCCCACACTTATTTTTTTATACGTTTAGTACATGTCTTTTATTGTCTTACAAAAATAACCTTTAAGTTTCAATATTTACAAAACCTACCCAAACTTTTATATAAAGCCGAATAGTGCATAGTTCAAAAGCAAGCCCTAAACCTAGGTTACACCAATCATTAGCTCATCATTAATGCTTCATTAATTACCTTCCATGATTATAAGGAAACCATAGTTTATACAAAACCCTAATCGCTCCTTTTTAAAAACCCTTTCCTTTTTATGTTTTTTTTCGAATCAAGAAAAACCCAAAACAATTTACACAAGCTTCGAATCCTTGGACATGTATTTTATTCAGGTTGTATATCATATAAGAACTTCTGGAAAAATAGTTTCATGATCTCTAAAAATATTATAAGCTCATTCGTTATTAATATACGATTTTAGGGTTTTAGGTTTCAAATAATTTCATACGACTTATAAATCATGCATGGCTAATTTTTATGTGTTATATACGACTTATAGGACTGAATTCAACATTAGAAACATACCCTTGATGAGCTTTGGTCGTTAGAACAAGAAAACACAAAGACTACCACTCGCCGAAACCCTAATTCTCTCAAAAACTCACAACGATCACCACAGCAACTCTGGAACTCAAACACTATTTTTCCCACCTTCTATACCTTGAATCTCGTCCAAGAAAAATGGTCTCAACCTGGAAACTGAATTGATTTATTAGGGGTTTTGGAGTCGGTTTAGGGTTAATCGGCAATAATGAGTTATAGGAACCGAATATATGTATTTATACTTGAGTTTCTATTTTTCTTGTGGGCTTTAATATGTATTGGACTTAAAATAAATGGTCTTTTAATAATATAAATTTATATTGGGCTTATCTTAATTAAATTCTTTTATAAAACTCTTAAATATATTAGGTTATTTAAATAAAAATACAAAAATGAATTTTATAAAATCATAAACTATAAAATTAACTTTACATAGTCATTTAAGATTTATTTGGATCATATGTGATTTTTCTTATAAGTTTTCTGAATTTACATAGCTCATTTGGTATTCTGTTTATTTAATTATTCATACTTTTTGATTGTAGGGGTATTTTGGTCTTTTTGTGAACTTTAGAAATTCAGGTATTACACGGATGCCTTTAAATACCCATCCCATCATACTCACATCACTTTGACATGGAGAATGCCCTGTCATTCCCTAGCACAATTTTAACATCAGTTGACTCAACACCAAACATCATATGAGTCGATTAGTCCAAGCATTGCATAGTTACTCCTAAATTATACATAGCATGATCACCTATGTCTAATTCAGGAAGAATCATGCAATGAAGGGAGTAGTAGGCTTATATGTGTAAGCACCCGTAATGAGCCAAATTTTCAAAAGATTTTCTTCAAACCACTTGTTTCCGCTTTGATCCGCGTGGCAGTTCTTGTTTGATGAGTTGCAAAGATCGAGCTAGAAACAAGTTGTTACCTAAACCGATTTAGCCTAATCATATGACAGTTCTTGTTTGATGAGTTGTGGGATTAAGCAAAAATCGGTTACCAAAAGTCTTTTGAGGGTTTTGCTGCGAATGAAAAGTTTGCCACATCAAACCCTAAACCCGAGAGACCAACACGAGGCGAATTGAATTCGTGCTTTTTGATCGGCGAATGTGACAACCGTACTTCAGGTCATTTCTCGGCACAATTCATGTCTCATTATTTCAACATTTATAGTAAACTTGGTTTACTTGTTTCAAATTCGCGTAACCTTAAAGGTTTAGCGGCGAATTCATGATCATAACATCACGTACATTTCATATGGACTAAGATTAGTCTACATTTCATTGACATCATTTGCATCATGATAATTCATTCATGACATTTTATTTCACATTCATCGCGAAAATTTTATATTAAATAAGCGTTATCGCGTGATTATTTTGGATATTTAATCCGCTACTTTCAAAAATGATCCCGATATATTTTTATACTTACATTTAGTTTATAAAAACTATATTTTTAGTTTTCCTAGTGTTTTGAATTTATTTGGTACATTAATCGTTAAAGTTAAATTATTACGACGCTTTTCTTAAAAATTAATCGGTAATTATTTTATCTCTCAAATTTCACCAGGAATGTATTTTTACAATTTTTATTATCTCATTACATTCTATTTTGATCTACTAAAAATTCCTTTTACCTAAAATCTACCATTTACCTTACAAGTGATTACTACTTACACATTTTCTTACACCTTTTAACAAATATTACACAAGTATATATATATACACATTTTATAAAAAAAAATATATATTTTGAGAAACAAATTCCACAAAAACCGGCCCTATGGGGATTGCATTTAATGGTTGGTAGGAAATTGTATTACTTGTATAAACTTTCACTCCAACCTTCATTCAAGTCATTCATGCACCTCAAATAATTCAAGTTCTAGTTTTCTTCTCTCTTCTTCTTTGTCTTCAAAAACCGGCCACTACATAAGAGTTAGAAGAGACATCAAAAATTTTGCAAGATCAAGCATTAACAATCTAGTTATTACTCTTTATATGGTTTTGAAATAAAAACCAAGGGTATTTAGGATTTACCTTGTTACTCTCACCTCATCATATTCATTTGTAAGCTTGTTTCTTTCATTTTCATGTTTCCTTATCATTTCATATTCATCTTTTCATTTTTGGAGCAAGTATGCATGATATGTGATTTATACCATTTTATTTCATGATTTTAGAGTTATTTATATACTATGGTCATCCTATAAATATTCCCATGGTATTCTTTGGTCTTGATGATGATTAGGAACCCATGACACCCTAAGAAGGTGTATGGTAGGATTAGATTTGTTTTGGAGTTGATTTGAAGGGATTAGAATAGGTTTTGTCCGAGAAAAACTATTTTCGATAACTATAAATTATGTTCTGTTTTTGTTTCGATTTTCTGGAAAAACCTACAGTTGGTACGACTTTTTGGCCATGATATTTAGAAAATATACTTTAAAACGAATCCGGCGGGATTAAAGCGGAGTTATAACGAAGTTAATTTTTAAAGTTGACGACGAAATATATTTGTTTTCAGAAAATTCAGCAACATGTTTTACTCTATTCAAACGAGCCTTAAGCTTCACAAATTATTTCGACTTGTCAAAAATATATTAGCATACTTTGATCTGAAGCTAAGGACGATATTATCGTAAGCGGTTTGAAAGCGACAAATATATGCGTTTTCATAAACTTGCCGTAACTATTATTTTAGAAAAACTATATTATTTTTACGAGATAAGTGTTACGGTAACTAAAACCACCATCTTTAACCCTTATTATCTTTATGTTCGAGACCTTTTGGACAAAAACTCCTGAACTGAAACTTTTAGATATCGATACAAACTTTCCAAAACCGTCGAAGTTAGTTCTCTAACGATCGACGTACACCGCTTTACGGCTAGTTTTCCAAAGCCATTTTTGTTAATTTCATGAAAATTCCGACGACATTGTTTTGCGACGAAAAGTGATAATTTCACTATAAATCATTATAAAACCATTGTAGGATGACATTTTGGCGTAAATACTTGTAAAGTGATTTTTGATTGGTCAAGACGTCAACCGAGTATTTTTCGACGATAAGTAATATTTTCAAAACTCGCAAATGGTATAAATAACATCCGAAATGCATGCATAACATTACATTGCAACTCATTACATGTCATATCATTCATCATAGGTCAAGATTTCGTATCACACTACATCTCGGTGTACTCACTTTTGTCTTATCATTCCACCAAGTGAGTTAAGTAGCCCCTACTTTTACTTGCTTTCATAAGCTGTTTTGGGGAGATACATGCTCAATTATTTTCATTTACTTTCATAAGTAATCTAACTTTTAAGGATTACCGTGAGTTCCATAGCCCCACTTTTCTTGTTTTAATATTTTTATTAAACTCTTTGGGGGAGATACATGCTTATCAACTACTTTTATGACATTCATGATTATTTGCAAACTACATGTTTATCTAAATGAATGCTTGTCATAATAAGAAATAACATTATTGCCATACTTAGAATTTCTATATCATATATTCAATGGTCTACGGTCTTGGTATATTTATTGGTCTAACGGACTTGGTATATTCATTGGTCTAACGGTCTTGGTATATTATCATGGAACTAACGGTCTTGGAACGATTTGGAACAACACTCATATTCATTTGAACATAAACTATATACATTTCGGCAATGGGTTGTGAACACACAGGTTGCAAGTTTTGTATGGGTAGGGACTTGGGCAGTGGATTTACAATGCCTTTCTTATAAACGATTCGATAATACATTGAGTCATGCACTATTTTGTGAATTCATTTGGCGATTTGTTGAACATAAACTATGCATTTTCTGGGTGGGTTGTGAACACGGTTGCAAGTTTTGTATGGACTTGGGCGAGTGGATTTACAATGCCTTTGCTACATAAGCGATTTTGAAAGTCTTTACATTTCAACGATTTACAATGCCTTTGCTGCATAAGCGATTTTGAAAGGCTTTACATTTCAACTCAAACTCTATGAACTCACTCAACCTTTGTGTTGACACTTTTAGCATGTTTTATCTCGGGTATCTAAGGCATTCACTTCATGGCATGCATTTGGACACATCATGGAGTCGTGGTGACGGCGCGTCTCACTTGGGTTTTACATACTTTAAAACATCGTTTGAATTGTAACAAACTTATTTCCGCACAAGTTGATTTTCATTTGGGACCTACTTTGTAAACTCGGATTGTTTTATTAAATCAAACGATGTATTTTCCAAACGACACTTTAGGTCGCTCAATATAACTGTGATTGTGATGCTATGACGGTCAATCCCGAATTCCATTCGCAGCAGGTAAATTGGGGGTGTGACATGTTATTCCTTCCATTAGCATAAAATCCTTGACCACTACCCATCTGACGAACATTACCACGATTCTGAACTTTAACACGTCCATTGTTAACAACAGCCTGATTCCTTGTGTTTGATGAGGTACGAATGTGATTGTTGGATTTATTGGAATATCGGCCGAAGGCTCTAGCAATCATGACAAACCCTTGTTGCAATGCATCAAAAGCTTCTGCATCCTCATTAGATTCACTGTAAAGTGCTTGAGCATTGTTGTTGTTGTATGGAACCAATTGAGTTTCTTGTGATTCTTGTTGCTATGAGGGATCGTATGGTGTGATCTGAGCAGTTGGTTGTGGAGGATTAGTGAAGGTTGTTGGCAAATTTGGAAATTTAGGATAACATGCTTGAGCCCACAAAGCTAGAGATTGATTATCCGGGAAACAGGAGCTCCACGGATGACTCTTTCTCTGTCAACTTCCTTTTGGTAGGGCTTCAAATAGTCGTACAACAATCCGTATGAAGTATGATGAAGATTTTTTGCTTGACGGATGAAAATAACATACTTTTCCTAATCAGGACCAAGACTACTTAGGAACTTTGTGTTGACTGCAATTCTTGGCATAATGACGTTATGTTTTTCCAAGTCATTGAGGATGTCTGAGAATCGATGATGATATGACTCTAATGTCTCCCCTGGTTCAATCATGAAGTGTTCATATGCTAAGTAGATTTTGGATTCCATGTCTTCTTGATTGAGTTCTATGCCTTCCATAAGTAGATGAATATGCTCACACATTGCTTTAGCATCTTGACATCAACA
This sequence comes from Chrysanthemum makinoi, assembly GCA_910596185.1. Classification (NCBI taxonomy): domain Eukaryota; kingdom Viridiplantae; phylum Streptophyta; class Magnoliopsida; order Asterales; family Asteraceae; genus Chrysanthemum; species Chrysanthemum makinoi. The sequence goes on from OU343224.1 coordinate 271,098,684, forward strand.
CTCTGAAGTATCGGATTGGGTAATCCCAAAAGGATATATTGCATTGCAAGTTCATCGGCTTCCATGTGTAGAAGTTGGTGATGTATATGTTGATCAAGACCGACAAGCGTTGGTGAGATCATCTCTTGGTGGATTAGCATTGGATCTCCGTGATGATAGTAGGCATCTGAAATGGATCTTCAAGGATGACCTTCTTCAAGAAGTTTCCATGTGGCTTCTTTAGATCACAAAACCTAAAGAACCTTATCACCTATTGATCGTAATTTCTAGGAGTAAGCATTAGAGGTCTATCAAGTGATCCAGCCTCATGAATGGATTGTTGGCTACTTAAAGCTTCATACATCTTTGTAAACCAAGACGGTTCCTTCATAGCATACTTGGATGGATGCTAATTTTGAAAGTTTGTGTAAGGTTGTACTTGAAGACTAGGTGGTAGTTGAATCATTAGTGGTTGAATTGCTCCTTGAGGAATTTGTTGTTGTTGATAGAATTGTTGTTGTTGGTAGAGTTGTTGTTGTTGTTCTTGAGGATACATTTGAGGAAAGTAGCTAGAGTATGGTGGTTGAGACATCTTGAGACTTGTGTTGATGATGGATCTCTGTAGTCGAATGAAATTTTGTTGATGAAGTATCCTTATGAGTAGAAAACCAGCTTATGCAAAGAAAACACCTTATGAGTAGAAACACCAACTTACGCGTAAGAATAACTTACGCGTAGGATTGAGAAACACTTAGCTTAGGCGTAGATTAAAGGCTAAGTAGTAGAATGCTTATGCGTAAGATTAGCTTAGGCGTAAGAAAATGCTTAGGCAGAAAAAATTCTACGCGTAAGTAATTAGCTGAGGCATAAAACTAGGGTTTTGCCCAAAAAAATCTTTTACACTTATACCGCTGTAAAAGATATCAAAAGTGTTTTCAGGCTTATCCAAGCAAGAAAACACTGAGTAAACCAATAGCACTGAAGATCAAACTTTGTGGAGCTTACGCATAAGTTTAGGTTTTTGCTATGCGTAGGAACTACCAAAGTTAACCAAAACTAATTTTTAAGGATACGAACGTTTAGAAACCTGATTTTTATGATGAAACAGCTTCAAAATCACCAAAATAACACAAAAGTGTGAAACTTGATGATTCAAAACACTTATGCACCTTACGGCGTAGAGCAGGGCTACGAATGAAACCAAGCTTAAAACTAATGAAATACACGTAAAGTTTCAAACTTTTTGCCAAAAACTTAAATTTATCACCAAATAACCTTTAAAGTACAAGAATCTTGAGTTTTAAAGTGTAAAAATTGAAGTTTTGAAGCGTTTGAATGTTTAAATACCGAAACTTACGCGTAGACACTAATATTTCAAAAACAAAATCGTTTCACCCAACTATTTGGCGAATGATACTACTGTTAGGTCACCATGTTTGTTACACAAGCATCAATATGAAGAAATGAGATAGAAAGTGATCGGTTGAACACTTAACACAAAACACACGTATGATATAGAAAGGTTAGGCGTAGGATTTGAATACAAGTTAACAACCAACTCTCAAATGAGAGTTACAAGACTATTTATAAGGGAAGGGAGCTAGGGCAACACATCTAGTCCCTTCCATTCCTTATTAGGCTTTTGCATAGGCTCATGGGCTTTCTACATGAGCCTTGCCTTAAATACTAACATAGGCATTTACATATATACCCTTGCAAAATTCAAAATTTACATATATATCATTTTGATGCATTAAAAGCATTGTACTTTATGCATCAAAAACTAGTAAAAAGGATATATATGTAATTTTTGAAATTTACAAGGATATACATGAAATTATGCCAAGCCTTAATTAAGCTAACTATTACATATTATTACTAACACTTGAGAAATGGTTTAGGAGTGATTCCAACAAAAATATTATAAAATTAAAAAAAAATTGTTTTACTATAATATTTAACAAAAATTGTTTATTTAAAAAAATAATTTTATTAATTTTTTTAGAATAAACTAAAAAAATTAGAAAAAAACTTTTTTTAATTTTATTCTAAAACCGGAAAAAGAATTGTCCGTTTTTATAAAAAAGAAAAAAAAAATCGTACAGAAACGAATGAAAATGTACGAAGACGTACAAAAACGGAAAATAACGCATTAAAACATATAAATGTTCGTTTTAATGCGTTTTCGTATGTTTTTTATAAAACATACGAAAGTGTACAAAAACGCATTAAAACGGACATTTATACGTTTTAAAAAGGACATTTATACGCATTAAAACGGACATTTATACGGACGTTCTTTTTCCTTTATATAAAAACGGACATTTATACGTATAAAAATGGCGCTTTCGTCCGTTTTAAAAAAAATTCTAATTTTTTTTTATTTATTCTAAAAAAAATATTAAAATTGCTTTTGTAAATAAACCGTTTTTGTTAAATATTATAGTAAAATGATTTTTTTTTAATTTTATAATATTTTTTTAACAAAATAATTTTTTTTAAAAGTTTTTTTTAGTTGTTATAAGTGTTATAGTAAAAAAGTTTAATAATATTAATTTTTTAAATAAACAGTTTTTTTAAGTGTTATAGTAAAATGATATATATATATATATATATATATATATATATATATATATATATTTTAATTTGTAATACTTTTTAACAAAATTTATTTTTTTAAAAAAGTTTTTTTTTTTAATTTATTATAATAAAATTAAAATATTTTCGTAAAATAAATTAGAGATATTTTTTTAAGAGTAAATTACATATATCGTCCCCGTGGTTTGTATTTTGAGAGGGAAATCAGATTTTTACAAGGTTAACCCTCCGTTAGTCCATCATGTCAGGTTACGTCCTTTTTAACGAGCGGGTCAAAATTTGGACAAGATCCGTAACTTTGAGAAACCACGGGGACGTGACCCGCTTAAAAAAAACCACAGGGATAAGATCCGTAATTTTAACCAAACCACAAGGACAATTTATGTAATTAACTCTAAAATATATGTCATATGACTATTTCAATCACATTTTATAAGTTTACACCTTTTATTTTTTAAGTTTCACGTAAAACACTCTTATTACACGTTTCAAAGACATACACGCATACGCATGCAATACTTACCTAATACCCACACCACCTTTACTAACACATTTAAATACTTCTACACATTTAAATAAACTCATCCCATACTATATATACTACAAAAATAAGCCTATTTTTATTTAATACAAAACATAACACCAAAGTTGTACAAATCACCAACTAGGTGACATACAAAATAGAAAATCATGCAAGATCTTATAATATCTTACACAATCACTAAAGACAACACTCTTCCCTCATTTTTCTTGCATACCCACGCCCTCCCCATTCCTTCCCCTTAACCTCATTAAATTTTATGTTTGTTTTTCTATAAGATATTTTTCAAGAACCAGTTATTTTCATTTCTATATAAGTAAACATCTCATTTCATTCTCATTCACTACACTCAAAACAACAATCTCAAAAACTCTCCCTTTTTCTTCTCTCCCTCACCCCCGACAAAAAACACATGAAATAATGTGTATAAGCTTGGGCTTTGGCTTATTGGGTAGCTTATTTATTAGCTTTTTGGTTTAAGGTTGCAAGACTTGGGTTTTTGGAAGCTTAGTTGGATTGTTATATCTAGTTTTGGGTTTTCTTGATCACACAATCCACAAATCTTTCACTATTATTTTGTAAGATCCTTGAACTTCTTTTCTAATGATAAATATCGAAGGAGATAAGGCCCTAAAATCGTAGGTATAGTTTCCTGAACTTGAAATAGTTTTGGTACCTTGTCTCATTTTTTACTCTATATGACGATTGGTAAGGAAACGAGATGAGAGACCAAGATTTTTGGAAACTAGACTCGAAGAAGATGGATCTAGGATTTTGAAACGAGTGATTTCAATTCAAGCGTGAACCGAACTGTTTTAGACAAAAGTTTTTTTGAAATGTACAAACAGCAGCTCACTCTTTTGAATTAATGAAAACCGACACCCAAAACTTATTTTCTCAAACCAGAACTTTGAAATAATGAAAATAGACACGTTTATCTAGGTTTAGAGAGTTTAACAAAGAAAAACAGACTTAAAACGAGCTAGATACACGCTTTCCAAGACGGGTTTAAACTTAACTTATATAACTAAATTATTTTAGGGTTTTTAAGTAACTAAAACGCGTTTTGAAATATAATTCTTAAACGACTGGTTAAACCTCACTACAAGTATACAAAGGTGATAAACATCATAAAACTTAGATGCATATAGTACGTGTTGCAATTTACTAACATGGCTTAATTAACTAGGTCGTGGTTATGACTTTCGGGTTACATTTCAAGCTTTCGCATTTGTTTTCGTTATCATTGCTTGCTAAGGTGAGTTTTCATAGCCTCTTTTTCATTATATTTTCCTTAGGAGAAAATGGTACTCAAATGATATGTTTTCATGTTGTGATAAACTGTTTTCCTGTTTTTGAACAATATGTGCGTCTTGATTGCAATACGTGCCTTGTTGTATGGTTTCATCATATTTGGTCATTTGTGCACAACTGGTTAACTCTGTTTTGGAGCCGAAGCATTGATGGTACAGGTTTGCTACCACGGCCGACATTGACGTGGTGGGCATTGATGTTGTACGTAGCATAACATTTGCGAGGTTGCTTGTGGTTTCATTAAGTGCTTACATTTGTATATCATACTCGCTATTGTCCTACACTAGATTATTCACAGCTTTGTGGTTTAACTCTTAAACCTACGAGCTCACCAACTTTTCTTGTTTTCATAGACGACCTTCTCAAATTGTGTTCCTATGGAATTATGCATTTTAGTTTTTTTCTTGAGACTTTGTTACTTTATGAACTTATGTATTGTGGCTTATACTTGTCCGGCTTGTGAGATTGTTATAACTTTGACCTTATTTTGTGTGGAATGCATTTAGTATTTTTCTATTTTGTCATACCTTCTGTTTTGTGATATGATATCATACCTAGAGTATCATTCTGCTATGATATTTTGGGGTGTGACAGATTGGCATCAGAGCCATGGCTATAGAGAATTAGATGGTTTAACATATACTATAACCTAAGAACCTTCTTGTAGGTGCTATGTGTTCAATTATGTGTATGCTTACCTTGCAAGTTATTGGTACCCAGTATTAGACCTTATGAACCTCCAAAATTGTGTCCATTTTTCAAAACCATTGAGCTTTTTAACAATTAACAACTTAATTTCAAGACAGTACTTGTTTAATGAGCTGTGAAATTAAGTTGGATTCAAGTTGCTACTTAACTTAAGGGTTTTGAGGAAATTGTTCGAAGATGGAAGGTTAGAATGGTGTGAAGTGATGATGATAAGGAAATGTGGCGTGATGCTATCCTAAAAACACCTGGCCAACGTTTTTACGATAACATGATGCGATGTGAAATTATCAAATTTATGAATTGTCAAATATAAAGTTCGACAAGGAATTACGACACGAATACCGATCTACCCCGTCTCCCTCTTATCTAACATTTATCAATGTCCTTCCTTGTAGAGACCATGCCTCCAAGAAGGTTAACTCGACCTAACCAAGGTGGTGAAATCCTGAGGGGTAGAAGGACTAGTGAATGTGAAGGTAGAGGCGGTGATTGTGGCATTGGAAACGATGGTAAAGGCAGTGAAAATCCCGACTTTTCCACCATTATCACCCAGCAACTACAGGAATCGCTACGACTATTGTTGCCCAAGTTGGCGATCATATGAGCAACCCAGAAAACAACGGAAGCATGAATGACCATGTAGAAAATGACGGTGGAGTGACCACATCAAAGATGGTACCAACAACAATGGCGGTAAAAGGTGCTCGTACAAGGAATTTTCGGCATGTAAACCAGTGGACTTTGATGGCAACGAAGGTGCGTTTGCATATATTCGATGGATCGAGAAAATAGAGTTCGTGATGGACATAAGTGACTTTGAAACTCACCAAAAGGTATTGACCTGCTAAAACACGCAAATCCAGGCCAGAGGCAAGGAAGCTGCCATAGGCATGACTTGGGATGAATTTAAGGCATTCTTTGAAAGATGAATATTGTCCAAACAATTAAATGAAAAAGTTAGAGAATGGGATCTAGAACCACGCTATGGTGGGAGCTGGTCATGCAGCTTACACACATCGGTTCCACGAGCTAGCCAAGCTGGTTCCCCATCTAATTGTGAGATGTTGTTTTTGTTTTGAAAGTGATGTTTTAGTTTTTAGTGTTGATATTGTTGAGAGTATGTTGTTTGATGTTGTGATATTAGAATGATTAAAGTCTCTTAAAATTGTGAGTAAGAAATCTTATAATCAAGGTATCACAGCAAGTATTGCAAATAGTAGTTATCACAAAAATTTGGTGAAAAATGGGGAGAGTTTTTCTAGAAAATAGTGGGTAACGATGAGTCTCAGTAATAGAGGTGTGTATTTTCCCTATCACGACAATGATATGAGGTTATCACAACTTTTTCTTGTGACTTGGATAGAGTTTTCGTTCGTAAATTATGGGTAACAAAAAGCTTTGTAAAGCTTCTATCACAAGGTAGCTGTCGCAAACTAAATTGCAAAGGCTATCGCAACCCAATACTTGCAACCAAAAGTTGCAGCAACTAGCTATCAAGCAATATCACAAAATTTTCTTGACCAACTATCTAATAAAACCTCTTTTGACAAATTTTGTGAGCAAAAAAACTTAAACCCTATTTTCACGAAACAAATGTACACTTTTTCTTAACTCTTCAAACCACATTTTCAAGCACAAATATTCTCCAAATTCATAAAAGTTTTGTATAGAATGATAAAAAAAACTCTTCCTTAATCTCAAATATGTTTCTCTAACACACGTTTTTATAAGATTAAACATGAAGGAATTATCTTATGAAACCATACGATTAGAAAAAGATGTTTTAGAAAGATAAAGTTTTTAAAATCTACAAAAATCAAAACTTTTACTACTAGAGAAGATCAAACCAAAACTAAAACACTACTATATTAAACAACTATTCATAACCAGCTCTTGATACCAATTGTTGTTCCAATAATATCACGCCTACACTACTAATCTAAGAGAGATAAAATGTGTGAAAAATTAGGGAGTCTATTTTAGGTAACAGCATTACGTTAAACTAAACCGAGCTTTTTCCTTTATAACTATTTTTATCGACCATGACTTGATTTGATATTGTTTATTGGTTTTTATGATTTATTTTATTATTGTATGAGTTATCGTGTGAGTCTTAACTCTTTATTAGGCACTAAGCCGTAAAAGCCTTAATGTAACTTTTAAACTAATCGATAGTTAAAACTCATGGAAAAACATAATAAACATAATAGATAGTGAATAGTGGGACATTAGTAGGACAATTTATGAGCTTCGGGAATGGGATAGTTTATGAAAAATTATGGCTCAGACCCTCCTCTTTTTTGGCCCCTCCTCCGCTTTTTTTTTTTGAGTCCCTCCTTCCCAAGTATATATATACCTCCCTACCTCATTTATCTCTTCCATTTCTAAAAAACACCTACACACAACTTTCTCTATCTAGCTCTCTCTACCCTAAACCTAAACCACCACCCTGCTTTGCCTTTCCTTCGACCATATTCCGCAAGTGACATCTCACCTCCACCACCATTTTTAGATCTCTCTTTCCATCCATATATATATCTCTTATAGAAGCCTACATTAACACCTCTAAATCTTACAAATCACGATTCATTCTAGGGTTTTCATTAAATCTTGGAGATCGGGTTGTAAAAAGGTAAATGGAACATGGGTCAAGCTTGTTTTGGTCTTGAGAAGCCACAAATGGGTCCTCTAGGGCTCGACCATGGCTCGAATTTTAGGGCTTTTGGGTGAAACACGGGATTAAAACTAATTTACACTTACTAAAACATGTAGCTAGTGATTTGGTATCATGTGGTGTATCATATTGTTGGGTTTTTGCATTTTAGGCTTAGTTTCATGAAATGGGTCTAGATTAGTTATTCAGTTTGATGCTTGGATGATGATTGGAGGTTGATTGATTGTGTTTGGTTATAGTAGAAGCCATTTGGGAGCATTTGGTTATGTTGTTTGGGGTGTACGAACCACCAAGATCCACGATGGGTCATGGGTGATGGTGTACGAGACCCATATAGACCAACCAGAACGTTGTTATTGATTGTTGGTGTTTGGATGAGATCGTGGGGCAAAAGCTTCTAGAGCTTGTTTGGTTCCGTGAACCAAGTGACCGTGTCATGACCATTAGGGTCATAACCATGGTTTCGGGTATTTTTGGTAGTTTGATTGGTTGGCGAGATTGATTTGGGATGATTTGAGATTGAGTTGCGCTATTACGATAAATTACTTGGACTCATATTATAAATTGTCAACTTTGAGCAATGTCGGTGTTACTTTGACTTTTTAGTCATTGTTGACCCAAGCGTGTAACATGGACTTTAGTATATTTTAGACTATTGATTGATTAAAATCGAAGTCATGACTGTTGTTGTGGACTTCAGCGAATAACTATATGAAACTAATATTGAAATTGACGAAATATATATATATATATATATATATATATATATATATATATATATATATATATGAAAATGTTAATAAACTATGAAACATAAATAATAAAAGGCTTTGATACCAAACTATCGATAACAAGACTTGTCTTGTTATTTACTATTTATGTAAACTAATAAAATGGAAAGGTTTACTAATAAATAAGTATTTAATGTGCATGTTTATCAAAATGTGCCAATTATGAGTATTTAATACTAGTTTCAAATATTTGATTGGTTTACGTTGTGTGCATGGGTTACGGATGACCTAACATTAATAGCGTCGATCCATGTGGGTAGCGGAGGATTAGGTTGGCGAATCTAATAAGAGCCGTTAAGTATTAGGATAACGTTATTAATGGGTGAATTATCCTATGACTCTTTAGGATGACGGTTTATGGGATAATAAGCGACGAATAAATTGAGTTTATCGAGTTTTCGAATTCGATAAGGTCTACTATTTATTCTGAAACTTATTGGACTATGGAGCTTATCTCTTAGATGTCTCATTGTGTTGCATTGAGTCGCATTGTGGTTACTTATGTGCATTCATTATATTATGTTGAGTTGATACACCCACATGATGATACCAAATGCTAGGACTAAACGGTGAAACAAGACATTTTTGGAGATAAAGAAAAGGAATACATTGGGGTAGATAACGTTGATTTTGGGAAATATATATTAAAATTGGTTTACATTAATAGGTTGTCTTGGAGTCGATATGTTGAGCACATTATCTTCTTGCTAGTGTTTATTTGTCGTTGCTTGCTTGAGGTGAGTTTAGTAGCCCACTTTTATCTATGTTTTAACTAATTGGGGTGAGAATCATGCTACTATTTTAATTTGTTTAAACTATTTTGATTTATACGTGCTTTGTTTAGATTGATATGTGGTAGTTGTTGCCTTAGTCTATGGTAGCAATCCTAATTGCTATAGCACTTGCCTAGCTAAGTATAGACTTCTACGACCTAGTCCAGGAGCAATGGTTCTAGACTTTGCTCTGACTGTCTTTGGCTAGTGTCGCTAGGGCCCCACTATGACGTCGGATATGATATTGTGATTGTGATATTGGTATGTGATTGATGTGTATCTATCTTAGGTCTCACATAGCAAATTAACTCCTCTGAGGTCCACTATTTTAAACTTGAATTTAAACCTATGAACTCACCAGCGTTAGCTGACCTTTAGCATGTTTTTCTCAGTTATTTAAGTGAGGTTTTGGAGTACGTGTTTGTGGAAGCTTGGCAAGAAGTCATGGTTCAAGAATCATAATCAAACTCTGATAATTTATGGGAACCTATTTTTATAAATCATGTTTGGGCCTAATATTTACATTTTGGGATTAATGTTTTGAATATTTAAATTTGGGATTGGTTTTGAATGATAAATGACTATCTTGTTTGCTATACTTGTGTGAGATACCAATCCAATGTAACGACCCAAAAACTTGATTAAGTCTTCCGCTGTACTGAGATTTGGGGGTGTTACAGATTGTTATCAGAGCCAAGGTTATAGAGAACTGGGTATTTAATACAACCTAAACTATAACCACTTTTTAAGAAAATTGATCCTTGACCGATGCATGTCCGCCTGCCAAGCCGAAGCTTGTTATTTGATTATGGTATGAACTTCAATTTTATTTATGAGATATTATGAATTGTGAATTGATTATTGAGATGCTATGTTTTGGGTTATAATTATTGATTTTGGGTAAATATGATTTGATTGTCGAGATATTATGGATTTGATTTGGATTATTGATATGTTATGATTTTGGGATTATGAGCTTGATTATATGATTGATTTGATTTGGGATTATATGATGCGTGGATTATGTGATAGAACATAACTTATGTGTTTTATTTAAAGGCAAATTTTGAGTAATCTTGGTACCTCTATTTTTTAAAACTTTCATTATGTGATATATGTTTTGGTTGAGTTGATGCGCTTATTAGAACTAGTTGTTTTCAAACACTTCCTACCCTGCGTTGTCACAGTTATGCCTTCACTTTAGCATGATGTGTAATAATCACTTAGTTCCCAACATTGACTCTCATGGTTGTTTGGTGATCCCATGTGATTACCCGTCACTCTAGTTCATCATCTTCGGATAAGCTAAAGCTTATCTAGGCACTTCACTGCATCGGTCTTATGAGCGGACTCCTAGACTTACTCGTGATCGCGCATGTCCGTCGCGACCACCATCATCACCTATTCACCTAGCGCCACTCTCTTACATCATCACCAGCATCACCTTGTCTTAAAAGAACTAGATCCCTACTATAGCACCCGGATTCACCTACACAAAGGCGCGCTCAACTCCCGAAGATGAGGGTGAGGAGGAGCATGAGGGCGAGGAGGAGCATGAGGTTGAGCAGGAGTATGTAGATGAGGATGAGGATCCTCAGAAGGAGGATGATGAGGATATCACAGACGGGGGTACTCCTCCATTGTAGAGTTCTACGCATTTTGTACATTCTCCAGGACCAGGCTCTCCCTTACCTTTGCCTAAGCCTGATTCTCCTGGGCATCCTTTAGACATTGACTCACCACCTTACTCACCTAAGATAGGTAGCCCATTAGGTTAAGAGATACCATCGGAGATTTCTTTAGAGCCCGATGAGTATGGAGGTATGGGTTTGATTTGGGAGAGGATTATATCCCAAAATATTAGCCTTGGTCAGTTGACATATTGATTAGTTGGAGTATCGAGGGCTAGTGTAGAGGATTTGAGAGCAGATATGGGTATTGTAGTCAGGAGGACTACGATTCTGAGAGAGGGTATGGGAGCTCAGGGGCAGGTTAGGGACTTTGAGAGGGTTTATGACTGAGATCTGAGAGCGAGCGATGTGGCCTTGAGTTGGAGGTGGAGAGTCGTGAATCTTAAGAAAGATCGCGACTCGGCGCTGGGATTTTGTCACTATGAAGAGTGATGGGACGATGTATGCGAGATCATTTAGGAGTGCTCGTGTCATTATTGCTAGATTGTGTTAGATTCATGGCATTGTACCATCTTGAAACTGAGTAGTCTCTAGTTTGAGATGTAGGTCTATCCTAGTTATCTTGTTAGTATCATTGTTAGGATCATTTTTGATTTCCCATGTGTTAGGACCGAAAAACTAATGATTTATGTAGTTTCTGGAGGTCGGGGTTGGTGGAAGAAGATGAAGATCTTCATCTTCTAGAGAGAGAAACTAGAGTGAGGGAGGAGAAACAAAAGAATAACTTTTATTGAAACAAGAAACAAACCAATACTTTGCCACTTAATGAATCATACCTAATGATTCACCTCACCCCTCATGGAGAGTCATGAGGGGTATTTATAGGCTCAACAAACCAATACTTTGCCACTTAAACAATAATAGTCCCTATGGGCAAAAGTATTCGCATCTAGTCCAATTCACGCAAGTGGCGTTATCTTTATAAAAAGCGAGGCTAAAATCTCCCTCAAGATATTGTCACACGTGAATGGTTACAATGAGACTTATAAATACAAAACAAAGTAAATTACAATAGTAATGAACAATGTTGACTTTGTTGAAGCGCAGAGTCTCTGTAGTCTAGATATTGAGGCAAACTTGAAGTTCTCTATTCCGATGATCTAGGCATTTGATATTTGGCGTTGACGGTACAAATCCTTGTAGCTCTGAACTTCAACTGTAACGGTCTAGTTAGGTTATTACTCCCTCCTAACTAGTGAGCCTTTTTCTTTCTTTTGCTCCCTCCTGAATCGTCAACACTCTTCCAACAGGAGAAAGTACTCTTGGTTGTCGTTATGGGAACATAAATAACCTCATATCTCCCCAGTATTGCATCAAGTTGGTAAAAGCCCGATGTACACACACTACTTCTCCTTCTTAGGTCTTAAGCACAAATCCCTTCGTAATCCAATCATGGAAGATGAAATACCAACTTCTCCTCACGATGGTTTGAGCTATGAGGAATCATCATAATGTTGCGTGCATGCGTATACCTTTTTCTTGATGCAATATTAAACCTTAGCTTGATCAAAATACCGTGAGAATATGTCGCAAAAATACTCTCAATACGTCTCTCAAACCAATCTTATCCTCCTTTGAATTCACCGGCTAATAGTAATGACCACATATGGAGAAAACCCGATATGTATGACTTGAAAAGGAAGTAAACATCCCAACTTTGTGACTTACTGCTTGTTCTAAATTCTTGATCAATCCTGGCCTGTGGGACACCGAGTACTACAAGCGTAACTCCTTAAAGTGATAGTTATACACCAGCACTACAAGCGTAACTCCTTACATAAGTTATAACCAGATTGTCAATTCATAATCACTTAAAGTTACAGTAATACCCTAAAAAGTTATCTTGAGACATGCAACCAACCAACCAACGTCTCATAGATAAAGAAGATCATCCATGAAACGTTACTTCAATTTCGCATCAATAATACCGTAAAAAACCCCGAAGTCATTTTTTCAAATTATCGCTCAAGCCGTGAATTTGTATCCCTCCGTGAAAATATATACCATACCAAAATACGACACTTAAAAATATGTATCCTAAATTTTTTGAAAAATTCGGATAACACATTTTTATTTCATAAATCTGTCCATCGAGTTGTCCATCATATCACAAGTTTAGTCCAAATCAGTTTAAGCATACAAGCCCACATCCAATTTTAACTCAAGGCCCATCCAAATCCAATATTCAAACCAGTAAAGCCCGATCCATATTCAGGTTATGTTAAAACCGGTACTACTACTTCTAACCTAACCCTAAGATATTCTCAAAACAAATCCGCCTACCACATTCTAACCTCTCCCCAAACTTCTCTCATCTCAAGTCTGAGAAAGAACAATATACGCCTCCTTCATCATAATCCCAACAGAGATCTTATCAAACATCAGTTTAGGACTCGTACAACAAAGAGCTCCATCAACTTTTGCTGACAAACCTCATGAAAAAGAATGGGAGAATTTCTTGAGTTAATGTTGATGAATACTATGGTGGAACTTCGACAAATGCATCAAACCATCATTACATTGTACCCTCAAAATCATCCACCACCACCAACAAGATGCATCTACAGTGAAACCAATGCACCAACTCCATCATCTATCAACTTACGCAAATCCTATTCTTGAAACAGTTTTGATTGACAAAACCAAAACATATCATTTCAAGAAGAACATTCACAAAACGAATGATGCAGCGTAGATGAAGACTTATTTGAAAACCCGTTTTGCAGCGGAATCAGCTAAATCATCTTCAAGCTACGAGAACCATCTAACGCATGCGTTTAACCAGCGGTATCCTTCTACACTAAAGTAGACAAAGACCATCCAATTGAACAAGTCATTGGTGAACAAGGCTAATTGTGACGAGGCGCCAACTTGCCAGCTGCGACTTGTGCATTTAGCTTTGCTCAATTAGCACTAAAGAACCAAGAAACATTAGGAGGCAATGGCGAAAATGCTTGGATAGAAGCGATCGAGGAGGAACTTCTCCAATAGTCTACATGACTCTGGGATTTGGTTCCTAGACCAATTGACATTCGCGTCATTGATCTCAAATGGTTATGGAAGAACAAAGGGATGAAGAAGATGTAATTAACAAAAGCTCATCTATGGCCAAAGGATACGGACGGGAAGAAGGGATAGACTTTGAAGAGTCATTACAGCTAGACTTGAAGAGGGGATTTTCTTAGCCTATGCAAATCACGGTTTATTAGATGGACATTAGGACGTTCTTGAATGGAACTCTGAAAGAGAAGCCGTGAGTCGGCGGAAGGCTTCATGGAACACGTCTACAAACTCAAAAGGCAATCTATGGTTTGAAACAAGCTCAGAGGCGTGGTAATGGCTGTCCTCTTTCGATTCAAAAAATTTCACCAAAAGGCTGTTGATCCTACCTTGTTTACACAAAATGAAAAAAGCGACATTTTGATTGTTGATTCGTGGGCGACATCATTTTTGTCCACTAATCGAATCTTTCAAAACATTTTAAAAATCTCATGAAAGCAAATTTGAAATGTCCATAATGGGGAACTAAAGTTTTTCTTGGTTTACAAATTCATGAATCCCATATGAATTTTTATTAATCAGCTAAATATACAACGAGATTTTGAAAAATAATGTTATGGATAATTTTGATTGATTGAACACCAATGGTAACATCACCAAAATTGGAGCCGATTTATTGGGAAACCTATTGATCAGAAAAATATCGAACATGATTGGTTCTCTCTGTACCTCACCGCTAGTCCCGGATATTCATTTTGTTGTTTGCTTATTAGCGACTTGACAAAGCCTACCGGCGCACCTCAAAGAGGTTAAACGAATCTTTCGGTACCTAAAGACATCCATTCACATGGGACTTTGGTATCGAAGGAATCGGATTTGATCTAATAGCTTTTGGATGCTGACCACTTGTGATGATCAAGTTACAACAAAAAGTACATCGGGGAGAGTACAATTTTTGGGTGAAAAGTTAGTAAATTTGGTCTTCAAAGAAACAAGATTGCCTTGCACTTTCAACCGGTGAGTATGTGTCTCTATCGTGTTGTGCTCAAGTTCTATGGATGAGAACACAACTCACAGTTATGGCTTTACTTTGATAAAATACCTATGTATTGTAACTCGAAAAGTGCCATAGCCATATCATGCAATCATGTTCATCACTCAAAGACTAAGCACATTCGTGTCCGCTATCACTTCATAAAAGAACATGTGGAAGAAGATGCTTTGTTGAATTATTTTTCATGAAGACCACCAACTTCGCGATCTATTTACTAAAGCCCTTCCAAAAGAAAGGTTTAACAATTTAGTTGACGGTGGAATCTAACGAGGAGTTAGAGCGTCTTCTCGAATCTTCTTGAAAATGATTTTCCAAAAGCTTATTTGTAAATATTTTTGAAAAAACAAAATACAAAAATTTGAAAAACCAACAAAAGCAAAATATAAAAATATAAAACTTTCAAAAAAAAATACAAAAACAATAGAAAATAAAATCCAAATCGGCGACATGTCTCTCGTATAATCGATATTACATGCGTTTCTAGAAATGTCATTCAACAATGATCTCCGGCATGCGCTTTGCTTGAGAGTTCTTTAATTGTTTTCTAAAACATGTCGCGTTTCTCAAAATTTCTTCAAAATGGCTTTCTTATACTTGATGCGAAACCCTTACCAAAAATGATGACTTTTGAATTTTTCAAATCAAAACTCGTGTTTTTCAAGAAAAAATCAAGTGTACGCTTCAGTGCACGACATTTGTAACTGGTGAGAAATCATCATCATCTTGAGCATTTTTTCAAGATTGTTCAAAAAGATTTTCAAAATCTTTCAAAATATTTTGTGCTCAAGATAACTCCCTCTAAAACCCTTTAATTAATTATGCTTTATTAAAGCGGGAGTATAAAACAAAAATATTCCAAATTCATGCTTAAATCAAATCCGTTTGTCTCCCCAAAAGATTCTATAAATGTTGTTTAATCCGTTGATATAAAAAAATATCACGAATATGCTATTTTTGAGGGGGAGACGTGATTAAAATGTGATCAAAAAGTTTAATGATCGTTGTTTGAATCTCAAAAGAGCTCGACTCAGTTGAAACCATTGAATTGACGAGGAATCAATATGCGTAAATGTACCATTTCGAGAAACTTGTGATAGACATGAACTTACATGGGTCTAATCTTCTTTTCAAGGAGTGTTTACAACTTCAAGTTGGTTATTAGAGCTAGTTGTCACCTAAAAGCGACAATGGAACTCTTTAGCAGCGTAACTTGTCTCGTGGGGAATTGTCTATCATGAGCGATCTATTCAAAAGTCAGAACTCTACCCTCCTTTGTGTAGATTTACGTCAAAACTTATAAGCACATGTGAAGGGGGAGTGTTTATGAAAATATAAAACTCTCGGAGTGCTTCAAACATGTTTTCAATCATAAACACTCATTTTCAAGAAAAAATGGTTTTATGGCAACAACAGGACAATCATGGAGTTATAAGGTGACTAAGGATAGGAAAATCCGTCCTCTGATCCGCCAGAGCCGGAGGGATCTACCCAAGGACAATACCCATAGTTAGTATTAGAAGTCCTTAGGTATGATTGAAAAAAATGAGTAATGTGAGAAAGGAGAAAGAAGGGGTTGAAGAATTAAAAAGAAATGTAATGAAAAAGGGTGAAAAGAAATAGCCCTCCATAATCAACCTTAGGGTAGAAACCGAGTTCAATTCATCACTCATCGTTGTCACCAAGATGACACTAGTATTGAAGACAAAGGCGTCATGGACCGGCTTTTTAACCTTCTAGCCACTCAATTCCTCAAAAGGTTTGTTTCATTCTCACTAGGCAGCTACATAATCTATCGACTTTCTCTTAGAGATGCGTTGGTATTGAAGAGGAGACCCTCCCTAGTCTCCTTTCGAACAAAACCAAAATGCACTAATTGAGTGAGTCTAGAGCCAGATTCATTAAAAGATCTCTTAGGAATACTTGAAATTTCATAGCTTGTTTGTTCATCAATAAGAACACAAGTGATACATTCTAGAGTCTGTAGATCTTAGCAATGCTGGGAACATTCGAGGGTTTCACAATTGTGATCCTCGGTGATTGAACGAAATTCTGCCGGTCAACATCAAGCCTTATGGCAGTAGTCACGCCGGTAATTCTTTATGGGTTACGCAGGTGTGTCTCAAATGGTCTGATGGTGAAGGTGATGCCGGTCAGCCTTATTCACTCACTGAGCGTAGATGTATTTGGTGAAATCGTGTTAGCTTTGAGGGGCCTCCATTTTCAGGAACATCCTTTGCTAGAATTAGAGATGTGCTTTCTCACTATGCTATTAACACCCTCGAAGTTTAACACGTGCGTCTTTGAAATCCCGTAGGAGACTCACAATCGAATCTGAAGATGGGTCATTACTTGAACTTGTTCAACGTAATGCCAGCTGTCCACAAGGATTAGGGCGGCCGATTAGCCGACAAGGTGAATGAAATCAAGACATTCATTAGTAGAACAATTGTAGTAATCAATTCTTTAAGAAAAGATTACAATGATCAATGGTGTTGACAGTACTTGGAAGCTATCGATGGATGCTCAGCGGGGAGGAAGAGATAGTGTAGATTCTCCACATGCTCATACCAACATCATCACAAATGAAGTTCTCTCATAATCAAAGGCAATACAAAGTTAAAATTGATTCTTCGTCAATGTCAAAGAATCTACATAGTATAAAGACTCGAGAACTTCATCATTGGCTTCAGGAAAGTCAAAAAGAAGTGTGAGCACGGTGGAGAATGACGTGGAGACACCTAACCAAAGAAGTTGAAGAATGGCAGAATACCACATTATTTGATCACAAAGCATGAAGGAACAAATATCAAGACTATTCAATATCGACACATAAAGTTCATCAGAAATGTAAAGACGTGAACATTTTTGAATGACCACCTCTAGGGGAGATTGTTGTATAATAATATTTAAGAGTATTCCGTTTGAAACTTTATGCGTGTTTGTTAGGTCACAAGGTTTACTACACAAGCTTATAAGAAAGATGGAGAGGCGATTGAACAAGTATCCAAACACACACACAGCTGGCATTATAGACCAGGTAGAGTAGGTATGTGAAAGAGAGAATAAATTGAACAACCAACCTTCAAATGAAGGTTTACATAAGGTATAGGAAGCTAGAGCAACACTCTAGTTCCCTTCTTTTCACCTATGGGCTTGGGCCTAAGCTCATGGGCCTTCTACATAAGCTTAAGGCTAATAACAATCATAAAGGCCATAATAAGCTAACTATTACATATGAGTAACTAACACTTGAATAAGGTTTAGGAGTGATTCCAACAATCTCCCCTCAAGTGTTATTACATATGAGTAACAAACACTCAAGTGTTGGTGATGAAAAACGGTGAAAGCGTTGATGTAATAGTAGCTTTGGCGTCTTGACATTCTTCTTTCTTGTGAGAATTGCCTTGATTTGAACAATCTCCCGGTGAGAGATAGTTTACTTTGAACAGTTATGCTTTCACGTCATCTTTAACTTTGTTCTTTGATCATTGTTCTTTGCGATGGAAGTGATAGTATGTTGTTATGCGCATCATCAGTGCACTTTCTTTGCTACAATGTCTCCGTCATTCTTCAACATGCTCTTGCTCTTTCGTTGGAGCGATTGGAGTTTTTAAGTCTTTAACTTTGTAGATTCTGTATTGACGAATAATCATTCATTTGTTGTGTTGCTTTAGGATAGAACTTCCATTAGTGATGATGTTGGCGTGAGCATGAGAAGAATCATAATTCCGCTCGAGCTTCCATAAGAAGAAAAACATTTAAGCGGTTAGTAATAAGCGGATTCCGGCACTTACAAGTTTGAACTTGAGAGTTATCATAGTGTGAAAACACAACTCTAATTCTTACAATGGCGTTCACGAATCGGAGTCCCACAAGTGAGATAACCGATGTCGGAAGTACACCACGATTGAATGAGTGTTGAGGTACACCGTACGGCGTTTGAGACCACTAAAAGCGCAATCCACGGTTGCGGCGAACTGCGTCGAGCACATTTGTTGACCTGAGGAGTTTCCATTCATCGAGGATCACAAATGTGAACCTCTCATAAATGTTCTCGGCAGATTGCTAAGATCCTGAAGGACTTCGATAATGTACCGAAATTCTTATTGTTGAATGACAAGTGATAAAATGTCAAGTGTACCTAAGAGATCTTTTGATGAATCTCGTGGCTCTAGACTCAATAGTCGTTTTGGTGAGACTAGGGAGAGGGTCTCTTCTTCAATATCGGCAATCTCTAAGAGAAGGCCGATAGATTATGTAGGTTTCCACTTGTGAAACAAGCTACATTGAGAGAAACTTGAGTGGTTAAGAAGGTTTAGTGCGCAGCGGGTCCATGATGACTTTTAATCTTCAATACGGTGTCATCTAGTGACAATGAGCATATAATTCAATCGATTTAAGTTGAATAATCTTGAGGACTATTTCTTTTCACCCTTTTCTTTGCATTTCTTTTTAATTCTTCAACTCCTTCTTTCTCCCATTCTCATTTTCTCCTTTTATAAATCCGGACTTCTAAATACTAACTATTTGTGGTGTCCTTGGGTAGATCCTCCAGCGGATCATAGGACGGTTAATTCTAACCTTAGTCACCTTATAACTCCATGACTAACCTATGTTGCCATAAAACCAGCGATGTGAAAAATCTCTCACGTTGTTTATGAATGAAAACACTTTGTTGAGATAAGATTTTGCATAAATACCCCCCTCCATGTGCTTAAGAGTTAAAATGGAGTGAAAGCCATACATTTTGAATTGATTAACTCAAGATAGACATTCCCATGAGACACCGATTCGTGGCATAGTTAAAGAGTTGCATTGTCGGCTTTTAGGTGACAACTAACTAACTACCTTGAAGGTGTAGACAATCTCGAAGGTTGTCAAACCCGTCGAGTTCATGTCTACCAAGAGTTTCTCGAATGGTACAATTCTACTCGGTCCTTTCGTTTACATCACTAGCGAACTAGCTTGAAATTATTACCCGGTTACTAGCGGTTAAAGAGCTCAAGATCAATTCATGGGTTAAAGTCTTTTTACATGAGAGTTCATATAGCAAAACACAACATATTTCTTATCACATATTTTTCTCCCCCTCAAAATGGCATATAAAATGTTATTTTTGAAAAGTTGAGAATAAATATGACCATTTCGAATGTTGGAAGAATGACCATTGTGAAGAATGAACAAAGTTTTAGTCAAGTACTCCCTCAGCAGTGATATAAGCGGTTGAGGTTTTAAAGGGAAAGTACTTGTAATTTTGAGCAAAACCTTGAAAAATGAAAGGTTTGATAGGTTTTACTCAAAAGTAAAAGCTTTCGCTCCTTTATAAGGATTGTGAGGCGTACCACAGGGTCCTTTATTTACAAGTACGGGTTGTACACTGAAATGTGTGCACAAGCCATATACATAATTAATCAATCATCCAAAATTATATGAAGAAATCAAGGGGTACGATGCGGTGATGTTCCCGGGGTGTGCCGCAGGGGCGTTGAAAGCGGTTATGTTAATCTGGGTGGAGCCGACATAACTCTCAATCGTCGAGGCGATCCTTCGAAACAACCGTTCATCAATCATTGTGATGATCCGTCTCACATCCTCCTCGACGAATTTTCAGAAGGCGTATATCCTTCAACATATGCCAATCCATCCTAACCAGACTTCAAAGTAAGATCCCGAACTTGTGGAGTTAAGCTGCATATTAGCGGTTGAAGTTCACTTTACTGTAAACAACGTGAAAGGTTTGCGATGAGTGTATATTGGGATAGCGGTTGATATCGGAAGATCAAGCTTTGGAGGAGGGAAGTTGACAGCTGACCGATAAGATTCAACGGCCGGTGGAGATCTTCTACCGTTCCTTGATGACAATGCGTCTTTGAAGATGAGAGGTGACTTGATAAATTGGCGTTATGCTGCGGTTGAGAATTGTCTCACATGCTTTGGCAAGGTACATGTCTTCGATGTCATTGAGAGACAAATTCTCAAAAGTTAGAAGATCCGTTCATCTTGTCGTTTGACTACGATCTTTAGGAATGTGTAGTCCCAGGCGAAAGGTCAGCGTGTATGATGTGCGATATCTTTAGAACTATGCGGCATGTTGAGACTTTGGACGGCTTGGTGAAGTAGATTCGGCCGTGATGAATCGGCGGATATCTGGGTGTTATGCTTCCTTGTGTTGGAGAACAAGTGATTGGCCGCGTTCCTCAATGGCTATGCGGTTTGAGTAGAACTGCGGGAATGGAAGTGTGTGATGTAGCATATTTTCTTGAATACCCGTGTAAAAGAAATCTCTTTGTTGAAGAAATATCGAAAGGAATCCTTGGTTGGTACCAAGTGTTGGTAGAGGTTTGGTCCAATCGTTGTAGTATGGAGGGTTGTCCCTTTGTGTGAAGTCAATGTTTGCTGCCGGGTTGAGCCAATCCATGTTGTTAGACATAGCTCTTTTAGAAGTTGAAGCAGCCATTCTTGATTAAACCATTTCGGATCCCTTCATGGAACTTTTCTTGTAGAATTTTAGCATGCTCCAATGTAGAACCGTCTGAAATCGACCTTCTTGTTCATTAGCAAACCATTCAAATTCCTTTGTTTTATCGTCATCTAGCCATGATCTGACGTCCGGTCGAGGCGTCTTCTTCTTCTTCTTTCGAGGCCTAGATGATGATTCTAGTTTGAACTTGTTTGGGAGGGTGGGTTGTTGTAGGGGCTCAAGGACCTCTTTCATTCGCCCACCCGTATACTCAAAGTGATCATCCGGTTTTACTACGAGTCGAGGGGTGGTAACTTCGAATCGATCACGAGGTTTTTCGGTAAGAAGCGAGGAGGAGATTTTTGTTGAACAGGAGCCCGTTGTGGAGGAGGTTACATCAAAGAAGATTCACTAGGCGCCACGGCGTTTAGGTCGCGAAGTCTTTTATTATCCTTGTCTTCATCGTCTCTGGGGCGTTTAGACTTTTCAGCCAATCTACAAGCTTCTTGAAGTTGGTAGTCGGCAATGCTTGAAGCTTACTTTCCTTCATCAGTAAATGTCCCCAGTCGTGCGAACATTTGTGTGACAAGCAGCCGCCAATTCATTATCAGAAAACAGCGGATCGGTTGGATTGATTATGACGGTTAAGGGCGTTGATCGAATAGTTTGCTTGGCGATCGCATAGAATTGGATAAAGTTGTTTGGTGAACAACTCCTTTGTGACTTTAAAGGCATTACTCGAAGGTACTTTTAGTGTAGCTTTGATCATTTACGTTGATTCACGGTGATTTTTTCATGAATTCTGAACAAACTTCCTTTCTCCTTTCATCTTTTCACTCGTCATACATATCTTTGTATGTGATCGACAAAGAAATTGACTTTTGTTGAAACGCGTTTTTCTTCGACTTGTTTGACTTTGGTAATCGAGCTTGAGAAATCCATGATTTAGATGGTTTCTTCACGGATTTGGATGATGATTTGGTTGACTTCTTTGATGGTGGTGGCGAGGTGAGAAGGCGAATCGATGATGAAGAGATGAGGAGACAGATCCCGGGTTGAGAGGTTTTACGCCGCGACGGCGTCTAGAAGAAATATCATAATCAACATCTTTATCTTTTGGTTCTCGGTTCGGTTCTGATAGTATCCTCCACAAGCTTTTGTTGTTGCACAAGAGTGGTAGCACGGCTCCATAAGGGTTGATTAACATGAGAATGGTTAGTCGACACCACTTGATCCCGGGACCACCATTTGGTCTTTAGCAAATTCTTTAGCTTTGTGTTGGTGTCTAGGGAATTTGATAGATCTTCTGTATACATTTTACGTTGGCTCTTCATCACTTTTCATCATAAGGTACAAGTAGAGTCTTTCCTTTTCCATGTTGTGCTATGGACTTGGAGGTTTTGGTACTAATGGAGGTCATCGCTGCGATTTGGTAGTGGACCTCTTGCATCGATGTGCTTTAGAGCTCTCGTCCATAGCTTTCTTTGCGGTTGGTGTGTAGGAATAGGTTGACTTCCTTCTGAGAACAATCCTTTTACGAGGAGGATTCCTTTGGGAAGCTTCCTATAAATATCGTACTTGTGACACTTCAGCCTTGCCTCTTACGGTCCGGTAGGTGTACGAAGATTTTTCATCAAGATGACCAACTTTGCCTTCTTTTACTGACTTCTTGATACCTTTTATATGTTTCAAGCTTTTTGATTTCGGTTTAGAAGGTGATCGCAAAATCACTGTTTCTTTGTTGGCGATTCTTTGATTACGGAGATAGTATGGGTTCAATATGTCGATTACGGGTCATTGAGCCTCGTGGGGATATCGGGATGAAGTCAAGTGCTCTGATCAACGGTTTGGTGTATCGACATAGGGAATCTTGGCCAAGCTTCTTATGAAAAACATCATGTCCTCGGTGCTTGATTTCAATGTCTGTTGATGAGCGACGAAAATTTGCGGTTCCATGAGCTTGGGATGCTCATAGCCTTGTATCATGACTAGAGCCCATTTGGTGATGATGTAGAGTGTTCTCCATGGTTTGAAATATAGACTCCGTGAGAGTGCTTAGTAATGATTCCTGAAGCTTCATCATAACCAATATCTATCAAGAATTTCGGGGTGCTCTTGATGAGGGGTAGTCGGTTGGGCGATGTCGAATGATGAGAACAGCCGTAAGTCAAGATGGTGATAGTGACTTGTTTGTGA
>OU343224.1:271122562-271265273 GCA_910596185.1 Chrysanthemum makinoi
GATCAAAACATTGTGCTTTCATGAAATGATAACTACTTTTTATTAAAATGTCTCTTTTGGAGTCGTTTTCTATGACTTTTGACTGTGATCCTCTAGGTAATACCCCAATTAGGCTTCCGCTGCTATCTTTGTAATTTTGGGGTTGTTACATAGCGTTACTAGGGTGCTACTTCATAATACAAAGTACAAGGTATAGAAAATAACTTCTAAATGAGACGTTTTGAAAAGTTACCATTCGATTAATGAAATCAGAGTTACAACAAGAGTTCCAAGGTATAATACATAAGTGTTTTTAAAACATATCGAATGGTAATAATAAAAGCATAAGTTTTCAAAATAAGCTGAGCGGCTCTATGCTCCATGAAACGGCTATTACCTTTCAGACCTGAGATTAACATGCTAAAGTGTCAACACAATGGTTGGTGAGTTCATAGAGTTTGTTTAACATGTAAAGCTTTTAAAGAATGTTTACACATCAAAGGCATTGTAAGTCCACTCAATTCCAAGTTCCGCCCATACAAAACTTGCAACCTGTGTGTTCACAACCCACTGCCAAAATATAGTTTGCACAATACACCGGATTATATTCACCCAAGTGATGCGCGTATAACGCGTTCAGGGTCAAAGGAACTTCCTTTTCGTCGAGCAAGTTTTTCAACACCCTAGGCGATGAACCTAATCGTTGTAGTGTAGTATTGGGTAAGCCTCGGGTATTGATATCGTTCTCTAGGGGAATAGGAATGCTAGTGAGAAGTGTACTACGCTAAGGTTGAGGTTGAGGAAGATTATTTTTTATCTTTTTTATATTTTTTAGAAAGCTAAGGGTAAAATCTTGGGGTTTAGATTTGGGGGTTTTGGTACTTCTACCAATTACTTTTACTATCTAATTATCTAAACTAATGGGTAGTCTATGTCTATTGATGTGTGCTCGTATGATGATTAGAAAATGTGTCTACCTAGATACTATTACTCCCTAGTTATCTTTTATTGATGGTTGAATTGTCACGTCCTTATTCTTAACGCGTTGTGTTTTCTAAGGTAGTAGGGTATGCGTTTTTCCCTAACTCTTTGAGACTACCTTAAGGTTATTGCCTACGAAATCTCTAGGTTTCATAAACTAACTCTAAGGTTATCTTTGGATTTTTAGCCTACAATTCCGTTACGTGATTTATAAGCTAAGGTTCACAAAGATTACTCAAGCATTCAAACACAACGATGGCCTAATGCATACCTAAGCCAATTACAATTAAGATAAGAGACAACCAATCAATAATTAATAACTAGGTTTCATAGATCTAAGCAAACACACAAGAAATTTAGCCGGACATGTTAAACACACAACAATACACACATACAATCGAAGACATAATGAAATCAATGAAGTAAAACACTTATCTTGATGTAAAATAGGGTATGAGAACCCTAAGATACTATCCAAACCGGACCAAAGTCATTTTACGTTTTTACTCCACAAGTATACCTCCTCAAATTCTAAAAATTCAATTTCTATATATAGTTTTACAACTGCGACGGCGTCGCCTTATAGGTGGGACGCCGTCAGATCGCCGTCATTAGGGTTTTGTCTTGGCCAAGTAATAGTTGGGACGGCGTCACGTTATGGTTGTGACGCCGTCAGTCTTCAGTAGTGACGTCGTTTGAATCTGGATCTAGGCCGTCTGAGAAGAAAAGTCTTCATGACGACCTTACTCTTCAAATCGGCGCCGTCGGTGTAATTTAGCAAAAGTCTACATAGTCGTCACAAATTTAATTACGTTAGAGAGGGATGGCATTGTGACAATTCCTTGAATGTCTTTGATCTTGAATGTCTTCATATATTCACTCATTTTCGTCCAAATATGGATCATTCCAACATTTTGCTTCCAAGTGACCTAAAAAGTGAAAAGGAACGAAATTAAACAGTAACAGATTTAAAAGTGGGCAATTAAGAGCTTAAATGACCCTTTAAAAGTGTACGTAAACACAAATCATGTATTTAAATTAAGCGAGTAAAGTATTTCCAAGAATGTATAACGACTTATAGTACTATCAATATCTCTCTGACAGTATAGAGCATTGTGTAGGTATGTAAACACAAATCATGTATTTAAATTAAGCGAGTAAAGTATTTCCAAGAATGTATAACGAAATCATGTATAACGCAATCAAGTATAATGCAATCATGTATAAATGCAATCAAGTATACAGCAATCAAATGCAATCAAGTATAAAGGTTTTGAGTATTTGTAAAAGTAAAAGCAAGTAGTTGAGCATGTATCTCCCCCAAAGAGTTTATAAAGTAATTAAACGAGTAAAAGTAGGGTTACGAACTCACCATGAGTTATGATATCAAATATATAGCAAGAACGATGGATATGCCGTGAGCACTTCTACGAGCAACCTAGAATATGGTATGTCTTAGTGTATGGAATAATGATGCAAAAGTATAGCAAGCCTATATACGTCCTTATATTGATCATGATGTAGTACATGGTAGTTGTGTATGTCTTTAATATAAATGGTCTAGTTGTGAAAACATGTTTAGTTTATATATATCGTACTACCGTTCGGGCCATCATAATCTAGAGGTCATGCAGTAAACGTTCAAGGAGCCAGGACACTTTAATTCGTCAATCCACAACTCGTCGATCCATTTACCCAAATGAAACCCCTCACATGAAGTTCCCTAGTGTTGTAGTACTCTATTTGTAAAACATGTATAATAGTTATAATGATTTTGGTTTAGAAAGTCTTGAGGTCTTAGCCGTGGCCTTGCCGTGGCTTTGGTCTTGGCTACCATAACTTTGAGATCTCAACCTTGGCCTTAGCCGCGTTTGTGATCTCAGCCCTAGGCCTTTAGGCCATTTGGTTTTCCTTAGTCGTGACAAAATACATGGTCTTTTAGATACATAAGGGGCTTTTAAGATTTTGAAAAAACATATCATTTGTTATGCATTTTCAGGACTCGAGCTTCTTTGTTTAGGCATTCCGGACAACTTTCGTATTTTAAAGTTTTAATGAAACGAACCAGAAGGGCCTCGTTCAAAACGGACAGCTGCTTAACAGCTTGTTTTAGGCAATTTCGGTGTTTTGGTTTCGCTAACTTCTTTTGGCCGTATCTTTTGACTCGTGTACTCATTTTGGGTGATTCAAATTGCTACGTTTTCCTTGTAACACCCTATTTAACTGTAGGCACTTGCCAAAGGTCATAGATACATATTTCTAGTCGTTTATCATAGCATAAAGTCACTAGTTTACTTGTTTTACTAGTTTGATAACATAAAACGATATATAAGCTTAGGCTTTGTATTAGAGATTTGTACATCATGAACCAATATAACTAGACATATATAGCATATAACAAGTATGAAATCAAGTAAGAATAAAATGCTTAAGTCTTACAACTTTTGGCCTTAATGAAAAGGAAAATCATGAACTAGGACAGGATCTAAACCCTTCAATCAAAAACCCTAGCTTCCAATCTTTCAACACAACTCTTGATAACCCTTGATAACCTTGATATAGGGTTAATATACAAAAGTGTTACTAAACTTTCAAAAAAATTTGTCCTAAGTCACTAATGTTTGTATTTTGTCATCTAGGTTACTATACTTCACGGGTTTTTCACATATGCTACTAAACCTTTTTATAAGTGTCACCCTAGTCACTCGAAGGATTGGTAACCGTTGTGGCACATAACGTTACTAAACCTATACAAACAAGTCACTAAACTTTGCGAAAATTTTGTCTTAAGCCACTAATGTTTCATTCCTGTCATATAAGGTACTAAACTTTGCTAAAAATTTGTCCTAAGTCACTAATGAAAAATTTGTCCTAAGTCACGAGTTGTGGCACATGTTCCTGAACCTTTAAAATTTTACGTTTTATACGATTTTATACACCTTTTATATGTTTTAATTCATTTTATATCGTTTTTGTTTGTTTTTTACGCTTTTGTCCGTTTTTATCGTTTTGTCGTTTTTGTCCCATTTTCGTTTTTATCGTTTTGTATTTTTGTCATTTTCGTCTTTTATCGTTTTATGTTTTCATCGTTTTTACGTTTTTGTCGTTTTATATGGTTTGTACATTTTTTATCGTTTTTTTTTCTTTGTTTTTTATTAGATCCGTTTTTATACGTTTTTTTATCGTTTTAGTCCATTTTCTTATGTTTTCCCGTTTTCTATGTTTCATTCGTTTCGTCCCTTTTATGTTTGAAAACATAAGAAAATAGGCGAAAACGTAGAAGAAAAACGTATAAAACTGATGAAACGAATAAAAACGGATGAAACGAAAAAGCATATAAATAATGTATAAAAGCATATAAAACGGATATAAAATGGATGAAAACATAAAAACGATAAATGCGACGTAAAAATGGGACAAAATGGTCGACGAAAACGATATAAAATGGACAAAACGTAAAAACAAACAAAAGCGTATAAAGCGAATGAAAATGAATAAAAACGTATAAAAGGTGTATAAAATTGTATAAAACGTATAATTTTAATGGTTCAGTAACATGTGCCACAACTCGTGACTTAGGACAAATTTTTCATTAGTGACCTGGGACAAATTTTTCGCAAAGTTTAGTACCTTAGATGACAGGAATGAAACATTAGTGACTTAGGACAAATTTTTCGCAAAGTTTAGTACCTTAGATAACATGTGACACAACTCGGTGTGTATACCTTAACCGGTAACAACCGGTTGTCTCACTATTGGTATCCAAGATAACCGGTTACGTAAAGTATAGTAACCTAGATGACAGAAGATAAACATTAGTGACTTAGGACAAATTTTTTTGAAAGTTTAGTAACTTTTTTGTATATTAACCCCCTTGATATAACCTTGTGAAAAACCTTCTTAGCTCAACCCTTGTAGCCTTGTGTAGCTCCTAATTCAACCATGGAATCACCAAAAGAACGCTAGAACTAGGTAGAGAGCACTTAGGTCTTTAACTTTGTAGTATAACTTGTTGCTTGAATTCAAAAGATGAATGTTGTATGGTGATGGTGGTGTTTGAAAATGGAGAGGGAAAGGAAGAGATGAGATGAGTTTTCTAGTAAATGAATGTGTTTATATAGGACTTTAGGATGGTTACTTAGTTGTTAAGTTTACTTAAATATGTATAAGTCTTCCTTTGTAAGTTTCCTAGCCTTATCTTGATGACACATACAAATAAAATGCCCCATGTGCCTAAGAATTTCGTTCAATGCCTATCTTGGATGACTAGATGGATAAACTTTGGTCTTATCTAGTTTACGGAGTGAGTTTTGGTCCCGTTAATCGCTAACTGTAAGTCGTTAGGTCACGAAACTTGAAACCGGGTATCCTAAAAATATGAATCTTATAAATATGTTAAAACTTATCAATATACTCTATATAAGCATATTAGATGAGTGATACATTCTATCGTGTTGCCTAAACGCTGCTAAAACTGGAAACGTAGGCTTAAAACACGTAAATCGCGTAAAACGCAGAACTAGAAAACGTAAAAATTCCAAAACTTATGAAAATGTCACGGAAGGTGAAAAACTTATATTTCTCTTATTTTTAATGTTTAAGGACATATCGGGATTCCTAAATGTCGTTTAAACCTAAACGTAAATCTCAGACATGGTTTCGTGAAATTTGCAAAAATGACCCGACGAGTGTTAAATTCTTGGGTTATTACTAAAATAAATTGACTTACAAGAATGTAAAATAAAAATTTGGATGATGAATAGTAAAAAGTGAATAGCAACAATGAATAGTAAAAATGAATAGTGACCTGAAAATGCGAATTGTTAAAGTACATACCCCTTAAAAGAAATTACGTCCCGAAATTTAATGTATCTAGGTTTCTCATCTACAAAGGCACGAATAAAGCTAAATTGTGTACTAGAATAGAACAATGTGGTAGGATAAGGCACGTACTCGTTACGTATTGCGGGCTTCCTTAGTACCTAAATAGTATGCTCGACCCCGAGGCAGACTAACATTGACTCTATGGTTTGGGTTATTTCCTTCAAGCATTACGGCTAAAGTCTGGTTATCCAGCACTTGTCTCTGTGCCCCATTCAACTTAGGACAATTAATTCGGAAGTGGTTTGGGCTGTTACACTCATAGCATGTCTTTTGGTTGTTTCTCATATTGACCGTATTCACCGACGCTACACACCTATTTGCAAAATCGCCCAACTGATTGCAATTTGTACACACACGGCAGGGCTGAGACTTTTGATGATGATAAGCACATTTTACACATTTGGGTGATGTACCCTCATAATGTCTCTGACTATAAACAGTAGCCGCAAATCCTCTTTCCCCTTGTTATCAACCATTGTACCCATTTGCTCGACTGATTCACCCGCTCCCTGCCTTTTATCATTGTTCTTCAAAGCTCCATTCCTAACCATCTCATCTGTTAAGGTCCCTGCTCTTAGTATCGAACTTTGAATTGTAGAAGGCTCGGTTGTTTTACTCTCCCACGAATGTCGAGAAAAAGACCATAGATGTTCCTCTCAATCCTCTTGGATTCAGGGGTAACCAGATGAGGAACTAGTTTGGCTAATTCATGAAACTCATCTGTGTAGGCTGCATGACCAACACCCCCATAGAGTGATGATAAAGTTCATCTTCCAGCTTTTGCATCTCATTATCCGGGCAGTACTCCTCTTTCAGCAGTGCTTTAAAGTCGTCCCATGTCATTCCTACAGTTGCTTCTCTTCCCCTAGCTTGAATCTACGTGTTTCACCATGTCAATGCCTTTCCTGACATCAAGCACGCGACATATTTCACCCTTTGGTGGATTGCACAGTTACTGATGTCGATCATTGACTCCATCTTCACGACCCATCGTGTATATGCCAATGTACCTCCTTTACCATCAAATTCAATTGGCTTATGTTGGGATACAGAAAGTCAAAGTGCTGAAGAGTTAAAGTGCTGAAGATTAACAAAGTACTGCAGAAAGACAAAGTGCTGAAGAAGACAAAGTACTGCTAAGTAAAAGTCAAAGTACTGCTTATTCATCAAAGTACTGCAAAGCTTAAAGTCGGTTGTAATTGATTAATAGATGGAAAGTGATGTTTATCTAGAACTTTCTATGTATAGTTTACTTGACGTACAAGGATAAGAATTGTAAACCGATTAGGGTTATCCTTGAGCCTATAAAAGGACCCCTAGATTGGCATTAGAGATATATGTTTTTAGAATCCTAAAGTACGATCATTATTTAGAGGTTTAGAGTTGTTAAAGAATCTGAATAATAAAGCAGTTTTAGAGTTATTAATAAAGTTAAATCTTTTTAGCTTTGTTAAGTAAATTCCACGTACTTAATAGAGATTACTCAGTGTTTTCATTGTTAATAACTTAGGATTTATCTGAGGTTATTAAACCCTTAACAAGCTATTTAAGTTAGTTTGGTTGGAGTACATCGATCCAATAAGTGGTATCAGAGCTTGTGTGGAAACTCTGACTAAGAAGAAACCCTAAAACCTAGTTAACAAAACCTAAATATGTCGACTGAAGCTGTTCTACCACCATCCATCACCTCACTCAGGATACCCATCATTAAGAAAGGAGAATACGACCTATGGAGCATGAAGATGAGGCAGTACATTGCAATTACAGACCATGCACTGTGGAATGTAATTGTCAATGGTAATGAAGTTGTTCCAGAACCTATTGATATTCTTGGACAACCCAAAGCACCTAAGGCAGTCTTACCAGCAGCAACAATAAGGGATCAAGAGAAGGCACTCAACATTCTCTTATATGCCATTCCAGATGGTCATCTACTCAAGTTCCATGATGCTAAAGCTGCAAAGCAACTCTGGGCTGCTCTCAAGACAAGGTTTGGAGGTAATGATGCTTCTAAGAAGATGCATAGAAATCTGTTGAAGCAGCAATTTGAAACATTCACAGTTGGAGAAAGAGAAGGCCTTGATGCTGCTTATGACAGATTTCAAAACCTTCTCAGTATGCTGGAGTTATACAAAGCAGAGGTTTCACTTGAAGATGCTAATCTTAAGTTCTTAAGAAGTTTGCCATCGTCATGGCATGTGATTGCTACAATTATCAGAGGACAACCTGGTTTGGATGTCATGGACTTTGATGATCTTTACAATCATCTGAAGGTGTATGAGCATGAGATGAATGGCCAAACTAGTTCAAAGTCTCACAGTATAGCCTTTTTGACATCTGAAAAGAGATGCAGTACTTCAACTAAAAGTAATGCTTCTCCTACTCAAAGTAGTGTTGCTCAAAATACTGTTGCTTATCTTACTCCCACCTTTGCTCAGCAAGCCACACCAACACATACCATCCACTCAGATGAAGTCGTATGCTCTTTCTTTGTACATCAAGCTTCTTTACCTGTCACTTATGAAGAGGATCTCTCACAGATTAAAGAGGATGCTCTTGAAGAAATTGATATCAGGTGGCAAGTTGCTATGATCACTTCAAGGATCAAGAAGTATATGAGGAAGACAGGAAAAAGCATTGACTTCAAACCAAAACAGGGAATTACTTT
This sequence comes from Chrysanthemum makinoi, assembly GCA_910596185.1. Lineage (NCBI taxonomy): Eukaryota > Viridiplantae > Streptophyta > Magnoliopsida > Asterales > Asteraceae > Chrysanthemum > Chrysanthemum makinoi. The sequence goes on from OU343224.1 coordinate 271,131,075, forward strand.
TAACAAATCCAAAATTGAATGCTTCAATTGTCAAAAGACTGGACACTTTGCAGGGAATGCAGGTTTACTAAATATCAAGCAAACAGGATAACTGAGAAACCAAAGCTAGAGCTTAAAGAAATTCCTATAACTGAAACAAAAGCTTTGGTTGCTCAAGAGAGTTTATCGAGGTTGACTGAGTCTGAGTTTGATGATGAGCCAGTAACTTATTGTATGGTAGCTGTGGAGGAGTCAGTGAAAGAGTTTGATTGGAGCACAACTTTTGATGAGGAACTTGAACATGCTGCTTTGGAATCCAGAGATGGTCTAGGAAGCTTTGATTGGAGCATGGAGAGTGAAGATGATCCTGTTCTACTTGCTATGATGGCTATTTCACCAAGTTCACCCCTATCTCTGAGGTATGTTCCAATTGTCATGACTTTTATCAAAAAGTACTGAATAGTTATGTGGCTGAAAGAGATAAGCGTATAACGGCTAGGTGAGGTAGCGGTTATGAAATAACCTTAGAGTCAATGGAAGCCAAAATAATAACACATGAAAATAATGAAATGGCTTGGGCAGAAAAGTATGAACAACAGGACTATCCGTTGAAATTAAGTGAATGGAAGTTAAACTGTAAGATCTCTGAAATTGAGAAACTAACTAAAGAGAGAGATGAATTGCTAGAAAAATTTGCTGCTTGGAGACAATCAGGTCTTTCTCATGTCACTTATGTTGAAAAACAGAGAAGAGCTTACATTAAAACTGGCCTAGGTTTTGGTATGGACTTTAATAGTATAGAAAACCCACCTAGTGATCAGGATGAATGTGATTTTGAGGATATAACCACTAGTGATGATGAGCTCATTAATTATGTAGACACATCTAGTAATGAGGACTCAATTAGTGAAACACCTCCTGAATATAAGAAAGACAAAGGTTATCATGCTGTTCCACATCCCACTGGTAGTCATCAACCTCTTAGGCCTGATGTTTCTTGTTTTGGTGTAGACAACTTAGAGTTTAGGAAGAAACTTAAAGGTCAATCTAGGTCTGAAACCTCAAAAGAAACTGTTGAATCACCTAAGGTAGATGATGTTAAAAGCCAAGCAGTACTTTCACCCCAAAGTACTGCTACACCTCAAAGTACTGCTACACCTTCAGCATTACCTTTAAGAAAACCTTTTCAACATACTGCTTAACCTTTTTGGGATAATTTTGGTCAAAACAGTTTTCATCATTCACCTAGAAGACTGGATAGGTTTGGTCATACACATAGAAGAAGAAACTTTGGAATTACCGATCAAAAACTATGTTTTGTTTGTTTTAGTCCTAATCATTTGATTAAGGACTGTGACTTACATTCAGAGTACTTAAGTAAGTTCCCAAAGAACATAATTGACAACCAAAAACCAAGGGAGACTAGACCAGCTTGGAATCATTCACATAGGGTTACCCATAGAAACTTCTCGCCAGACTATAGGTACCCTCACCAGAGAATACCTTTTTCAAAACCTCCAGTACCTTCAAATACTTTCCAAGGTACTGCTAAGCCAAGAACAGTACTTTCTCAAAGTATTGCTCAGTTTTCACCAAACACCTTTTGGAATAGGAACCCTAGGAGATCTAAATACTATCAATCTAGAAGGCATTACAACTCCAAGAAAGTAGTTAGATCTAGAGACTCTTCACCAGAAGTTAAAACTCAATGGGTTAAGAAAGAAAGTACTGATGATGAACAAACAGTACTTTCAACAAGTACTGCTGAAACAGTGATTTTTGATAAAGATGATTTTATTGAAAAAGAAAAGGAGGTTTTTGTTGAAAAAGAAAGTTTTGTTGAAAATCCACCACAAGTTTTGAAACAAAAGATAATACTTGATTCTTTCTGCAAAAACTGTGAAGATTACATACTTAAGGAATTTGAGTATGTTACTCCACAAGGGGAACAAAAGTCAGTAATGGCTTGGGTTCCTACAAGACACTAACTTCTTTATCTTTGTGCAGGGCAACCCAGAAGCGGAGCTTAAAGATCATCTTATTGTGGATAGTGGTTGCTCTGGAAGCATGACAGGAGATAAGGATATTCATCGGATTTTAGGCCATATTGTAGAGGAAGAGTTGCATTTGGGAATGATGCTAGTGGAGGAAGAATTAGCGGAAAAGGAACCATCAAGACAGGAAGCATAGATTTTGAGAATGTTAGATATGTGAAGGAGCTCAAGTTCAACCTTTTGTCAGTCTCTCAAATATGTGACAAAAAGCATCCTGTGTTATTCACTGACACAGAATGTCTCATACTTTCACCTGAATTCAAGCTTGATGATGATAACTTGGTGATACTCAAAGTACCAAGAACTAATGATGTGTATAGTTTGGATATGAAGAGTCTTCACTCTTCTGAAAGAGCTACATGTTTAGTAGCAAAGGCATCACTTGAAGAAGCACGTCAGTGGCATAGGAGATTAGGCCATGTGAATTACAAGAATATCAACAAATTGGTCAAAGGAAATTTAGTTAGAGGTTTACCTTCAAAGACTTACAAGAATGATCACTCCTGTTTGGCGTGCAAAAAGGGTAAACAACATAAAGCTTCATGCAAGAAGCTTGAGGAAAGGACTGTTAGAGAACCATTAGAGCTGTTACATATGGATCTATTTGGTCCTATTTCTGTTACAAGTTTGAACAAGAAAAAGTACTGCTTAGTAGTGACAGATGATTGCAGTAGATTCAATTGGGTATTTTTCTTGGGATTTAAAGATGATACTTTTGATGCTATTCATGATCTTATTATAGCACTTGAAAATCAACTGAGACTGAAAGTTAGAGGCATTAGATGTGATAATGGGACTGAATTCAAGAACAAGCTTATGGATGAGTTTTGTGCCAACAAAGGGATCAAGGGGGAGTTCAGCATTGCAAGAACACCACAGCAGAATGGTGTTGCAGAGAGAAAGAATAGGACTTTGATTGAAGCAGCCAGAACAATGCTTGCAGACGCACACTTACCTATTCAATTCGGCTGAAGCGTAAGTACTGCTTGCTATGTACTTAACAGAGTATCAGTCACCAAACAATAGATGAAGACACCTTATGAGTTGTTGATGGGAAACAAACCTAATATTCGTTTTATGAAGCCTTTTGGATGCCCTCTCACTATTCTTAATACAATTGATAATCTGGGTAAGTTTGATGGCTTGTCAGAAGAAGGTTATTTATTGGGATTCTGCACCAACAACAAGGGATTTAGAGCGTACAACAGAGTCACCAAGAAGGTTCAAGATTGTCTTCATGTTGAGTTTTTAGAAGATCAAGAAAATCAGAAGGGTAAAGGTCCTGATTGGATGTTTGATCTTGAAGTTTTAACTCCTTCAATGAATTATGGTCCTGTTAGAGAAGAGAATCAACCTGTACACAATGGAGAAGAGGTACAGTATGTTGTTCATGGAGTCCATATTAGACCTGATGTTGTTCAAGATGAAGAACCTAAAACTGTTGAGATAGAGAAAAGTATTGATGAGCCAAAATCCTCATTGTCTGCTGAGGATCAAGCTATTCAAGATGAACTTAACCATACGCTTTTTCAAGATGTTCAAGCACACTCTTATAGTGATGATCAAAGAAGAGCTTATGAGGAAGCAAAGAAAAAGAACAAGACTGCAGAGTTCACTCACAGTACTTTGGATGACAGTACTTTGGACCAAAGTACTGCTGCACCTGTTAACAGCACTTTGGATGATTTGGATGATCCTACCATGCCTGGCTTAGAAGATACTGATGATGAGTTTGAAGATGAAGGTATTTTCTTAGATTCCAATGAAGATGCTGATTTCACTAATTTGGGTGATAATTATGGAGTTCTACAGTCTCTTATCTTAAGAATTCATAAAAATCATCCTACTGATCAAATCATTGGTCCTTCTACTTCTGGAGTGATGACAAGACACAAAGCTAAGAGTTTTACTAAACCTCATAATGCTTTACTTAGCTTTGTCTATAAACAAAATAGGCTGAATCATAAGGACCATCAAACATGCCTGTTTACTTGCTTTATCTCTCAAGAAGAACCCAAGAATATTGCTCAAGCATTGACTAAAGAAAGTTGGGTTGAAGCTATGCAAGAAGAACTGCTTCAATTCAGACTTCAAGAAGTTTGGGTATTATGTGATCTTCCTGATGGAAAGAAGGTCATTGGTACAAGATGGGTGTTCAAAGTCAAGAGAGATGAAAGAGGAAATGTTATCAAGAACAAGGCAAGATTAGTTGCACAAGGCTACAGACAAGAAGAAGGAGTAGATTATGATGAAGTATTTGCTCCTGTAGCAAGGATTGAAGCAATTCGAATTTTCCTTGCTTTTGCATCATATATGGGATTCCAGGTTTATCAAATGGATGTCAAAAGTGCCTTTTTATATGGCAAGATTACAGAGGAAGTATATGTCAAACAACCTCATGGTTTTGAAGATCCTAAACATTCAAACAAAGTCTACAAAGTTGTTAAGGCTCTTTATGGCTTACATCAAGCACCTAGAGCTTGGTATGAAAGGCTCTCTACCTTTTTATTGCAACATGGTTACAGGAGAGGAGCTATAGATACAACTTTTTTTATCAAGAGAGATAAGAAGGATATCATGCTAGTTCAAGTGTATGTAGATGATATCATATTTGGAGCTACCAAACAATCTATGGTCAAGGAGTTTGAGAAGCTGATGCAGAATGAATTTCAAATGAGTTCAATGGGTGAGTAAACTTTCTTTTTCGGACTTCAAGTTAAGCAGTCAAAAGAGGGAATTTTCATAAGTCAAGACAAGTATGTAGCTGACATACCTCAGAAGTTCAATTTTGATGCAATGAATCCTGTTACTACACCTATTAAATCTATCAACTCATTGGGCAAGGATGAAGATGGACAACCAGTTGAAGTCAAGTTATACAGATCAATGATTGGTGTCTTATGTATCTTACTGCATCAAGGCCTGATATCATGTTTCTCTGTTTGTTTATGTACAAGATATAAAGTCTCACCAAAGATCTCTCATATGAATGTAGTGAAGAGAATTTTTAGTTATTTGAAACAACAACCTAAGTTGGGGTTGTGGTATCCAAAGGATTCACCTTTTCACTTAGAAGCTTTTTCAGATAGTGATTATGCAGGTGATAACTATGATAGAAGATCAACCACTCGAGGATACCAATATCTTGGAAGAATATTAGTTTCATGGCAGTGTAAGAAGAAAACTATTGCAGGAACATCCTCTCTTGAGGCGAGAATATGTGGTCATTTGCAAGTGTTACAAGTTTTGTAGATGCAAAATCAACTCTTGGACTATGGGTTCAATTTCAAGAATACTCCTATCAATATTGATAATGAGAGTACAATCTATATTGTCAAGAATCTAGTTTATCATTCCAAGACCAAACACATTCAAATTAGGCACCACTTCATCAGAGATTGTTATGAGCATAGGCTCATTAATATTGTCAAGGTGCATACAGATGATAATGTAGCTGATTTACTCACCAAATGATTTGATGTTTCAAGATTTAATCACTTGGTGGTGAGTATTGGAATGATTAATTATTAAGCTACATTTAAGGGGAGGACTATTTAGTGTAAGTATAGTCCTATGCATTGCTTGAGGGGAGGATATTCATGTTTATTTGCTGTATTTTCTATTGTAAAGAGGAGAATGGAAAAGTACGCTTTTGTTTTATGAAAGTCTTGCTTGGAAAGTAATCTTGCACACGTGGAAAGAATGTTTGTCGTATCAAAGTCTTGTTCCAACGGTAATATTGAGGGGTAACTACTACTAGCGGTGACTTTGTTATTAATGGATGTGATTTTTTAAATCTTACCTATAAATAACTACTCTCCGAATTTCCCTCTCATATTGATACCTTATAATGTTTTCCATATTTCTCTCTTTCACCTATATTATTCATCATATCACTTTCTGTGTAAACATATCATCAATGGCAAATCGTACTACAGTTTCAAAACACAACATGGTGGTGAATTTAGACAAGACTGAAGTTAATGTGATCTTTCATGATATCATTGATTTTCTCACTGGGTCACCGATTAGTTATTCGCTTTTAGTGGAACCAGATATCATTGAGCCCTGGATTCAACAATTTTGGGAAACTGCTAGGGTTCATATGGAGAATAATGATTCGTATATTCAAGCTAAAGTTGCTGGGCTGTTGGTTCAAGCCTCAATTCGTGAAGATTTATTGTTTGATGATGACGAAGGGGCTGTTCGTTTTGATAAGCAACTGATTTGGGATACATCTAGGGACATTGGATATGAAGGGTCTTTAACTGAACAAACATTCAAGAAACCCTTATTTTGTCCTCACCGGAAGTATTTAGTTCATGTATTGCTTCATTGTATTAGTGCTAAAAGTACATCATGGGAGCAATTTGGGTCTAACATAGCATCTACTATACTGGGATTGGCTACAAATTGCATTTTCAACTTTTCAAGGCTAATCCTAGATGGAATGCTTTCACACATCTCTCATGGTTCAAGATGGTTGATGTATCCAAGGTTTATTCAAGTGTTCCTGAACAAACAACTTGCAGATGTACCAAAGCCTACCAATCTACTACCTGTTGTGGTGCAACCCACCAAGATTTTCACTTTTATGGCTAGGAAAAGTGATCTATTCACTGGAAGGCATACTCCATTAACCACTTCTATGATGGAGGTTGTTCAAGCGTCGAGATCTTTGCAGAGGATGATGACAGAGAAGGTACTGCATCACAGGGTATTGCATCACAAGGAACTGCTTCGCAAAGTACTGAAGTTCAAGAAGATGTTGCAGTTTCACCTCCACCATCTCCACAAGTCTCTGTTCCTGCTTCTCAACAAGAAGAACATTCACCAACTAGAGGAGCTGAAGAAGCTATGGAGCCTGAGGGTACAACTCTAAACAACTATGCTTTATCAAGAGAATTGACAAGATTGAAGAAATCTTTTGAAGATCAGGCTACTCAGATTAAGAAGTTGAAGCTTAAGTTTAGAAGACTCAAGAATTTTGTCTGGCCATTGGTTCAACATCATTGTCTATGGGTCAAGTCTCAAAGAAAGCAAGGCAGGCCATTTAGGCAATTTAAGAAGACAACCAAAGGCAGAAAGGTTCAACAACAATCATCTTCATTCCAATTGGGGAGGAAATTGGAAGATACGAATTTGAATGAAGAAGCTGAAGCTGAACCTCAAGGTACTGATGTTCAACCTCAAGGTACTGAAGAGCAGGTTAATATTGAAAGTACTAAGGAAGAAAGCACTAGAGTTAAAAGTATTGATGATCAAGGTACTGCTGATCAAAGTACTGCTTTTCAAGGAACCTACATGCAAGAGTTAATTACACCAAGACTGTTAAATTTTGAAGAGGAAGTTGGTCCTTCAACTGTTTTAACTGAAGAAGAAGCTGGTCCTTCAACTATCATACCAGAAAAGGAAGCTGATACACCCAAACCTATACATACTGCAAGTGATGATGAAACCATTGCTTAGATCTTGCATGATTTATCAAGGCCAAGGGGTGTTAGCATTCCAGGAATTACAGAAGAACAACCAAGAACTTCTCAACCTTCTATAGATCCAAAAGATAAAGGAAAAGGTAAGTTGGTAGAAACAAAGAAGAAAAAGAAACCTACTTTAGCACAGATAAGGGCTGCTCAAATTGCTATGAATGAGGCGACTAGAAAGTTTCAAGTTGAATTGAATGCTAAGGATAGAGAAGCTAAGGAAATTGAAGAAGCTAAGAATAGAGAAGCAACTAAGAAATTGCAAGAAGAATTGAATGCTGAAGCTGCTGAAACATTACAATCACCTATTCCTATTTCTGCTTTACCAAGAAGACCAAATCTTGCTAAGGAAAGGAATGCAATGATGGCTTATTTAAAGAAGCAAGGATATATTGGATTGAATAAGTTGAAGTATGTTGAGATGAAAGGTTTATATGAAGCTGTTAGAGAAGATTATCAGAAACAAGTTGATAGTATCAAAGATTATAAAGATGATGATGCTCAGAAAGAAGAAGAAAGAAAAGGAAGCTTAAAAAGAAAAAGAACAACTGAAGTTAAAGATCAATAGTTGTCAAAGAAAGTTGAATTAAGATCTAAAACAAATGATGAACTGAGGAATTACTTAAGGATTGTAGATTTTGAGTATTCTAAAGATGATGCTAAAATGAAGATGAACAAATCTCCAATAACTACTTTTGAAGTTGTAAAGTCAAAGGATGGAAGTTATCTGATGTTTTACAGAGAAGATGAAAGCTTCAAGGTGTTCAATATGCTATGGGATTTATTGCATATAATAGATAGAGTGGATTTATTTCATTTATATCATGTGGTGCGAGAATATTTTGAACACAATCCATCAGAAGGATTTGGTTTAATCTTGCTTGGAGATCTCACAACTGTTTGGGAAACTGAAGAAACAAGTACTGCTGATATTTGGAAAAACCAAGAAGATTGAGAGATTACTTGCTGGAGATTCTTTGAAGAATCTGGAGTGCATGTTTTAGAGTTAGAAGACGGGACTATGATTCACATGTTAGCAGATAGAAGATATCCTCTTACATTAGATCTCATGAGGAGGATGCTGGAGCATGGAATGGAAGTTGAAGAAGATAATGAAACTGCACTTATGGTCATCAAATTGTTTATCAGATGGACTGCTATGGCTGATGATGATGAATAACTGGTATGTATCTAAAATTGATTAAATTTTTGATATATCAGTACTTTATTCAAAGTACTGCTGGTCAAACAGTACTTTCACTAAAGTACTGCTTGCAATTTTAAAACCGTTAATGATTTTTAGAAAACTTTTGTTAAGTGTTAAATATTTTGAAACAAAGGTTAAAAGAAATAAATGGTTTTGAGATGGTAACATGATAACGCTACACGCGTCGTTCGGGGTCATAGGAAATTCTTTTTCGTCGAGCAAGTTTTTCAACACCCTAGGCAGTGAACCTAATCGTTGTAGTGTAGTATTAGGGTAAGCCACGGGAATTGATATCGTTCTCTAGGGGAATAGGAATGCTAATGAGGAGTAACTACGCTAAGGTTGGGGTTGAGGAAGATTATTTTTGTGTTTTTTATATTTTTTAGGAAATGGAAAGGTACGAATCTCGGGGTTTGGATTTGGGGGGGTTGGTATTTCTACCGATTACTCTATTATCTAATTATCTAATTAACTAAGGTGAGGGTAGTCTATGTCTAATTAATGTGTGCTCGTATGATAGTTTAAGAATGTGTTTACTTAGGTTGTATTACTCCTTAATTATCTCCTATTGATGGTTGAATTGTCACGTCCTTATTCCTAATCGCGTTGTGTGTCTAAGGTCATAGGGTATGCGTTTATCCCTAACTCTTTGAAACTACCAAAGGGTCTCGTCTACAAAATCTCTAGGATTTATAAACTCTAACTCTAAGGTACTCTTTGGATGGTTTAGCCTACAACTACTCTAGGTGTTATAGTCTAAGGTTCGCAAAGATTAATCAAGCATTAACTACACAACGAATGACCTATCGCATTACTAGATCATTAACAATTAAGATAAGAGACAACCAATCAATATTCAATAGTTAAGTTTCATATTCCCTAAGCAAACACACAAGTAAATTAGCCGGACATGGAGAACATGCAAGCATACACACAAATAATTCAAGACATAATTGAATTAATGAAGTAAAACACTTATCTTGATGTAAGATAGGGTTCCCTAAAATACTGTACAACACAGCCTTGGTTTGGTTTAGGTTTTTACTCCCAAAAGACTACACACTGAATAATGAAAAATTCGGATTCTATATATAAGATTACATTTGCGACGGCGTCACCTTATGATTTGTGACGCTATCGGTTCGCCGTCATTAGGGTTTTGTCTTCAGCTTCTGACGCCTTCTGGATCAAATCTAGGCCGTCTGAGTTGCGACGACCTATTCTTTTAAAGCCTGACACCGTCACTTGAAAATAAGCAATTTGGCTACTGTATCGTCACAACATGTGCTCGACGGCGTTGCGGGTAACACCTGACGCTGTCCCCTTGTATTTCAGCAGCTTGAGTGTCTCGATTCTTGACTTTGGCCATTTTCTTCATATATTCGCCCCTTTTCGTCCGAATAAGTGTCATTCCAGCAATTTGCCTTCAAGAGACCTAAAAAGTGAAAAGGAACGATATTAAGTAATAACGGATACAAAAGTGATCAAATAAGGGCTTAAATGACCCCTCAAAAAGGTACATTTTAAAACCTTATCAAATATCCCTACACTTGGTATTTGCTTGTCCTCAAGTAAATGTGCTTTTAGCCAATTAATTTATAAGTTAGGGGTCATGAAGCATTGGTTTAAAACAATCCACAACACATATAAGCCCCGCAAAAGTCATAACAAGCACAGAAATTACATACTACCACCTTACATGGGGTATTTGGGTACTCACATCTCTCGGGTGTATATGAAATATAACAAGTTGGAAATGGAAGATAAACACTCATGAACCGGTCCTAGTACATAGATTACCATAAGCTTGAGACTAGATCAAACCTCCATCGCTTTGGCGTAAGCACCTAGGAAAGACTATCAAAGAGGTCTTTTAAAGGGTTGTAATGTTAGGCTTACGGTAGGGAAACAAAGGGTTTGGTGGGATAGGCTATTTAGTGATGGCAAGTCAAAAATCTTTATGTTACAAGCATACGAAGAATGGCGTTGCTAAGCCAAGACTCGACAATCTAAACTCTAGATAACTGAAACACACAAACATAAATTTAAAGGATAGATGTAGGATGGTAGCCCGTATGGTTTTTTTTTTCACACTCTTTTTTTTTTCTTTTTCTCTTTTTCTATTTTTTTTTCGATTTTTTTTTGTGCATACACTTTTACTCTACCATCCTCTACGGTAACATCAAAATGATAGGGATTTATAGGAACATCCATACACTTGAGTTTTTATTACTCAAACACTAATTTGTCCCGAATTAAAAAGATCAAAACACTTGGAGTACATTATTACGCAAATAAAGGGAATTTGAATTTAACGTTCCCTTCCCGTCATTTCATAAACTTTAACTTTTCCCATGAGTCCCAATCGTCCCAAAACTGTATACAAAGGATATGACTCGACTTAGCAACTCATGCAAGCAACTAGATAATTGAACTAAGGGTTAAGGGTGATAACAATAATGCACTAAATGTGAGTGCATACAAGGTAGGCTAAGGCGATTTGGGTGTACATTTGGGGGTGGGGTGTAAACAATGCTCTTCATTGATATTCTGGAAAAACCGAAAAATCAAGAGAACCGCGAAAAGGATAGGCTCAGAGGGGTTAACTAGGGGTATCGTGTACTAAAAGTGAGTACAACGCAAGGGTGTAGGGGAATTACTCAACCAAGGTGGAAGAAGTAATTATATTACAGGTATCAAACAAGGGTTATCCTAATGCCTCTTATCATTTAGTTATTCCTGACTACACAAGTGTAGTCTTACTAGCGATCTCGGGATGCATCACAAAACAAGTTCTAGAATCTAATATACTACCGGTTTACACTCTAAGCATTAAAGATGAATGCTTTAATTCCTACTAATCTAAGGGTGATCCTCACATTTTGGGTGGAATTTAAGTGGTAAAGGGTTTTTGTGCTAGTCATGCAACTTCCTATCCATGAGACGCTTTTGTTAAGACTAATGGCCCACTCCTATATGTCATGAAAAATTAAAAATTTGGTGCCAAAATTACGCTAATCGACATTTTCTCATGGTTTATTACGCAAATACAATTGGACAAAGCAAATAATCAAGGATAAGCATAGTTTCAAAGTTCCCGTTTTATTTTCCCTCCCTACACTTAAACTGAACATTGTCCCCAATGTTCCCCGAAAGTATCAAAGTTATGATAATAGAAGGTAATTTAAAATGAAAGAAACTAGTACTCCCCTGATTAGCTCGGTAGGATCCGTGTAAAGTGGTGGTTAAATCCTTTCCAAGAAGAATGTATGCGTGAAAAGCTCCTTCCAACCTTATGTATCTTCTTCTTGATAAATAAAACCTGCACACTTGAAGAAAACAAACGAAAACTTCACGTAAAATCGGCGGTAATAATATATATAAGACTCTAATAAACTAGGATATAATGCTTGTGGAATGGATGTTTACAGAATTTTCTAGAAAATTAAGACCTAGAAAATTCCAAAATTTTTATATGTAGCACAGAAAACGAGAAAAAAGTAATCTGTTGTTTTTACTCCTTCCGGCCGTCAGTTGCGATCTGACGCCGTCGTTATCCCGACAAAAGCGGTCTCGATTTTGGAAAAATTCGGAAAATTTACATCTTTAAAATCGAAAAATTTCGCAAAACATCCATTTATGACTCGATACAAGCATTTGACTCGAACAAACACACATGTATATCTTTTAATTAATTGAAATTCTCATGTTTACGTTTCTTTTGAAAACATGTGTAATCCTCCCTACACTTATCCTTTATGTAAAATACATTTATATGTGATTAAGACGAGGTTAAAAACAAAATAAAGCATTTTTACAAATTTAAACATGAGAATAGACTATCAATAAAAGATATATGACACAAACAAGCAAACAATTAAGCATGGGTTGCCTCCCACGAAGCGCTTTTCTTTATTTATGAGTCTTGTAGCTAGACTCGTAGTCGTGCTCCTACGTTACTTCACTACCGTCACCTTCTTCCTCATGACGGTCTCCATTGGGGGGTTCCATGTTGTAAAAGTGCCCTATAATGCACCTTTCTAAGAGGTCGTCCTCTCCCCAATTGGTCCTATATTCCTGTTCTAAGTTCAAGCAATCCTTATAGAAACCTAGAATCTTGGCCGTAACATAATCTACTCCCTTCTCCTTATCTTCCTCATTCCTATAGTAGACCGATAGTTTAAGTTCCTTTTCATCATTGGAGAGTGATGAAAACTTCTCAATCTTAAATGGCATTTGGTAAGCTACATCATCGGTCTCATCCTTGAATCGCACTGTTCTTAATGAGGGATCATAACTCATCCCGGTGTTTTCTATGAAAGGTTTTCCTAGAATAACGTGGGACAAGCTAGGATCTATGGCCGTACTAATATCATTTACCACTATGAAATACGTAGGAAACATGAAACTACCTACATGGACGGGCAATCCCTTAACTCTACCAAGAAAATTGCAACTATCCCTAGGATTATCGGGGTCCTGCCTAGTTGGGATAGGCTTCTTCATTACCCAATTGTAGTAGGTGCTAGTCATTATATTGATTGGGGACTTGCGATCAATGTAGGCCTTTGCCACGAAAAGGTGTCCTATGCAACATGGTATGTTAAGATTCCAAGGGTTCCCAAACTTGATCCTAGGGCTTTTCCTAACGTACATATGACGGAGGTCACGCACTAAGTGAGGGTGGCGAGATAGTTCTTCTTCCGTAGGAAACTTGTTGAAATAGTCAGTGTCTACTTCATTTACTTCCTCGGTTGTTTCATTCGTTAGTGTTTCCTTAACCTCAAGTATCATCTCATGGTTCGCTTCGTCATTTGTTCTATTAGGTTTCACTAAGGCGATGGTATTGACGAATTGAACGTGCTTAGCTAACTTACTTTGGTCCTTAATCTCTACACCGGAAGGTTCGGGAGTTGAGATAGAATTAACCTTCCTATCACTATTAGTCATGGCTTTCAAGAGGTTATCTATCTTCCTTTCCATATCGGCTTGTTGTTGGTTAAAACGATATGAGAACTTAGCAATTTGAGCTTCTTGGGATGCGACTATGTTTTGTAACATCCTTTCTATGTTTTGTTGGGTAGGGCCATGAGATGGGGGCCAAGAGAAATCATTAGATATGAATTCTTTGGTTTGTCCCCAATAAAATCGGGCTTGCCCTTTCATGCTTCTCTGGCGTCATTAAAAGTCCTAGGTCCAGGTGTTATAGGGAATCTTCCTCCCGTTCCATTGGTACGCGAGGATGCATAGTCAACGGAGGCTTGTTCGAGGAATCTTGTGCAAGCATGAGTGTTATGAGGGTCACTAAATTGCTCACATGAGGAAGAAACTTTGTTCACTTGGTGTGAAGACTTAGCATTTTCGTAGGAGCTCATTAGGAATTTTACTTGATCTTCAAGCTCGAGCATCCTACGGTCGGAAGATTGTGAGTCGATTGGAGGCAAGGAGATTGCCTTAACGGTTTTGGGCAACTCACGGGGGTCATTCCAACTTTCGTTGTCATAGAGAGCAAGGTCCTCTATTATACCCCATGATTCTTCCGCCGCGAGATCACTAAGCTTTCCACCGGCCGCTTGGTCAATGGATCGCTTGGTGGGGAAATTGACATGATCATAGAAGATTTGAACTTGGAGCCAAAGATCAATTCCATGATAAGGGACTTTATGGAGTAAGTCCTTGAATCGGGTCCATGCTTCGTAGAGAGATTCACCTTGACGTTGTTGGAACATCAAGATGTCATTCCTAAGCTTAGTGGTTCTCCCCGGTCGGAAGAATTGAGCAAGGAAGCGAAAGGTGAGATCATCCCAACTTGAGATGGAGCCGGCGGGAAGTCGCTCAAGCCAATTACTAGCTTGGTCCCGTAAAGAGAATTGGAAGAGACGCAGACGCGTGGTCTCCCGAGTAGTAGCATCAAGGTCGATGGAATCAAAAATTTTAAGGAAATCCTTAAGATGCTGATTAGGATCTTCGGAACGAAGTCCATTGAATGCACATCCGTTTTGCACCAATCGGATGGTGTCGGATCGCAGGGCCGTAGTTTGGGCTTGGTCGGGAAGCTCAATGGTATTTCTATAGCCTAGGTGGCTTGGTCTCGAGTATTCACCAAGAGTACGGACTCTTGGCTGGTCATTTGGTGGTAGGTTGATGAATGGTGGTGGGTTATCACCTTCCATGATGAAAAGTGATGGGTTACGAACAAAGGTCACGAAGAAGGGGGATAGACTACAAGGAAGCTAAAAATGAGAAAAAAGCTTACTTGATAGGAATCAAGCAAGGAAACCTAAGTGAAGTGGACTTCTAACTAGCTATTCTATTCCCCGGCAGCGGCGCCAAAAACTTGATAACGCTACACGCATCGTTCGGGGTCAAAGGAACTTCCTTTTCGTCCAGCAAGTTTTTCAACACCCTAGGCAGTGAACCTAATCGTTGTAGTGTAGTATTAGGGTAAGCCACGGGAATTGATATCGTTCTCTAGGGGAATATGAATGCTAGTGAGGAGTTACTACGCTAAGGTTGGGGTTGAGGAAGATTATTTTTGTGCTTTTTATATTTTTTAGGAAATGGAAAGGTACGAATCTCATGGTTTGGATTTGGGTACCGATTACTCTATTATCTAATTAACTAAGGTGAGGGTAGTCTATGTCTAATTAATGTGTGCTCGTATGATAGTTTAAGAATATGTTTACTTAGGTTGTATTACTCCTTAATTATCTCCTATTGAGGGTTGAATTGTCACGTCCTTATTCCTAATCGCGTTGTGTGTCTAAGGTCGTAGGGTATGCGTTTATCCCTAACTCTTTGAAACTACCAAAGGGTCTCATCTACAAAATCTCTAGGATTTATAAACACTAACTCTAAGGTACTCTTTGGATGGTTTAGCCTACAACTACTCTAGGTGTTATAGTCTAAGGTTCGCAAAGATTAATCAAGCATTAACTACACAAAGAATGACCTATCGCATTACTAGATCATTAACAATTAAGATAAGAGACAACCAATCAATATTCAATAGTTAAGTTTCATATTCCCTAAGCAAACACACAAGTAAATTAGCCGGACATGGAGAACATGCAAGCATACACACAAATAATTGAAGACATAATTGAATTAATGAAGTAAAACACTTATCTTGATGTAAGATAGGGTTTGGAACCCTAAAATACTGTACAAGACAGCCTTGGTTCGGTTTAGGTTTTTACTCCCAAAAGACTACACACTGAATAATGAAAAATTCGTATTCTATATATAAGATTACATTCGGACGGCGTCACTTTTGATTTGTGGCCGTCGGTGCGCCATCATTAGGGTTTCGTCTTGGCCACGTTATTCTTGCGACGGCGTCACCTTGTGCTTGTGACGCCGTCCTCTTCGACTTCGGCGGCGTGCGGATCAAATCTAGGCGTCGAGTTGCGACGGCCTACTCTTTTAAAGCCCGACACCGTCACTTGAAAATAAGCAATTTGGCTACTGTATCGTCACAACATGTGCTCGGCGGCGTCGCAGGTAACACGACGCCGCGTCCCCTTGTATTTCAGCGGCTTGAGTGTCTCGATTCTTGACTTTGGCCATTTTCTTCATATATTCGCGCCTTTTCGTCCGAATAAGTGTCATTCTAGCAATTTGCCTTCAAGAGACCTAAAAAGTGAAAAGGAACGATATTAAGTAATAACGGATATAAAAGTGATCAAATAAGGGCTTAAACGACCCTTACATTTAAAACCTTATCATAACATCAATAGGTTATCAATCCACCATGGTTACAAAAGGATTGGCTAATCCATGAGCAAACGGCTCTGGTAAAGATATCTCAAATCCGTTTTAAAGTTGACAACTTGCTAATAAGTTGTATGGTAATCAACTCACCATATCAGTAATGTGAAGAGTTGGCTAGGCCACAAGAAAATGGCTTGTGGTAAAGGCTGTGGAAAAACCATTATATGGTAATTAGTTCACCATGATGAAAGAACTAACTAGTCCAAAAGGGTACGTCTTTTGGTAAAGACAAATCAAATCGTTGATAGGCGATGATTTGCTAAAAATCATATAGTTATCAGTGTACCATGATCTTACACATCAAAACATTTGGCTACTCCAGAGTTAATGGATTTGGTAAAGAGACATCAAATCCATTACATTTTCAATGATTCACCTCTCATTGGAGTTTACACCCCTGGAAGTGATGAGAATAGACTGAAACTTAAACTGAATTAATGTACAAATTGTCTTATGTTGCTGAAAAGATGGAGCTTGCTGAATGTTCTTTGAAAAGAAAGAGATTGTTGAATGATGCTGTAAAGAATATATTTTTTTAATACTACTTTGATGATGATATAAGCATAGAATCTACAAAGATAAAATTTGATGATAAAGTCACAATTCCTCTTTGAAGACAAAGATGTTAAAGCTTAATATACTAAGGAACTTGAAATCAAACAAGTAGAATTCAAGTTAGGGGAGGATTGTTGGGATACAGAAAGTCAAAGTGCTGAAGAGTTAAATTAAAGTGCTGAAGATTAACAAAGTACTGCAGAAAGACAAAGTGCTGAAGAAGTCAAAGTACTGCTACGTAAAAGTCAAAGTACTGCTTATTCATCAAAGTACTGCAAAGCTTAAAGTCGGTTGTAATTGATTAATAGATGGAAAGTAATGTTTATCTAGAACTTTCTAATATAGTTTACTTGACGTACAAGGATAAGAATTGTAAACCGATTAGTGTTATCCTTGAGCCTATAAAAGGACCCCTAGATTGGCATTAGAGATATATTTTTTTAGAATCCTAAAGTACGATCATTATTTAGAGGTTTAGAGTTGTTAAAGAATCTGCATAATGAAGCAGTTTTAGAGTTATTAATAAAGTTAAATCTTCTTAGCTTTGTTAAGTAAATTCCGCGTACTTAATAAAGATTACTCAGTGTTTTCATTGTTAATAACTTAGGATTTATCCAAGGTTATTAAACCCTTAACAAGCTATTTAATTTAGTTTGGTTAGAGTACATCGATCCAACAGATTACATGCTGTAAATTCCTTATATGTACATTCAATCCTATTGTTGTTGTTATTACCATTCCCTCTTACATTATTGGTGTTGTCATTTATGCTTCCGTAGTTTCCCGAATTATTGATGTGATTGCCAACTTGGGTGACTATAGTGGGAAGTAGGTTTTGTAGTTGTTGGGCAATAATGGCGGAGAAATCAGGATTTCCACCATCGTTACTATGGTCACTAGTGTCGTGACCATCTCCTCTACCTTCCACGTCCACCGTTCTTCCACCCCATGGTGTTGCACCACCTCGGCTAGTGCTACGAGTTACTCTCTTTGGTCCCATGATTTCTACAAGGAAGGGCATTTGTCGATGTCGATATGAGGTAAGTTCTGGACTACTTAGTCTTAAATCATTACTAATTTTCGTCAACTGATTAATGCAAGCATGATCAGATATGTCCACGTGGGTCGTGATGCATTTATAATTATGTTGGCCACCATAATTATAATTGCCTCCTTTCACACGTGTACATATTACCAGGCACACATATCTCAGCGATAGACATTCCTTAAATGGATGGACATTCTACCACCTGATCCAAAATGATGGAGGAGTAGTGTAGTGTGGGTATCTAGTGAGTGTCACACTCAGTACATAGAAATTTGCCAGAGGTGCTAAAATCACAAAAAGATTAGTCTCTAACAGTTCTCAGAAGTATCCACAAGAGACTCCCATCCTTGGGCAAATCATCAAATCTCTATAGCTAAATAATAAACTTTATTTAACTTAATCTCGTGTCTCATCAAACAAGAACTGTCACAAGATCAAGTTAAATAACCAATTATTACCGAGCTCCACATTTTTGAAGACTTGACTAAATTCTGGGATTTCTCCATCAGTACAAAAACATATCATCTAATAGCGTGGATCTAAACAAACAACTAACAAGAAGCATATGCGCACGAAGTGTGTGTAAGGCAAATAAAGAGGAGAATCTTAATGTATAAAGTAGTTATAGTCTAGGTACTAAATGCAACCTAGTTCTCTATAACCAAGTCTCTGATACCAATCTGTAACACCCCTAAAATATTGCAGTAGAACGATAGCGTCACTAGGGTACTACTTCATACTACAAAGTACCAGGTATAGAAAACGACCTCTAAATCAGACGTTTTGAAAAGTTACCATTCGATTAATGAAATTAGAGTTACAACATAAGTTCCAAGGTACAATACATAAGTGTTTTTAAAACATATCGAATGGTAATAATAAAAGCATAAGTATTCAAAATATGTTGAGTGACTCTATGCTCCATGCAACGGCTATCACCTTTCAGACCTGTTGATCCTAGTTGAGCAAACGATCCTTTATAGAAACTGACTTAAACAATAATCTATTAAACACTACGTGGAATATAATGTTTAATCTTAAGAAGAAGAACAATAGAAATCACTAAACACCTGAATATTATTAATACGAATACTCTGAATAGTATTAGGGTTTTACAACCTTGAAGTGTATCGAATTTAGATATATCTAACATACGTATATCTAACTTTAACCTAGGACCTCCTTTTATAGGCTAAGGAGTCCTTTACAATATACAATACGTAACCTATAAGATAAATATCTTTTCCATATTTATCTAATACAAAATACTAAACCGACTTAACAAACTAGCAGTGCTTACAAAACATTAGCAGTGGTTACATAATACTACTAGCCGTGGTTTAACATAGCAGTGGATTCAACTCTTCTAGCCGTGGTTTCTTTTTCTCTAGCAGTGGTTCCATACTTAGAGTAATTCCATTCAGTGGAACCTAAAACCCAACAATCCTCCCCTAAACTTGATATTTACCAACAAAAATATCAAGTTTCTATCAAAGCTCATTCAATCATCACTTAGAGGATGTATCCAAACACTTACCAGGCTGTAATAACTTCTCAAACTTCCTCAGCAACCTGTAAGCTTGATAATCTGAGTAATTACTTCTGGATGATTATTCAATTTGGAATAATAACTTTCTACACACATATGAATAACATTTCCAGAAACAGTTAACACATGAAATCCACAAGACCGATATAAATACCAACTGGTAACACTGCCATTGGAGAGTCCTTTCCATTCAGGTTCATCATGATTAGGTTCAAATATCATCTTCAAATTATAATAAACAATCCTCTCATGATAATCATTTGGTGCCACATCTCCAAATCTTTCTTTGTATAACTTCCAGATGGCCATCAAATCATCTCTTTCCAAGTAATAGAGCATTTATGAAAACTTGACAAAACCATAACTCTCACCATTGGTTCTCTCAAACTTCCAACATCCTCCACTTACAGTAAATTCAAAGGTATATGAGATAATTTGATGATGACCTGTAAGAGGTGTTGTACAACTAACCTCTGGCTCCTTTAAGCTTGACAATTTAGTGAGAACCATCAGTCTTTTCTTGTTTTCTTCAACCTCCTCTTCAGTTTCTGACTCAGATGTGTAATCCATAGATTTAAACCTATCAGCCTTCCTCTTCAGTCTTCCTTGAGGTTTTGCCTTTAGTGCCAAAGGACCCTGTAGATCTGCTATCTTCTCAATCCTATGAAATAGTTGATCAATCATAGGATTAGTGGGCTTAGTTCCCTGTGGAGCAAGTTTGGCTTCCAACATTTTCCTGGCAACATTCTTTGATAATGGATAATTCTTATCAATGACCATGAAGAACTTCTCTTTTGTAGGCTGCACAGCATGAACTCTGCAAGGTTGATACAGCATCCAATCAACCACCTCACAATCTTTCCAAAATTCATCATCTGGATTAAGCTTGCACAAATTCTTAATAGAAGTCCACACAAAGTTAGCTAATACTCCAGTTGGCCCAAACTTCACATATCTAAACTCCAATACCTTCAATAATTTTTCCAGATCAACCACTTTCAAACTAAACAACAGACATCCAAAATTGAAGTAAGTACTCTTCCATCCATCAGCTCTTGTAATTTCAATCATCTCTCTATCATTAGCTGTGATGATCTGAAAATCTTCAATAGGATGAATAGCTCTTAGTGGAGAAGGATTAATAGGCTCAGGTTTGTCACACTCCAAAAGATATTGTTTTACTCTCTCTTCTTTCTCCATTTCTTCATATACTTTCTGTCTTTTTGAACTAGATTCCTCCAGAACTCCAGCTTTTCTCTTTTGTATATTCTCTATCCATTCAGCTTCTTTCTTAGAATTCATAGGAATAAAGTCATCATTTCTCCTTTTACAAGCTTGATAAATTTCCACAACCTCTTCATATGTACACTTTCTCAAATTAACACTAATATGCTGATCCATATGTCTGATAACCTTCATCATTTGATTTCTCATTTAGTCTTAGTTGGAGGTTTCTTCCTTTTAGCTTGCTTTTTCTCCAGACTTATCTTTCTTGCCTTCTCAACTAAGACCTTGGACCTTGTAGCAGCATCTAATAGTGCCCATTCAAGAGTAGTGTATTCAGTTCTTATCTATTCAGAGGATTGAAGAAAAGGTTGTTCATTGTTGCATTCTTCAATCAGTTTCATAGTAGCCATATTAGCTTCCTCTTCCTCTTGTTTTCTCTTCTCTTCAGTAGCAAATTCATCAGCTTGCAATTTCTTAGACAGCTCTTCATCATGTAAAATTTGCTCTTGCCTATTCTTGAACTTCAAAACAGGCTCAGCAATGCCTTTCCCCTTTCCAATGTCTGATAGAACCACCTTAGTCTTCACAGGTTCACCAATTTTCAAACTCTTACCCAAGGGTGTAGGTCTAGTTGGTTTTAGAATGATGGGTACAGGTGAAATAGTAGGTGCATGGTTTGATGAAGTTTTGCTTAAGTGAAGCAGGGTACCAGCAACCTCCTTCTCCACTTCTTTAGACTTGGGTGGTGGTGTGACAGTGGTTGTAACAATGGTAGCAGTGGTTATAATGGCTATAGGTGAATCTGAAGTAACAGTGGTTGGAATTACCTCAGAAGTGGTTGCAGCAGTGGTTTCTTTTAAAATGGCAGTGGTTGCACCAACATCAGCAGTGGTTGTTGCCTGCACCACTTCCTCCATATTTTCTTCAACTGAAACCTTTGAAGATTCAATCACTGCTTCTTTGCCATCTTTTTCAGTCACTACATACTCATCTCCATGATCTCCACTCTCTAAATCATTATCCAAAGCCTCCCGTGAATCTATGCAATCACTCATCCCCTGTTTGGTTACATTCTCCAAACTCACATCCTTTGAGGAGCTTGCCTTCTTGTGCACCCTTTTGGTTCTCCTAAAAGCAGTAATCCCTGGTCTTCTTATTCTTTCCAAGAGAGACACCCTATGCTTCAATCTTCTGATTTGTCTTCCCAGAAACACTGCAAGTTCCTGAAGACCAGTGACTGTATTCTCCATAGTGGTACACTTAGCCGTCAGTTCATTAAATTGTTCAAGAATATCCTCACCACTTCGACCTGTGTAACCTGGTCCGAGAGGTGGATCCTTGGAAAAGTCATTTTGTACATTTTCAGTACCAGTCAATTCAGTACCATGTCCCAAACTACCCTCATCACTTCGAGTTGTGTAACCTGCTCCAAGAGGTGAATCATGGGGTTTAGAAAACATGGCATCAGACCTAGCCTGATCATCCATGCACTCTGAAATAGCCAGTTGGCAAGGGATTCCTCCACCTATGTTGAGCTCAAAAGAACTATCCACATTAGGAGTTGCCAGTGGTTGGGTCTTACTTATGATTTCACTGTCCTGGTCAACACCTAGGCCTGAACCAGTAGTGAAAGCCCTTCTACTCATGTCACCTCCACTTCTTGTGACAGCGTCATTAACTACACCACTAACACCAGCCTGTGGTAGCTTGGTGCCCTTCATCCTCCTCCTATTAAACAAAATCTATGTGGTTTCAGAAGTTGAAGTTAAGGGTTCAATAGTGGGTTCAGGTTGGGCAGCAGTGGTTGTAGTTGTGATAGCAGGGGTTTCAGTTGTGGGAGCAGGGGTTTCAGCATTAGTGGTTTGGGTAGGTTGTGGTTCAGAGACCTTTTCATTCTCAGGAATATCTGTCAAATTGAGCATATTAGGAAACAATGGTGTAATGTTACCTGAGAAATTAGGATTTTAGTATCTCATGTGTGAAAACACCTTGGGAGGCATATGAATGACATCATACTTCCTGGTATGAGCAATAGGCTCTTTAATTTGACTCTCTACAATCAGTGGAACAAACCTAGTATACAAGTAATACTTTCCCTTGTCCCTAATATTCTTCAGAAACCCATCAAAAATCAGTCTAGACCAATTGAATACCCTCACTTCAGAAAGACATAGAATGGCAGTTGCAATTTTGGAGGGAAACTCATCAAGTCCTGTGGTCTTATTGCCCACACACATCAGCAAAGTGTGAATAAAAAATTTCCACTGGGGTGAAAACATACCTTTAAGAAACTTAATTCTATCACCCCTTCTCTCATAACCCAGTCTTGCTAATCCTTGAAAAATATCATCATTAGAAAAATTAACAACTCCTTCAGCATCCTCTAGCTTCAAGACACCTCTAATTACATCCTCAGTGACCAAAATCTCCTCCTCATCAACAACAGACCTAACAACCTCTCATCGATCTCTCTCCTGTATTTCAGCATTCCACCAAAATTGATGAACATAGGTTTTAAGAATCGTGGGTTCTACTATTAATGGAAAGTGGATTGGACTGTGTTTAAGGAAATCAATCATCTCATGGAATCCTTCTGATTGATTGTTCTTAACCAAGTATGCAACTAGGTTATGCGTTTTGGAATACAAAGTAGCCATTGTGAGTAATGATGTGGGTTTGTGAATTAAGCAGTTGGGAATGGTTAGGGTTTGTGTAAAGCACCAATTGGAAGTGATTTGAAGATCAATTAAATGATCCGACAGTGATTTGGGGGAATAGATACGTTATCGTCCAAAAGTTACAAAACAGCCCCTCATGTTTCCATCGTCAGCAAAAGTGATCTAGCAGTGGTTTGAGCACAACTAGCAGTGGTTTGAAATAGTCTGGCAGTGGATACATCACCAACACTCCGATCTTTTGACTAAGACTTCTGCAACAAAATCTAAGCCAAAAATAGTGATCTTATGCATAAGTTTGAAGGATTATAAAAAGATACACATTTTTTTTTAATATCAGCTACTCCTACAGCTCCATAAGTTACAATATATCCTTCAAACCTGCACATCACAAACACAAACCAAAACACAAGAATTTTGTTAAGTTAGCAGAGGTTAGAAATAACTATGAGTGGTTGCATAATCTATACTGGCAGTGGTTAACAAATATGCTAAACACCCAGTCAAAGGTCAACTCCAAGTCATTGAAACGTCCACCAAAGTCAAAGGCTTTATTTACTCCTCAACTACTCACACCTTCCCCACATTTAACATATTGATGGCATATTAACTTTATTTAAGAGCAAATCACCCAAATACCACACACATTTCTCACATACTCAAAAACCTTCTTACTAAAAATACTTCAAGACCATCACCATAAGCAAGTCAAACCCTATTGATCTTACATCAGACCCCAACAGCTATTCCTCAGTCATTGTTTGGGAAGAGTTTCTTGCATCAAGGAAAAGATTGCACACTCTCATGAGCACAAACCCTTCACATGCTGGGCCTTCATCTATTCAACCAGTGCCTCAAGATGCCATCAAGTAAGGATCCAGTTTTGATTTGAGCTCTATGCCAAGCTATGTGTCTCCATATGAAGACACAGATGATGAAGCTTCTTCCAGAGCAGTGTTTGTGCCTCCCCTTGCATCAATACCACCACCAGAACCTCTAATAGCTACACCTTTGCAAGTAATCCTTCCACCACCAGTTGGTCCATCTTCTTCATCACCTCCCAAAAGAGAGAGAGTGATAGGACTTTCATGTCCCAAAGTGTGGCATGTTATTGGAGGACCAAGAGTTCCGAAGGAGATGCCAGAGTGGGCCATTATAGTTGGTGTAGGTGTTGTTGTGAAGCTGTAGTCTCATGTTGGTTGTTTTAAGATGTTGTCTTTTGTAGTACTTTTCTTGTAGTTAGTATGCCATGGTTGTAACTTCTGCATCTTTGGATGCAGTTCTTATGAATAATAGTACCATATTTTCCTTTAAGTCCATTGCATCTTACTGGTGGTTATTTATTTCGTTGATCTGCAAAATAGTTAGTGGAAACACAAAGAAACAAGTAGTGGATAGAACAAAACAAGCAATACTAAGATCAACTAATAACAACACATAACTTTTACAAACTTTTACAAAACGAATTTGAGATTTAGAGATTTATCATTCCAATACTAACTACAAGATACTGAAACCTCCCCACATCAAAAGCTTTAGTGAGAAGATCAGCAACATTGAAGTCAGTATGGATTTTAACCATTTGAATTAACCTTTTCTCATTACAATCTCTAATAAAATGATGCCTTATCTCAATATATTTAGTTCTAGAATGCAAAACAGGATTTTTAATAATGCATATTGTACTGTTATTATCAATGTAAATCTTAGTATGCATAAAATTGTACCCAAAGTCCAACAATTGATTCTGAATCCAAAGCACTTGACCACAACAACTAGCAAGCACCACATACTTGGTGGAATTGATCACAATTGTCTCCGCTTACACCGCCATGAGATTAGCCTTGCTTCCCAAAAACCGACATCCTCTAGTAGTAGACTTCCTATCCAAAACTAGCTCCAAAGATAATCACTATCTCAGATAGGCCACCAAATCAAAAAGTCAATCCTTAGAATACCAAAAGGCCCAATTTAGGATGACCCTTAAGATATCTAAAGATTCTCTTCATAGCATTCATGTGTGATGTGTTTGGTGTGACTTGAAATCTTGCACACACACCTACTAAGAACATAATATATGGCCTAGAAGCAGTGAGATACATCAAAGACCCAATCATGGATCTATACAGCTTCAAATCAACTTTGGGACTTCCATCATCCTGTAGCTTGAAGTGGTTTCGAGTCTCCATATGTGTACTAGCACTCTTTACATCCACGGAATCCAAACTTCTTTAAAACATCTGCTACATACTTGTCTTGACTAATGAATATACCATCAATCCTCTCAGAGAACTTGTAGCCCAAAAAGAAACCGAGTTCACCCATAGAACTCATCTGAAACTTATCATGCATAAGTTTCTCAAAGTCTTTGCACACCTCCTTATTGGTTGAGCCAAAGATGATGTCATCAACATAAACCCTTCAACCAAAGAATATATCATCCTTGATCTTCCTTATGAACAAGGTCTTATCAATCATTCCCCTCTTGAAACCATTGTCCATCAGATAAGTAGAAAGGCATTCATACCATGCCCTTGGAGCTTGATGCAAACCATACATAGCCTTCTTCAAGTAGACCTTATCGGGATGATCGATCTTCAAAACAAGGAGGTTGACATACATATACCTCCTCATCAATAGTACCATACAAAAATGCACTCTTAACATCCATTTGATACACCACAAAAATTTTGAATGAAGCATATGCCAAAAACAACTGATAACTTCAATTCTGCAACAGGGCAAATACTTCATCATAATCCAAACATTCGGCCAGCTTGTGTGTATCCTTGAGCAACCAACCTTGATTTACTCATTGCCGCAATGCCCTTTTCATCCTTTTTGTTTCTGAATACCCATTTAGTACCAATAGCCCTCTTACCATTAGGAAGATCAACCAATGTCCACACTTCTTGAAGCTTGAATTGTAGCAGCTCCTCTTGCATGGATTCAATCCAACCTTCTTCTCCTAATGCTTCTTCAACTATTTTGGGCTCCTTTTGTGACAAAAAGCAAGCAAACAAGCAGCCAGATCTTGATGACCGCTTTCTTTGTGAAGTGATCCGCAAAGAAACCTTGTTTAGGAAAGGTTTTAGTGTTCAAAGCTCGCTTCTTGTCCTAATGGGAGTATTCAAATCTCCAAGAATTTGCTCTTCGGGATGATTCTTATGCACTATGGTGGTAGGAATGGACTTCTCTCAGAATGACATTTCCAAATTAGTAATATCAAGCATTGTTAAAAAGTCATCCATATTTTCATTATCAGTGAGAGTATCCATTTCTTCCAAAGGAGGCATATCAGGATCATTTGGATACTCATCATCACCAAATAGTGGCTTGGTAGGGATTCCAAAATAAGTACTGCTATCAAAATTTGCAGCCGGGGTTTCACTTAAACTAGTAGTGGTAGAAATTGGCTTAGCAGTGCTTTCATTATGCTTAGCAGTGCTTTCAGAATTTTTCTTCTGTATTTTAATTTCTTCACCCTTGCTTCCAGAATCTAAACCATCATCATCAGTGTGACTCTTCTTTTCAATGATGGGTGAGACAGACCAAATTTTCCACTTTTCAAGCAAATAGAATTCCTTTGGAGAATCTGCTTCCTTAGAATTTGCTTCTCTATCAGAATCCATTTGAGTACCTGCATCAATATTAGTGGATGTACCTGCAATGATAGTCTCATAATTCATAGACTTGGTTAGCATATCAATATTAAATAGCCAATCTGATCCTTTTGTCTCAACACTAGGAGTCTCTTCACTAAACTTAACATGTAAGTTTGCTTCTACAATTCTGGTCCTCCTATTGTATACTCTAAAGGCTTTGCTATTGAAAGAATAGCCAAGAAAATATCCATCATCTGCTTTTTCTTGAAATTTGCCTATGTAGTCTATGGTATTCAAGATAGTAACAGGACACCCAAAAGGTTTTAAGAAAGCTATCATAGGCTTCCTATCATGTAACAGCTCATAGGGGGTCTTGTTATGAGGCTTCACTACCTTGCTTCTATTATGCACATAACATGCAGTTCCCTACAAATCACCAAAAGGTAGTGGGTAACTTAGATTCGATAACATTGTTCTTGCGACCTCAATTAGTGTTCTATCTTTCCTTTCAAATACACCATTCATTTGTGGTATCCTAGCAACACTAAACCTGTCTTTCTATACCCTTATCCACACTGATTCATCACATCATTTTTAAACTCATTTCCATTATCACATCTGATTACTTTGACCTTATGGTTTACTTAATTTTCTATCCTAGTAATGAAACTCTTGAGGATCTCACTAGTTTCACTCTTAGCACCAAAAAAGTATACCCAAGAAAATCTACTAAATCATCAGTAATAACTAGGCAGTACTGCTTACGGTTCAAACTTTTAACAAAGGTAGGGCCAGATAAGTCCATATGAAGCATAAACAGTGGTTGAGTAATGGTGTTTGTTAGGAATTAGAAATTCTTGGTGTTAAAGAGTCGGTCACCTCAAGTATATGTAATCGTTAGAAAGCTCGTAGTCATAGTACTTTTATGTTAAGTAGTATTTAGTTTAGTAACACCGTGGAGGACGGACGGGTCTTTACCCACTGTGTATGCCTGATCCACAGCCCGTTGTGTGGCGTTTTATTGTAAGACTATAAATACTCTCTACCTTCCAAGGTAGAGAGTTGGAGCTCATAATAATATCTTTCACTTTCTCTCACTAAGTTCCCTAAACCTCTAACTTTCTCTCTCTAGAATTCCACTTATACTCCCACTTTGTGTTATGGTTTGATGTGTATGTGAAATCCAATATCCTACAATTGGTATCAAGAGCCATGGTTAGATCATATCTTGCACATCTTTGGATTTCTAGTGGTTTTTAGGTGGTTTTTGAGTTTGAAAAAGTTTAGTGGTTTGTGCATCATTTGGTTGATTTCTTGTGTTAAAGCTTGATTTTGTTAGTACTTTTATGTTTAGAATCATCACAAGTGTTTAGGTTTTCATTTGGTAAGCTTGAATCATCTTGGTTGGGTTGTTTTGGATTGAAAAGTGATGTTTATGTGGTTTTTCTTGCTAGCGACTTGATATACGGATCTCTTTCTTCGTAGCTACTTGCTTCACAATTTTGTAGCGAGTTACAGTTTTGGAGCTAGCGACTTAGACCTAGCGACAACAAGACAAGTAGTGGACTCTCCACTACGGGTAGCTTACTTGGTGGTAGCGACTTGGTCTTAGATAAGCGAGTTGCTCTTTAGCTTACTTGAAGTTTTAGCTTACTTGAGTAGCTAATTGCTGCCAAAATTTTGCTAGCGACTTTGAGGCTTAGCGAAGTTACTACGAATTTAAATTAGGTGTTAGCGAATTGGTGCATTATCTTCTAGCGACTTGGGTGATTGTTTACGGTTTTCTCTTGATTTAGTAAAATCCCGTGAAAGAATCTATTTCCGGTTTAATCATAGAGTTATAAAATCCCGTATAATCTGTTAACATGTCTACCAACGCTCCTACTATCATCTCCATCATTGTCGAGGATGTTCAAGCAACCGGTTCGATACTCGTCCCACCCATGCTTGACGAATCCGACTACGATTCTTGGGCTCAACGAATCGATTGTATGCTTGCCTTGGAAAGGAAAATGGTGTCAACATTCTCAAATCCATTGATGAAGGACCGTGTATCGAGTTGAGACGACTAGAGATGTACTTGATAACCAAGATGGAACTCTGATTTACGGAATGGACCAAAGATGTATGATGAGCTTGATGATAAGGAGAAAAAGAGATTCGATCTGATATCGGGCTTCTAACATTGTACTTCAAGGTCTTCCTAAAGACATCTACAAGCTGATCAATCACAACACCGCAAAGGCAATGGGATAATGTCAAGATGCTTCTCTCGGTTCGAATTAACTATGGAAAACAGAGAATCACAACTCTATGACGAATTTGAACACTTCAAGATGAAACCAGGTGAGAGTGTCTATGAGTACTATGTGAGATTTCATAAGTTGGTGAATGACATGAGGAACATCGGAATGACTATGCCTAACATTCATTTGAACTCAAAATTTGTGAACAACATGAATCCCGAATGGCACAAGTTTGTCACTTCTGTGAAGCTCACTAAAGGATTGAAGAATACAAACTATGAGCAACTCTATGCCTTCCTTCTTCGGAATGAGAGACATGCTATGTTTGAAAAAAGGATTCTTGAACAATTCAAAACAAATCCGGGAGAGACAAGCTCATCAAATGATTCAACTGCCTTCTACTCAAACATTGGAATCACCACCAAAGCATCTCAAGTTATACCCATGGGTAATGGTAATCACAAACTCATTCCCGATCCATGTTCAAACAAGCCGATGCCGATGCACCGTGGGACATTTCATTAATCAACTAGCTCCTCATGGTTAAACAAAACATGATTCTCTCCACATACCAACCTCAACACCAACAATGAAATCGAACGCCTAATCCCCACAATCAAGCTCTAGTTAAAGATGGGAAAGTTATGGTGCAGCCAGTTCAAGAAAGATAGTACGAACAAGGAAGAGGTGGAGTCGGTAGAGGTTATGTGGTAAATCGAATCGAGGAAGGAATGGAAATCAAGGTCAAGCTAAGCCGATCAAATGTTATAACTGTGGTGGTGAGGGACACATTGCAAGGAACTGCACATCTCCAAAACGCCCACGAATGCCGATTACTTCGAGATAAGATCTTGCTTGTACAAGCTCGTGATAATGGTGCTGCTATGGATGAAGAGGAATTGTTGTTTCTAGCTGAGGGCAATGCCAAGACCTATGATGCGATGTGGATGAGCGACCTATTCAGGAGATAGGTCACAATCATCAAAATTCCTTTCATGTCGCTGATTGTGATGCATACGACTCTGATGTGGATGATGGACCTCATCGCACACACAATCTTTATCGCTAGCATCTCTCCAATGGTTTCTCCCAAGGTCTCCTCTTCACCACAAGCTGGCCCATCCAAAGACAAACTCATCTCAGAGGTACTAAAACTATACGATGATGTTGATGTGCAAAAGATGCATGACAAAGTACTATCAACTGAAACTTTTGAATCAAATATTGAAAATATGGGTAATATCAATGTTGTCCCATATGATCAATATGTGAAACAAAGTGAAAGTGAAGTTGTACCAAGTGATGCATCTCCTGCGGTCAACAATGACTATATTTTTGATGAATACACTGCATGTGCCCATGATGATTCAGTAATATCTCGAACTAAATGCCTATTAAGAACGTGTTGCTATTTATGAACAACGTGCTAAATTTGAGTTGACCACTCGTGAGCGGGAAATGGATGACCAAGTGCGTATAATCATTAGAAAAAGTAATTTTAGAGAAGAAGTATTAAAACAAGAGTTAAATTCCTTGCAAGAAAAGCTTTCTAAAACCGCTAAGCAAAAACAAGAACTTCAAGAAAATGTGAAAATGCTTAAGCAAGAATTTAATGCAAAGGAATCAAAACTCTTGAAAGATTTTTCTAATCTAAAACTTTGAAAACAAACTTGAAAACAAGTTGTACATACAAGGGAACACCATTCGATCGCTCACATGATCACTAAGCATAGAGTCCTTAGCGATAAGCATAGCATTCCCCTTGTTGAGGAACCAAATCCAGAGGTCATTAAAAGGGCTAGAAATGCTCATAAGGTTCTTTATGATGGCAATGAAATCCTTAAACCTAGACGAAAACCTAGTTGCGCTTGAGTGCACGAGGAAGATAAGAAATTAGATGAAGTCACTAGGGAAAAGATGAACAAGAAATTAGATGATCCTAAATGTAGAGAGAAGAAAATAAAGATCACACCCCATGATTACAAGAAGGAAAATTGGATTTCCTTGAACATGTTTAAACCTCGCACATTGTTGACTCCCTAACAAGTTTTCTGGAAAATGGATTTAGATAAGCAAAAGTGAAAATATTGTTGAAACAAACCCTCCTCTTTGGAAAATGCCTAGAGCAACTGTGTATCCTCCTAATACACCAATGCATCTTGTTCCTAGAACAATTGCCACTAAAAGCAAGACCTTAATTAGCCAATATGTTATACTTCAACTATTTGTTGATTTTGAGAAAACTTGCAAGAAAAGGATCACACCCATTGGTATTACGGAAGGAGAAAGGGGTTTTGAGCAAATGAAAGAATGTTATTTAACCGAGGTCATGCCTTTCTTTAAACTTCTAAAAGATCACTTTGAGAGTCTTAAAAGGGGATAGAAACTGATATTAAGGGAATGGAAAAGGAATTTGATGCAATGATAGTTGAAGTTAGTGACTATGAGCGAGCACTAAAATATAATGAGATTGAGAGGAAGAACTTGCATACACTAAATGAGAACCTCGATTTCGAATGTATTGCTCAAGATGTGT
This sequence comes from Chrysanthemum makinoi, assembly GCA_910596185.1. Taxonomy (NCBI): domain Eukaryota; kingdom Viridiplantae; phylum Streptophyta; class Magnoliopsida; order Asterales; family Asteraceae; genus Chrysanthemum; species Chrysanthemum makinoi. The sequence goes on from OU343224.1 coordinate 271,163,012, forward strand.
TTTTCATTGCTACAAATTGTTCCATTAATGCTTCCAAATTTCATGAATTATCGGTTGCACCGAAAGTCTCCCATGATCGTGTCATTGAGCTTGAAAAACTAATTCTAAACTAAACGAGAAAATTGAACTGGATGATCACGACAATTTGGTTAAACATTTTTCTAAACTAGAAGTTGAGCATTTTAATTTACAACTAAAATATCAACATCTTAAAGAAAATGTCAAAACTTCAAATATCAAGACATCCTCGGATGCTCCAGAGTTTGATGCAGTTTTCAAATTAACAAACGTGATGAACAGATTCAAGCTCATTGCAACACGATCGTAAAAGTTGAAAGCCCAATCTCTCAATTAAAGGGTCAAACGAACAATATGACAGGCTCCCAAATGCCTCCTCCTTTAGATTCTCGAAATTCTCAAACTTTTCATCTTCAAAACTTAGTTGATGCCTTACAAAAGGAAAACGAGAGTTTTCTAGAAGAAAATGAAAAGTTAAACGACATTTTAAAGAGTTATATGATTCAATGAAAGTCACCCGTGACCAAAACAACGAAAAAATAACGTCTTTACAAAAGGAAATTGAGAATCGAGAAGTCGGAAATGGGAAACCGCCACTTGTTTTCAATAAGAATGTTGTCTCAAAATCACCCTTAGATCGCAAATACACTGTGACAGTTAAATATATTCCTCCTCATCTTAGGAATAATGAACATGCTTTTCATGACTATTGTGCTCACCTTAAGGATAGTCTAGAATGTCTCCGTGAGATTGTTGAAGAGGATTTCATTAACAAACCTCTTGATAGTGAAATTAGGTTTGCTTGCCTCCGGGCCAAACGATCTCAAGAGTTGCTAGAATGTGTAATTGCAACATGTCCAAAATCCTTAGGTGAAAAAGGCAAAGGTGTGATGCCTTGTTCTATGCCTAGTGCCAAGCAGGAAATCCGTTCTATGCCCAGCCTTAAGAAAGGAAACACTAATGTGCCTTCAAGTAGTTCAGATTCCGGATATGTTAGTGCTAAGAAAGTGAACTTTAGTGTGCCTGCAAAAAGCTCAAATCACAGACTTAAGAAAGTATACACTAATGTGCCTTCTAGTACTTCCGATCCTTGCACATCAAGTTCAGGAATGCAAAAATTAGATCAACCAACTAATGTTCCCATTCCTCTACAGGAGTAATCAGTGACATTAAAGCAAGCAGGTCAAAGTCTCAAGACAATACAAGGAATGATAGGACCTTGCAAGCTAAAAATGTGCATTGGAAGAGAGTAGAAGACCAATCTAGGAACTTTAAGCTTGAGTTGAATAAAACGAATCGTGTTGATTCTAGTATTAGCCTTAGGCGCATCGTAATTAATTCAATTTCGATACTATTTGCAAACCTTGTAATGATGTCGCTTGAATTCTTGCTAATCATGAATGTGGTGTGAATGCTTTGTCTAATGCTTGTCAAATGCCCGCTTAAAATTGTTAATGCTGATAATCGTGCAAATAAGGCAAAAAGGCAAAAGCGAAAGATTGTTAGAAAACAGTGGAAACCCACAGGAAGAACTTTTATAAAGATAGGTTATTATTGGATACCTTTTGGCCATAAGAATAATCAGCTTTGCTCTCAAACTGCTAAGATTATGCCCTCTAGAAAATGGATGCCTATTGGTAGAACTATTCCCTTAAGAAGTGAACATACTTTGAATAGGTCAAATACGTACACCAAGATTGCATCTATTCCCAATGATTCCATTGCTTCTACTTCGATATGGATGTTTCATTTCGATGTGGGTGTTCCAATTACTAACCAAGTGGAACCCATTCTTGCATGGGGATCCCAATTATCCCATTCTTGTCGTGTTCAACTGCAGATCGTTCAAATCGCTCGTAATTTTGGACTCAGTTGTTCCAAGCATATGACCGAGACCGGTCGCTGCTCATGAACTTCGTGAGCAAATTCATCGGGACAGTTAGATTCAATAATGATCATTTCGGTGCAATTATGGGTTATGGTGATTATGTTGTTGGTGATAGTGTTATCTCTAGAGTATACTATGTGGAAGGTCTTGGTCATAATCTGTTCTCTCGTTGGTCAATTGCGTGATTCGATCTAGAAGTAGCTTTCAGAAAACATACTTGTTTTGTTAGAGAACTTGATGGTAAGGAACTTTAAGAGGAACTCGTGGTTCAAATCTTTACACCATCTCTATAGAAGATATGATGAAGTCTTCTCCAATTTGCTTGTTGTCAAAGGCTTCAAAACCAAAGTCATGGTTATGGCATCGACGTCTCAATCACTTGAACTTCGGCACCATCAATGATCTCTCGTAAAGGACTTAGTTGTAGGTTTACCTCGACTAAAGTATGAAAAGGATCATCTTTGTTCAAGATGTCAATTGGGAAAAAGCAAGAAGTATGCCCATAAACCCAAACCTACTAACTTCCACGTAAGTTCTTCATACAATACATATGGATTTATGTGGACCAATGAGAGTGCAGAATATCTTTGGGAAGAAATATGTGTTAGTTATAGTTGATGATTACTCTAGATTCACCTGGGTCAAGTTCTTAAGGACAAAGGATGAAACTCCCGATATCATCATCAAACTCATCAAACAGCTGCAGGTTCGACTTAACAAAACCGCCGAATTATCCGACGACAATGGAACTGAAGTTTGTTAACAAACAACTTAGTGAATTTTATGAAATCATTGGAATCACCATCAAAGAAGTGTTCCACGAACTCCTCAACAGAACGGTGTAGTTGAAAGACTAAATCGAACTCTTGTAGAAGCCGCTAGAACAATGCTGATTTACTCAAAAGTTCCAATGTTTCTCTCGGCTGAAGCTATTGCCACTGCATGCTACACACAAAATCGCTCCCGATTCACACCGTTCATGGAAAGACACCATATGAACTTGTCCACAACTGAAAACCTAATCTCTCTTTCCTTCGTGTGTTTGGTGCATTGTGCTATCCAACTAATGAGGGTCAAGACTTAGGCAAACTTAGAGCTAAAGGAGACATTGGAGTATTTGTAGGGTATGCACCAAACAAAAAGGGATACCGAATCTACAACAAAAGAACCCAAAATATCATGGAAACAATTCACGTTACGCTTGATGAGCCGACGGTCAAATGGCTCAACAATTCAGCTTCGGACCCGCACTTCAAATAAGTCCAATTGGTTCATCCCTTGTTCCAAACTCTTCTCAAGAAACTCCATATGTACCTCCATCGGAAGATGATTTAAAGAAATTGTTTGATCCTATGTTTGATGAACTTTATGATCCAAGTACTAATGAGGTGTTGATCCCTACAACAGAGGTGCTCATATTCCGTGAATGAAGTCAATCCCTCGGTCCTCAATATCTTTAAGTCAAGAAGCCTTCTGCGATCCTTCCGCTCATCAACAAATCATCATTCTTCAAATGTACATCATGGAACTGTTTTTCGCATCAATGATGAAGTTAATCCCTTTGCTAATCCTGAAGATGCTCCATTTGAAAACATATTTGCTCCTGAATCTTCATCGAACCATCTTCTTCGAGAGACATCGACTCGCTACTTCAGTCCCTTAACAACTACCACATGAACACCTCATAAAATGGACTCACGATCATCCATTAGACAACATCATTGGAAATCCCTCTCGTCCCAAGATCCACACGGAAACAACTAGCAACCGATGCCTTATGGTGCTTCTTCAACTCCGTACTCTCTAAGATCGAACCAAAAGATGTTAAAACCGCCATGAATGAAGATAGCTGGTTCAATGCTATGCAAGATGAAATTCATGAGTTTGATCGACTAGATGTATGGGAATTAGTACCGCTCCAGATTGTGCTATGATTATTGCTCTAAAATGGATCTTCAAAGTGAAACTTGATGAGCATGGTGATGTGTTGAAGAACAAGGCTCGATTAGTTGCTAAAGGATACCGCCAAGAGGAGGGTATAGACTTTGAAGAATCTTTTGCTCCTGTGGCTCGAATCGAGGCAATTAGAATCTTTTGGCTAATGCTGCAAGTAAGAACATGGTAGTCTATCAAATGGATGTAAGACGGCATTCTGAACGGAGATCTTAAAGAAGTCGTCTACGCCACCAACTGAAGGATTTGTAAATCAAGAGCATCCTACTCACGTTTATCGCTTGAAGAAGGCCCTTTATGGTTTAAAGCAAGCTCCAAGGGCATGGTATGATACGTTGTCAAAGTTTCTTCTATCAACCGGATTTAGCAAAGGAGCAGCTGATCCAACATTGTTCACCGGAAGTCGTGCAAACATTTAATTCATGTACAAATTTATGTTGATGATATTATTTTTGCCTCGACTGACCCAATGGAATGTGATCGCTTTTCTAATGAAATGAGTTCAAAATTTCAAATGTCAATGATGGGACAAATGTCATTTTTCTTGGGATTACAAATTTCACAAAGTCCCTGAGGCATTTTCATAAATCAATCTAAATATGCAACTGAGATCTTAAAGAAATTTGGATTTGATTCAAGTGACCTGTTGACACTCCCATGATTGATCGAACCAAACTAGATGAGGACCACTCAGGGGTCATGATTGACCAAACAAAATATCGTAGTATGATTGGATCCCGATGTACCTCACGCTAGTAGACCGTACATCTTGTTCGCTGTCTGCATGTGTGCTAGATACCATGCTAAGCCTACTAAAAAGCACCTTGAAGCGGTTAAACGGGTTTTTCGGTATCTCCAAGGAACCATCAATATGGGACTTTGGTACCTGAAGGACACCGGTATGTCACTAACGACCTATCGCAGATCTTGCGATCATGCAGGTGTCAAGATACTCGTCGAAGTACATCCGGAGGTGCTCGCTTTTGGGTGATAAGCTTGTAAGCCGGTCTTCAAAGAAGCAAATGAGTACTTCTATTTCCTCTACAGAGGCTGAATACATAGCCATGTCATCTTGTTGTGCTCAAATCTTATGGATGAGATCTCAATTATCCGACTATGGCTTTGAATTCAACAAAATCCTCTCAGATCTGTGATAATAAAAGTGCTATTGCTCTCTCATGCAACAACGCTCAACACTCAAGAGCAAAGCATATCGACATTCGACATCATTTCATCAAGGAACAAGTGGAAAAAGGTGTGGTGGAACTCTATTTTGTGAGATCCAATATCGCTTAGCGACATCTTCACCAAAGCTCTTCCAAGAGAACGTTTTGAGTTTATTCTTCCACGCCTTGGCTTGAAAAGTCTTCAACCAGAAACACTCAAACGCCTTCAGGAGGAAGACGAGGAGTAAAGGTCTATCTTCATCTATCTCTTGTATATATCTATTCAAAAATCAAAATACAAAATTATAAAACCTTCAAAATCCATAAAAATCAAAAATTCAAAAATCTTCAAAAATATTGTCATTTTGTCATGCGTTTTCTCGGTTCGATAATATCTACGGTCTTTGTGTTGTCATTCAAAGAATGACACGGGACTTTAGATGTTGTTCAAATTCCAAAAAAAAAAAAAATGGTTTATTGTCATTTCAAAGAATGACACGGACTTTAGATGTTGTTCGAATTCCAAAAAAATAAAATAAAAATAAAATATATATATATATAATATATATTTTGGGAGAAGGAAACAATGGTTTATTGTCATTTCAGCAAGAACCGCTTTTTCAAGGAAAGAACAGAGCCATACTTTATCATGTTTTCAAAATTCCATGCTCGGATTCTTTAAACATTTATCTCATTGAAAACTAAATGCTTTGAAAAATAACTCGGTCTCTATTTTTGATAATCATCCGGACTTATTTGTCAAAATATCAATCTCTCAATCAACAACCTATGTCATTGATTGAGGGGAGAATGATTTCAATTAAATTAAAAAGTTATTTGGCATTCAATTGTTTTCAAAAGATATTCATGCATGTTTTATCAATGGAGTTTAAAGTCTTAAAATCCGATCATTATCAGTTAAAACGCTTTCATAATTGTCACAACCCCAAATTACTGCTTTTTCAAAATCAATTAAATTCAAGATTGATCACTGTCAAGCATCACAGATTAAGATATATTGAATTTATCAATTAAAGTGTCGATTTGGAAAATACATCGCTTTTGATTTAATAAAAACATTTCAAAGTTACCATAAGTTGATAGTCCCAAATGAAAGTTACTTTGCATGCAAAATAAGTTTAGTACAAGTCAAACGATGTTTTTAAAGTGTATCAATCTCCAGTGAGACGCTGCTCCACCGCTGACTCTATGATATGTCCACATGCATGCCATGAATTGAATGCCTTAGATACCTGAGATAAAACATGCTTAAAAAGGTCAACACAAAGGTTGAGTGAAATTCATAGGTTTAAGTAATTCGTTTGAACACAATCATCGTAGTGTGAGTTAAATCGTTTCACACTCATCGTTAAAAAACAAAATCATTTTATTTCACTAAGTTCATGACACCAAAGCGTAAACATCGCACCAATAAAAAATTGGTAATCATCGTTTCATCGCCCCCAATAGGTAACTTGCCAAATTACCTTACCGGTTCAATATAGGCGCCATTTCCCTAAGTCAATAAGGCTGGAGTGTTAATTCCAATAGGCCTATTCACAATATTCAAGGCCACTCGCAGTGACTAATGGTTCAAGATGTAGGGACTTCGAACATGGCAAATACTTAGTGACAATAAAACATTCTTGATATAGCATACAGATTCAAAAGCATTTGTGTTCGATAAAAAATGTAGCATGTATCTCCCCAAGAGTTTGTAAATGCTTAAAAGAGTAAAGTGGGCTATGAACTCACCAAGTTGCAATGATTACGATGACAAAAGTGGGTACACCTAAATATAGCGAATCTTAGAAATGACCTATTATGGATGATATGATATGTAATAAGTTGCAATGTAATGTTATGCATGCATTTCAGATGTTATTTATACCATTTTCTGGCAAGTTTTGAAAAATAATACTTTTCAGTTCGAAAATACTCTTTTGACGTCTCGACCAATCTTAAATCACTTTACAAGTATTTACGTCAAAATGTCATCCTACAATGGTTTTGTAATGATTTATAGTGAAATTATCACTTTTCACGTAAAACAATGTCGGCGGAAATTTCATGAAAGTGACAAAATGGCTTCAAAAATCCAAATGAATTGGTGTATGTCGATCGTTAGGAAACTTAACTCGGACGGTTTTGGAAAGTTTGTATCAAAATCTAGAAGTTTTGGCAGTGAGAGTTTTCGACATAAAGGTCTCGATCATAAAGATAATAAGGGTTAAAGATGGTGATTTTGTCTAATTGTTGTGTAAAAGTGAGTTTCGGCCAAGTTTAAGCATCCGTAAATAATTTATTTCAACTCCGCTATGCAAACGGTTGGTCATTTTGAAAAATATGCTTGGTGATCTCGATTTTATTAGAAGACATCTCGTTACAAAAAGTTCTACATCATTGTTAAAAACAGCCTTCAATATGATCGTTTGGTTACTAGTAACACTTGTCTCTGCAAAAATAATATAGTTTTTCTAAAAATAATAGTTACGGCAATTTTATGAAAACGTGTATATTCTTAGTGTTTCAAACCGCTCACTTATTATACGCCCTTAGCTTCGTATCAAAGTATACTAATATATTTTTGATAAGTCGAAATAATTTGTAAAGCTTAGACTCGCTTTTAAATCGCATAAAAACTAAAAATAGTTGCTGAAATTTCTGAAAAATATATATTTCGTCCGTCAAACTTTAAAATTCATAACTTCTTCGTTATAACTCGCTTTATTCCGTTCAAGCGACAACGGATTCGTTTTAAAGTATATTTTCTAAATATCAAGGCCAAAATTTCGTGCTTACTGTCGGATTTTCCAGAAAATCAAAACAAGGACAGAACACTTTTATACGATCGAAAATAGTTTTCTCGCAGTACTAAACCTATTCTAATACCTTCAAATCAACTCCAAAGCTAATCTAATCCTACCATACACCTTCTTAGGGTGTCATGGGTTCCTATACATCATCAAGACCAACATGTACCAAGGGGATAATTATAGGATGACCTTATATATATATATATAACACTAAAAATCATGTAAAAATGGTATAAACAACACAAGTCTTGCATGTTTGCTCCAAAATGAAGAGATAAATATAAAATGAAGATGAAATATGTAAAATGATAGAAATATGCTTACAAGTATTATGATGAGGTGCAAAGAACCAAGGTTAGCCTAAACACTCTAGGTTTTTATTTCAAAACCTTATTAAGAGTATTATCTAGATTGTGTTACCCGTTAACTCTTTTGCTACAAAAATCCGTTTCCCTTTACCCTTGTTCTTCTCCTTCGTTTTGTATATAACCAAGTGGCATGTGAGAGAGAGTTGGAGTGAACTAGTGAGACTTACAGTTGCAAGTGATGTGTGAAGTGAATAAATGGGGGTGGTTATATATATGTAGAAAGGCAAAAGAGTTTGCTTACTAAGTTTGTATTAATTTATATCACTTGTACTTGTTTAGGTGTTTCATAACGCAAGAACCAAAGTGTGTGGGTTTGGTCTTTCGTGACAGTATGCCAAAGGGAGAATAAACATGGTACTTGTCCTTGTTTAATAAACAAATAAGATTGAATGAGATCTAGGTGATCTTCGAATGATCTTCTGCCAAAGGATAAGATAAAGAGTATGGTCACCTTGTCCTTGTGATAATATAAGATCTCCAAAACAAGGATACAACTTTGTTTTGAGTTGGAAAACAAGAAATAAAAAGTGGTAGTTTTTACGAAAAGCGTCGTAGTAATATAAATTTAACGATTTATATACAAAATAAATTTAAAACACTAGGTAAACTCGAAATATTATTTTTATAAACTAAATGTAAGTATAAAAATATGTCGGGATAATTTTTGGAAGTATCGGATTAAATGTTCAAAATAATAACTTACGCGATAACGTTTATTTAATATAAAATTTACGCTTTAATGTGAAATGCAAAATCATGAATGAACTATCATAATGAAAATGATGCTAATGATGTGTAGACTAAACTTAGTCTATATGAAATGTTCGTGATGATATGATCATGAATTCGCCACTAAACCATAAAGGTTACTGCTGATTTGGAACACGCAAACCCGCCATTTATGATAAATGATGAAATTGTGAAGCATGAATTGTTTTGAGAAATGACCTCGAAGTAATGAGTTGTCACATTCGCCCATCCAAAAAGGAATTCAAATTCTAATTCAGTTCGTGCCACATTTCTATCGAATTTTGAGTTTGTGATGAATAACGAGGAGAGAAGACATGGAAAAGTGTCGTTACTAAGTATCGATGATTGAGAGTGTACAAAACATCATAGTAGAGAAAATATTGGATGAATATCTTCGATGAGCATCACTTTGACTTTGGAATATGTGAAAATTTTGCTTGCACTAAGATTTATAAATAATCAAGCTCCTAACATAACATGATCCCTCCAGAATTAGACATAGTTAGCTAGGCCATGTATAATTAAGGAACGATGACGTGACGTTCGGTTTAGTCGTTATAACTCTCAATGTTTACAAAGATTTAAACTGGGTCATTAAAATGGTCGTTGAAGTAAAAGGAAGTAAGATTCTCGTAAGTAATAACAAATCGGAAAGAAAATAAAGTACGATAGATGAGAATATTTTACAACGAGTGGTTTATCAAAAGTAGTACATCTTTAAGTTATAAAGTTTCGGATACGATGGAAGACATAAACTTAGTACGACATAGTACATAAGGAAAAAAAAATTAAGACTGTTAGTTTCCAAACTTCTTCAGCCTTCCTCGCGTTGTTGTGACCATACTCCATCTCCTCCTAACATGTATGAATTCCCATGAGCACCTTCAACTTGTTGACCTTGGTTTTGAGGACATTGATTCCGATAGTGTCCTTGCTCCACACATCCGGCATGTGACTACGCTTTTACCTTTACAATCCCTGGCTAGATGTCCCGGTTTTGGCATTTGTGGCACTTGGTGTGGCAAGGACCGAGTGATGAAAATTACATCGATTACATAGTGGGTGTGTTCCAAAGATAACCTCTACCTTCTCTAGGTGCAAAGAACATAAACCATAGCGACTTTTGCCTTCATACAGTTGTTGTTGATGGTTAGTGTTGCGGTTTTGGTTGTTGTTGTAACCTCCTTGGTCATTTTCCCATTTTCTTTTGTTGTTGTTGATTTGGTTATCGTCGTTGTTGTTGTTGTTTTGGTTATTGTGATAGTTGGTGCGGTTGTTGGGGTTATTGTTGTTTTGGTTGGTGTTGGTGTACTTACCTCTCTTCACTACCTGGGCCATGAGCTTTTGAGTCACCCTAATAGCTTCCTCGATTGTTTGTGGATCAAACGAAGTCACATCTCCTTGAATAACCTCGGGAAGTCCCCCGATAAAAGCCTCTAGTAACTTCTCGTTATTCAAAACCATCGATGGGCATAACACGGCCAATTCTTGAAACCTTCGAATGTAAGTGTCAATATCATACTCAATTGTTACTAGTTCATAGAATTTCGTCTCCAACTTTTTCACCGATGCGATTTGAGGACAAAATTTCTTAGTTACCAAACCCTTGAATTGCTCCCAAGTAAGCTTGAAAGCATTCTCCATTCCCATCGGTTGAGCATATGAGTTCCACCACGACAATGCTCCATCGAGTAGTGTACTTGTAGCAAACTTGACCTTACTATCATCCGGCAATTACACGTAAAACACGGACTCCAATTTCTCGAACCATCGCACCATGGCAAAGGCTCCTCAAATCCCTTTAAACTTGGTGGGATCTCCACTTTTGAAGTTCTTATATGAAAGACTTTTGACTCGGACCCTCCCCAGATTTCCTGCAGTAAGAGAAAGAAGCCTAGCGGCTTCAGCTTCCCTCCTCAATTCTAGCTAGTTTCGGCAAAGAGTCATGCGTCTTCGCCTCAAGAAGCAGCACCAATCGTTTCCTTTCAATCCTTAATGCCTCTGCTACACTATCCCTTACCAACTTTTGAATAGCCGCTGAGTCATTTTAGGTGTGGCTTTCTTCGGTGCCATGTCTTCTTCAAAACAAGAGGAAATGTGAGACGTAGCAAAATCCGATGTCAATAATAAACGCTCCAAAGAAATGTGGTAAGAAATGATAAGTTTGAGGTTATTTTTCAAAATGATCACGTTTCCTAAAAGATGGGTTATGAGGTGTTGTAAGTGCTTCAAATGTATAATGGTTTAGTGACTTAATGTGTGAATAAAGTGTAACTCGACATGTTAGTGATGAAACAAAGGAGTGAGAGTGACTTTGCCCTATTTAAAGGTTTATCTCGCATTCGATGCGTTATCTACGATGATATCAACTGATATTGAAATTTTGATGGGGAATAACAAGGCATTCTCGACATTGGAGTATGAGGAAAGGATAATGGGATGGGTACTTAAGGGCATCCATGTGACAATCGATTTGAAATGAAAGTAAATAACTCGAAAAATGTATGCGATAAATCGCATGCAAAATGAACATGCACTTATGATGAAATGATGAGATGCTATGATGATGTAGTTATAGTCTAGGGTCAATGATGCAACCTAGTTCTCTATAATAACGAAGCTCGATGCCAACTGTCACACCCCCAAATTACCTGTTTTGCTTGTGCGGAATGGAATTCCCGGGATTGACTGTCATAGCATCACAATCATAGTTATATTGAACGACCTAAAGTGTCGTTTGAAAAATACATCGTTTGATTTAATAAAACATTCAGAGTTACAAAGATAGGTCCCAAATGAAAGTTACTTTGCACGGAAAATAAGTTTAGTACAAGTCAAACGATGTTTTTAAAGTGTATCAATCCTGTGTGAGACGCTGTCACGCGACTCTATGATAAATCCACATGCATGCCATGAATTGAATGCCTTAGATACCTGAGATAAAACATGCTAAAAGGTCAACACAAAGGTTGAGTGAAATTCATAGGTTTAAGTAATTCGTTTGAACACAATCATCGTAGTGTGAGTTAAATCGTTTCACACTCATCGTTAAAAACAAAATCGTATTTATTTCACTAAGTTCATGACACCAAAGCGTAAACATCGCACCAATAAAAATTGGTAATCATCGTTTCATCGCCAGCCCTAATAGGTAACTTGCCAAATTACCTTTTGGTTCAAATATAGTGCATACCGATTTCCCCTAACCTGGGTCAATAAGAGCGAGTGTTAATTCCAATAGGCCTATTCACAATATTCAAGCCACTGCAGTGGTGACTAATGGTGCATGATGTAGGGACTTAGAACATGGCAAATACTTAGTGACAATAAAACATTCGGATATAGCATACAGTTCAAAGCATTTGTGTTCGATAAAAATGTAGCATGTATCTCCCCTAAGAGTTTGTAAAACAGTTAAAAGAGTAAAAGTGGGGCTATGAACTCACCCTGGTCAATGATTACGATGACAAAAGTGGGTACACTGAAATATAGCGTGAATCTCGAAAATGACCTATTATGGATGATATGATATGTAATAAGTTGCAATGTAATGTTATGCATGCATTTCAGATGTTATTTATACCATTTGAGTTTTGGAAAAATAATACTTATCGTCGAAAAATACTCTTTTGACGTCTTGACCAATCTTAAATCACTTTACAAGTATTTACGTCAAAATGTCATCCTACAATGGTTTTGTAATGATTTATAGTGAAATTATCACTTTTCGTCAGAAACAACAAGTGTAGGAAATTTCATGAAAGTGACAAAAATGGCTTCGAAAAACTAGTCGTAAATTGGTGTATGTCGATCGTTAGGAAACGAACTCGACGGTTTTGGAAAGTTTGTATCAAAATCTAGAAGTTTCAGTTCAGGAGTTTTCGACATAAAGGTCTCGATCATAAAGATAATAAGGGTTAAAGATGGTGATTTTGTCTAATTGTTGTGTAAAAGTGAGTTTCGGCCAAGTTTAAGCATCCGTAAATAATTTATTTCAACTCCGCTATGCAAACGGTTGGTCATTTTGAAAAATATGCTTGGTGATCTCGATTTTATTAGAAGACATCTCGTTACAAAAAGTTCTACATCATTGTTAAAAAACAGCCTTCAATATGATCGTTTTGGTTACCGTAACACATGTCTCGTAAAAATAATATAGTTTTTCTAAAAATAATAGTTACGGCAATTTTATGAAAACGTGTATATCTTAGTCGTTTCAAATCCGTTTTCTACGTATTATACGTCCTTAGCTTCGTATCGAAGTATACTAATATATTTTTGATAAGTCGAAATAATTTGTAAAGCTTAGGACTCGTTTTCGACTCGTACAAAACTAAAATAGGTTGCTGAAATTTCTGAAAAAATATATATTTTAAAATGTCAAACTTTAAAATTCATAACTTCTTCGTTATAACTCCGTTTTATTCCGTTCAAGCGACCCGATTCGTTTTAAAGTATATTTTCTAAATATCAAGGCCAAAATTTCGTGCTTACTGTCGGATTTTCCAGAAAATCAAAACAAGGACAGAACACTTTTTATACGTATCGAAAATAGTTTTTCTCGTACTAAACCTATTCCAATCCCTTCAAATCAACTCCAAAGCTAATCTAATCCTACCATACACCTTCTTAGGGTGTCATGGGTTCTTAGACATCATCAAGACCAACATGTACCAAGGGGATAATTATAGGATGACCTTATATATATATATAACACTAAAAATCATGTAAAAATGGTATAAACAACACAAGTCTTGCATGTTTGCTCCAAAAATGAAGAGATAAATATAAAATGAAGATGAAATATGTAAAATGATAGAAATATGCTTACAAGTATTATGATGAGGTGCAAAGAACCAAGGTTAGCCTAAACACTCTAGGTTTTTATTTCAAAACCTTATTAAGAGTATTATCTAGATTGTGTTACCCGTTAACTCTTTTGCTACAAAAATCCGTTTCCCTTTACCCTTGTTCTTCTCCTTCGTTTTGTATATAACCAAGTGGCATGTGAGAGAGAGTTGGAGTGAACTAGTGAGACTTACAGTTGCAAGTGATGTGTGAAGTGAAGGGGGTCGGTTTATATATATGTAGAAAGGCAAAAGAGTTTGCTTACTAAGTTTGTATTAATTTATATCACTTGTACTTGTTTAGGCTGTTTTCATACGCAAGAACCAAAGTGTGTGGGTTTGGTCTTTCGTGACAGTATGCCAAAGGGAGAATAAACATGGTACTTGTCCTTGTTTAATAAACAAATAAGATTGAATGAGATCTAGGTGATCTTGAATGATCTTACTGCCAAAGCATAAGATAAAGAGTATGGTCACCTTGTCCTTGTGATAATATAAGATCTCCAAAACAAGGATACAACTTTGTTTTGAGTTGGAAAACAAGAAATAAAAAGTGGTAGTTTTTACGAAAAGCGTCGTAGTAATATAAATTTAACGATTTATATACAAAATAAATTTAAAACACTAGGTAAACTCGAAATATTATTTTTATAAACTAAATGTAAGTATAAAAATATGTCGGGATAATTTTTGGAAGTATCGGATTAAATGTTCAAAATAATAACTTACGCGATAACGTTTATTTAATATAAAATTTACGCGTTTAATGTGAAATGCAAAATCATGAATGAACTATCATAATGAAAATGATGCTAATGATGTGTAGACTAAACTTAGTCTATATGAAATGTTCGTGATGATATGATCATGAATTCGCCGCTAAACCATAAAGGTTACGCGAATTTGGAACACGCAAACCCAGTTTACGATAAATGATGAAATTGTGAAGCATGAATTGTTTTGAGAAATGACCTGAAAGTACGAGTTGTCACAATAATCAAGTCACAATTCTCCTTAAAAGCTTTCAAAATCAATTTAAATCTATAAGAGATCACAAATCTCAAATGATTTGATAATTGTGATCGGGGGAGAATGTGTGATTTAAATTAGATTTAAACTGATAATTCGGTAAATGGTTTTATAAGGATGTAAAAGCTCTCCTTCCCACATGTGACAAACGATTTCAAATTTTCCATGCACATGTTGAGGGGGAGCATCTATCTTAAACCTATGATTTGAAACGTGATAACTTATCTCAAGGTGCAGGTTCCCTCTAGTATGTGCAAAACTCTTTTCAAATCTCGAGGCACATATTGAGGGGGAGCAAAATCATGAAAACCTCATCCTTCCCCAAAATGCTTTATCTACTTGATTCGATTAGGGAAGTGATGTTGATATTTTTTGAAAATGGTAATCAAAGAAGTTAATTCTTTCTCTTGCCTCAGTATGGAAAACTATTTCAAATACTTGATTCACATGTTGAGGGGGAGTTCTTCTTCAAAAAAAAAATATCAAAAACAATTCAGGTACAAAATGCTTCGATAAAATATCATAAGTATCTGGATTGATTTTCAAATGGTTTTCAATTGGTTCCTATGGCAGATTAACAATACCAAAAAGACCGACCAACTTTACATTATGTATGGTGATATAAGGACGATAAGGTTAGGTATGTGTTCCCATGATCCGCCAGAACCGGAGGGATCTACCCAGGGACTAGCCACTAGTTAGTGTAGAGTTCTTAGGTATGATGATAAAAGGAGAAAAATGAGATATGGGAAGAGTCTGGACTAAGACTGAGCTAGTACCGAATAAACCCAACAAGGTTCTTGCTATGAAGTCTCTGTAAGCACTGAAGGGGTTGAAGAATGAAAAAGAATTGAATGAGAAAAGGGTGAAAACAAATAGCCCTCCATATATTCAACCTTAGGCGAAACCGGATTCAATTCAAATGCTACAGATGGTAACATCAGTATTGAAGACAAGACGTCATGGACCCAGTGACGCACTGCACTTCAACTTTCCAAACCACTCAAGTTCCTCTTAAAAGGACTTGTTTCATTCTCACGGGGAACCGACATTATCTATCAATTTTCTCTTAGAGATTGTTGATATTGAAGGAGGAGACCATCTCCCTAGTCTCCGATATAGGATCCAAATATGCACAAATTGAGTCTAGTGCCACGAGATCATCAATAAATCTCATTAGGACACTTTCAATGAAGAATCTCTGTTTCACACAATGTGGAAAGAGAGATTATATCTTGACTCCTACGCATTATCCTTGTGGTATTGCTAGAACATCTGAGTGATGTGTTTACATATTCACTGTGAAGATGGAAAGCCTTCTGGAGCCAACATCTAACAAGCTCCGGGTAGGTGGCATGTGAGATCTATTATACAGATCAACCATGTGACAACCGAAGCGAAACAATGGGGATTCAATCTTTTGAATCAATCCGGGTTCAGGTTATGGATTGACGGATACCTTTGAAAAACCGGTCTTTGTGCTTTAAAACTCTTTTCATTAGCACGTCGACCGTGTACTAATTTTTCAAATCAAAAGGTGTTTTATGATTGATAATTGATTTTCATTAAAACCTTCGTTATATTGCAAAAACAATTTCTATTGAGCAATACACGATTGTTTTTCAAATCTATTTTCATCAATCAGTGGACGAATTCGGCCGGTTCACTCACCGTGTTGTCTTCTTTGAGACGTTCGGTTTGAGAACAGCTAGAGCATGCGAAACCACAATCAGGAAATTCTTTGGAATTATAATTGATGACAGGCAATACTTGTATCGATCAACGGGAACATGGGCGTGTACCTCAATTCAACGAAAGTGATCAAAGACACTTTCGTGCGCTTTATTGCTAACTGTCTTATGCAGGTACACCTCCGACGCTTGCGTACCCGAATGAAGCGTCAATCCATAGCCACATGCTCACCTAACACATTCATCTCAAAAGAAATCATGATTAGTGCATCAATGACTCGATATTCTCACTCCATGCTTCGCTCTGCCTGCCAATATCATGAATCAACTAAAGCTTCCGCTACTCTGATGAGAATATATCATGATCCAGAATGTGAGCATGTCGGTCCGAATGTCACAACATCACATAATACCAACACCACAATGGATGTATCGGAGATTTTCTATTAGCTGATGATCTCAAAAGCTGGCTCAACATTATTATCACGTGGATCGGTAAAAGACCTCCACTTGGATTAACCAAACATGCAATGAGTGGAATCAATGACTACTGAGCTTTGGAGCAAAGTACTACATCAAGAATGCAAGATCAATTGTTAATGTAATATCGGATTGTATTCAATGTCATTTTAGTATATGTTTGAGGTGACCTCCCTTAGGGGGAGATTGTTAGGAATTAGAAATTCCAGGTATTAAAGAGTCGGTCACCTCAAGTATATGTAATCGTTAGAAAGCTCGTAGTCATAGTACTTTTATGTTAAGTAGTATTTAGTTTAGTAACACCATGGAGGACGGATGGGTCTTTACCCACTGTATGCCTGATCCACAGCCCGTTGTGTGGCGTTTTATTGTAAGACTATAAATACTCTCTACCTTCCAAGGTAGAGAGTTGGAGCTCATAATAATATCTTTTACTTTCTCTCACTAAGTTCCCTAAACCTCTAACTTTCTCTCTCTAGAATTCCACTTATACGCCCACTTTGTGTTATGGTTTGATGTGTAAGTGAAATCCAATATCCTACAGTGTTAATTGTCTTGGTCTTACAAGAGGCTCTATGTTTTTTTCCTTTCTGACAAGCCACACAAAGTTCTTTACACTCAAAAACCTTAGAAGGTAACCCTCTCACTAAGTTGCCCTTTACCAGTTTATTAATTGTTTTGAAATTAAGGTGACTTAGCCTTCTATGACACAATTTTTGACTCATCAACTGTTGCCTTAGCAAACAAACAAGTTAAGGACCTATTAGGAATTACATCTTTCATGTTAAAGCAGTATATGTTTTCTTTCCTAGGTACCCTTAATCTGCACATATTTTCATCAGGCATTTTAAAATCGGTGACAACACCACACACTCAGTTTCCCCAAAAGTACCCAGTTTTTCTTATCACACATTTGAGAAACACTGAATAGATTGTACTTATTCGCCGTACGGATAAACCTTCAAAAAATCCAGCTTTCCTGTTCTGATAGTTCCTCTGCCAACTATTTTTCCTCCTTTTGGATCATTGCCAAATGCCACATGTCCTCAATTAAAAGCTTCAAAATCCTCAAGGTTGCTCCCATCCCATGGCATGTGCCCAGAGCAACCACTATCAAAATTCCTTTATCTTTTAGCTCATCCGTAGATTGCCCGCACATGAATTTAAAAAAGTTAGTTCCTTTTGTGGACCCAAGCCAATACTGACTTGGGTCTCCCCTGTGCATCAACATAATCAAATTTCTTTAGGTCCATTGATGCACTACTCGCATTATGTAAAACCTTGGTGTTAGGTTTCCATTGCCAGCTAGCTGAGGCCTTTACAGCATAGAAATGGCTTCCAACCACTGTGTCAGTTATCACCTTTGGAATAGTTAAAACTTCTTTTGTTTCAGTGGTGATATTCTGCTTAGCAGTGGAGACATTTTGCTTAGCAGTGTTTACATTTTGCTTAGCAGTGGTTGGAACCCATTTGGGTGCAGTAGTGATTATAGATTTTGTAGCTCCATTCCTCATTAGCACCGCCCTTGGAACTATGTTTCTTTTAGGATGAGGGTTTGTTTTCTTTGAAAAGTTTTGATGATTCACCCTCCTCCATTGGTTCCATACCATGGGTTGGTTTTATACAGTTTCTTTGAAGATGCTCAAAACTACCACATTTAAAACAAGCCTTCTTAACACATTGAAACTCATCTCCTAGTCTGTTTAAAATTAGGCCATTGAAGTTTCTCTGATTACTTCTAGGTATCTATCTTTTCATCTATTCCCTAGGTACCTCATTATAGTCTACAACTTTCCTAGAAACTGGTGCTCCAAATCTAGGCTCAAGGTTGGCTTGCTTAGAATCAACAGTCTTAACATTTTCTATCTTTTTAGGCTTTGTTGACTCAAACCTCTCTTCCTTAGAATCTGACTCCCAATCTTCAATAATTGCACCATCAACTGACTTATCAGAACCTATCTTAGGTAATTCAGACTTACTAATCTCACCTCTGAGGTTTGTTGAAACTAAACTCACTGCTAAATGACAATTCAATGCCAGGTGGTGCATGTTTCATTAGAGAGGGTGGTGGCACATTATTGTATCCAATCCCAGAAACCTTTTTCATTAATTGACACCCTATAGATTTATGAACCAGATCAGAAGCAAAATGTGTTTTAGCAACCCTGACTACATGTTTCTCTTTATCTTCTAGGGCTTCTTGTTTTACACTCTCTGCTTCTTCTAGTTTCTGTTTAAGAATCTTAATCTCTCTATCCTTAAGTTCAATTTCACCACCTAGTATGTTTATCTTATCTACATACACGAACTCACATTTAATGCAATAGTTAAGTTTCTCTTCTACATTCTCAAGACCATCTTTGTAACCTAGGTTATCTAAAGCAAGTCTATCTACCTCTTTTTTCAAACTCTCATTGATTGCTTTTAGTGATTCTAAGTTATCCTGACAAGATTTAAAAGAACAAGTAGAACTTTTTGAATCATTAGATACCTCAGAATCTGATCCTGAAGATGAAGCATAGGCCATGAGAGCAAAGTTATGCTATTTTGAAGCTTCACTAGCCAGGAAAGCAGCATTGGGACCTTCGTCAATTTGATCACTCCAGTCATAATCACCAAGTCCATCGTGAGCAACCAATGCAGAAGAAGAAGGTACTGGTTCTTCAGTTGTCTTCTTGAAGTTCTCATTCATCCTTTTGGGAGCTCTACACTCCCTTGCAAAGTGCCCCTTCTTCTTGCAGTTGTAGCACTCCATCTTGCTTTTGTCAAACCCTGCTTTCCTTTGACCATCATACTTCACCTGTCTTCCAGTTCTCCTTAGAAACCTCCTAGCTTGCAATGTTAGCATTGCCATTTGCTATTGAAGGTTGATTTCTTCAAGATCATCAGGATCAATTTGATCCAGATCCTGATTTAGCATGGTAACATTGGTTGTTAGATCAGCCAAGAAAGCACATATAGCACCATCACTAATATTATCACTAACAGTGGTATTATTAGCAATAGCAGTGGAAACATCATAAGCTGCAGTGGATGCTTCATGAGGAATTTTATGGTTGGTAGACAAAAGCAATGTTCTGTGAAGTAGAGGATGATCCAGCAATGGTCTTTTCAGACTCATAGACCTTCAAGTTGTTGTAGAGATTGTCCAGAGTCATTGTATCAAAATCATCTTTATTTCTCCACACAACTGTGTGCATAGCCCATTCTGGTGACAAACATCTGATGAACTTAAGATTGATGTCTTCTTGATTAATTTTATAGTCCACCAGTTTCAAATGACTTATGAGCTTCTGCAATCTGTTGTAGGTTCCATCAAGATTCTCCCCATTAAGAGCAGTGAAGTTTTCAAGTTGATGTTTGAGCATATTCTTTCTGGATTTCTTAGTAGCATCATTACCAGCAAATCTTGTTTCAAGAGCATCCATAAGCTCCTTTGCAGTCTCATACTCTTGGAAGTCCAAAGCAAACTCATTAGGTATTCCCATACAGAGAATATTGTGAGCCTTTATCTCCAGCTTTCTTTTGGCCTTGTCAACTTCACTGACAATACTAATAACCTTACCATCATCACCCTTCATACGTAGAGTATCACCATTCTCAACAACTTCCCAGATGGTGTAGTCAATCATGCGAATGTACTGCCTCATTCGCATTCTCCAAACTTGAAATTTACCCTACTGACATGGGTACCTTTGATGCAGTAACCATATGAGTTTTGTCAGACATCTTGATTTTCTTGAGTAAAACAGATCTGAGTTAAAACGACTTCTTTCTGATCACAGTTTCTAGATCACAAGCTCTGATACCACTTGTTGATCCCGGTTGAGCAAACGATCCTTTATAGAAATTGACTTAAACAATAATCTATTAAACACTACGCAGAATATAATGTTTAATCTTAAGAAGAAGAACAATAGAAATCACTAAACACCTCAATATTATTAATACAAATACTCTAAATAGTATTAGGGTTTTAGAACCTTGAATTGTATCGACTTTAGATATACCTAACACACGTATATCTAAATCTAACCTAGGACCTCCTTTTATAGGCTAAGGAGTCCTTTACAATATACAATACGTAACCTACAAGATAAATATCTTTTCCATATTTATCTAATACAAAATATTAAACCGACTTAACAAACTAGCAGTGCTTACAAAACAATAGCAGTGGTTACATAATACTACTAGCGGTGGTTTAACATAGCAGTGGATTCAGCACTTCTAGCTGTGGTTTCTTTTGCTCTAGCAGTGGTTCCATACTTAGAGTAATTCCATTCAGTGGAACCTAAAACCCAACAAGACCTAAGATAAACATGCTAAAGTGATAACACAATGATTGGTGAGTTCATAGAGTTTTTTTAACACGTAAAGCTTTTTGATAACATCAAATTGTCCTGATATTCTAAGCGTTAATTTCCCCCTTTATCATCACATTATGAGTTAAATGCTAGTGAAAACATCTTTATGCCATATTATTTCATTTCAGGATCTATTTCATGCAAGGAAGCAGTAAATGGACATTTCCAAGCCCAAAGGATGTTTTTTCTCTCAACTACGGCGTAACAATGGAGTATAGTAACGCCGTAACAAGACTACTGAACATGAAGCAGCCAACTTTACAGTGAATACGGCGTAACCCTCAGCTCAGGTTACGCCGTAATAACGGATAAACATCAATTTTACAAAGGATGTAATGGCGTAACCCTCGACTCATGTTCTGCGTAACGAGAAGATAAACTCGATTTACAAGGTTACTGGTAACCCTCACTGAGGTTTGCCGTAACCATGGATAAGTACAAGATTTAGAAGAGTTAAGGCATAACTAATTAATAATTGTTACACCGTAACTTGTATCCGAGCCTATAAATAGACGAAATTTTCATCAGTTATAGGCATCTCTCCTTTCTCAAACCTTCTAGGGTTTGGGGATATCAAACACAGAAGAAGAATCATGGTTTAGGAGAATGAATAACGAAGTTCTCGTCTACGATTTCCGTTGTATTCGAGTTTGAATTCCTTTTATATTTTTCTAATATTTATACTATGAATTCATTTAAGTTTTCATTTACGTTTTTTTATCTTATATTTATTTCTTTATCGACATTTACTAGTCTTAATCATAGATCGCTAGTCTTGGTAATATTATAAGCTTGTTAGTATCTAAAGGGCTGGGAGAATTGACCAACTGACCTCAGTCTAATAGGTTGCGAAGTATGGAAGGAATTGGCCGTAGTACAACCACTCTTCGTGTGTGAACTGACTAAATGATCACCTATCAAGTGGAGGTATTTAAGAGGTTAGGGGAAATCTAAGTTCCTAACGGTCGAGTTTCCATAGACTAGATCTAGTATATTTGGCCCTTAATGACTGCTATTAGGTTGCCGAATGATCCCGGGTGACCTATTCATCTTGGTGAGGAATCTAAGAACCATAGGCCATGACAAATTGACCAAAGGATTCTGGCGATAATTAACCACTATATTGAACCTTCATATCGAGAATCAATTCGTATTTGCATTCTTTATTAAGCTTTGCTTTTCTAAATCTTTTTCCTAAATTCTTGTATTCGTGTGATTGGAATAAGTCATATCATATCAATATATTATCAATATCATTTCTAATCATCTTAGTTCTTTCAAGGTCACAGCTCTCTTGGGACAATACTCAGATTTACCTAAGCCTTTACTTCATCTGACCGGGTTCTCTGCCCGTTAGTATGTGTTTATCCTAAGTTTGTCTAAGTTTTATAAATAATAAAAGCATGATGAAATAACACATCAGCTTTTTGGCGCCACTGCCGGGGAGCAGTTAATGAAAGATCTAAGGTATGATCTATCATATTTACCTAAGTAAGTGATGTGAATACTTCCAAACCAAGGTACGTATCTCAATCTCTCGTATTGCAATTTTCCACATTTATCCTTCGAAGCTATTATTACGGCGTAACCTCTATTAAGAGTTACGACGTAACCAATAAATTTTAATAAAAATTTTAATAATTAAAAATTTAGTTATGGCGTAACTCTTTCCCTAATTATGCCGTAACATCCTGGCGGTATAAAACCCATATACGGATGAAAAACTAGGTTTTTACCAAAACACACAACTTTTCACAGCCCACTTCTACAGTAATTTTTTCGATAATTTTTCGTGAAGATTTCTTCTTTCTTTCAAATCAAGCAATGGTTGGTAAGATTTATGATTACTCTTTTTGATTCGTTTCGCTCGATTATTCAATTAGGGTTTATATTTTCATATTTGCGGATCTTGCTTCTTTTATTACTATTGGCTTGATTAGTATATGATTATGTTATATTCTCCATGTTGTTTTGATTCATGTCATATCA
This sequence comes from Chrysanthemum makinoi, assembly GCA_910596185.1. Taxonomy (NCBI): domain Eukaryota; kingdom Viridiplantae; phylum Streptophyta; class Magnoliopsida; order Asterales; family Asteraceae; genus Chrysanthemum; species Chrysanthemum makinoi. The sequence goes on from OU343224.1 coordinate 271,186,374, forward strand.
TTATGGGTTGTTTCGGATGTTTTGACTTGGTTTAAATGGGTTTTGGGTCAAACATGAACCTAATGGTTTAGGCGCGGTCCTCAGCACTGATAGATTAAAAATTGATGATTCTTTTTACCACTTGGATAAAATTGATGGTTACAGCGTAATCTATTGCTAATCGTAACCGTATGATGTCTTTGGGTTTCTGGGGAAGGTTACCGCGTAACCTGTGGGCTATGTTACGTCGTAACCACTTCTGTAGTATAATTATGGCGTAACCTGTAATGTTGGTTACTCCGTAACTAGTCATCAGTAGGCTCGATTCCTGACTTATATCTGTTTTCTTTTCAGAGGAAAACCCCATTCCTGACCCAACTGAATGGGTTAGGTTTTTGGCATTTGAAGATGAAGGAATTAGGTAGCTATGCAGGGAGGATTACTTGATGCTGATAAGAAAGGACATTGATCAGCCCGAAGCTTTGGACTTCGAGGCATTTGATGGGATTGACAACGGGTCTGCTGGGAGAAAGCTTAGAAAATTCTACAAAATCAAGTTTACATGCTCGAAAGGTTCATTTACTTGCAATGCTTGGTTGAGGCTCTTTCGGATCACTAAGCCAATAATTCCAAAATATGTTCGAGAGTTTCTAGCATCAGTTGAGTTCAAGAGTGAAATCAACAATGATGATCAGGTTTCATTGTATTTTCAGCTGGGGGGGAGAGAAGGCAGTTAACTTCGAATGAGTTTATAGACAGAATGGGTTTGTATACACAGGACGAGTTGGATTCTGAAGTCTTTGAGGAGTTTTACAAGACTTGTTGGAGGCATAGGCCCGAATACTATGATCCCACCACCTACTTCAACCACATTTCTGCTGTGCCTGGATAAAACTCGAGGCACCCACCTACTTACACCTTGGTAAGGACCCCTATTTGCCGACTGGTGCACCGACTCATTGGATGTTCTATAAGGGCAAGACATTCGGACAAAGAAAAAATGACCATGGATGACCTATACCTCTTAAATGGGATGGACGGGGGCAATCACATTATTTGGCGAGGTTTATGGGCAATGGAGCTAAGGGTTTTATCGGGAAGAGTCCGATTCAAGGGGCTCACTTTATTTGTAGGTTGGCTATGAGTTATGGGTTAATGTCATAGGAGGCTTTGGCGTGGGTAAGCCGTGGGAAGGAAACTAGTTTGCTTGGGTTGAATAAGCTGGTGGAGTTTGGGAATTGTACCCAAGATGTGTATGGTGTGTTTGAGTTAGCAGGGACAGCCCCGAGGAGAGAAGACGTGGAAGCTAGCGGTGCTGGACCGAGTGGTGTCCAAGAGGAGGCCGAGGAACGTGTGCTTAGGGATCGACGTAGGGCACACGTGAACGTAGGGGAGAGGTTTCAGGTTATCGATGAGACGCTCGAAGGAATGGCAACCCACTTCAATGAGGATATTGATAGCGTCGGAGTAGGTTTATATGGATTGAGTAGCCAGTTTGAGGGTTTTGCAGGTACACTGGATCAGGTGCAGTAGCTGCAACAAGATTTTTTTAGCTGGAGTGTGGACCGTGCACGCCAAATGCCGTGGGGATGCACCTGAGCCATCCACGATGGCATGGACCGGCCTATGTGTACTAGCCCGACATCCCCGATATCGGCATCCAGCAAGGAGTGGCATTTATGCAGACTGAGCCCACTCCTGGTAGCACCACAAGCACCCCATATGGCCAGACTTCGTTCCACTCCCTGGAACATGATCACCACAGGGACGATTGATTCCCCTGTTATATGGATAATTTCTAAACAATTTCAAAACTTATGTGTGTAATAACTATTAAACTAGGATATGTGTGTTGCGGATACTCTATTGTACCAATTGGTACAAAATTTTCCAAGTATTTTTGGCAAGGTTTGGGGATTCACGTGATGCAATTCAGGTAACCATTTTGGCTAGTTACTACATAACCGGATGAAGCATGAAATTTTATGGCATTATAGTTAAAGGCGTTGATCTTAGGATAAGATCACAGCATTAGCAACCTCGACCCTTCAACCTTTAGTGAGACATATCACCAAAAGCATTTGAGGAGTTTATTTCTTTCTCGGTTATTTTTCATTTCTATTTCTTTTTCCTTTTATTTTAGGTACAAATGGGACTTTGTACACTTTGAGATGGGGGATAGGAATAGAAATGGTGTATGATGAACCTACTTGCACTAATTTTCTAGTTGGTTTTAAAAATTTTAAGCTCTTTTGAAAAAATTTTGTCATATTTTACCAATCTAGAATTGCATATAACAGAAACACTATAATATTGTATTGGGATTTAGCCTTTCCGTTTCCCCCATTTTAGTAATGTAGACTTTAGAACTTGGTTTTACATCATTGAGACCATAGCAGTAGTGCAAGTTAACTTGGTGGACTTGGAAAGACAATTTGAAAAAGGAAAAATTTTAGGATTAAACCCAATAGCCCATATGTGTTTACTTGTGTGTGTTTATCGATTAGTCGCACCACTTTTCGACCTCCGTGTTAACCCTTTTGTTGCACTCTCCTTTGGTGCAAGATACCCTAGTTACACCTATTTGAGCCTATCCTTTCATTTTCGACCCTTATTTGGGTTATACCTTTACACTCGACCTCGTCTTATCTTTTGATCTTGAAGTCATCGTTAAGCCCTATTTCGAGGTTTGAGTAAAGTTTGAAAATGTGCCAAATCGAAGACATCCTATTGAAGATCATTGAAGATCCCCATATTCTCCTATGCTCATCTCAGTGGGGGATAATTAAAAAAAGAAAAAGACATATAATAAAAGAAAGTGCATAATAGCCCTTGTTGATAAAAGTGCAAAATATTGTAGCACTATGTGATTAAAAGAAATTAGCATCATGAATAACACCTCGATCACATTCGAAGATTGGAAGATAGTCAAGACACCATCGGTTCAAAGGAAAAATATTCAAATGGTGCATTTATCACGTATTATGATCCTATTTCCGAACCATAAAGATGAACCTTGAATGAACGGTGGGGCAATGGCAACTTGGTTTTAAGCTAAGACTATTTGTTTTCTTTTTCTTTTCACCCATTAAAATATCCCATGCCTTACCTAACCCTTTTTGTCATGACTCGTGAAGCGTGTCTAGGTGATGCAGCGAGCAATCCTTGATGTCTTGGCCATGTATTTGGTCATGTATCATTGATTATGTCCACTTCGTATGACATTAATGCGACTAATACCCATATAGCCTTTGAATCACTATAAACCCAACATTGCTTTCTAAAACTGTCTTAAACTTAGCTCTAGTGGTGGAGATGTGTGTAATTGCCAAGCTTATGATAGAATAGTTGCTATGCCCGTGCAATTCAGTGATCACCCCAAAATTAACACTTAGATTAGGATGAGAGTGAGAGTGTTTTCGTTCCCATTTCGTGAGGTGTTCGCCTCGTCTTAATATTCTAGTATGGAAATCTTAACTGCACATTCCTTGGGTTACTCCGGGGATGTATCTTTTACAATATAAAGAAGTCTACTTGAGGGCAAGTAGAGTTCAAGTGGGAGGATATTTTATAACATCAAATTCTCCTGATATTCTAAGCGTTAATTTCCCCCTTTATCATTACATTATGAGTTAAATGCTAGTGAAAACATCCTTATTCCTTATTATTTTATTTCAGGATCTATTTCATGCAAGGAAGCAGTAAATGGACATTTCCAAGACCAAAGGATGATTTTTCTCTCAACTACGGCGTAACAAAGTGATGGAGTTAGCAGTAATAATGATCATGAAGAATACGGCGTAACAATGGAGTATTGTTGCAGCGTAGCAAGACTCTTGAACATGAAGCACCAACTACGGTGGATGGCGTAACCCTCAACTTCGGTTACGCCTTAATAACGGATACACATCAATTTTACAAAGGATGAGCGTAACCACCAGCTCGAGGTTACGCCATATAACCATCGATATACAAAGACTTCGGTGTAACCTCATTAATGTTACGCGCCATAACCATGGATAAGTACAAGATTTAGAAGAGTTGCGGCATAACTAATTAATAAATGATACTTGTAACTTGTATAGAGCCTATAAATAGATGAAGTTTTCATCAGTTATAGGCATCTCTCAATCCCAAACCTTCTAGGGTTTGGGAGATCAAGCGAAGAAGAATCATGGTTTAGGAGTATGAATAGCAGTTCACGTCTATGATTCTGTTGTATTCAGTTTGAATTCCTTTTTATTTAGGATTTTTAATATGAATTCATTTAAGTTTGCATTTACGTTATTGATCTTCTCTTTATTTCTTTATAGACATTTACTAGTCTTATCATAGATGCAGCTAGTCTTGGTAATATTATAAGCTTCTTAGTATCTAAAGGAGAATTGACCATGACCTCACCTAACAGGTTGCGAAGTATGGAAGGAATTAGCCATAATACAACCACTCTTAGTGTGTGAACTGACCAAATGATCACCTATCAGAGTGGAGGTATTTAAAGGTTAGGGGAAATATAAGTTCTAACTGGGGTTTTCCATAGACTAGATCTAGTATATTTGGCCCTTCATGGTGCTATTAGGTTGCGGAATGATCCCATGTGACCTATTCATCTTGGTAGTCTAAGAACCATAGGCCATGACAAATTGACCAAAGAATGCGGCGATAATTAACCACTATATTGAACCTTCATATAGAGAATCAATTAGGTATTTGCATTCTTTATTAAGCTTTTCTTTTCTAACTCTTTTTCCTAAATTCTTGTATTCGTTTGATTGGAATAAGTCATATCATATCAATATATTATCAATATCATTTCTAATCATCTTAGTTCTTCCAAGTCACAGCTCTCTTGGGACGATATCGGATTTACCTAAGTCTTTACTTCATCGTAGGGTTCTTTGCCGTTAGTATGTTTATCCTAAGTTTGTCTAAGTTTTATAAATAATAAGCGGGATGAAATAACACATAGGTTTTTTGGCAGGCTAGGGGCAGTTAATGAAAGATCTAAGGTATGATCTATCATATTTACCTAAGTAAGAGATATGAATACTTCCAAACCAAGGTACGTATCTCAATCTCTCGTATTGCAATCTTCCTCATTTATCCTTCGAAGCTATTAGTTACGGCGTAACCTCTATTAAGAGTTACGACGTAACCATTAAATAATAATTAAAAGTTTAATAATTAAAAATTTAGTTATGGCGTAACTCTTTCTCTAATTACGTCGTAACATCCTGGCGGTATAAAACCCTTATAATGATGAAAAACTAGGTTTTTACCAAAACACACAACTTTTCACCGCCCACTTCTCTGATTAATTTTTCCGAAAATTTTTCGTGAAGATTTCATCTTTCCTTCAAATCAAGCAATGGCTGGTAGGATTTATGATTACTCTTTTTGATTCGTTTTGCTAGATTATTCAGTTAGGGTTTATATTTTCATATTTGGGGATCTTGCTTCCTTTATTACTATTGCCTTGATTAGTATATGATTATGTTAAATTCCCCATGTTGTTTTGATTCGTGTCATATCATCATTGGGTTGTTTGAGAATGTTTGACTTGGTTTAAATGGGTTTTGGTCAAACAAGAACCTAATGGTTTAAGCGGGTCCTTGGCACTAATAGATTAAAAATTGATGATTCTTTTTACCACTTGGATAAACTTGATGGTTACGGCGTAATCTATTGCTAATCGTTACCGTATGCTGTGCTGGGTTTCTTTTCAGAGGAAAACCCCATTCCCAACCCCCTGAATGGTTTTGGTTTTGCAATTTGAGATGAAGAGAATTAGAGCTATGTAGGAGGATTGCTTGATCGCGACAAGAAAGGACATTGATCGGCGAAACTCTGGACTTGAGGCGTTTGATGGACAACGGAACCTGTGGGAGAAAGCTTCGAGAATCGCAAAATCAAGTTTACATGCTCGCGGGTTCATGTACTTGCAATGCTTGGTTGAGCTCTTTAGGATCAACGAGCCAATAATTCCGAATATGTTAGAGTTTCTAGCATCGGTTGAGTTCAAGTGAAATCAACAATGATGATCAGTTGTATTATATTTTCATTTGGGGGAAAGCGATTAACTTTGAATGAGTTTATCGAGAGAATGGGTTTGTATACAGGGCGAGTTAGATTAAGAAGTCTTTGGGAGTTTACAAGACTTGTTACTGAAGTCTTTGAGGTTTGTATACAGGTGGGATTGGGTCTGAAGTCTTTGAGGAGTTTAGACTTGTTGTTGGGCATAGGCCAAGACTATGATCCCACCACCTACTTCTTGGCATTTCCTTTGTGCGGGCACAACTGAGGCACCCACCTACTACACCTTGGTAAGGACCCGATGGCCGACTAGTGCAGGCTCATTGCATGTAAGGGCAAGACATTTGGCCAAGAAAAATGGCGATGGACGACCTATAACCTCTTAAATCGGATGGGCGGGGGCAATCACAGATGTTCCCATTATTTGGTGAGGGTTTATAGGCAATGGAGCAAGGGTTTTTCTGGGAAGAGTCGATTCAAGGGGCTCACTTTATTTAAGTTAGCTAGGGTTATGGGTTAATGAGGAGGAGGCTTTGGCTTAGGTAACTTGCGTGGAAGGAAAATAGTTTTGCTTGGGTTGAATAAAGATAAGGTTGGTTTTGTACCCAAGATGTGGCTGTTTGAGTTAGAAGGGGCGGCCAGGAGAGAGCGGGGAAGCTAGCGTCTTGGACCGAGTGGTGTCGAAGAGAGGATGCGTGTGCTAGGGGTCGTGGGCTGAATTGAGCGTAGGGAAAGGTTGAGTTATTGATGAGAGGCTGAGGAATGAAACCCAGCTAATGAGGAGATTGATAGCCTCAGAGTGGGTTTATATGGAATGGAAACCCACTGGATCAGGTGCAGTAACTGCAACAAGATTTTTTCAGCTGGAGTGTGGACCGTACGAGCCAAATGCTTCAGGGGATACACTTGAGCCATCCACGATGGCATGGACCTGCCTATGTGTTATAGTAGTGCCCTATTATGCACCTTTCTAAGAAGTCATCTTCTCCCCAATCGATTCAATATTCCGGTCCTAGTTTCAAGCAATCCTAATAGAACCTAAAAATCTTATCCATCACATAATCTACTCCTTTCTCCTTATCCTCCTCATTCCTATAGTAGGCCGATAGCTTAAGTTCTTTTCATCATTGGATAGTGATGAAAACTTCTCAATCTTAAATGGCATTTGGTAAGCTCGTCAATGGGTCTCATCTTTAAAATACAACTTATCTCTGGGGCGGATCATAAGTCATCCGGTGTGTTTTCTATGAAAGGCTTTCCTAAATTCACGATGGGACAAAGCCTAGGATCTATATAATTAGGTATGTACCACAATTATGAAATTCGTACATGATGCAGAAAAGTACCCTGCATGACGAACGTCATAACTCACCAAAGAAAATTGCAACTAACCTAGGATCATCGGGTTCTTGCCTGTTTGGGATAGGTTTCTTAATTACCTAATTATAGTAGGTTGCTAGTCATGATGTTTGTTGGAATCACTCCTAAACCTTATTCAAGTGTTAGTTACTCATATGTAATAGTTAGCTTATTATGGCCTTTATGTTTGTTATTAGCCTTAAGCTTGTAGAAGGCCCATGCTTAGGCTAAGCCCATAGGAGAAAGGAAGAGAGGAGTGTGTTGCCCTAGCTTTTCTCCTATAAATACCTTATGTAAACCTTCATTTGAAGGTTGGTTGTTCAAGTTATCTCTTTCCTCACACTAGTATTACTCATATGGGTATTATTGTGTGTTTGGTTTACATGTTCAATCGCCTTTATCTCTTTCTTGTAAGCTTGTGTTGTAAAACTAGTGACCTAACAGTGGTATCAATGCCAAATAGTTGGGTAACACTTTGTTTTTGAATTTTTGGTTTTGGTCTTACTGCGTAAAGATAACGTGTTCTTTGGCAGCTTAAAACTTGTTTTTACACTTTATAATCCAAGATTCTTGTACTTTCAACGTTTTAAGGTGTTAAAATACTTGTTTTTGACAAAAGTTTCAAACTTTACGTGGATATTGTTTTGAACTTGATTTGTTAAGTGGGTGAAGTTCTACTAAGTAACTGTTTAGCAGTTTGGTTCATCAAGATTCACACTTTTGTGTTATTTTGGTACTATTAGCGCTATTCATAACAAAAATCGGTTTAGAAACATATTTGGGCAAAATCAAAGTTCGAGTAAACCTCTGTAGTAGTAAAACCAAAACTACGGCGTAAGTGCTTCTCCTTGGTTTGATCTTCATTTTAGGTGGTTTATTCCGTGTTTTCTTACTTGGATAAGTCTGAAAATATGTTGACTTTGGATATCTTTTGCCTTTGTGATAGTGTAAAGATCATTTGGGCAAAACCTAAAATTACGCATAAGCATAAACTTACGGTAGAAATCCTACGCCTAAGATTTCTTGCCTAAGCCTAGTCTTGCATAAGAAAATCCTAAGCCTAACTTTCTCGCAACTTTTGTCTCACTTAACTTTAGTGTTTTTTCCTACTACGCGTAAGCTAAATCCTAAGCGTAACTCCTCATTGTTGCAGTAACTTTGGTGTTTTTACGCATAAGTGCTACTTGGTTCTTGTGTTTTCTACTTAAAGATACTTCATCAACAACGGTTCATTCGACTACAAAGATCCATTTTTACCAACACAAGTTTATCAACATGTCACAACCACCATACTCTAACTATTTCCCTTACACTTATCCCTCAGCGTCAACAACAACTAACTCCACAACATCAACAATGGAATCAACAACAAGCAATTTATCAACAACAATTTAACCAACAACATACTCCACAACTTGCTGCAAATCCACAACCTCAAATGGTTCAACCACCACAAAGTCTTCAAGCTCAACCGTACACAAATGACTTTCATCAACATCCATCAAGGATCACTATGAGGGAACCCACTTGGTTTGCAAAGATGTTTGAAACTTTAAGCGGCCAACAATCAATTCATGAGGCTGGATCACTTGATAGACCTCCAATGCTCACTCCAAGAAACTACGATCAATGGGTGATAAGGTTCTTTAGATTTTGTGATCTAAAGAAGCCACATGGAAAGTTCTTAAAGAAGGTTATCTTGGAAGGTCCATTTGAGATGCCTCTTGTCATTGTACGGAGATCAAATGCCATTCCACCAAGAGATGAACAAACGAACATTGCTCTTTATTGCGAGACTTGAATCCTCAAGAACTTCTACACTATGGCGAGATGAGCTTGCAATGGAATATATCCTCTTAGGATTACCAAACCTAATTCTTAAGTAGTGTTGATGCTCAAAAGCTGCAAAAGAAAATGTGGGATCATATTAGATCTTCTTATGGAAGGATCGTACTCAATCGAGGAAGATTTGGAATCCAAAATTTACTTGGCTTATGAACACTTCATGATTGAACACGGAGAAACTCGAGTCCTATCATCACCGATTTTCGGACATCATCAATGATTTGGATAAACACAACATCCACATGCCAAGAATTGCGGTGAATACTAAGTTCCTAAGTAGTCTTGGTCCCGAATGGGAGAAGTATGTCATTTTTCTCCGTCAAGCGAAAAACATGCATCATCTACCTCTGGATTGTTGTACGATTACTTGAAGCCTCATGAAAAGGAAGTTGATAGGAAAGGATTCTCCGTGCTCAAATTGCTCGGAGGAAAATCAACAACTTGCCTTATATGCTCAAAACAATTATTCTCCTCAACCAGCAACTCAACCAACTGCTACAATCACACCACATGATCCTTACAACCTCAATCTCAACAAACTCAATTGGTTCCATACAACAACAACAATGCTCAAGCTTAAGCTAATGAGGAATCGATCCGTTGAAGCATTTGCAACAAGGATTTGCTATGATTGCTAATGCCTTTAGCCGTTATACCAACAAATCCAACAACCGTATTGGTTCCTCATCTAATACAAGGAATCAAGCTTTGTGAACAATGGGCGAGTTGAAGTTCGGAATCGTGGTTATGGTCGTCGGATGGGCGGTGGTCAAGGTTTAATCTTTGTGGGTAGGAATAACAAGAGCTCAAGTGGTGGAGCAGGAAATGCTGAATGGGTTGAATGGTCTTGATGCTACAAGCTGCAATGAGAAGGGACACCTGGCTAATGCATGCCCAAAGCCAAGGACTAAGGGCGGTGCTTATTTCAAAGAGGCTCTTCTTTTGGCTCTTAAGGATGAAGCTGGTGGAACTCTCACGGACAAAACGAGCTTTATGGCAAATCTTGATTCGGATGATGATATGGAGGACTTGCGGGCCAATGCATTTATTATGTTGATGGCTAATATGCATGAGGAGTTACACAGAGTGACCAGGGCCAGTGTATGATGGCTTGTCTCAGTACCGAACAAACCATATTTATCGATCTCATATCTCGCCAACATCGCATCCGTAGAAACTTCGAATGTTCAAAATGAGTCATCCACATCTCATTCGGCGATTTTCAACTAGACCCGTAGTTATATTTGGCGATCAAGATGACCAAACGGTTTCCCTTGATAATCAAATTGACTCCGTGGTTATACTTGAGGATCTCGGTAATGATCATGTTGAGACTCGCGTTGAACGCGAACTTTTGCCTCATCCAGATTTTGCTCGTTTAATACAAGACCAACACCATAGTGGAAAAATGTCATGCCATTAATCAGGACTTGAAATGCAAAAATGCACTGTGAACCAAGGATTTTGAATGTTTACAAAAGCAACTCAACTTTTTCAAAACTCAAGAAAAAGCGTGAAAGCGGTTTTGAAGCGACCTTTGCCAAATCTTATCAAAGCGAAAATATTTAGAAGACGGTCATTGATCTAGCGGCGAAGAATGCTTTGTTATGCGAAATAGAACACTGAAACATGAACATAAAAAGCAAATTAACGCTCACCTTGGAAAATCAAAAGCTAAAATTGAGTTGTTAACTTGTCAAAAACAGTTCTCTGCATACAAAAAGCATTCAACGAATAGATGATCATCTTGAAGAAATCATCGGCTTGCAAAACAAACTTAAAGAGTTTAAAGCATTGTTTACAAACATGGTGAGTCGGTCACGGCCATTGAAAAGTTTACTTTAAAACCCAATCCAAATGGATATGGACCGAATCTTCTGATTACAAACCTAAGCTTTCAACAAAAGCATTCAAACCAAATCTGAAGTTTCGGTCACGAGAATATAAAGTTGATAATTCATTGTGAGTTGTTGAATATCATCGTCAAGAGGAATTAGATGCAGAAGGCGAGAGTCGATCAAAATTAGAAAAAGTTGTTTACAACAAACCTTTTAACTATTCAAAGCGGTCACTTTCGTCACACCAACGGATTCTTCTAACACACCAAGGGTTATCATCAAAACACATGAGTCTTCTAATGTTAATCCCCAACTAGATTATGCACAAATTTATGGTCCTTTACCTTCCATCAGTGAAGTAAATTCAAAACATGAAAATCGAAAAATTCTTAGATATTTTGACATCTTCATGGCTGACCTCAAAATTTTACAACATGAGATAGAATATCGTTCAGAAATCAAAATTGATCACTTTCAATAAGCCTCTGGCGCGAGAACAAAGAGACATTTTTGGAAAAATCTTTTACCTAATGTTAAAAATTTGAAAAATTGTGCATTAGCCCGGGAAAAGGATTTTCATAAGGAACTTGGAGTGATGAAGGTCGTTTTAGAAAAATTGAAACATCTATTTCTAATACTAAGCGTAAAAGAAAACTGTTGAGAAAAGATGTTGATCGACTCTTGGAAGATGTCATGCGTGCGATGTCCATAATGTTGTGCTAGAGAATTCTTTGTCATATGCATTTGATCATACCTCTGCGATCTTGTTGAATCCGATAAATGTTGAGAACACTGATAATGTGCTTGGTCGAGTCCTTAAAGTTGAAAACAAACGATTGTCAAACGAACTTTCAAATGCAATTCGTCGTCTTAATTGGTGTCAAAAGATATTCACGATCAACAACATGTTTTTCAACACAAAATCGCTTTCGATTCGTGCAAAATCTTCGATCATAAAATTGAGCAATTAGATGATCAAAGCGTGTCTTTTAAGTGTCAAATCTCAAAATATGAACAAGAACTTTTAAAAGTTAAAAAGGAATATGGTGTCATATTTGATTTACTCAAAAGACTCGTGATGAAGCATCAAATGAACTTGATCATTATCTTGCACACACTAAAGTTATGCATTTTTTGGAAATGTTAGATCACGAAAATCAAGATCGATTCACACTATCCTCAAGTTAAGAGAAATGTTAGGAAAGTATGAACAACTTCCACCAACCATCATTAAGAGATTAGCCCAGTAACACTTAGTACTCATGAACCTAGAATCCCTACTGCCAAATCACAAGTAGCTAGCGTGCCTCCTTCTCTTGACACGACGGAATAGTTGAGTCTTTTCCAAATGCGTCCGCACTTCACGCCTAGGAGCACTCAATCGAAGAATAGGAAGTTGCGACCTACGAAAAGATCAATCAAGAATGCTAAAGTAGAAGAACACCCTAGGACTATGAATAAGACTCGCGTTGCCTCCACTATAGATATTGCGTCTAGGAAATGTAATAGAAATAGTGATGTAACGAATGCTAAACCGCTAAGTACTTTTGATATTGCGATGCACCTTGTGTTATTTGTGGAAAAGTATGAATTCTGATTGCCATGATAAATGTGTTGCTAAAGCTATCATCTCTCGTTTAAGGAATCCTAAGAAGCGGAATACCTCTAGGCCCACTAATCTTTCTAAGTGCATTGCTTGGTAGCCGCCTTCTTTAGATTCTAAGAAGCGCATTCTTTGTCCTGTAGCCAACCGGTTTTACCTCCTAAGAATGTAGTACCACCTAGTGCATTCACTAAGACTAAAGCAACGAGTAGTTATAGATGGCAGAAATGGATATATAACACACTAGGATTTAAGTGGATACCTAAAGCTATTGATGTGTGTATATCTACTATACTTTCTACGGAACCCTCTAACATTTCGGGTTCCAAATCTACTTCTATTCCATCATTATTAGCCGCATGCGTGTAATGCGGTGATCTGAGATCATTCTGGATTGTTGATAGCGGATGTTCCCGACACATGACGAATCAATCTTAAACCTTATCAAACTTTATTGCAAAGTTCATTGGCACTTCGGGTTGGGAATGATCACCGCAGCTATCATGGGCTCAGGGACTATGTCAATGGGAACATCGAAATAAGAAGGGTTTACTATGTGGAAGGCCTCGGTCATAATCTGTTTTCAGTAGGTCGGTTTTGTACTGGGCATGGAGATTTGGAGGTTGCTTTCAGGGGAGAAAACTTGTTTCATTAAGTGATCTACAAGGAAATGACCTTATATGCGATCGGCGTAATTCTAGTCTTTACACTATCTCTATGAAAGACATGGTTGCTTCATCTCCCATATGTTTACTTTCAAACGCAACATCAACAAAATCCAGGCTATGCGCGTCGTCTCTCACATCAAAATTTTCAAACCATCACCAACCTTGCTCGACACAAACTAGTTGAAGGACTCCCGCGGTTTAGGTATTCTAAAGATCACCTTTGCTCGTTGTGAACAAAAGCACTTTCGTGCTCATTTTCCTTCAAAGGTGGAACTTTCACGACTCTCGGCATGTGCTTCATCTTCTTCACATGGTTCCATTTGTGTGGCCCGATCGCGGCGTGCAAGCGATCAATGGCAAACGCTACATCTTAGTAATTGTTGATGACTATTCACGCTGGACTTGGGTCTACTTTCTTGGAAGCAAAGATCAAGCTCCACAAATGATCATCACCTTTCTCGAAAATACAAGTTATTTCTGAAACACATTCGACTAATCGAGCAGGATAAAGGCGAATTTGTTAATCAAACTCTTCGTGAATTCTATGAGAAAGTGGGAATTGACATCAGGACATCTATTGCGCGTACACGAACAAAGCGGAGTTGTCGAAAGGCAATGACCGAGAGCGTTAGTGGAAGCTGCAAGAACAATGTTAATCAATGCTAAACTTCCAGATTACTTATGGGCGACGTATTTGTATCTCTTGCATGCTATACGCATCAAAAGAGCCGTTCTATGATTACAAAGCCACAACAAAACACCTTTCGAGCTTGTCCATAGAAAACCCGAATCTAAAACACTTTCATGTATTTGGATCTCTTTGCTATAATGATCGTGATGACTTTGGAAAGCTCAAAGCCAAAGGCGACATTGGAGTCTTTATGGGATCTTGTGATAATTCCAAAGGTTTCGAATCACGGAATCGTCGTTACAAAGCGGTGATGGAAGCGATTCATGCTCATTTCGATGAACTTACCAAATGGCGGTATGATGGAAACGATTCATGCTCCCTGGCGATATTGATGAGCGTGCTCGGCGTATCGGCATTTATTTCGGTATTGCTCAACTCCGATAATACTCTTTTACGATACACACACTACAACAACTACTATTGCGGATGCACCTACCTAGTTGACTCCACCACAACGTTGAACAAACGCTTCCAACAATGATGAAGGCTGCGATGATATTCGAATGTAGTACCCCCACTGCGATTTTGATCCAAATCGTTCTTCAACCCGTTTGCTAATGAGGCTGCGCACTAGATGTCGCGGAATCTTCAACAAACCATTTGAATCCTCAGAATCCGCACAATGTATATCAACATCAACCCTCCACACATAGATGGACGAAAGACCATCCTGTGGAAAACATTATTGGCAACCCGAATCAACCCGGTCGTTCTGAACAACGTCTTCACTGAGATGGTGAACATTGCATTTATGCACTCACCGTTTGCCAATCTGAACCTAAAAACATCAAAGACGCAATGACAAAAGACAAGTGGATTGAATCCATGCAAGAAGAACTCAACCAATTCAAACGTCTTGAAGTATGGGAGGCGGTTGAAAGACCGCGAGGAGTCTACGTCATTGGTCTCAAATAGATTTGGAAAAACAAATTGGATCCTGAAGGAAATGTTATCGAAATAAGTCACGTCACGGTGGCTAAGGGTTATCGTCGGGAAGACGGTATTGACTTTGAAGAATCTTTTGCTTCGGTTGCTCGTCTTGAGGCTGTTAGGATATTTCTAGCGTTCGCGGCTCATATGAATATGACGGTCTATCAGATGGATGTCAAAGCTGCGTTTCTCAATGGACAACTTAAAGAAACGGTTTATGTCGAACCCGGATGGATTCGTTGATCACGAGTTTCGAATCCGTCTACAAACCTGAACAAAGCTCAGTATGGTCTCAAACAAGCTCCTCGGCATGATGCGATAAGCTATCATCCTTCCTCATTGCTAATAATTTCACCAAAGGATTGGTTGACCCAACTCTTTTTATACAATATCACGGGAACATATCTTAATTGTTCAAATTTACGTGGATGACATCATTTTGGGTCTACACATAAAAAGTTTTCAATCGCTTTTGCAAAACTAATGAAGAAAAATTTTGAAATGTCCATGATGGGTGAACTCGTTCTTTCTAGGATACAAGTTCATCAATCACCCCGTGGTATTTTCTTGAGTCGGTCTAAATATGCCCTTGAATTGTTAAACAAATTTGGAATGAAAACCAGTGACACCTATGCCACACCAATGGCTCATACCAAGAAGCTAGATGCTGATTTACATGGGAAATTGGTGGACCCTACAAAATACCGTAGTATTATTGGGTCTCTCATGTATCTAACAGCTAGCGGAACGATATTGTCTTTGCCGTTTATATATCTTTGCTCTCGTTATCGATCGCGACCAACTGAAACCCACCTCTGAGGCTAAAAGAATCCTCCGATACATAAAGGGAACCATTAACTTGGGGATCGGTATCCGAAGGATTCGGTTTTGAACTAATCGCTTTTGAGACTGCGACCCGCGGGATGCTTAGACTCACGGAAAAGTACTTCGGAGCTTTACAATTTCTTGGTGATAAAGCGGTGTCATGGCAATCGAAGAAGCGGGATTGTACATCATTTGTCCTCAACGGCGAGAATATGTAGCCATGTCAGCATGTTGTGCTCAAGTCATCTGGATGAGAACACAACTCAAAGACTATGGTTACGTATTTGAGAATCCCGATGTCTTTGCGACAATCTGAGTGCCATTGCAATCTCGTGCAACTTCGAGCAGACTTTCGAAATCAAAGCACATCGATCTTCGATATCATTTCATCAAGGATCGTGGAGCGAGGGAATGTTGACGGGTTATATTTTGTGGTACGAGAATACCAATTGGCGAATCTTCTCACCAAAGCCCTTGCCTCCGCTAGGTTTAATGACTTGGTCCAACGGATTGGTATGAGGTGTTTGACTCAAGAGGAATTGGATGACCTCCTAAAGCAGTCTTAAAACACATCAAACACCAAAATCTCTTTTGTAAATAATTCTTTCAAAACAAAATACAAAAGTATAAAAATCTGATAAAACAACAAAAATATTCTTCTATCTATTTTCTTTCAACATTGCAAGTACACGTTTCTTCCGTCAACACTATAATCTTTCAAAATTCAAGTATTTTTCGATCAAGTGTTGAGGGGAAATCAAAACTTTAAACTCTCAAAACATCATTGTGGTACTTGCATGTTATTATATCTCGGTTGTTTCTTTTAACAAATGGTGGTAAATTTTCTGGTACAATGACACTCCTCGGACTAAATTTATAACCTTTCATTATTTTCTCGAGTCAAGGGGGAGTGTCGTCAAGTTTCTTTCCTAAAATCTTTGTTTGGTAACCAAAATGGAAGTTAAAAGGCTTTGGTTGAAAAAGGAAAAGGTGGAGGGACCAAAACTGTCAAAATGTTAAAGATAATTTTAATAAAACACCTCACCTAACTTATTCACTTCTCATTTATTACTCTAAACCATATACATCTATGCCTAAGATTCATTCAAGTTATCCGTTGATTTGATCATCATTTTGTAAGTTGTTTTACGATCTAAACATGTTTTCAAGCCAAGGTTTTTAATTTCATACAAATCCAACGGCTAAAAATTGTTTTGCGCGTGATTGTGTTCGCATAAGCGTATGAACACACAATCATGGTGTGTGTGTTTTTGGTTAAAAGGAAGGTGTCAAAATGTTTTAATACATCAAGGATATCATTTTAACCATCAAAACCCACCCAGAAACACTTATTAATGATTTTTGAAAATTAGGGTTTATGAGTCGAATTGGGTTTTCCCAAATGTGAAGTGTTTTGGTCTAAAAGATTGTTGGGTTATGGTCATATAAGGTTGAATTGATGATTTCCATGGTTGTTAACCACCCGGAAACACTAATTGTTTGACAATTTGAAGTTAGGGTTTAAAGTTCATAACTTTGGGTAAATTTGATTCACAACGAGTTAGATGTTATAAATTGGTTTATAGACTCTCAACACATCTTAGAACTACCAGAATTTATTTGGTGCAATCCATGGCTAGAATTATACGCGTAAATCTTAACCCTTAGGGTTTTGACCTATGCGTATGACTTTCTACGCGTAACTGTATTATGAATGTTCATGCCATAACTTGTTGATATAATGAATGCTTGTGTTAATTTTGATGATTTGATGAATTTATTTCAGGCTTTGCTACGCTTAAATATTGAGAATCAAGGTCATTTGCAACTCTACGCATAAGGATTACCCTACTCTAGTCAAGTTATCGTAACAATCTATACGCGCATAACTATTACAGCGTAAGGTTCTACAATGGGACTACGCATATCCTGTGAAGGATATCGTAAACGATGACCTCTACGCGTAGGTCTACTCTTACGAGTAAGCCTTCGGCGTAAGGTATTTATCGCCTCGGCGTAAGCTCTACGCATAAGGTCCCCTTTCCTGGCAACATTTCTTACGGCGTAAGTTAGGATCCTACGCGTAAGCTTTAGATCGTCTACGCGTATATCATCACGCTTAACAACTTTTGCCAAAACTACGATTAAGCCTGGATTGACCTTCATAATGAATTGTTACGTGTACAAACTTGTAAATAAACTAATCATAGCGTCACGAATCCAATAATGTCACTAATAAACTTAATCGTTTGATATGTTGTGAACAATAAGTGATAACATAAACTTTAAAACTTAAAGTTAACTAACTCATGAAAACATTTCACGACGTCATTGGACTATTGAACAAACAAGTGACTTAGGACTCGTAACAATCATTGACCCTGTACATTCAATAGCTAGACAATAAGACCTTCTGTTGACTAACACTATGTCTTTCGATATGTTGGTTCTTTTGGCTAATGTTATTTGTCCATGACATGGTGAACAAATGATTGTGGATGCATCGAAGTTCTTACAATTTCTTACGATATCTTTCCAGGGGGTTATCCGAGAAAGATTGGAAAGAACAACCTTAGGGTTGACTTTGATACCCTCACTTGCTCGAGAATCTTCTGCTTGATTGAACGTGGATATTCTCAGGAATCATCCCTACCAGAACATGCTCTCACACTCTGCCCACGGGTTCCAGAGGTCTACATTCAACAATTCCGGGATTCTATATCTAGCGAGGGATCAACGGTCAAAGTGCGATGAATGTGACACTTAATCACAAACAAGTCACCATCACTCCTGCTGACTTACGGGCTGTTCTCATCATTCTTTGACATCACCAACGACTTCTTTGCTACCCCTCTGAAGAGACAGTCCTGAAATTCTTGATAGATATTGGTTATGATGAAGCATCAGGAATCATTACTAAGCACTCTCACGTAGAGCTGAAGAATATTCCTCAACCATGGAGAACACTCTACATGATCATCACCAAATCGGTCTGGTGTGGCGGTGGCTATGAGCATCCCAAGCTCATGGAACTACAAATTTTTTGGTCGTTGATCAACAAGAAGGACATTGAAATCGAAGCACCGATATGGGAGGACATGATGCTATTTCACAAGAAGCTTGGCTCCAAGATTCCTATGTCAGATATACCAACTGTGATCCGAGAGCACTTGGACTTCATCGACATCCCATGAGGCTCAATGACCCAGGATAATCACGACATATTGGTGAACCCATACTATCTGTGAATCAAAGAATGCGTCAACAAAGAAACAGGTTGGTTTTGCACGATCACCTTCTAACCACCGAAATCAAAAAGCTTGAAACATATAAAAGGTATCGGTTAGCGGTAAAAGAAGGCAAAGTTGGTCATCTCGATGAAAAATCTTACGGTACACCTACTCGGGACGAAGAGCAGTGATCTTTGGAAGTGTTACAAGTACTGAGATATTATAGGAAGCTTCCCAAAGGAATCCTCCTCGTAAAAGGATTGTTCAGTAAAGGAAGGCGAACCTATTCCACACACGAACCGCAAAGAAAGCTTGGGCGAAAGCTCTGAAGGTGCTGACACGGATGAAGAGATTACCTACTCGGAATGCGGCAACCGTAACACCTCCTTCATGCTAAACCTCCAAGTCCGCCGGTGACAAAGAAAGGAAGACTCTGTACTTGTACCGTATGATGAAAGCTCGGATGAAGAAGAAGAACAGCGGATATATCATACGGAAGAAGTTTAATATCGTTAGACACCTTCAAAAGCGAAGAATTTGCTAAAGACCAAATGGGTGGTCTCGGAGGATCAAGTGGTGGCTACTCTGAACCTTCTCCTGATGCGGTTAATCAACCCGATAAGGGAGTTGGTGCCACCACTCTTATGCAACAACAAAAGCTTGTGGAGGATACTATCGAATATGAGTTTGAGGAACCGGAAACGAGAAGTCGAAAAAGATCAAGATGTTGATTATGATACGTTTCTTCTAGATAGTACTGCGCGATCAAAGGAAGAAACCTCTGAACCTCACGAAGGATCGAGTCTCCTCATATCTCTTCATCATCAGATTCGTCTTCTCACTCCTCGCCACCACCATCAAAAAGTCAACAAATCATCATCAAAATCTGTGAAGAAACCATCTAAATCTTGGATTTCTCAAGCTCATGAACGGATTACCAAAGCTGTCAAACAAGTCGAGGAAAACGTGCTCAACAAAAGCTAAATTTCTTTCTTCGATCACATACGCATATGTATGACGAGCATCAAAAAAGATAAAAGGAGAAAGGAAGTTTGTTCAGGAATTATGAAAATCACCGTCAAGAGGCTGAACGAAATGATCGAAGGCTACACGAAAAAGTACCTTGAGATACGTTCCTAAAGTTACAAAGGAGTTGTTCACCAAACAACTTTATCCAAATCTTATGCAGATCGCCAAGCAAACTATTCGATCAACGCCTTTAACCGTCACAATCAATCCAACCGATCCGGTAGTTTTCTCGGATAATGAATTGGTGGCCAAGCTTGTCACACAAATGTATGCACGATCTGGGACATTTACTTCTGATGAAGGAAAGTTGTTTCAAGCATTGCTGGACTACCAACTTCAAGAAGCTTGTAGATTTGAAGGCTGAAAAGTCTAAGCGTCCTAGAGCGATGAAGACAAGGATAAGGATAAAGACTTTGCACCTAAACATCGAAGCGAGTCGGTGAATCTTCTTTGTTGCAACCTCCTCCACAACGGGCTCCTGTTCAACAAAAATCTCCTCCTCGTTCTTCTCTTGAAAACCTCGGGGCGATTCGAGTTACCACCCCCGACTCGAGAAAAACCGATGATCACTTTGAGTATCACGGGTGGTGGCGATGAAGAGGTCCTTGAGCCCCTACAACAACCCACCTCTCCCAAACAAGTTCAAAACCCGGAATCATCTAGGCCTTGAAAAAGAAGAAGAAGAAGACGCCTCAAGCTGACGTCGTATCATGGCTAGATGACGATAAAACAGAGGAATTTGAATGGTTTGCTAATCTTGTTAACAACACTCCCTACCCTGAACAAGGTCAGAATTTGGTAGACGGTTCTACATTGGAGCATGCAAAATTCTGCAAGAAAAGTTCCATGTGAAGAAAATGACGAAATCTGAGCTGAAGCGAATCAAGAATGAAGCATTTCAACTTCTAAAAGACACTCTAAAAGTGCCCTCGATGTCGAATATCACCTTGAAAACATTGCTCGAGCTATGTCTAACAAAATGGATTGGCTCAACCTGGAAGCAAACATTGACTTCACACAAAGGGACAACCCTCCATACTACACCGATTGGACCAAACCTCTACCAACACTTGGACAAACCAATGAACCAAGGATTCCTTTCAGATACTTCTTCAACAAAGACATGGATTTTCTTCTACACGGTGACGATGATTCAAGAAAATATGCTACGTCGTTGACACTTCCATTCACAGCAGCTGTCTACTCAAACTGCATAGCCATTGAGGAACGTGCCAATCACTTGTTCTCCAACACGGTGGAGGCATACGCCCGAGATGCATTGTATGGGATTCATCAGCGGCGAGCGCCGACGAATCTACTATAGAAGCTGTCAGGTTCAGAAGTCTCAACATGCAGTGCATAGTTCTAAAGATATCGTTGCCATCATACACGTTGACCTTTCGTCTAAGTGGGACTACACATTCCTAAAGAAGATCGTAGTCAAACGACAAGATGAGCGGGACTATGCTTTCTCTGACTTTGAGAATTTGTCTCTCAATGACATCGAAGACATGTACCTTGCCCAGGTGCAGTCGCATGAGACAATTCTCAAAGCTAGCATTACAGCGTGAATTTATCAAGTCACTTCTCATCTTCATAAGGCGGATTGTCATCAAGGAACGTGTAGAAGATCTCCAGCTGGCTGTTGAATCTTATCAGACGTGTGCCAACTTCACTCCTCCAACGCGATCTTCCCGATATCAACCGGCTATCTCAATATACACTCATCGGCAAACCTTTCTAAGTTGTTTACGTAGTGAACTTCAAAGAAACTGCTTAATGGCGTGTAGCGAACTCCACAAGTTCGGGGATCATACTTTGAAGCTGGTTAGGGATGGATTGGCATACAGGTTGAAGGATATACGCCAGAAAATTGGGTCTCCTAAGCGTTGGAATTCTCAGGAGGGATGTGAGACGGATCATCACAATGATTGATGAACGGTTGTTTGAAGGGATCGTTCAGATGATTGGAGAGTTATGTCGGTGGTCGACCAAGGAGAAACATAACAAGATTTCAACGCCCCATGTGCACCTCCGGGAACATCACTGCACTTCCTGGTAACCCTTGAATTGCTTACTTCATATAATTTTGGATGTTTGATTAATAATGTAATGGCTTGTGCACACATTACAATGTACAACCCGTACTCCTGTAAATAAAGGACCCTGTGGTACGCGTCAGTGCCACAATCCTTATAAAAGGAGCGAAAGCTTCTTACTTTTGAGTGAAACCTATCAAACCTTTCATTTTTCAAGGTTTTGCTCAAAAGAACAAGTACTTTCCCTTATGATTTTCAAAACCTCAACCGTTTATATCACTGCGTGAGGGGAGTACTTGAATTAAAACTTTGTTCAAAAATTGTTCACGGTGGTCATTCTTCCCGCAACACTCAAAATGGTCATATTTATTCTCAACTTTTCAAAAATAACATCACATATGCCATTTTTGAGGGGAAGAAAATGTGTGATAAGAAATATGTTGTGTAAAATGCAAATGAATCTGTATTGCTTGAGACTTAACCAACGAATTGACGATGCTTAACTGTTAGTAACTCGAAAAGACTTGTCCTGGACGGGTAATAATTTCAAGCTAGTTCGCTAGTGATGTGGCGTGTCTCGCAAAGGACTTGTCTGAGTAGAATGTACCTTTCGAGAAACTCTTGATAAACATGAACTCTGACGGGTTTGACGACCTTTCGAGGATTGTCTACACCTTCAAGGTAGTTACTAGAGCCCGTTGTCACCTAAAAGCTGACAATGCAACTCTTTAACTATGCCACGTAATGGTGTCTCTCGGGGAATGTCTATCTTGAGTTAATCAATTCAAAAAGTGCGCACTCTTTCCTCACTGTGCATTTTAACCGTTAAAACTCTTAAGCACATGTGGAAGGGAGTATTTATGCAAAATCTTATCTCAACAGTGGTACTAAAATGTTTTTCATTCACAAACACTTTGAGAGATTTTTCACAACAGTGGTTTTATGGCAACATAGGTTAGTCATGGAGTTATAAGGTGACTAAGGTTAGGAATAACCGTCCTATGATCCGCCAGAGCCGGAGGATCTACCCAAGGACACCACAAATAGTTAGTATTTAGAAGTCCTTAGGTATGATTGTAAAAGGAGAAAATGAGAATCGGAGAAAGAAGGAGTTGAAGAATTAAAAAGAAATGCAAAGAAAAGGGTGAAAAGAAATAGCCCTCCGATTATTCAACTTAGGTCGGACACGGGTTCAATTCATATGCTCTTGGTTGTCACTTTGTGGCCGGTATTGAAGATTAAAAGTCGTCATGGACCCGATGGCGCATGCACTAAACCTTCTTATCCACTCAAGTTTCTCTTAACGAACTTGTTTCATTCTCACTGGGAACCCTACGTAAACTATCGGCTTTCTCTTAGAGATTCTTTGGTATTGAAGAAGGAGACCCTCTCCCTAGTCTCCGCTCGGAAAAACCAAAACGCACTTGAGTCTAGAGCCACGAGATTCATCAAAAGATCTCTTAGGTACACTTGACATTTAATCACTTGATGATCAACAAATAAGGTTATCAGTGGTTCATATCGAGTCCTTCACAGATCTTAGCATTCTGTCGAGAACATTTATGAGAGGTTCACATTTGTGATCCTCAGTGAATGAATGGAAACTCTGCCGGGTCAACATTTCACAGCCCTGACAGCGGGCACGGCAACTCCTCCGTGGATTGTGCTTAGTGTTCTCAAACGGTCTACAATCGTGAGGTGATGCTTCGGTGTACCTCAGTGACTCATCTGAATCGTAGGTGTACTTCGGTACATCGTGTTATCTCACTTGTGGGACTCCGATTCAGGAACGGCCTTTGTAAGAATTAGAGTTGTGTTTTCACACTATGCTGTTAACACTCTCGAAGTTCAAACTTGTAAGTGCCGGAATCCGCTTATTACTAACCGTTTAAATGTTTTCTTCTTATGGAAGCTCTGGAGCGGAATGATCGTGCAGATTCTTCTCATGCTCACGCCAACATCATCACTAATGGAAGTTCTAACCAAAAGCAACACAACAGTCAGAATGATTCTTCGTCAATACAGAGAATCTACAAAGTTAAAGACTTAAAGAACTCCATCAGTACTTGAATTCCAAACGTCAAAGGGTGAGCATGTTGAAGAACGACATGGAGACACTGTAGCAGCGAAGCAGACCTGAGGCAAACTTGATGCAGACAACAACATACTATCACTTTCACCACAAAGAACAATGATCAAAGAACAAAGTTAAAGATGACGTCAAAGCATAACCGTTCAAAGTAAACTATCTCTCTACACTGGGGAGATTGTTCAAATCAAGGCAATTCTTCTTGCAAGAAAGAAGAATGTCAGAAGACGTCAAAGCTACTATTACATCAACGCCTTCACCGTTTTCATCACCAACACTTGAGTGTTTGTTACTCATTTGTAATAACACTTGAGGGGGAGATTGTTGGAATCACTCCTAAACCTTATTCAAGTGTTAGTTACTCATATATAATAGTTAGCTTAGTATGGCCTTTATGTTTGTTATTAGCCTTAAGCTTATGTAGAAGGCCCATGAGCTTAGGCCCAAGCCCATAGGAGAAAGGGAAGGAGTAGGTGTGTTGCCCTAGCTCCTTGCCTATAAATACCTTATGTAAACCTTCATTTGAAGGTTGGTTGTTCAAGTTATCTCCTTTCACATACTCCTACGCGTAACCGTATTACTCATATCGTGTGTGTGTGTTTGGTTTCTTGTTCAATCGCCTTTATCTCTTTCTTGTAAGCTTGTGTTGTAAAACCAGTGACCTAACAATGTTTATTGGGTACTTGCGATCAATGTAGGCCTTTTCCACGAAAAGATGTCCTATGCAACATGGTATGTTGAGATTCCAAGGATTCCCAAATTTGATCAGGGGGATTTTCCTAACAGACATGTGACGGAGGTCGCGCACTAAGTGTGGGTGGTGAGAGAGTTCGTCTTCCGTAGGAAACTTATTGAAATAGTCATTGCCTACTTCATCTACTTCATCGGTTGATTCATCCTTAGGAGTTTCACTAACCTCAAGTACCGTCTCATGGTTCGCTTCGTCACTAGTCCTATTAGATTTCACTAAGGTGATGGTATTGACTAATTGAACGTGCTTGGCTAACTTACTTGGGTCCTTAATTTTCACACCGGAAGCTTCGGGAGAATGAGTCGATATGGCATTAACCTTTTCGGTGGCCTTCCTATCACTATTGGTCATGGCTTTCAAAAGGTTATCAATCTTCCTTTCCATCTCGGCTTTTGGTTGGTTAAAGCGGTCCGAAAGCTTGGCTATTTGAGCTTCTTGGGATGTAACTAGGTGTTGCAACATCCCTTCTATGTTTTGTTGGCTAGGGCCGTTAGACCATGGGGAATCATTAGAGGTAAATTCTTTGATTTATCCCCAATTGTATTCGGGTTTACCCCTTCATGCTTTTTAGGCATCATTATAAGTCCTAGGTCCGGGTGTTGTGGGGAATCTTCCTCCCATTCCATTGTTACGCGAGGATGCGTAGTCAACGGAAGCTTGTTCGGGGAGTCTTGTGCAAGTACGAGTGTCATGAGGACCACTACATAGCTCACACAAGGAAGAGACCTTGTTCACTTGGCGTGAAGACTTAGGATTTTAATAGGAGCTCATTAGGAATTTGACTTGATCTTCAAGTTCGAGCATCCTACGATCGGAAGTTTGTGAGTTAATGGGAGGCAAGGAGATTGCCTTTTCGTTGTCATAGAGAGCAAGGTCCTCTATTGTAACCCACGATTATTCCACGGTAAGATCACTAAGTTTGCCACCAGCCGCTTGATCGATGGATTGCTTAGTTGAGAAGTTGACATGATCGTAAAATATTTGGACTTGAAGCCAAAGATCGATATCGTGATGAGGGACTTTATGGAGAAAGTCCTTGAATCGAGTCCATGCTTCGTAGAGAGATTCACCTTGACGTTGTTGGAACATCAAGATTTCATTCCTTAGCTTAGTAGTTCTCCACGGTTGGAAAAATTGGGCAAGGAAATGAGGAGTGAGATCATCCCAACTTGAGATGGAGCCGGCGGGAAGTCGCTCAAGCCAATTGCTAGCTTGGTCCCGTAGAGAGAATTGGAAGAGACGCAAGCGCGTGGTCTCCCGAGTAGTAGCATCAAAGTCGATGCAATCGACGATTTTAAGGAAATCCTTAAGTTGCTGATTAGGATCTTCAGAACAAAGTCCATGGAATGCACATCCGTTTTGCACCAACCGGATGGTGTCGGATCGCAGAGCCGTAGTTTGAGCTTTCTCGGGGAGCTCAATGGTGTTCCTATAGCCTTGGTGGCTTGGTCTAGAGTATTCACCAAGAGTGCGGCTTCTTGGCGGGTCATTTGGTGGTGGGTTGATGAGTGGTGGTTGATTATCACCTTCCATGATGAAAAGTGATGGGATTTACGAACAAAGTCACGAAGAAGGGGGATAGACTACGATGAAGCTAAAAATTGAGAAAAAAATCTTACTTGATAAGAATCAAGCAAGGAAACCTAAATGAAATAGAGATCTAACTAGCTATTCTATTCCCTGGCAGCGGCGCCAAAAACTTTATGCGCGTACAAGGCGCGTTCAGGGTTAAAGGAAACTTCCTTTTACTCGAGCAGGTTTTTCAACACCCTAAGCAGTAAACCTAATCACTGTAATGTAGTATTGGGTAAACCTCGGGTATTGATATCGTTCTCTAGGGGAATAGGAATGCTTGTGAGAAATTATTACGCTAAGGTTTGAGGTTGAGGAAGATTATTTTTTATCTTTTTATTTTTTTTTATAAAGCTAAGGGTAAAATCCCGGGGTTTGTATTTCGAGGTTGGTACTTCTACCGATTACTCTACTTATCTAGATTATCTAAACTAATGGGTAGTCTATGTCTTTTTGAAGTGTGCTCGTATGATGATTAAAGATGTGTCTACCTATATACTATCACTCCCTAGTTATCTTTTATTGGTGGTTGAATTGTCACGTCCTTATTCTTAACGCGTTGTGTTTTCTAAGGTCGTAGGGTGTGCTTTTATCCCTCACTCTTTGAAGCTACCTTAAGGTTAATGACTACGAAATCTCTAGGATTCATAAAATTAATACTAAGATTTTCTTTGGATATTTAGCCTACAATTCCACTAGTAATTATAAACTAATGTTCAACAAAGATTAATCAAGCATTAAAAACGCAATGATGGCTTCATGCACTCCTAAGCCAATTACAATTAAGATAAAAGACAACCAATCAATATTTAATAGCTAGGTTTCATAGATCTAAGCAAACACACAAGTAAATTAGCCGGACATGTTAAACATGCAAGCATACACACATTCAATCGAAGACATAATGAAATCAAGGGAATAAATAACTTATCTCAATGTAAAATAGGGTATGAGAACCCTAAAATACTGTCCAAACCGGACTACAATCGTTTTAGGTTTTTACTCCACAAGTCTACCTCCTAAAAGTCTGAAAATTCGATTTCTATATATAATTTTACAACTGCGACGGCGTCACCTTATAGTTGGGACGCCGTCAGATCGCCGCCATTAGGGTTTCGTCTTGGCCAAGTCATCACTGGGACGGCGTCACGTTGTGGTCGTGTGGCCGTCCGTCTTCGCATGGACGTGTCGTCTGAGTTTGGAACTAGGCCGTCTGAGAAGAAAAGTCTTCGTGACGCCCTTACTCTTCAAAGCCTGACGCCGTCAGGGGTAAAATAGCAATTTTGCTCTTGAGTCGTCACAAAATAGGGATGGCGTCGCCCTCTAATTGGGACGCCGTCAGGTGTAAATTCAGCAGCTTGAGTGTCTTGATCTTGACTTAGCCATTTTCTTCACATATTCCCTCCTTTTCGTCCAAAAATGCATCATTCCAGCATTTTGCTTCCAAGAGACCTAAAAAGTGAAAAGGAACGAAATTAAGCAGTAACGGATATAAAAGTGGGCGATTAAGGGCTTAAAAGACCCCTTAAAAGTGTACGTTTTAAATCCTGTTGGGTCTATTATAGATTTGATGATACAAAACAAGAAGAATGAAACATGAAGGACTAAAAGTGACAAGAAGGGAAACTATAAAAGATGGAGGATTTGGAAGATTCTAGAAGATATGCTTAAAAGAATATTCAGTTTCCTAATTGTATTATGATTCGTCTTGTAAACCCTAGATGTCTCTAGTATATAAAGAGACATAGGGTCATTAGTTTTATAGTAAGTACAAGATGTAAACCTAAAAGGTGTGTGTGTGTGGGAACCTAGGCGTAGGGAAAACGCCTAGGGTTTAGTTAGTTAGTGTTAGATCAAGTCTTTGATCTTTATTATAGTTAGTTAGTTAGTTTATCATAATGAAAAACCTTGTTCATAATAATGTTGATTCTATGTTTGAATATTCCGCTTTCATTATTATGTGTTCCTAGATATAATATTAGACCTCGTCTAAGAGCTTACAACGATCTTCACATGTGGTGAGATTGTTGATCTGAGCTCTCAATCAAAAGATATAAGCAGTCGAAGTCTGCTGCAGAAAATTCCGTAAGGCTTCTACAGAACTGTTTTGAAACGATCATAACTTTTTCGTTAACTGTTGGATCGTAACGAAATTTTGGGTGGATGTTCTATATATATTAATCTAACTTTCCACAGAAGGGATCTTCGATCTGAGCATTTATGTGAAAGATGTATGTTGTCGAAGTTGGTTGCTGTGAAAGTGTTGCTGGAACACGCAAAGTACTGCTACCTTTTTCAAAGTACTGTTAGGGTTTTTACAACGTAGTGCTCTGAGTTCGAAAGTACTGCTCTTGGACACTAAAGTACTGCTCATTAGGATGAAAGTACTGCTCTTGAATTAAAGTACTGCTCATTGGACGCAAAGTACTGCTTGGAGTTTTTTTTAAAGTACTGCCCGTATATTTTCAAAGTACTGCTGCTGCTGCAAGTCTCATTCAAAGTACTGCTTCTCGTATTCATTCAAAGTACTGTTCTTATAAAGTACCGCTCAAGGTTTTTACATGGAGAAATTTATTTGGATTGGCAGTATAATGGTTTATTACGAGGAGATTTGGAATTAAGGGGAAGTCGAGCATATTGTTATGGTTTTTGGATATCACACACACAGGTTATTGTTCACACACACAAGGAGTTTGGTGATTTGTTCTTAAAAAGATTAAAAAAGGCTCGTATTTGATTCTTATGGATTAATTGATTACGAAGAAGGTTGAATATCATTTATTTAATGTTGTAGTTGAGTTTCACAGGTTTGTGTTCTTATCATATAGCTTGATAAATCTAGCAATGTGTGATTTTTCTTATGATGCTCTATGCACACATTGGCTATCACTTAAAGGAGTTACATTGTAGTGCTCAGTGTCTCATACTAGTTGAGGATTCTTGTCAAGGGATTGCGGTCTACTTATATTTAGTGATTCGTATAAGTATGGAGTTCGGTGGATAGTACAAGATTTAAGACACAAGTTTGGGAAATTCTACTTCTTCATCAAATTCGTTATATTTGGTTTTCTTCACAAGTAATCATTAAATAAAGCCTATAGATTTTGAAGAATCATTTGATCTACATGCAACACTCAAGGGGAAGTGTTTGATTTTTACTACTGTTGATCATTATTACTACTGCTAGTTGCAGTTTCTATTGTTTTAAATCCATTTTTCTTATGATGCGTAATGGTGGGCGATTTGAAGCATTGGAAGTCTTAGATTGGAAGTATGATATTGGTTCGTGGTGGTCATGATCATTATTTGCATAGGTTCCCTATTTGTTGATAACAAAAAGGGGAAGAGATGTTTGAGTGACATGTTCAAGTCAAGGGGAAGCTTGGAAGACAAGATTGTTTCATTCATGGTGAGATTTAATTATCTCAACTTCTGCTACATCGTCTAGGGAAGTTCGTACAAGAATCGTGTTTGTTTTGTCATCATCAAATAGGGGAAGATTGTTGGGTCTATTATAGATTTGATGATACAAAACAAGAAGAATGAAACATGAAGGACTAAATGTGATAAGAAGGGAAACTACAAAAGATGGAGGATTTGGAAGATTCTAGAAGATATGCTTAAAAGAATATTTAGTTTCCTAATTGTATTATGATTCGTCTTGTAAACCCTAGATGTCTCTAGTATATAAAGAGACATAGGGTCATTAGTTTTATAGTACGTACAAGATGTAAACCTAAAAGGTGTGTGTGTGTGGGAACCTAGACGTAGGGAAAATGCCTAGGGTTTAGTTAGTTAGTGTTAGATCAAGTCTTTGATCTTTATTATAGTTAGTTAGTTAGTTTATGATAATGAAAAACCTTGTTCATAATAATGTTGATTCTATGTTTGAATATTCCGCTTTCATTATTATGTGTTCCTAGATATCCTTATCAAATCCTTATCAAATATCCCTACACTTGGTATTTGCTTGTCCTCAAGCAAATGTGCTTTTGGCCAATCAATTTATAAGTTAGGGGGCATAAAGCAATGGCTTAACATCATTCATAACAAGTATAAGCCCCACAATAGTCATAACAAGCACGAAAATTATATACTAGCACCTCACAAGTGGTGTTTAGATACTCTCATCTCTCGGGTGTATATGAAATATATCAAATGGAAATGGAAGATAAACACTCATTAACCAGTCATTGTACATAGATTACCACATGCTTGAGACTAGATCAAACCTCCACCGCTTTGGCGTAAGCATCTAGGAACAACTATCTAACAGGTCTTTTAAAGGGTTGTAACGTTAGGCTTACGGTAGGGAAACAAAGAGTTTGGTTGGATAGGCGATTTAGTGGTGGCAAGTCAAAATTCTTTATGTTACAAGCATGAGAAGAATGGCGTTGCTAAGCCAAGACTCGACTCTCTAAACTCTAGATAACTTTGAAACAAACAAAAATAAATATAAAGATAGATGTAGGATGGTAGCCCGTATATTTTTTTTTTCAACACTCTTTTTATTTCGATATCTATTTTTTTTTTTTGAATACACTTTTACTCTATCATCCTCTACGATAACATCAAAATATAAGGGATTTATAGGCACATCCCTACACTTGAGTTTTTATTATTCTAACACTAAAATGACCCGAATTGAAAAGATCAAAACACTTGGAGTACATTATTACGTGAATAAAGGGAATTTGAATTTAACGTTCTTTCCCGTCACTCCATAAAATTTAACTTTACCCATGAGTCCCAATCGTCCCAAAACTGTGTACAAAAGATATGACTCGACTTAGCAACCATGCAAGTAACTAGATAATTGAACTAAGGGTTTAGTATGATAACAATAATGCACTAAAAGTGAGTGCATACAAGGTAGGCAAAGGCGATTTGGGTGTACATTTGGGGGTAGATTGTAAACAATGCTCTTCATTGATATTCCGGAAAACCGAAACATCATGAGAACCGCGAAAAGGATTAACTAGGGGTATCGTGTACTAAAGATGAGTACAACGCAAGGGTATGGGGGAATTACTCAACCGATCTGGAAGAAGTAATTATAATACGGGTATCAAACAAGGGTTATCCTAATGCCTCTTATCATTTAGTTATTCCTAACTACACAAGTGTACTCTCATTAGCGATCTCGAGATGCATCACAAAACAAGTTCTAGAATCTATTATACTACCGGTACACTCTCGAAGCATGTGACAACTCGTAATTTCAGGTCATTTTACAAACTTTAAAAGTTTCACTATTTCATCATTTATCGTAAACTAGGTTTACGAGCATCAAATTCGCGTAACCTTAATGGTTTAGCTGTGAATTCATGAACATATCATCAAGGACATTTCATATAGACTAGGTTTAGTCTACATATCATTAGCATCATCGTCATCATATTAGTTCATGCATGGTTTTGCATTTTTCATTCAACGTTTATTTTCCTATTAAATAAACGCTATCGCGTAATTAATTATTTTGTACAATTGATCCGACACTTCCAAAAATATTCCTAATATATTTTTATACTCATTTTAAGACTATAAAAATTATATTATTAATTTACCCGATGTTTTCAATTTATTTCGTATATAAATTGTTATGTTTATATAATTACGACGGTTTTCGTAAATTCAAAACGATAATTATTATTTCACTCAAATTTTTCAAGAAATGTATTTTTATAATTTTTATGACCTCAATATATTTTATTTTGACCCGTTAAAAGTTATTTTTACCTAACGCTGCCCTAAATGTTTCAATAAATATACAAGTTACTAATTATTATTGAATAATTACACTTTACTTATACATGTAAATACTTATCAAAAACAAAACTCATCCCTTCTTTTTTTTATCATGAATGTCGACAAGGGGGGGGGGGGTGAGTCATATACATGTCCTAAATATCTACTCTAAGTATATGTATTATATTCATACACAAACACATAACACATTCACTTCATATATCCAAAGATCAAAACCATTTTCTCTTCCTCTTCTCTCTTGCAACCAGCCACACCAAAGGACCAAGGAAGAATCATCATAAAATTTTAAAGACAAGTTTTTAACATTCTAGTATCACTCTTTATTAAGGATTTGAAATAAAAACCTTGGGTGATTAAGAAAAACCTTTGCTCATAAACCTCATCAAGTTTACTAGTAAGCATCCATATTCATGTTTATATTTCATATTCATTGTTATATTCATTTCATCATATTTGAGAAAACATGCAAGTCATATGATGTTTATACCACTTTTTCATTGATTTTAAGGGTTATATATATTTATGTCATCCTATAATTACTCCTTGTTATAAATCACTCTTGGTGATTTCTAGGAACCCATGACACCCTAAGAAGGTGTATGGTAGGATTAGAATAGCTTCGGAGTTGTTTTGAATGGGTTAGAATAGGTTTTGCGCGTGAAAAACTCATTTCGACAAGTCTAATAAAGGGTCTGTCCATATTTTTGAATTCTGGAATTTTCGACAGTAAGCAAAATATTTTGGGCTAGATATTTGGAAAATATATTTTAAAACGAAAACGTGGCCGCTTGAACGGGTTAAAACGGAGCTATAACGAAGAAGTTACGAAATTTTGAAGTTTGACGACGAAAACTATTTGCTCCAGAAAATTCAGCATGCTGTCTCGACTTTTTACGAGTCAAAAATGAATCTTAAGAGTTGTTAAATGTGTCGGCTTATCAAAAATATATTAGTATATGTTATCACGATTCCGTGGATATAAAGAACGTAGAAAACGGACTTATAACGACTAAGTTATTCACATTTTAAACAAGTTGCCGTAATTTTTAGTACAAGTATAACATATATATTTTCTATTAGACAAATATAACGGCCACCAAGGACCATGTTGAGGGTCGTTTTTAACAATGACGGAGTACTTTTTATAAAGTGATGTCTTCTAGTAAAAGTAAGTTCGCCAAGCATATTTTTCAAAATGTCAAACCACTTGTCAAGCGGAGTTGTAACGAATAAGATACGGTCACTTAAATTTTGCCGAAAACCATCCTTAAACAATATTTTGTACACAAGTACCATACTTTAGCTATATTTTTCTCTATGATCGGAACCTCTATGACGAAAACTTAAATGCTAAAACTTTGAGACAATGATACTAGCTTCCCAAAACCGTTGAGTTCGTTTCTTAACACTCGACGTACACCATTTTACGACTAGCTTTTTGAGGCTGTTTAGTCACTTTCATGAAATTGTCAAATGACATTATTTTACGACGAAAAGTTATAATTTCATAATAAATCACTAAATGATTATCGTTGGATATCATTTCAATGTAAATACATGTGAAGTAATTTAAAAATGGTCAAGACGTTAAAAGATTATTTCTCGACGAGAAATATTATTTTCAAAAATTCATAAGTGGTATAGATATCATCCGAATTGCATGCGTAACATTACATCATGACTTATTACATATCATATCATTCATTATAGGTCAAGTTTAGAGATTCACGCTACATTTCGGTGTATTCACTTTTGTCATTATAATCATTGCAACAGGTGAGTTCCATAGCCCTATTTTCAATTGTTTTAATGCTTTTATTAAACTCTTTGGGGGAGATACATGCTCATCATCTTTTATGACATTCATGATTATTTGCAACTATATGTTTATCTGAATTGAATGTTTAGTCATATTCGATATCATAAATTATTGAGCTAAATGTCTTGGGATAATCATTGAGATAAATGTCTTGGGATAATCATTGAGCTAAAGGTCTTGGGATAATCATTGAGCTAAAGGTCTTGGTATAATCATTGAGCTAAATGTCTTGTGATAATCATTGAACTAAAGGTCTTGGTATAATTATGAACTAATGGTCTTGGAATTATTTGAAACAACACTCATATGTGTTATATCAATTGATAGATTAAGTAATGTACTGTTATGTGAATTCATTTGACATCATGTGTTTGAACATAAACTATACATATTTTGGCAATGGATTGTAAACACACAGGTTGCAAGTTTTGTATGGGCGAAACTTGGAACTGAGTGGATTTACAATGCCTTTGCTGCATAAACGATTTTGAAAGGTTTTACATTTCAACACAAACTCTATGAACTCACTCAACCTTTGTGTTGACACTTTTTAGCATGTTTTATCTCAGGTATCTAAGGCATTCACTTCATGGCATGCATATGGACTTATCATAGAGTCGCGGTGACGACGCGTCTCATTTGGGTTTTTATGAACTTTAAAACATCGTTTGGATTGTAACAAATTTATTTCCGCACAAATTGATTTTCATTTGGGACCTATACTTTGTAAAATCTGATTATTTTATTAAATCAAACGATGTATTTTCCAAACGACACTTTAGGTCGTTCAATATAACTGTGATTGTGATGCTATGACAGTCAACCCCCAGGAATTCCATTCCGCTGCAAAACAGGTAATTTGGGGGTGTGACAAAGCATTAAAGATGAATGCTTTAATTCCTATAGATTTAGGGGCGAACCTCAAATTCTTGGGGTGGAATTTGAGTGGTAAAGGGTTGTTTGTGCTAGTCATATAACTTTCTATCCATGAGACGCTTTATTAAGACTAAAGACCCACTCGTACAAGTCATGAAAAATTTTAAATTTGGTGCTAAAATTACCCTAACCGATATTTCTCATAGCTTATTACACAAATGAAATAGGACAAGACAAATAATCAAGGATAAGCATAGTTTCAAAGTTCCCGTTTTATTCTCCCTCCCTATACTTAAACTGAACATTGTCCCCAATGTTTCCCGAAAGTATCAAAGTTATGATAATGGAAGGTAATTAAAAGAGAAAGAAACTAATACTCCCCTGATTAGCTCGGTAGGATCCGTGTGAAGTAGAGGTTAAATTCTTTCCAAGAAGAATATATGCGTGAAAAGCTCCATCCAATCTTATGTTTCTTCTTCTTGATAAATAAAACCTGCACACTTTAAGAAAATAGACGAAACCTTCGCGTAAAATCAGCGGTAAAATTATATATGACTCAACTAAACAAGGATATAATGCTTGTGGAATGGATGTTTGCAGATTTTCAAGAAAATTAAGACCTAAGAAATTCCAAAAATTTATAAGTAACACAGAAAACGAGAGAAAGTTAGATAAGCTGTTTCTGCTCCTCCTGACGCTGTCAGGTTGCAATCTTGATGCCGTCAGGTTATCCTGACAGAAACTGGTCTGCTGCGTTTTTCTGAAAAAATTCTGGAAAAATTACACCTTTAAAATCTGGAAAAATTCCTGCAAAACATCCATTATGACTCGATACAAGCATTTGACTCTAACAAACACACATATATATATCTTTTTCAATAATCGTAATTCTCATGTTCACGTTCTTTAAAAATGTGTGTAATCCTCCCTACACTTATCCTTTTTGCAAAATACCTTTATATGTAATTAAGACGAGGTTAAAGACAACATAAAGCATTTTCACAAATTCAAACATGAGAATAAACAATCAATGAAAGGTATATGACACACAAACAAGCAAACAATTAAGCATGGGTTGCCTCCCACGAAGCGCTTTTCTTTTTTATGAGTCTTGTAGCTAGACTAGAAGTCATGCCCCTACGTGATTTCACCTCCGTCACCTTCTTCCTCATGATGGTCTCTATTGGGGTTTTCCATGTTATAGTAGTGCCCTATTATGCACCTTTCTAAGAAGTCATCTTCTCCCCAATCGGTTCTATATTCCAGTCCTAGTTTCAAGAAATCCTTATAGCACCTAAAAATCTTATCCATCACATAATCTACTCCTTTCTCCTTATCCTCCTCATTCCTATAGTAGACTGATAGCTTAAGTTCCTTTTCATCATTGGATAGTGATGAAAACATCTGAATATTAAATGGCATTTGGTAAGCTACGTCATCAGTCTCATCTTTAAATCTAATTATCCCTAACGAAGGATCATAAGTCATCCTGGTGTTTTCTATGAAAGGCTTTCCTAGAATTACGTGGGACAAGTTAGGATCTATGGCCGTACTAATATTTTCTACAATTATGAAATCTGTATGATACATGAAATTACCTACATAGACGGGCAATCCCTTAACTCTACCAAGAAAATTACAACTAACCCTAGGATCATCGGGGTCTTGCCTATTTGGGATAGGTTTCTTCATTACCCAATTATAGTAGGTGCTAGTCATGATGTATATTGGAGACTTGCGATCAATGTAGGCCTTTGCCACGAAACGATGTCCTATCACACATGGTATGTTGAGATTCCAAGGAGTCCCAAATTTGATCCGGGGGATTTTCCTAACATACATGTTACGGAGGTCGCGCACTAAGTGTGAGTGGCGAGAGAGTTCCTTTTCCGTAGGAAACTTATTGAAATAGTCATCGCCTACTTCATCTACTTCATCGGTTGATTCATCCTTAGGAGTTTCACTAACCTCAAGTACCGTCTCATGGTTCGCTTCGTCACTAGTCCTATTAGGTTTCACTAAGGTGATGGTATTGACGAATTGAACGTGCTTGGCTAACTTACTTGAGTCCTTAATTTTCACACCGGAAGCTTTGGGAGAATGAGTCGAGATGGCATTAACCTTTTCGGTGGTCTTCCTATCACTATTGGTCATGGCTTTCAAAAGGTTATCAATCTTCCTTTCCATCTCGACTTGTTGTTGGTTAAAGCGGTCCGAAAGCTTGGCTATTTAGGCTTCTTGGGATGTAACTAGGTGTTGCAACATCCCTTCTATGTTTTGTTGGCTAGGGCCATGAGACCATGGGGAATCATTAGAGGTGAATTCTTCGGTTTGTCCCCAATTGTATTCGGGTTTACCACTCCATGCTTCTCGAGCATCATTGAAAGTCCTAGTGTCATGAGGACCACTACATAGCTCACACAAGGAAGAGACCTTGTTCACTTGGCGTGAAGACTTACCATTTTCGTAGGAGCTCATTAGTAACTTGACTTGATCTTCAATTTTGTGCATCCTACGATCGGAAGTTTGTGAGTTAATGGGAGGCAAGGAGATTGCGTTTACGGTTTTGGGCAACTCACGGGGTTATTCCAACTTTCGTTGTCATAGAGATCAAGGTCCTCTATTGTACCCCACAATTCTTCCGCGGTAAGATCACTAAGTTTGCCACCGGCCGCTTGGTCAATGGATTGCTTAGTTGAGAAGTTCACATGATCGTAAAATATTTGGACTTGAAGCCAAAGATCGATGCCGTGATGAGGGACTTTATGGAGCAAGTCCTTGAATCGAGTCCATGCTTCGTTGAGAGATTCACCTTGACATTGTTGGAACATCAAGATTTCATTCCTAAGCTTAGTAGTTCTCCCCGGTGAGAAAAATTGGGCAAGGAAATGAGTAGTGAGATCATCCCAACTTGAGATGGAGCCGGCGGGAAGTCGCTCATGCCAATTACTAGCTTGGTCCCGTAGAGAGAATTGGACGAGACGCAAGCGCTTGGTCTCCCGAGTAGTAGCATCAGGTCGACGGAATCGACGATTTTAAGGAAATCCTTAAGATGCTGATCAGGATCTTCGGAACGAAGTCCATGGAATACACATCCGTTTT
Organism: Chrysanthemum makinoi; assembly: GCA_910596185.1. NCBI lineage: Eukaryota > Viridiplantae > Streptophyta > Magnoliopsida > Asterales > Asteraceae > Chrysanthemum > Chrysanthemum makinoi. Next base: position 271,224,421 of record OU343224.1, read on the forward strand.
GCACCAACCGGATGGTGTCGAATCGCAGGGCCGTAGTTTGAGCTTGATCGGGGAGCTCAATGGTGTTCCTATAGCCATGGTGGCTTGGTCTAGATGATTCACCAAGAGTGCGGCCTCGTGGCGGGTCATTTGGTGGTGGGTTTATGAGCCGTGGTTGATTATCACCTTCCATGATGAAAAGTGATGGGATTTACGAACAAAGTCATGAAGAAGAGGGATAGACTACGAGGAAGCTAAAAATTGAGAAAAAAATCTTACTTGATAGGAATCAAGCAAGAAAGCCTAAACGAAATAGAGATCTAACTAGCTATTCCATTCCCCAGCAGCAGCGCCAAAAACTTGATGCACGTACAAGGCGTTCGGGCTCAAAGGAACTTCCTTTTCGTCGAGCAAGTTTTTCAACACCCTAGGCAGTGAACCTAATCGCTGTAGTGTAGTATTGGGTAAGCCTCGGGTATTGATATCGTTCTCTAGGGGAATAGGAATGCTAGTGAGAAATTACTACGCTAAGGTTTGAGGTTGAGGAAGATTATTTTTTAATCTTTTAATATTTTTTTTATAATGCTAAGGGTAAAATCTCGGGGTTTGGATTTGGGGTTGGTACTTCTACCGATTACTCTACTTATCTATTTTATCTAAACTAATGGGTAGTCTATGTCTTTTTGAAGTGTGCTCGTATGATGATTAAAGATATGTCTACCTATATACTATTTCTCCCTAGTTATCTTTTATTGGTGTTTGAATTGTCACGTCCTTATTCTTAACACGTTGTGTTTTCTAAGGTCATAGGGTGTGCTTTTATCCCTAACAATCTGAAGCTACCTTAAGGCTAATGACTACGAAATCTCGAAGATTAATAACACTAAGGTTTTATTTGGATATTTAGCCTACAATTCCACTAGTAATTATAAACTAATGTTCAACAAAGATTAATCAAGTATTAAAAACACAACGATGGCCTCATGCACTCCTAAGCCAATTACAATTAAGATAAGAGACAACCAATTAATATTTAATAACTAGGTTTCATAGATCTAAGCAAACACACAAGTAAATTAGCCGGACATGTTAAACATGCAAGCATACACACATTCAATTGAAGACATAATGAAATCAAGGGAATAAATAACTTATCTCGATGTAAAATAAGGTATGAGAACCCTAAAATACTGTCCAAACCGGACTACAATCTTTTTAGGTTTTTACTCCACAAGTCTACCTCCTAAAAGTCTGAAAATTCGATTTCTATATGTAATTTTACAACTGCGACGACGTCACCTTATAGTTGGGACGCCGTCAGATCGCCGCCATTAGGGTTTCGTCTTGGCCAAGTCATCACTGGGACGGCGTCACGTTGTGGTTGTGACGCCGTCATTCTTCAGCTGTGACGTCGTATGAGTCTGGATCTAGGCCGTCTGAGAAGAAAAGTCTTCGTGACGCCCTTACTCTTCAAAGCCTGACGCCGTCAGGTGTAAAATAGCAATTTCGCTCATGAGTCGTCACAAAATAGGGACGGCGTCGTCCTCTAATTGGGACGCCGTCTGGGGTAAATTCAGCAGCTTGAGTGTCTTGATCTTGACTTAGCCATTTTCTTCACATATTCCCTCCTTTTCATCCAAAAATGCATCATTCTAGCATTTTGCTTCCAAGAGACCTAAAAAGTGAAAAGGAATGAAATGAAGCAGTAACAAATATAAAAGTGGGTGATGAAGGGCTTAAATGACCTCTTAAAAGTGTACGTTTTAAATCCTTATCAGTACTACCTGTTGAGAATTCTACTAAGTAAGAATTATGCTGAAGTTACTGCTGAAGGATTCTGCTGAAGTGCAAGGATTCTGCTGAAGAAGTAATTCTACTGAAGTTATAAAACCGTGTAGTTGGTTTCTGCGGAGATAGATATTCCGTGTATTCTAGAGTTAGTTAGGATATGCATGAGCTTTATTAGGAAGTGATAATGTATATCTTATTTAGTTTTATGTTTATACGTTTCTTGGGAAACGGGTTAGGGTTCCTTGTCTATAAAAGGAACACAATAGTATGAATTATGTACGAGTTAAAAAAACAAATTTTAGTATTATTAAAAAGATCCATAGAGGATCAAAGAGTTCTTAGTTATTTGTGTTTGTTCTTGTGTTTAATTTCCGCTTGAATACAAGTAATAGAGACTGTCTTTTAGTGTGTTTGTGATTACATAAGCATTACTAACGATCTACGAGTGCTCTGAGATCTATCAAGGTCTTAAGGTTCAACAAGTGGTATCATAGCCTCGGGAGAGTCTCTGTGATACTAAGAACAATCTTTTTGTACACCCTAACAACCAAAACAACATTCACCATGCCTAGATCAGTCAATGAAGGTGATGTCATCAACAATCATAACAACACATCTCTGCAACAACTCAGTCTCACTAACAGCAATGCAAAGTTCCCATACCTAAAGAAGGAGGAGTATGATTTGTGGGCTATGAAGATGCAGAATTGGATCTCCAACATTGATTGGAATCTCTGGGAAGTTGTAAAGAATGGTAACAGTTTGAAGAGGCATATCACAGATCCTGATGGTAAGGTTACCATCGTTGGTCCCAAAACAGCTGAAGAGATCCTGGCTGTTCAGAGAGAGAACAAAGTTAGAACGATTCTCCTTCAGGCTATACCTGAGGATCACTTGGGTGACTTTCACTACATGCAGGATGCTAAGGACATATGGATGGAAATCAAGGCTAGGTTTGGTGGGAATGAGGAGTCAAGGAGAATGAGGAAATCAATGCTGAAACAACAGTTACAAGAATTCCAAATCTCTGAAGAGAAAGGTATCCACAAGGGGTATGACAGGTTCCATAAGATATTGAGTCAATTGAATCAGCTGAAGGCAAAGCCAGATAATGATGACTGCAACTCAAAGTTCTTGCGATCTTTACCTTCATCTTGGTTGCAAGTAAGAATTGCCCTCAAAGCTAAAGGTGGGCTGGATATGCTTACTTTTGATGAACTATACAACATATTTAAATCTCTTGAGCCTGATGTGAGAAGTCCATTTCGTTCATCCATTCCTAGTCACACAGCTTTTGTTGGGACCTCCTCAAATAGGATGACTTATGCTCCAAGTCCTGTTTCCTCAGCATCATCATCCTACACTACCACTTCATTAAGTTCTCAACCTAAATCCAATGGTGTATTAGAAGATGTACTTCACTCTTTTGTTGCTGATTATGACACTCAGCAACAACTAGCCTTTGAGGACTTTGAACAGGTGGATCCATTTGACATGGAAGATATGAACTTGAAGTGGCAACTGGCTATGCTCTCCATGAACATTAAGAAGTTTGAGAGTAAGTCTGGGAGAAAGTTTGGTTTCCAGGGAAGAGATCCAGTAAGATTTGACAGAAGGAAAGTCAAGTGCTATACTTGTTGTCAGATGGGTCACTTCTCAAGAGAATGCAAGGATAAGAAGGTGGGTGATGAGGTTAGGTGTTCTACCTATCAGTAGAATCAAAAGGAAGGTGGAACTTCAAAGACTGGATCCTCCACAGCTCTTGTCACTATGTATGACCATGTAAATTGGAATCTGCATGAGCCTGATAATGATGAAGGTCCTGGTTCGGAGAATATTGGATTGCTGGCAAGCTGTACTTCAGAGAATAGGTATGATCAAGTTGCCTTAATGGGCATCTCTCAGGTACATAATTGTGTTTTTGGTTGTAGTGAAAGATATAATGAACTTAAAAAAGCCTATGATGAATTGAAACCTAAATATAATGAATGTTATGTCAAAGTTGAGGCTTATAAACAGGCTTTAAAAACATTAGAAAGACAAAAAATTTGATTTCAAAAGAATCAATTGGCTTATGATGAAAAGATTAGGGTGTTACAAAGTGATTTAGAATGTACTAAAATTGATTTAAAACGCACTGAGAAAGAAAAAGCTGATGTAGTTTCTGAAAACCAAGTGCTAAAAAAGAAACTAGATGAGGAAGTAGGCATAAAGAATGGTTATTCAATGGAAACAAGTTAGCTAGTCATATCTATGCTAGTCAAAATCCTAATACTGCAATAGGTTTAGGTTTTAAGAATTATGTAGGGATAGAAGCTAGGGATGACACACGTAAATCTACACCAGCAGGATTAGCTAATTTTGTAAAAGAAGGTGATTTACATGTTGTACGTGGACCTATTAGAGGTGAACATATGCCCATTGACCTTTCCATCACTGTTGACTTTGATGGATCACACCATCTACATGGCAAAAAGTCAAGAGACTTTCCAGACCCTGATTCTTCATCTACTGACTTTGTCTCTTGTTCTGCCAGTAGCAAGTCCTCTGACCAAGGGTCTACTTCTACTACCAGGTGTGATTCAAATGAAAAGTCAGACCTTCCCAAGACCTTGCCCAAGCCTACACCCAAGACTGCTTACAAGCCTATTAGAGTTGCTGCTGAGGAATCAACTTCCAAGACAGTTTCCTCTTAAGACTTGTCTTTTTATTCTTTGCACAATAATGCTTTTAAGTTTGTTAAAAACAATTCTGTTAATGTTTGTGGTTTGAATGCTTTTGCATGTAATAGAACATCTTTCACTTTGAATAAATCTTCTAAAAAGAAGACATGTTTTGTTTGTGGAAGTAAATTTCATTTGATTAAGGATTGTAATTTTCATGAGCAAAGAATAGGTGCATGTGCTGGTCAAAAGAAACCTAGACCAATGTGGACAAATGTTAATGATATACAATCTTTTGTTCCACAAGCAACTCATAATAAACCTTCTCCATTTCCTTGGAGAAGATCTGTTGCTAGACCATATGTGAGACCAACTAGTTCATATTTTCAAAATGGTTATTGGCCTGGATGTGTTGACTCAATGTATGATGGGAAGGGAAATTGGAATACTGCTGTGTGGCCCTCAGCAGGTTGTTCTAGGACTAAAAAAGGACCTAATTTTCAATGGAGGTCCAATAACAATATTGGATCTTTTACATCTACATGGCCTAAATCCTATGATCCACAAGGCAGGCTCAAGTCAGTGATGACTTGAGCCTCCATAGTGTACTAATATTTTGTATATATTTTTGTTGTTGTTGTAGGATCATCCTATTAAGCATAAGGAAGTTGGCATTGTTGATAGTGGTTGTTCCAGAAGCATGTCAGGAAACAGAGAAATGATGCATAATTTCGTACCCATAGAAGGAGGAGGCAATGTGACTTTTGGTGGAAGTGATGGTAGAATCACTGGGAAAGGAACCATCAAAACACCTCAACTGGATTTTGAGAATGTGTACTATGTAAAGGAACTGCAACACTTCAACTTGTTCTCCGTCTCACAAATTTGTGACACCAAGAACAAAGTATTCTTCTCTGAGGATGAATGTCTTGTGCTATCTAAAGACTTCAGACTACCAGAAGATACATCAACTCTGCTGAGAGTTCCTAGAAATCACAATCTATACACATTCAACTTTAATGATGTTCAACCAGAAGGGGTTAGGATTTGGAAAATCCAGTAGTTAAAGTGTCGGTCACCTCAAGTATATGTAATCGTTAGAAAGCTCGTAGTCATAGTTATTTAATGTTATGTAGTATTAAGTTAAGTAACACCGTGGAGGACGGACGGGTCTTTACCCACTGTATGCCTGATCCACAGCCCGTCAGGTGGCGTTCTATGTAATGACTATAAATACTCTCTACCTCCCAAGGTAGAGAGTTGGAGCTCATAATAAGATTTTTCTTTCTCTCACTAAAGTTCCCAAACCTATATCTTTCTCTCTCTAAAACCATTGTGTACGCCTCTTGTGTTTATGTTATGATGTGTATGTGAAATCCAATATGATACAAATGATATCAAGAGCCATGGTTAGATCATCTCTTTCATATCCTTGGATTTCTAGTGGTTTTTAGATGGTTTTTGAGTTTGAAAAAGTGTAGTAGTTTTTGCATCATTTGGTTCATTTCTAGTGTTAAAGTTTGAATTTTGGGTGTACTTTTGTGTTTAGGATCATTGTATGTGCTTGGGTTTTGATTTGGTAAGCTTGAATCAGTGTGGTTGAGCTTGTTTTGGATTGAAAAGTGTGTTTTTAAAGTTTTTCTTGGTAGCGACTTGGCTCTCGGAGTGAATTTCATCCTAGCGACATGCTTCAGTAAGAGGTAGCGAGTTGTAGTGAGTTTTGGTAGCGACTTGGCCCTAGCGACTTGTCTTTTGAGACAAGCCGACAAACAGTACACTTAGTGGATTCTCCACTACGGGTAGCGACTTGGTGAAGGTAGCGACTTGCTTTCATTTTTGTTAGCGACTTGTACTTAAGTTTCGTAGCGACTTGGTGTTAGCAACTTGGATCTTAGCGAGTTGCTCTTTAGCGACTTGACTGCTTAGCGACTTGGTGTGTTAGCGACTTGTCTCTAGCGACTTGGGTGCTAGCAACTTGGTATTAGCGACTTGGTTCACTTAAATTGGTAATCTAGCGAGTTTCTACTTAGCGACTTGGTTAAAGGTTTCTTAGCGACTTGGTTAACTTTTTTTTGTAATACGGTTTTCTCTTGATTTAGTAAAATCACGTGAAAGAATCTATTTCCCGGTTTAATCATAGAGTTATAAAATCAAGTGTAATAAGTTAACATGTCTACCAATGTTCCTACAATCATCTCCACTGTTGCCGAGGATGTTCAAGCAGCTGGTTCAGATACTCGTCCACCCATGCTTGACAGAACTGACTACGACTCTTGGGCTCAAAGAATCAGATTGTACTATCTTGGAAAGGAAAATGGGGTCAACATTCTCAAATCGATTGATGAAGGACCTTATCAGATTGAGACTACAAGAGACTTAATTGATACAACTGCAGATGGAACAATGATCTATGGAATAGACAGACCAAATACATATGATGAGCTCAATGATAAAGAGAAAAAGAGATTCGATGCTGATATCAGGGCTTCTAACATCATACTTCAAGGTCATCCAAAGGATATCTACAAGCTTATCAATCACAACACCGAAGCCAAGGCAGTGTGGGATAATGTCAAAATGCTCCTCTCAGGTTCTGAATTAACTATGGAAGACAGAGAACCACAACTCTATGATGAATTTAAGCACTTCAAGATGAAACCAGATGAGAGTGTCTACGTGAGATTCCACAAGCTTGTTAATGATATGAGGAATATCAAAATGACCATGCCAAACATTCAGTTGAACACAAATATTGTGAACAACATGAATCCCGAATGGCACAAGTTTGTCACCTCTGTGAAGCTAACCAAAGGTTTGAAGAACACCAACTATGAACAACTATATGCCTTCCTGCTTCAGAATGAGAGACATGCCATGTTTGAAAAAATGATTCTTAATCAGTTCAAATCAAAACAGGGAGAAACAAGTTCATCAAATGATTCAACTGCCTTCTACTCAAACATTGGAATTACCACCAAAGCATCTCAAGTAATACCCATGGGTAATGGTAATCACAAACTCATTCCTGATCCAATGTTCAAACAAGCGATGCTGATGCGTCACGTAGTGGAAACTTCATTAATCAGCTGGCTCTCATGATTAGTCAAAACATGAACTCTCTCCCATACACCAACAACAACCTCGAACGCATCCAATCCACACAATCAGCGGCTGTCAGATATGGGAAGGTTATGGTGCAGCCAGTTCAAGAAAGGCAGTACGAACAAGGAAGATGTGGAGTCGGTAGAGGATATGTGGCAAATCTGAATAGGGGAAGGAATGGAAATCAGGGACAAGCAAAGCCTATCAAGTGTGTTACATATTAGATTTCACATACACATCAAACCATAAGCAAAGTAGGCATACACAAGAGTTTTAGAGAGAGAAAGTTAGAGGTTTGGGAACTTTAGTGAGAGAAAGAAAAATCTAATTATGAGCTCCAACTCTTTACCTTGGGAGGTAGAGAGTATTTATAGTACTTACATAAAACGCCACCTGACGGGCTGAGGATCAGGCATACAGTGGGTAAAGACCCGTCCGTCCTCCACGGTGTTACTAAACTAAATACTACTTAACATTAAATAACTACGACTACGAGCTTTCTAACGATTACATATACTTGAGGTGACCGACACTTTAACTACTGGATTTTCCAAATCCTAACAATCTCCCCCTAAGGGAGGTCACCTCAAACACACATTAAATTACATAGAAAACTAACAGATATTACATTGAGATTGTTCTTGAATTCTTGTTCATGTTCTTTGCTCTGTAGCTCGTAGTCTTTGATTCTTCATTTTTGCATGTTTTGGATAATCTGAGTGGAAGTCTTTAACTGATCCACTTGATACTGAGTTTTGATCCAGCTTTGAGATCATTGGTCACATTCATCTCTGACTCATCCATTGTGGTGTTGGTATTATGTGATGTTGTGACTTTTGGACCGACATGCTCACATTCTGGATCATGATTTCTTCTAATAAGAGTAGCGGAAGCCTTCATTGATTCATGATATTGGCAGCAGCGTAGCAGAAGCATGGAGTGAAAATATCAGTCATTGATGCACTAATCATGATTTCTTTAGATGTGAATGTGTGGTGTGAGCATGCGGCTATGGATTGACCGCTCCATTCTGATCAGCTGCAAACATCGGGGTGTACCTGCATAAGACAGTTAGCAATAAAGCGCACGAAAGTGTCTTTGATCACTTTCGATGAATTGAGGTACACGGCCCACGGTTCCTGTTGATCAGTACAAGTACTGCCTGTGATCAGGTATAATTCCGAAGAATTTCCTTGACAGGGCTGCTCTAGTTCTCAAACCAGAACGTCTCAAAGAAGACAACACGGAGAGAGTGAACCAGCGAAACGAGATTCACTGATTGATGAAAAGAGATTTGAAAAACAATCTTGTATTGCTCAATAGAAATTGTTTTTGGAATACAACGAAGGTTTTAATGAAAATCAATTATCAATCATAAACACCTTTTATTTTGAGAAAGAAGTACACGATGGATAGATGTGCTAAAGAAAATTTTTTTTAAGCACAACGACCGGTTTTTCAAAGGTATCCGTCAATCCATAACCTGAACCAGGATTGATTCAAAAGATTGAATCTCTCCATTGTTTCTTTCCAGTTGTCACATGGTTGATCTATTGGATAAATCTCACATGCCACCTACCAGGAGCTTGTTTGATGTTGGCTCTAGAAGGCTTTCCATCTTCATCGTGAATATGTATGCATATCACTTAGATGTTCTGGCAATACCACAAGGATAATGCGTAGGACTCATAATATATAATCTCTCTTTCCACATTGTGTGAAACAGAGAGTCTTCATTGAAACTGTCCTAAAGAGATTTATAAGATGATCTCATGGCTCTAGACTCAATTGTGCATATTTGGTTCCTATGCCGGAGACTAGGGAGAGGGTCTCCTTTCTTCAATATCAACAATCTCTAAGAGAAAGTCGATAGATATGTCGATTCCCCGTGAGAATGAAACAAGCCCTTTTAAGAGGAACTTGAGTGGTTTGGAAAGTTGAAGTGCAGTGCGTCACTGGGTCCATGACGTCTTGTCTTCAATACCGATGTTACCATGGTAACAACCAGTAGTATATGAATTGAACCCGGTTTCTGCCCTAAGGTTGAATAAATGGAGGGCTATTTGTTTTCACCCTTTTTCTCATTCAATTCTTTTTCATTCTTCAACCCCTTCGGTGCTTACTGAGACTTCATTACTAGAACCTTGTTGGGTTTATTCCAGTACTAGCTCTGTCTCAGTCCGCACTCTTCCCGTATCTCACCTTTCTCCTTTTTTTTCATCATACCTAAGGACTTCTACACTATCTAGTGGATTGTCCCTGGGTAGATCCCTCCGGTTCTGGCGGTTCATGGGACCTCAACCTAACCTTATCATCCTTATATCACCATACATAAAGAAAAGTTGGTCGGTATTTTTGGTATTGTTCATCTGCCATTGGAACCAATTGAAAACCGTTTGAAAATCAATCAAGATACTTGTGATATAGAATCAAAGCATTTAGTATCTTAATTGTTTTGATATTTTAGAAATGCTCCCCCTCAACATATGCATAAATATTTAAAATTTGTTTAGCACATGGAGGCAAGAGATCTTTGAAATCGTTAGATTAAGAATGAAAGGTCCAATCTTTTGATTAACATTTTCTAAAATGATCATCATCACTTCCCAATCAATTTGAGTAGATAAAACATTTTGAGGAAGGATGAGGTTTTCACAAGTTTGCTCCCCCTCAATATGTGCCTCGAATTTTGAAAGAATTTTGCACATATTAGAGGGAACCTGCACTTAGAGACAATTCAATCACGTTTCAATAATTTGAGGTTTAAAATTGATGCTCCCCCTCAACATGTGCATGGAAAATTTGATATCGTTTGTCACTTGCGGGGAGGAAAACATGCTAAACACTTATGAAACCATTTATCGAATTATCAGTTTAAATCCAATTTAAATCACAAATTCTCCCCCGATCACAATTATCAAATCATTTGAGATTTGTGATCTATGTAGATTTAAATTGATTTTGAAAGCTTTTAAGGAGAATTGTGACTTGATTATGAAAGCGTTTTAACTGATAATGACTGGATTTTGAGACTTTAAACTCCATTGATTAAACATGCATAAATATCTTTTGAAAACATAATAATAACCAATGTCTGGAACCAATTGTGTAACATTTTGTAAAACATTTAGAGTAGACCTTACTCATTTAAGTGCAAATTGTTTGAAAAGAACACTTTTTGATTTAATTGAAAAATCATTCTCCCCCTCAATCAATGATGAAAGTCGTTGATTGATGAATTGAGATTTTGACACTTGATAAGTTCTTTTGATTTTCAAAAATAGAGTCCGAAGTATTTTCAAAACAATTGAGTTTTCATAAGATTACAAATATTTTTCAGAGGAATCGTTAGAAGGAAAAATATTTGAAATTAAATATTTGTCTTGTTGATGACAAACATTTGTTTTTAGAATCAGAGCATTAGGTTTGAAACATGAGATAAAGCATGGCTCTGTTCTTTCTTTGAAAAGCGGGTTACTGCCTGAAATGACAATAAACCATTGTTTTACTTTCTCCCAAAATATATATATATATATATATATATATATATATATATATATATATATATATATATATATATTATACATTCGAACAACATCTAAAGTCCCGTGTCACTCTTTGACTGACAGCACAAAGACCGTAGATATATATCGAATCAAGAAAGAAAAGACAAAAAAGACAATAATTTTTGAGAATTTTTGAGATTTTTTTAGATTTTTATGGATTTTTTGAAAGTTGTATATTTTTCTATTTGGTTTTAGAAGGTTTTATAATTTTGTATTTTGCTTTTTGGATTAATATGTACAAAGTATAGATGAAGGAAAGACCTTTACTCCTCGTCTTCCTCCTGAAGACGTTTGAGTGTTTCTGGTTGAAGGCTTTTCAAGCCAAGTCGAGGAAGAATAAACTCAAAACGTTCTCTCGGAAGAGCTTTGGTGAAGATGCCTGCTAACTTGTATTCTGACTTCACAAAATAGAGTTCCACCACACCGTTTTCCACTTGTTCCCTGATGAAATGATGTCGGATGTCAATGTGCTTTGCTCTTGAGTGTTGTACGTTGTTGCATGAGAGAGCAATAGCACTTTTATTATCACAGTACAAAGGTATTTTGTTGAATTCAAAGCTATAGTCAGATAATTGGGATCTCATCCAAAGGATTTGAGCACAACAAGATGACATGGCTATGTATTCAGCCTCTGTAGAGGAAATAGAAGTACTCATTTGCTTCTTTGAACACCAGCTTACAAGCTTATCACCCAAAAACTGAGCACCTCCTGATGTACTTCGACGTGTATCTTGACATCCTGCATGATCATCATGCATAGGCGTTAGTGACATACCGGAGTCCTTCGGGTACCATAGTCCCATATTGATGGTTCCTTGGAGATACCGAAATACCCGTTTAACCGCTTCAAGGTGCTTTTTAGTAGACTTAGCCTGATATCTAGCACACATGCACACAGCGAACAAGATGTCTGTTCTGCTAGCTGTGAGGTACATCAGGGATCCAATCATGCTACGATATTTCGTTTGATCTACCATGATCCCTGTGTAGTCCTCATCCAGCTTGGTTCGTTCAATCATGGGAGTGTCAAAGGTGTCACATGATACGAATCCAAATTTCTTTAAAATCTCATTTGCATATTTAGATTGATTTATAAAAATGCCTCCGGGACTTTGTGAAATTTGTAATCCCAAGAAAAATGACATTTGTCCCATCATTGACATTTGAAATTTGGAACCCATTTCATTTGAAAAACGATCACATTCATTGGGGTCAGTCGAGGCAAAAATAATATCATCAACATAAATTTGAACGTGAATTAAATGTTTGCCTGACTTCCGGGTGAACAATGTCGGATCAACTGCTCCTTTGCTGAATCCAGTGGATAGAAGAAACTTTGACAGCGTATCATACCATGCTCTAGGAGCTTGCTTTAAACCGTAAAGGGCCTTTTTCAAGCGATAGACATGAGTAGGATGATCTGGATTCACAAAACCCTCTGGCTGACTGACGTAAACCACCTCTTTCAAATCACCATTAAGAAAGGCTGTTTTCACATCCATCTGATATACGACCATGGTTTTACTAGCCGCATTAGCCAAGAATATTCTGATAGCTTCGATACGAGCAACTGGAGCAAATTATTCTTCAAAGTCAATACCCTCTTCTTGACGATATCCTTTAGCAACTAACCTAGCCTTATTTTTCAACACATCACCATGCTCATCAAGCTTCACTTTGAAGATCCACTTTAGAGCAAAGATCATAGCACAATCTGGAGCAGGTACTAATTCCCATACATCAAGTCGATCAAACTCATGAATTTCTTCTTGCATGGCATTGAACCAGCAGTCTTCATTCATGGCGGTTTTAATGTCTTTTGGTTCGACCTTAGAGAGTACGGAGTTGAAGAAGCACCATAAGGCATCAGTTTCAAGTTGTTTTCGTGTGGATACTGGACGAGAGGGGTTTCCTATGATGTTGTCCAATGGGTGATCATGTGTCCATTTTCTAAGGTGTTCATGTGGTTGTTGTTGTGGAACTGAAGTAGCAGAGTCGATATCTCCTAATGAAGAAGGTTCTGATGATGATTCAGGCGCAAAGATATTTTGAAATGGAGCATCTTCGGGAGTAGTAAAGGGATTAACTTCTTCATTGAAGCCAGAAACACTTCCATAATGTACATTTGATGATTGAGGATTTGTTGATGTGACAGAGTGATCAGCAGCAGGCGCTTTTTGACTTAATGATATTGAGACTGAAGGGTTCACTTCATTCACAGGGATAGGAGCAGCCCCTGTTGATGGAATTGACATTTCATCAGCATTCGGTTCAAAGTGTTCATCAAACATTGGATCAAACAATTTCTTTAAATCATCTTCAGATGGAGGTACATATGGAGTTGCTGGAAATGAGTTTGGTACAAGGGATGAACCAATGAGACTATTTTGAAATGCGGGTCCAGAACTGGATTGTCCAGGAGCCATTTGACCGGTCAGCTCATCAAATGTAACGTGAATTGTTTCCATGATATTTTGGGCTCTCTTGTTGTAGATTCGGTAACCCTTCTTGTTTGGTGCATAACCAACAAAAACTCCAATATCTGCCTTTGCTCTTAGTTTACCCAAATCTTGACCATCATTAGTTGGATAACATAATGCACCAAATACACGAAGGAATGAGATATTAGGTTTTCTATTGTGGACAAGTTCATATGGAGTTTTTCCATGAGCAGTGTGAATTAGGGACCGATTTTGAGTGTAGCATGCAGTGGCAATGGCTTCACCCATAGAAACATTGGAACCTCTGAGTAAATCAGCATCGTTCTTGCGGCTTCCACAAGAGTTCGATTTCATCTTTCAACTGCACCGTTCTGTTGAGGAGTTCGTGGAACACTTCTTTGATGACTGATTCCAACACTTTCATAAAACTCACTAAGTTGTTTATTAACAAAATCAGTTCCATTGTCTGTTCGGATGATTCTGACAGTTTTGTTAAGTCGAACCTGCAGCTGTTTGATAAGTTTGATAATGATATCTGGAGTTTCATCCTTTTTCCTGAGGAACTTAACCCAGGTGAATCGAGAGTAATCATCAACCACAACTAACACGTATTTCTTCCCAAGATATTCTGCACTCTCATGGGTCCACATAAGTCCATGTGGATTGTATGAAGAACTTCGAACAGAGTTTGTAGGTTTAGGTTTTTGGGCATACTTCATACTTTTTCCCAATTGGCATGCTGAACAAAGATGATCCTTTTCATACTTTAGTCTAGGTAACCCTATAACTAAGTCCTTTCTAGAGAGATCATTGATGGTGCCGAAGTTCAAGTGATTGAGACGACGATGCCATAACCAAGACTTGGTTTTTGAAGCCTTTGACAACAAACAAATTGGAGAGGACTTCATCATATCTTCGATAGAGATGGTGTATAGATTTGAACCACGTGTTCCTCTTAAAAGTTCCTTACCATCAAGTTCTCTAACAAAACAAGTATGTTTTCTAAAGGCCACTTCTAGATCAGAATCACAGAATTGTCCGACAGAGAATAAGTTATGACCAAGACCTTCAACATAATATACCCTGGAGATAACACTATCACCGACAACATAATCTCCATAACCCATAATAGCACCGAAATGATCGTTCCCGAATCTAACAGTCCCGATGAATTTGCTCACGAAGTTCATGAGTCGCGACCGGTCTCCAGTCATATGCTTGGAACAACCTGAGTCCAAGTACCGCAGAACGATTTGAACGATCTGCAGTTGAACACAGACAAGAATGGATAACTGGATAATTGGGATCCCCATACAAGAATGGGTTCCACTTGGTTAGTAACAGTGATTGGAACACCCACATCAGAAATAGAAACATCCATATCAGAAATAGAAGCAATGGAATCATTATGAATAGATGCAGTACTAGTGTCCGTATTTGATCGATTCAAAGTATGTTCACTTCTTAAGGGAATAGTTCTACCAGTAGGCATCCATTTTCTAGTGGGCATTGTCTGATTAATCTTATGGCCAACAGGTATCCATTGATAACCTATCTTACTAAATGTTCTTCCCGTGGGTTTCCACTGTTTTCTAACTTTCTTTCGTTTTTGCCTTCTAGCCTTCTTAGCATGATTTTTTTCATTAATAATTTCAACTGGGCATTTGATAGCATTAAACAAATCATTCATACCACATTCAAGATTAGTAACAGAAACCACACAATCATCATTACATGTTTTGCCAAAAGTAGTAGAATTCGCATTAATTACAGTACGCTTAAAGCTAACACTAGAATCAACACGATTCCTTTTATTCAAATTCTCCCTACGGTGAACTTCTACTTTATTCCAATACACATTCTTAGCTTGCGAGGTCCTATCATTCCTTGTATTGTCTTGAGACTTTGACATGCTCGCTTTAATGTCACTGATTACTCCTGTAAAGGGAATGGGAACATTAGTTGGTTTTGCTACTTTTTGCCTTTCTTGTTTTGATGTGCTGGGATGTGAACTATTTGAAGGCGTACTGAAGTTCACTTTCTTAACACTAGAGGTGCTGGGATCTGAACTGCTTGAAGGCATACTAAGGTTCACAATCATAACATTTGGCATTGAATGAGTTGCATACTTGGCACTAGGCATGGAACAAGGTATCAAGGGATTGACTTGTTCACCTAAGGTTTTAGGGCATATTGTAATTAGGCATTCTAGAAGTTCTTGAGATCGTTTGGCATATAAGCATGCATGGCCAATTGCATTATCATGTGGATTCTCTAATTTATCCTCTTCTACAATCTCACAAAGACATTCTAGGTTGTCCTTAAGGTATAAGAAATATGTTTGAATAGCAAGTTTGTTATTCCTAAGATGAGGATGAACATATTTCACAGACAAAGCATATTTATTACAGACATGCACCTTTGAAGCACCATTCTCTCCATTGGTCATTGGCATTTTCCCTTTTACCTGACTCTTCAGATTCTCAATCTCTTTTTGCAATGAAGTTATTTTTTCATTATTTTTGTTACGAGTGACTTTTATTGACTCAAATAACTCATTGAAATGACGTTTAACCATTTCATTTTCTTCTAGAGAACTCTCATTTTCCTTTTGTAAAGTATTAACCAAATTTTGAAGATGAAAATTTTGAGAATTTCGAGAATCTAAAGGAGGAGGCATTTGGGAGCCAGTCACATTGTTCTTTTCACCCTTTAACTGAGAAATTTGGGCTTTCAACTTTCTGATCGTGTTACAGTGAGCTTGAATCTATTCATCACGTTTGTTTATTTCAAAAACTACATCAAACTCTGTAACATTGGTGGATATCTTGATGTTTGAGGTTTTAACATTTTCTTTGAGATGTTGATATTTAAGTTGTAAATCAAAATGTTCAACTTCTAGTTTAGAAAAATGTTTTACCAAAGTATCATGATCATCATGTTCAATTTTCTCACTTAGTTTAGAGTTTTTGATTTCAAGCTCAATGACACGATCATGGGAGACTTTTAAAGCAACAGATAGTTCATGAAATTGAGAAGCATTAATGGAGCAATCCGTAGCAGTGTAAAACACATCTTGAGGAATACATTCAGAAATAAGATTCTCATTCAAGGTATGCAAGTTTTTCCTCTCAATCTCATTATATTTTAATGCTCGCTCATAGTCACTAACCTCAACTATCATTGCATTAAATTCCTTTTCCATTCCTTTAATATCTGAATCTATCCCATTTTTAAGACTCTAAAAATGATCTTTTAGTTGTTTAAAGAAAGGCATGACCTAAGTTAAATAGCATTCTTTTGTTTGTTCAAAAACCCTTTCCCCTTCAGTTATCCCAGTGGGTGTGATCCTTTTCTTACAAGTCTTCTCAAAATTGACAAATAGTTGAAAAATAACATATTGATTGATTAAGGTCTTGCTTTTAGTGGAAATGGTTCTAGGAACTAAATGCATTGGTGTATTTGGAGGATACACAGTCGCTGCGGGCATTTTCCTAAGGGGAAGGTTTGTAACAACAAGATTCTCTGCTTTTTGCTTATCTAAGTCCTTTTTCCAGAACACTTGTTCAGGTGTTAACAACGTTTGAGGCTTAAACTTGTTTAAGGAAATCCAGTTTTCCTTCTTGTAATCATGGGGTTTATCGTTATGTTATTCTTTTTACATTCAGGATCTTCTAGCTTCTTATTCATTTTCTCCCTAGATGCATCATCTAATTTTCTATCTTCCTCAGTGCACTCAACGCAACTAGGTTTCTGTCTAGGTTTAAGAATCTCATTGCCATCATAGATTACATTTTGAGCTGCTTTTGCAATCTTACCGTACTCAGGATTGGGTCTATCTATAATGGGAACACTATGCTTATCGCTTAGAACTCTATGCTTAGTGACCATGTGAGCAGTCTGAATGGTATTCCCTTGTACGTACAACTTATTTCCAAGTTTGTTCTTCAAAGTTTTTAGACTAGAAAAAACATTCAAAAGTTTTGATTCCTTTGCATGAAATTCATGCTTAAGCACTTTAACATATTCTTGAAGTTCTTGTTTTTGAGAGCTCTTCTTGTAAGGAGTTTAACTCTTGTTTTAACACTTCTTCTTTAAAATTACTTTTTCTAATAATTGTACGCATTTGGTTATCCAACTCCTGCTCACGTGTAGTTAACTCAAACTTAGCACGTTGTTCATAAATGGCAACTCGTTCTTTATAGGCATTAAGTTCAGGGATAACAGAATCATCAGGTGCACATGTAGTGTATTCATAAAAAACATAGTCATCGTTGACTACAGAAGATGCATCACTAGGTACGACCTCACTTTCACTTTGTTTCACATATTGATCATATGGGACAATATTGATATTACCCATATTTTCAATATTTGACTCAGTAGTTTCAGTTGATTGTACTTTGTCATGCATCTTTTGCACATCAACATCATCGTATAGTTTTAATACCTCAGAAATGATTTTATCTTTGGATGGACCAACTAGTGGTGATGAAGAGACTTTAGGAGAGACCATTGGAGAAATGCTAGCCATGAAAATGGTTTGTGCAGTAGGTTCATCATCAACATCAGAGTCGTATGCATCACAATCAGCTACTTGAAAGGCATTCTGATGATTATGGCCTATCTCCTGAATTGGTTGCTCATCCACATCTGCATCATATGTCTTAGCATTTCCTTCAGCCAAAAACAACAACTCCTCTTCATCCAAAGCTGCACCATTATCCTGAGCTTGCACAAGCAACATCTTATCCCTGAAGTACTCTGCACTTTGAGGACGTTTTGGCGATGTGCAGTTCCTTGCAATGTGACCCTCACCTCCACAGTTGTAACATTTGATTGGCTTTGCATGACCCTAATTTCCATTCCTTCCCCTATTCTGATTTGCCACATATCCTCTACCGACTCTACCTCTTCCTTGTTCGTACTGTCTTTCTTGAACTGGCTGCACCATAACTTTCCCATCTCTGACAGTGGCTTGATTGTGTGGATTGGATGCAGTTCTGAGATTGTTGTTGGTGTGTGGAAGAGAGTTCATGTTTTGACTAATCAGGAGAGCCAGTTGATTAATGAAGTTTCCCACGTGTGCATCAGCATCAGCTTATTTGAACATAGGATCGTCAATGAGTTTTTTATTGCCATCACCCATGGGTATAACTTGAGATGCTTTGGTGGTAATTCCAAAGTTTGAGTAGAAATCAGTTGAATCATTTGATGAGCTTGTCTCTCCCGGGTTGGTTTTGAAGTAATCTAGAATCCTTTTTTCAAACATAGCATGTCTCTCATTCTGAAGAAGAAAGGCATAGAGTTGCTCATAGTTTGTATTCTTTAGTCCTTTGGTTAGCTTCACAGAGGTGACAAACTTATGCCATTCGGGATTCATGTTGTTCACAAACTTTGAGTTCAGCTGAATATTTGGCATAGTCATTCTGATGTTCCTCATGTCATTAACAAGCTTGTGGAATCTCACCTAATACTCATAGACACTCTCATCTCGTCTCATCTTGAAGTGCTCAAATTCATCATAGAGTTGTGATTCTCTGTCTTCCATAGTTAATTCAGAACCAGACAGAAGCATCTTGACATTATCCCACACTGCCTTGGCTTTGGTGTTGTGATTGATAAGCTTGTAGATTTCTTTTGGAAGACCTTGAAGTATGATGTTAGAAGCCCTGATATCAGCATCGAATCTCTTTTTCTCCTTATCATTGAGCTCATCATATGTCTTTGTTCTGTCTATCCCATAGATCATTGTTCCATCTGCATTGTATCAATTAAGTCTCTTGTAGTCTCAATCAGATAAGGTCCTTCATCAATTGATTTGAGAATGTTGACCCCATTTTCCTTTCCAAGACTACTATCGATTCTTTGAGCCCAAGAGTCGTAGTCAGTTCTATCAAGCATGGGTGGACGGGTGTCTGAACTAGCTGCTTGAACATCCTCGGCAACAGTGGAGATGATTGTAGGTACGTTGGTAGACATGTTTAAAGATTACACGGGATTTTATAACTCTATGATTAAACCGGGAAATAGATTCTTTCACGGGATTTTACAAAATCAAGAGAAAACCGTATTACAAACAAAAGTTAACCAAGTCGCTACGAAATCCTTGAATAAAGTCGCTAAAAACCAAGTTGCTAGGACAAGTCGCTAAGTTCCAAATCGCTATTAATTTTGACAGCAAGGCGCTATGCACCAAGTCGCTAAGAAATCAAGTCGCTAAATAGCAACTCGCTACTGGTCCAAATCGCTAACACCAAGTCGCTAAGAAACATAAGAACAAGTCGCTATCAAAATTGAAAGCAAGTCGCTACCTTACCAAATCGCTACCCGTAGTGGAGAATCCACCAACAGTACTTTTTGTCGGTTTGTCTCTAAAGGCAAATCGCTAAGCACCAAGTCGCTACCACAATACACTACAACTCGCTACAGACTTACAAAGCAAGTCGCTACCAAGAAAATAACACCGTGACTCAAGTCGCTCGCATGAAAAACTTTCAAAACACACTTTTCAATCCAAAAACAACCCAACCACGATGATTCAAGCCTTCCAAATCAAAACCTAAACACTTGTGATGATCCTAAACACAAAAGTACAATCAAAATCCAAACTTTAACACTAGAAATCAACCAAATGATGCAAAAACCACTAAACTTTCTCAAACTCAAAAACCACCTAAAAACCACTAGAAATCCAAAGATATGTAAGAGATGATCTAACCATGGCTCTTGATACCATTTGTTACATATTGTATTTCACATACACATCAAACCATAAGCAAAGTAGGCGTACACAAGAGTTTTAGAGAGAGAAAGTTAGAGGTTTGGGAACTTTAGTGAGAGAAAGAAAAATCTTATTATGAGCTCCAACTCTCTAACTTGGGAGGTAGAGAGTATTTATAGTACTTACATAAAACGCCACCTGACGGGCTGTGGATCAGGCATACAGTGGGTAAAGACCCGTCCGTCCTCCACGGTGTTACTAAACTAAGTACTACTTAACATTAAATAACTACGACTACGAGCTTTCTAACGATTACATATACTTGAGGTGACCGACACTTTAACTACTGTATTTTCCAAATCCTAACAAAGTGCTACAACTATGGAGGTGAGGGACATATTGCAAGGAACTACACATCGCCAAAACGCCCTCAGAATGCAGAGTACTTCAGGGATAAGATGTTGCTTATGCAAGCTCAGGATAATGGTGCAGCTTTGGATGAAGAGGAGTTGTTGTTTCTTGCTGAGGGAAATGCTAAGACATATGATGTAGATGTGGATGAGCGTACCAATTCAAGAGATAGGCCACAATCATCAAAATGCCTTTCAAGTGCTGGTGATTGTGATGCATATGACTTTGACGTTGATGATGAACCTACTACACAAACCATTTTCATGGCTAGCATTTCTCCAATGGTCCCTCCTAAAGTCTCTTCATCACCACAAGCTAGTCCATCCAAAGACAAAATCATTTCTGAGGTACTAAAACTATACGATGAAGTTGATGAGCAAAAGATACATGACGAAGTACAATCAACTGTAATTATTGAGTCGGATATTGAAAATATGGGTAATATCAATGTTGTCCCATATGATCAATATGTGAAACAAAGTGAAAGTGAGATGGTACCAAGTGATGTATCTTATGCAGTCAATGATGACTACGCTTTTAAAGAATACACTGCATGTGCCCCTGATGATTCTGTTATCTCTGAACTTAATGCCTATAAAGAACGTGTTGCTATTTATGAACAACGAGCTAAGTTTGAATGAACCACCCGTGAGCAGGAGATGGATGACCAAATGCGTACAGTTATTAGAAAAAGTAACTTTAGAGAAGAAGTCTTAAAACAAGAGTTAAACTCCTTACAAGAAAAGCTTTCTAAAACTGCTAAGCAAAAACATGAACTTCAAGAAAATGTTAAAATGATTAAGCAAGAATTCAATGCTAAGGAATCAAAAACTTTTGAAGCGATTTTTCCAATATAAAACTCGAAAACAAGCTTGAAAATAAGTTGTACGGTACAAGGGAATACCATTCAGATCTGCCACTTGATCACTAAGCATAGAGTTTTAAGCGATAAGCATAGCATTCCCCTTGTTGAGGAACTAAATCCTTAGGTCATTAAAAAGGCTAGAGCTGCTAATAAGGTGATCTATGATGGAAATGAGATTCTTAAACCTGATGAAAACCTAGTTGCGTTGAGTGCACTGAGGAAGATAGAAAATTAGATGATGCATCTAGGAGAAAATGAATAAGAAGCTAGAAGATCCTGAATGTAAAAAGAATAACATAACGATCAAACCCCATGATTACAAGAAGGAAAACTGGATTTCCTTGAACAAGTTTAAGCCTCAAACGTTGTTAACTCCCGAACAAGTGTTCTGGAAAAAGGATATAGATAAGAAAAAAGCAGAGAATCTTGTTGTTACAAACCCTCCCCTTAGGAAAATGCCTTCAGCGACTGTGTATCCTCCAAATACACCAATGCATCTATTTAACTTTGAAACAAACAAAAATAAATATAAATATGGATGTAGGATGGTAGCCCGTATATTTTTTTTCAACACTCTTTTTTTTCGATATCTATTTTTTTTTTTTTTTTTTTTTACTCTACCATCCTCTACGATAACATCAAAATATAAGGGATTTATAGGCACATCCCTACACTTGAGTTTTTATTATTCTAACACTAAAATGACCCGAATTGAAAAGATCACAACACTTGGAGTACATTATTACGTAAATAAAGGGAATTTGAATTTAACGTTCTTTCCCGTCACTCCATAAAATTTAACTTTACCCAATCGTCCCAATCGTCCCAAAACTGTGTACAAAAGATATGACTCGACTTAGCAACCATGCAAGTAACTAGATAATTTAACTAAGGGTTTAGTATGATAACAATAATGCACTAAAAGTGAGTGCATACAAGATAGGCAAAGGCGATTTGGGTGTACATTTGGGGGTAGATTGTAAACAATGCTCTTCATTGATATTCCGGAAAACCGAAACATCATGAGAACCACGAAAAGGATTAACTAGGGGTATCGTGTACTAAAGATGAGTACAACGCAAGGGTGTGGGGGAATTACTCAACCGATCTGGAAGAAGTAATTCTAATATGGGTATCAAACATGGGTTATCATAATGCCTCTTATCATTTAGTTATTCCTAACTACACAAGTGTAGTCTCACTAGCGATCTCGGGATGCATCACAAAACTAGTTCTAGAATCTATTATACTACCGGTACACTCTCGAAGCATTAAAGATGAATGCTTTAATTCGTATAGATTTAGGGGCGAACCTCAAATTCTTGGGGTGGAATTTGAGTGGTAAAAGGTTTTTTGTGCTAGTCATATAACTTTCTATCCATGAGACGCTTTATTAAGACTAAAGACCCACTCGTACAAGTCATGAAAAATTTTAAATTTGGATCTAAAATTACCCTAACCGATATTTCTCATAGCTTATTACACAAATGAAATAGGACAAGACAAATAATCAAGGATAAGCATAGCTTCAAAGTTCCCGTTTTATTCTCCCTCCCTATACTTAAACTGAACATTGTCCCCAATGTTTCCCGAAAGTATCAAAGTTATGATAATGGAAGGTAATTAAAAGAGAAAGAAACTAATACTCCCCTGATTAGCTCGGTAGGATCCGTGTGAAGTAGTGGTTAAATTCTTTCCAAGAAGAATATATGCGTGAAAAGCTCCATCCAATCTTATGTTTCTTCTTCTTGATAAATAAAACCTGCACACTTTAAGAAAATAGACGAAACCTTCACGTAAAATCAGTGGTAAAATTATATATGACTCAACTAAACTAGGATATAATGCTTGTGGAATGGATGTTTGCATATTTTCAAGAAAATTAAGACCTGAGAAATTCCAAAAATTTATAAGTAACACAGAAAACGAGAGAAAGTTAGATAAGTTGTTTGCTCTGCCCCGACACTGTTGGCAATCCTGACACCGTCAGGTTATCCTGACAGTAAACTGGTTGCTGCCGTTTTTAAAAAAAAATTCGGAAAAATACACCTTTAAACTGGAAAAATTCCTGCAAAAAACATCATTATGACTTGATACAAGCATTTGACTCTAACAAACACACATATATATATCTTTTTCAATAATCGTAATTCTCATGTTTACGTTCTTTAAAAACGTGTGTAATCCTCCCTACACTTATCCTTTTTGCAAAATACCTTTCTATGTAATTAAGATGAGGTTAAAGACAACATAAAGCATTTTTACAAATTCAAACATGAGAATAAACAATCAATGAAAGGTATATGACACACAAACAAGTAAACAATTAAGCATGGGTTGCCTCCCACGAAGCTCTTTTCTTTTTTATGAGTCTTGTAGCTAGACTCGAAGTCATGCCCCTACGTGATTTCACCTCCGTCACCTTCTTCCTCATGATGGTCTCTATTGGGGCTTTTCATGTTATAGTAGTGCCCTGTTATGCACCTTTCTAAGAAGTCATCTTCTCCCCAATCGGTTCTAAATTCTGGTGCTAGTTTCAAGAAATCCTTATAGTACCTAAAAATCTTATCCATCACATAATCTACTCCTTTCTCCTTATCCTCCTAATTCCTATAGTAGACTGATAGCTTAAGTTCC
Source organism: Chrysanthemum makinoi (assembly GCA_910596185.1). Classification (NCBI taxonomy): domain Eukaryota; kingdom Viridiplantae; phylum Streptophyta; class Magnoliopsida; order Asterales; family Asteraceae; genus Chrysanthemum; species Chrysanthemum makinoi. The sequence continues at coordinate 271,248,600 of OU343224.1, forward strand.
TTTTCATCATTGGATAGTGTCACACCCCCAAATTACGTGTTTTGCAGCGGAATTGAATACCTTGGGGGAGGACTGTCATAGCATCAAAGTTACAGTTATATCGAACGACCTAAAGTGTCGTTTAGAAAATACATCGTTTAATTTATTAAAACAATCAGAGTTTACAAAGTAATGGTCTCAAATGAAAATCAACTTCATATGGAAATAAGTTTGCTACAAGCCAAACGATGTTTTAAAGTTTATAAAACCCAAGTGAGACGCGTCACTCCACGACTCTATGATAAGTTCATATGCATGCCATGAAGTGAATGCCTTAGATACCTGAGATAAAACATGCTAAAAAGTGTCAACACAAAGGTTGGTGAGTTCATAGGGTTTGGTTAACAAGTAAAGCTTTTAAAGAACGCTAATGCAACAAAGGCAAAGTTTTTGGTTATATAGAATAGTTCGCAAGCAAAGGCATCAAATCCACTCAGCCAAGTCCCGCCATACAAAACTTGCAACCTGTGTGTTTACAACCTTTACTGCTAAAAAAATATAGTATGTCAATCATGTATGTATATATATCATAGTAGTAAAAGTATATGTGTCACCACAAGGGTCTTCCAACACTCGTGTTGGGATGTTTGTAAATTAATAGCCTTCCAACAACTTAATTTGGAGCCATTAATTCTTGCATATTTGTAAATTAGTAGCCCTCCAACAACTTAATTTGGTGCCACTAATTCTAGTATGTTTGTAAATTAGTAGCCCTCCAACAACTTAATTTGGTGCCACTAATTCTAGTATGTTTGTAAATTAGTAGCCCTCCAACAACTTAATTTGGTGCCACTAATTCTAGTATGTTTGTAAATTAGTAGCCCTCCAACAACTTAATTTGGTGCCACTAATTCTAGTATGTTTGTAAATTAGTAGCCCTCCAACAACTTAATTTGGTGCCACTAATTCTAGTATGTTTTGCAAGTATGCATATGAAATCAAATATAACCCAATCAAGTATAAACGAATCAAGTCTAAAGTATAAGTAATGTTGTTTGGCAAAAGAGTTTAAATGTTTGATAAATAAGCATGTATCTAGCCCCAAATAGTTTATAGGAATTTAAATGAGTAAGAGGGTATGAACTCACAGTAATATGTCAAAGTTTAGAATATTTGTGAAAGTAAATGAAAATAGTTTGAGCATGTACCTCCCCAAAAAGTAATTGAAAATGTATAAAAGTAGGGGTTATGAAACTCACAATAGTATGTAAAAGTTTAGAGTACTTGTAATAGTGAATGAAAATAGTTTGAGCATGTATATCCCCCAAAAGTTTGTATACAATTAATAGAAAGTGGGGCTATGAAAACTCACGATGGTATGTCAAAGTTTAAAGTACTTGCGAAAGTAAATGAAAATAGTTTGAGCATGTATCTCCCCCAAAACATGTTATGAAAGCAAGTAAAAGTAGGGGCTACGAACTCACAGTAGTATGTCAAAGTTTAGAATATTTGTGAAAGTAAACGAAAATAGTTTGAGCATGTATCTCCCCCAAATAGTTTGTAAGACAAATAAGTAATAGAAGTGGACGAACTCACCCTACGGTGTGATTGATATGTTATCAAAATGAAATGCACGAAAGTGAGGCCCGAAACTATCCGCGACCTAAAATGAATGTTATGACTTGAGTTATGATATGTTGTCGAGAATGCATGATTTTGAAAACGTATCACCCAATATGCTACTTGAAAACTAGTTATATAAAAATATTGTTACTTGAATGTGTGACGGTTTCTTGTCAAAAATAATCACTTTTGAGTTAATGGTGAAAATGTAGTTAAAACTATGTAACGGTTTTAGTAATTGAAAAATCAGTTTACGTTAGACTTGAAGTAATATATACATAGGAAAACTAACTCGTTTTTAAGGTCCGTTTCCCCGGAAACGTCCGTTTAGGCCCTCAAAACCTTGATTAAAAATCCTGACAGCATACTAATGCTGTGAATAGTGTTTTCAGCACGTTTTCGACTCAAAGTTCGGTTAACCATAACTCACTCGTTTAAGTCCGTTTTTCCAGTTCTTTATATCCACGCGAAGGTAATTAAGTGTACTAATATATTTTTAAACTTCGGAGACTTCACAGAAATTTTAAGGCCACTGTTTGGGTCAGTTAAAATTCGGACTGCATGTACAATTTTCCGGAAAATGGTAGTTTTTAAATCGTAACTTGGAAACCACGTATATTTTTCGTTATAACTCCGTTTTAGTCCGTTCAAAAGGCCACGTTCATAACTAAAAATCTAGTTTCTAAAACTTTAATAAAACTTATAAAAATGACTAACTTTTAGGAAAAATTATAAATTTCGACAGGCTTCAGCCTTATTTTAAAATTACTATTTTTCTACTTGTTTAACCACAACTTCACCACAAAAATCCCTTAATCTACTCATCACCAATCCTACTAGTAAAACAACTTCATTTGATCATACCCAAAATAAATATTCATTATGAGGCTAAAATATACATCTGAACTTAAATAAACATATACAAAATTTATGTAACCATTTCCTCCAAAAACCACAACTAGACTTTGATGATCCATTTTTCTTACACAATAATTTTATAAACTTTTAACTAGCACATGATTGTTATAAATATTTATATAGCACATATGGGTGATAATTTTGGATGATAATGAATAAAAATCACAACAATTCAAATATGACCATGAGGACTTCATAAAAATGTATGAAAAATATATATGAAAGGTAAAAGATGAAGTTTCATGCTTACAAGAGTGTATGATAAAGATGGTGATGTTTGGATGTGATGAGAGCAAGATGAGCACCGAACCCGAATTAAACCCACAATCTACTAATCAAAACACACCCGATAACTTGGACACTACTTGGAAACTTGAATGTTTTCTTCCCTTGCCCTATGGCTTGCCAAATTTTGAGAGAGAAGGAAGAAGAAGTTTTTGCATTATTGAAATAATGAAGTGAAAAGTCTTGGAGTGTAAAGTTGTATATGTAAGAAAATCTTGAAAAGTCTAGTGAATCTTGTAATTAATAATACATATATATATTTATTATTATTATTATTATGTAAATGTATAAGTGTAAGTTATGCAAAGTTACTTGAAAGTAAGTAGTAACTTGTTGTATTGTTAAGTAATATTAGTAAGTTGTATACACATTTGAATATTTAAGGTAGCGTTAGATAAAAATAAATTTTTCACGGGTCAAGATAAGATATATTTAAGTCATAAAAATTATAAAAATACATTTCTTGAAAGATTTGAGTGAATAAATATTTATCGGGTTGAATTTAAGAAAACCGTAGTAATTTATATAAACATAACAATTTATATACGAAATAAATTTAAAACACTGGGTAAACTAATAATAATATTTTTATAGACTTAATATGAGTATAAAATATATTGTGATAAATTTTTGGAAGTATTGTATCAATTGTTCAAAATAATTTATTACGCGATAAGGTTTATTTAATATAAAATTTACGCGTTTAAGGTGAAATGAAAAATCATGAATAAATTGATATGAAATGATGAATATGGAGTTTGAGAAATGACCGGAAATTGAGAATTGTGACATTCTTCCCATGTCACGCGAATCACGTCCTCGTGATTCGATTAATGATACTATGGCCCAAAAACGCGACAAGGGTTTTAAAAGTTTATGCTCATGTATGATTTAAATGATTATGCCAATGCTCATGCATATGTCGTGACTATATCCCATTCTAAGACATGCTCCCTTATGATTAGGCTCGATGAGGCAGGCTTTCCCATTCTCGACCAAAATTTCCAAAAGACTTTTAGGTAACCGATCTTTGCTTAATCCCACAACTCATCAAACAAGAACTGTCATACGATTAGGCTAAATCGGTTTAGGTAACAACTTGTTTCTAGCTCGATCTTTGCAACTCATCAAACAAGAAATGTCACGCGGATCAAACTGGAAACAAGTGGTTTGAAGAAAATCTTTTGAAAATTTGGCTCGATTCACGGAATTAATTGCTTACTCATATGAGACTACTACTCCCTTCATTGCATGATTCTTCTTGAATTAGACATAGGTGATCAGGCTATGTATAATTTAGGAGTAACTATGCAATGCTTGGACTAATCGACTCATATGATGTTTGGTGTTGAGTCATAAGTTCACATGTATAAAGAATATGCACTTATAATGATATGATGAGATGCTATGATGATGTGGTTATAGTCTAGGGTCAATGATGCAACCTAGTTCTCTATAACCAACGCCGATACCAATCTGTCACACCCCAAATTACGTGTTTTGCGGTGAATTGAATACCTTGGGGAGGACTGTCATAGCATCAAAGTTACAGTTATATCGAGCGACCTAAAGTGTCGTTTAGAAAATACATCGTTTAATTTATTAAAACAATCAGAGTTTACAAAGTAATGGTCTCAAATGAAAATCAACTTGTGCGGAAATAAGTTTGCTACAAGCCAAACGATGTTTTAAAGTTTATAAAACCCAAGTGAGACGCGTCGTCACCACGACTCTATGAGATGTCCATATGCATGCCATGAAGTGAATGCCTTAGATACCTGAGATAAAACATGCTAAAAGTGTCAACACAAAGGTTGGTGAGTTCATAGAGTTTGGTTAACAAGTAAAGCTTTTAAAGAGCACTAATGCAACAAAGGCAAAGTTTTTGGTTATATAGAATAGTTCGCAAAGCAAAGGCATCGTAAATCCACTTAGTTCCAAGTCCCGCCCATACAAAACTTGCAACCTGTGTGTTTACAACCCACTGCTAAAAAAATAGTATGTCAATCATGTATGTATATATCATAGTAGTAAAAAGTATATGTGTCACCACAAGGGTCTTCCAACACTCGTGTTGGGATGTTTATAAATTAATAGCCTTCCAACAACTTAATTTGGAGCCACTAATTCTTGTATGTTTGTAAATTAGTAGCCTTCCAACAACTTAATTTGGTGCCACTAATTCTAGTATGTTTGTAAATTAGTAGCCCTCCAACAACTTAATTTGGTGCCACTAATTCTAGTATGTTTGTAAATTAGTAGCCCTCCAACAACTTAATTTGGTGCCACTAATTCTAGTATGTTTGTAAATTAGTAGCCCTCCAACAACTTAATTTGGTGCCACTAATTCTAGTATGTTTGTAAATTAGTAGCCCTCAAACAACTTAATTTGGTGCCACTAATTCTAGTATGTTTTGCAAGTATGCATATGAAATCAAATATAACCCAATCAAGTATAAAACGCAATCAAGTCTAAAGTATAAGGAATGTTGTTTGGCAAAAGAGTTTAAATGTTTGATAAATAAGCATGTATCTCGCCCCAAATAGTTTATAGGAATTTAAATGAGTAAGAGCGGGGTATGAACTCACAATAGTATGTAAAAGTTTAGAATATTTGTGAAAGTAAATGAAAATAGTTTGAGCATGTACCTCCCCCAAAAGTAATTGAAAATGTATAAAAGTAGGGGTTATGAAACTCACAATAGTATGTAAAAAGTTTAGAGTACTTGTAATAGTGAATGAAAATAGTTTGAGCATGTATATCCCCCAAAAGTTTGTATACAATTAATAGAAAGTGGGGCTATGAAAACTCACAGTAGTATGTCAAAGTTTAAAGTACTTGCGAAAGTAAATGAAAATAGTTTGAGCATGTATCTCCCCCAAAACATGTTATGAGAGCAAGTAAAAGTAGGGGCTACGAACTCACAGTAGTATGTCAAAGTTTAGAATATTTGTGAAAGTAAACGAAAATAGTTTGAGCATGTATCTCCCCCAAATAGTTTGTAAGACAAATAAGTAATAGAAAGTGGGGCTCTGAACTCACAGGTGTGATTGATATGCTAACAAAATGAAATGCACGAGTGAGGCCGAAACTATCCGCGAACTAAAATGAATGTTATGACTTGAGTTATGATATGTTGTCGTGAATGCATGATTTTGAAAACGTATCACCCAATATGCTACTTGAAAACTAGTTATATAAAAATATTGTTACTTGAATGTGTGACGGTTTCTTGTCAAAAATAATCACTTTTGAGTTAATGGTGAAAATGTAGTTAAAACTATGTAACGGTTTTTGTAATTGAAAAATCAGTTTACGTTAGACTTGAAGTAATATATACATAGGAAAACTAACTCGTTTTTAAGGTCCGTTTCCCCGAAACGTCGTTTAGGCCCTCAAAACCTTGATTAAAAATCCTGCCAGCATACTAATGCTGTGAATAGTGTTTTCAGACGTTTCGACTCAAAGTTCGGTTAACCATAACTCACTCGTTTTAAGTCCGTTTTCAAGTTCTTTATATCCACGCGAAGGTAATTAAGTGTACTAATATATTTTTAAACTTCGGAGACTTCACAGAAATTTTAAGGCCACTGTTTGGGTCAGTTAAAATTCGGACTGCATGTACAATTTTCCGGAAAATGGTAGTTTTAAATCGTAACTTGGAAACCACGTATATTTTTCGTTATAACTCCGTTTTAGTCCGTTCAAAAGGCCACGTTCATAACTAAAATTCTAGTTTCTAAAACTTTAATAAAACTTATAAAAATGACTAACTTTTCGGAAAAATTATAATTTCGACAGCGCTTCAGGCTTATTTTAAAATTACAATTTTTCTACTTGTTTAACCACAACTTCACCACAAAAATCCCTTAATCTACTCATAACCAATCCTACTAGTAAAACAACTTCATTTGATCATACCCAAAATAAATATTCATTATGAGGCTAAAAATATACATCTGAACTTAAATAAACATATATAAAATTTATGTAACCATTTCCTCCAAAACCACAACTAGACTTTGATGATCCATTTTTCTTACACAATAATTTTATAAACTTTTAACTAGCACATGATTGTTATAAATATTTATATAGCACATATGGGTGATAATTTTGGATGATAATGAATAAAAATCACAACAATTCAAATATGACCATGAGGACTTCATAAAAATGTATGAAAAATATATATGAAAGGTAAAAGATGAAGTTTCATGCTTACAAGAGTGTATGATAAAGATGGTGATGTTTGGATGTGATGAGAGCAAGATGAGCACCGAACCCGAATTAAACCCACAATCTACTAATCAAAACACACCCGATAACTTGGACACTACTTGGAAACTTGAATGTTTTTCTTCCTTGCCCTATGGCTGCCGAAATTTTGAGAGAGAAGGAAGAAGAAGTTTTTGCATTATTGAAATAATGAAGTGAAAAGTCTTGGAGTGTAAAGTTGTATATGTAAGAAAATCTTGAAAAGTCTAGTGAATCTTGTAATTAATAATACATATATATATTTATTATTATTATTATTATGTAAATGTATAAGTGTAAGTTATGCAAAGTTACTTGAAAGTAAGTAGTAACTTGTTGTATTGTTAAGTAATATTAGTAAGTTGTATACACATTTGAATATTTAAGGTAGCGTTAGATAAAAATAAATTTTTCACGGGTCAAGATAAGATATATTTAAGTCATAAAAATTATAAAAATACATTTCTTGAAAGATTTGAGTGAATAAATATTTATCGGGTTGAATTTAAGAAAACCGCCGTAATTTATATAAACATAACAATTTATATACGAAATAAATTTAAAACACTGGGTAAACTAATAATAATATTTTTATAGACTTAATATGAGTATAAAAATATATTGTGATAAATTTTGGAAGTATCGGATCAATTGTTCAAAATAATTTATTACTGATAAGGTTTATTTAATATAAAATTTACGCGTTTAAGGTGAAATGAAAAATCATGAATAAATTGATATGAAATGATGAATATGGAGTTTGAGAAATGACCGGAAATTGAGAATTGTGACAGATAGTGATGAAAACATCTGAATATTAAATGGCGTTTGGTAAGCTACGTCATCAGTCTCATCTTTAAATCTAACTATCCCTAACGACGGATCATAAGTCATGCTGGTGTTTTCTACGAAAGGCTTTCCCAGAATTACGTGGGACAAGCTAGGATCTATGGCCGTACTAATATCTTCCACAATTATGAAATATGTAGGATACATGAAATTACCTACACGCAATCCCTTTAACTCTACCAAGAAAACTACAACTAACCCTAGGATCATCGGGGTCTTGCCTATTTGGGATAGGTTTCTTCATTACCCAATTATAGTAGGTGTTAGTCATGATGTATATTTGGGACTTCGATCAATGTAGGTCCCGAAAAGTATCCTATGCCACATGGTATGTTGAGATTCCAAGGATTCCAAATTTGATCAGTGCTTTTCCTAACATACATGTGACGAGGTCACACCGTGGAGTATGAGAAGTTCCTTTTCCGTAGGAAACTTATTGAAATAGTCATCGCCTACTTCATCTACTTCATCGGTTGATTCATCCTTAGGAGTTTCACTAACCTCAAGTACCGTCTCATGGTTCACTTCGTCACTAGTCCTATTAGGTTTCACTAAGGTGATGGTACTGACGAATTGAACGTGCTTGGAAAACTTACTTGAGTCCTTAATTTTAACACCAGAAGCTTCGGGAGAATGAGTCGAGATGGCATTAACCTTTTTGGTGGTCTTCCTATCACTATTGGTCATGGCTTTCAAAAGGTTATCAATCTTCCTTTCCATCTCGACTTGTTGGTTAAAGCGGTCCAAAAGCTTGGCTATTTGAACTTCTTGGGATGTAACTAGGTGTTGCAACATCCCTTCTATGTTTTGTTGGCTAGGGCCATGAGACCATGGGGAATCATTAGAGGTGAATTCTTTGGTTTGTCCCCAATTGTATTCGGGTTTACCCCTCCATGCTTCTCGAGCATCATTGAAAATCCTAGTGTCATGAGGACCACTACATAGCTCACACAGGAAGACCTTGTTCACTTGGCGTGAAGACTTATTTATTTTCGTAGAGTCATTAGTAACTGGACTTGATCTTCAAGTTGGAGCATCCTACAATCGGAAGTTTGTGAGTTAATGGAGGCAAGGAGATTGCCTTACGGTTTTGGGCAACTCACGGGGGTCATTCAACATTCGCTACGCAGAGGAAGGTCCTCTATTGTACCCACAATTCTTCCTAGAAGATCACTAAGTTTGCCACCGGCCGCTTGGTCAATGGATTGCTTAGTTGAGAAGTTCGCATGATCGTAAAATATTTGGACTTGAAGCCAAATATCGATGCCATGATGAGGGACTTTATGGAGCAAATCCTTGAATCGAGTTCATGCTTCGTAGAGAGATTCACCTTGACGTTGTTGGAACATCAAGATTCTTTAATCTAAGCTTAGTAGTTCTCCCCGGGAAAATTGGGCAAGGAAATTAGTAGTAGATCATCCCAACTTGAGATGGAGTCATGGAAGTCGCTCATGCCATTACTAGCTTGGTCCCGTGAGAGAATTGGACGAGACGCAGTTGGGTCTCCCCGGTAGTAGCATCAGTCACCAACCAATGCATTTTAAGGAAATCCCAAGATGCGATCGTGATCTTCGGAACGGTTCATGGAATACACATCCGTTTTGCACCAACCGATGGTGTCGAATCACAGGTCGTAGGTTCAGCTTGACGGGGAGCTCAATGGTGTTCCTATAGCCATGGTGGCTTGTCTAGATGATTCACCAAGAGTGCCGCCTCGCATGGGTCATTCAGGTGGGTTTATGAAATGGTGGTTGATTATCACCTTCCATGATAAAAAGTGATGGGATTCACGAACAAAGTCACGAAGAAGATGATAACTACTTAGGAAGCTAAAAATTGAGAAAAAAATCTTACTTGATAGGAATCAAGCAAGAAAGCCTAAACGAAATAGAGATCTAACTAGCTATTCCATTCCCCAAAGAAGCATCGCCAAAACTTGATGCACGTAAGGCGCTGTTCGGGGTCAAAGGAAACTTCCTTTTCGTCAGAAAGAAGTTTTTCAACGCCCCCTAAAGGCGGAACCTAATCGTTGTGCTGTAGTATTGGGTAAGCCTCGAGTATTGATATCGTTCTCTAGGGGAATAGGAATGCTAGTGAGAAATTACTACGCTAAGGTTTGAGGTTGAGGAAGATTATTTTTTATCTTTTTATATTTTTTTTATAATGCTAAGGGTAAAACTTGGTTTGATTGGGGGTTGGTACTTCTACCGATTACTCTATTTATCTAATTTATCTAAACTAATGGGTAGTCTATGTCTTTTTGAAGTGTGCTCATATGATGATTAAAGATGTGTCTACCTATATACTATTACTCCCTAGTTATCTTTTATTGGTTTTGAATGAATGTCCTTTTATTCTTAACACATTGTGTTTTCTAAGGTCATAGTGTGTGTGCTTTTATCCCTAACTCTCTCGGCTACCTTAGGCTAATGACTACTCGAAATCTCTAGGATTCATAAACTTAACACTAAGGTTTTCTTTGGATATTTAGCCTACAATTCCACTAGTCATTATAAACTAATGTTCAACAACGATTAATCAAGCATTAGAAACACAACGATGGCCTCATGCACTCCTAAGCCAATTACAATTAAGATAAGAGACAACCAATCAATATTTAATAACTAGGTTTCATAGATCTAACCACAAAGTTTAGCGGACATGTAAACATGCAAGCATACACACATTCAATCGAAGACATAATGAAATGAAGGGAATAAATAACTTATCTCGATGTAAAATAAGGTATGAGAACCCTAAAATACTATCCAAAACCGACTACAATCTTTTTAGGTTTTTACTCCACAAGTCTACCTCCTAAAAGTCTGAAAATTCGATTTCTATATATAATTTTACAACCTGCACCGTCACCTTATAGTTGGGACCCTGCCATATCGCCGCCATTAGGGTTTCGTCTTTGCCAAGTTATCACTAGACGGGCGCTACGTGGTTGTGACGCCGTCGCTTCACTGTGGACGTCAGATGAGTCTTGATCTACACCGGCTGAGAAGAAAAGTCTTCGTGACGTTCTTACTCTTCAAAGCTCGACACTGTCAGTGTAAAATAGCAATTTCGCCTCCTGTGTCATCACAAAATAGGGACGGCGTCCTCTAATTGGGACACCGTCAGTGTAAATTCAAGACTTGAGTGTCTTGATCTTGACTTACCCATTTTATTCACATATTCCCTCCTTTTCGTCCAAAAATGCATCATTCTAGCATTTTGCTTCCAAGAGACCTAAAAGGTGAAAAGGAATGAAATTAAGCAGTAACAAATATAAAAGTGGGTGATGAAGGGCTTAAATGACCTCTTAAAAGTCTACGTTTTAAACCCTTGTCAGTACTACCTGTTGGGAATTCTACTAAGTAAGAATTATGTTGAAGTTACTGCTGAAGGATTCTGCTGAAGTGCAAGGATTCTGCTGAAGAAGTAATTCTACTGAAGTTATAAAACCGTGTAGTTGGTGTCACACCCCCAAATTACCTGTTTTTGCAGCGAATGGAGTTCCTAGGGATTGACTGTCATAGCATCACAATCACAGTTATATTGAACGACCTAAAGTGCCGTTTGGAAAATACATCGCTTGATTTAATAAAATAATCAGAGTTTACAAAATATAGGTCCCAAATGAAATCAACATGTGCGGAAAATAAGTTTGGTACAAGTCAAACGATGTTTTAAAATGTATAAATCCCATGTGAGACGCCGGGTCACCGGGCGACTCTATGATATGTCCACATGCATGCCATGAAGTGAATGCCTTAGTTACCTGAAAAAACATTGCTAAAAGTGTCAACACAAAGGTTGAGTGAGTTCATAGAGTTGTTGGGTTTAATGACTACCACAAGTATAGATTATGTATGACAAATATGTCACAAAAATGTTACAATTGCTATAAGTCCATGACACCCAAAAGATGATCATGATACCGCCCAAAGAGTGTTTACAAACAACTCAAATAATGTTGTTAAATGAAATGCATCCGTTTAACCAGTTGGAATCCACCAACCCGGATGGAGGAGTCACCCTCGATAGATCTATCCACTCACCCTCGCTTCTATGAAATTAATGGTTCATGTTATATAATGGGGACATTCAATTGGCATGAGGTAACTTAAGCAATGTAATGAATTTAATATACTTGGTATCGTAATAAAATGATGTGCAATGTATTCTCCCCCGTAGGTTTGAAATAAAGTAAAACTTGAATAAATCGGGGCTATGAAAACTCATCTGTTGCAATGATAATGATGATATAATGGCAATACTGAAATGAGGCTAAACCTCTGACCGGACCTATTATGAATGATATGTTCTAATGTAAATCATGAAACAATGTCGTGCATGCAAATCAACATGTAATCTATACCAGTTGTACATTTTTGAAAATAGAATTTATCGTCGAAATATATGTTTATGACATCTCGTCATGTTATAAAATACTTTACAAGTATTTACGTTGAAATGATATCCTACGATAATCATTTAGTGATTTATTGTGAAATTATAACTTTTCGTCGTAAAATAGTGTCGTTGAAATTTTCATGAAAAGACAACACGGCCTTGAAAAGCTAGTCTTAAAATAGTGCACGTCGAGTGTTAGGAAAAGAACTCAACGGTTTTGGGAAGCTTGTATCATTATCTCAAAGTTTTAGCATTTAATTTTTCATCCTAGAGGTATCGATCACGGAGAAAAACTGTTGGAATCACTCCTAAACAGATTCCATTATATCATGTATAGGTAGCTTTTATTATGGCCTTTATGTTTGTTTAAGGTCAAGTTTATGTAGAAGGCCCATAAGCTTAGGCCCAAGCCCAATAAGGAATAGGGAAGAGAGGGAGTGTTGCCCTAGCTCCTTGCCTATATAAACTATGTAATAACCTTCATTTGAAGGTTGGTTGTCAAGTTTCTTTTCACACATACTATTTGCCTAAACCGTATACTATATTGTGTGTGTGTGTGTTTGATACTTGTTCAATCGCCTCATCTCCTTTCTATATAACTTGTGTTTGTTAAACTAGTGACCCTAAAGGGTATCAATCACAAATAGTTGGGTGTACTCGTTTGTTTTGAAGTTTTGTTTGGGGTCTTACGCGTAAAGATAACGCTAATCTTTGTGTTATCTTAAAAACTTTTTTTTTACACTTTTTAATCCAAGATTCTTGTACTTTCAATGTTTTGAGGTGTTAAAATACTTGTTTTTGGCAAAAGTTTCAAACTTTACGCGTGGATTTACGTTTTAAGTTTATTGTTCTGGGTGTCGTTCTACTCGTAACCCGTTTAGCAGTATTGGTACATCAAAATTCACACTTTTGTGTTCTTTTGGTACTATTGAAGCTATTCCATAACAAAAATCTGGTTTAGAAACACATTTGGGCAAAATCAAAGTTACGAGTAATCCTACGCGTATCAAAACCCTAAAATTACGGGTAAGATTTTCCTTGGTTGATCTTTCATTTTCTGTTTATTCCGGTTTTCTTACTTGGATAAGTCTGAAAATACGCCGACTTTGGATATCTGTGTAATGTGAAAAGATCATTTGGGCAAAAACCCTAAAATTACGCATAAGCATAAGCCTACGCGTAGAAATCCTACGCATAAGATTCACTTACCGAAACTTAGGTCTACGCGATAAGGTAATCCTCGCCTAACTTTCTACGCCTAACTTTTGTCTACGCATAACTTTAGTGCTTTTATCCTACTTACTGCAAGCTAAAACCTACGCGTAACTCCTCATTGTTACGGTAACTTTTGGTGTTTTTACGCATAAGTGCTACTTGGTTCTTGTCTTTTCTACGCCTAAGGACACTTCATCAACAAAGGTTCATTCGACTACAAAGATCCATTTTTACCACACAAGTTTTTCAACATGTCACAACCACCATACTCTAACTATTTCCCTTACACTTATCCTCAACGACAACAACCACTAAGTCCACAACATCAGCAATGGAATCAACAACAAGCAATTTATCAACAACAATTTAATCAACAACATACTCCACAACTTGCTGCAAATCCACAACCTCAAATGGTTCAACCACCACCAAGTCCTCAAGTTCAACCGTACACAAATGAATTCAATCAACATCCATCAAGGAACACTATGAAGGAACCCACTTGGTTTGCAAAGATGTGTGAAGCTTTAAACAGCCAACAATCAATTCATGAGGCTGGATCACTTGATAGACCTCCAATGCTCACCTGGAAACTATGATCAATGGGTGATAAGGTTCTTTAGGTTTTGTGATCTCAAGAAGCCACATGGAAAGTTCTTAAAGAAGGTTATCTTAGAAGGTCAATTTGAGATGCCTACTATCATTGTACCCGGAGATCCAAAATGCCATTCCACCAAGAGATGAACAAACCAACATTGCTATCAAGGTGATTTAAATCCCACAGACCTTCTACATTATGAAGCTGATGAACTTGCAATGGAATACATCCTCTTAGGATTACCAAACCCAATTCTTCAGGTGTTGATGCTCAAAAGACTGCACCAAAGATGTGGGATCATATTCGTCTTCTTATGGAAGGATCTGTGACTCAATCGAGGATTTGGAATCCAAAATTTACTTGGCTTATGAACACTTCATGATTGAACCCGAGAGACACTAGATTCCTATCATCATAGATTTTCAGACATCATCAATGATTTGGATAAACACAACATCATCATGCCAAGAATTGCAGTGAATACTAAGTTCCTGAGTAGTCCTGGTCTGAATGGAGAAGTATGTCATTTTTCTCCGTCAAGCGAAGAACATGCATCATTCTACCCACGGATTGTTGTACGATTACTTGAAACCTCATGAAAAGGAAGTTGATCGGAAAGGATTGTCCGTTCTCAAATTGCTCCACCAACACATCCGAAAATCAACAACAACTTGCCTTGCTCAAACCGCTATTCTCCTCAACCAGAACTCAACCAAATAAGCTTCAAACACACCTTTACAGCAACAACCTCAACAAAATCAATTGGTTCCATACAGCAACAATGCTCAAGCATATGTCAAGAAATGACGGAGAATCGATCCGTTCAAGCATTGCAACAAGTATTTGCTATGATTGCTAATGCCTTTAGCCGTTATACCAACAAATCCAACAATCAGATTCGTTCCTCATCTAACACACGGACTCAAGCCGTTGTGAACAATGGACGGTTGAAGTTCGAGAATCGTGGATTATGGTCGCCGATGGGCGGTGGTCAAGGGTTTTATGCCGTGGGTAGGAATAACAACAGAGCCTGTGGTGGAACAGGGAAATGCTCAAGATGGGTTGAATGGTCTTCGATGCTACAACTGCAATGAGAAGGGACACCTGGCTAATGCATGCCCAAAGCCGACTAAGGGCGTGTTTATTTCAAAGAGGCTTCTTTCGCTCTAAGGATGAAGTGGTGGAACTCTCACGCACAAAGAACGAGCTTTATGGCAAATGCTAATTCGTGATGATGATATGGAGGACTTGCGGGCCAATGCTATTTATGTTGATGGCTAATATGCATGAGTTACACATGACACACAGCCAAAGTGTATGACATGATGGCTTGTCTCAAAATTCGAACAAACCATATTATCTCTCGATCTCATATCTCCGCCAACATTCGCGATCCAAGAAGGCTCGGAATGGTCAAAATGAGTCATCCACATCTCATTCGACGATTTTCAACTAGACCGTGAGTTATATTTGACGATCAAGATGACCAACCGGTTCCCCTTGATAATCAAATTGACTCCGTGGTCATACTTGAGGATCTAAATAATGATCATGTTGTGACTAACGTTGAACAAGATGAACTTTTGCCCATCCGGATCTTGTTCTCGCTAAGACCAACAATCCCAAATCTAAACGATGTGTTGCATTAAATCAGGACTTGAAAAGTAAAAATGCACTGCTAACAAAGGATTTTGAATGTTTACAAAAGCAACTCAACTTTTTCAAAACTCAAGAAAAACGTGAAAAACGTTTTGAAGCAGCCTTTGCCAAATCTTATCAAAACGAAAATATTTAGAACGCCACGTGATGCGATCTAGTCGCCAAGAATGCTTTGTTGTCAGAAATAGAACAACTGAAACATGAACATAAAAAGCAAATTAACGCTCTCACCTGGAAAATCAAAAAGCTAAGGCTGAGTTGTTAACTTGTCAAAACGCTCTCGCATACAAAAAGCATGCAACGAAACGAATAGATGATCATCTTGAAGAAATCATCGGCTTGCAAAACAAACTTAAAGAGTTTAAAACCGTTGTTTACAAACATGGCGAGTCGGTCACAACCATTGAAAAGTTTACTTTAAAACCAAATCCAAATGGATATGGACCGAATCTTTGCCGACATAAACCTAAGCTTTCAACCAAAAACATTCAAACCAAATCCTTAAGTTTCCAAAGGTACAATATAAAAATTTTATGGTTGTTGAATATCATCATCAAGAGGAATTAGATGCGTATGATTTAGAGTCGATCAAAATTAAAACTTTGTTTACAACACCTTAATTATTCTAAACTTCGTCACTCGCCACACCAACGATTCTTCTAACACACCAAGAGTTATCATCGGTCACCGAGTCTTCTATTGTTAATCCCAAAACAGACTTTGCACAAACTTATGGTCCTTTACCTTTCATTAGTGAAGTAAACTCACAACCCGAAAATCAAAAATTCTTGATATTTTGACATTTTCTACAGCTTGAACCTCAAAATTTTAACAACATGAGATAGAATATCGACGAAATCAAAGTTGAACATTTTCAATCACCAAG
>OU343224.1:271265373-271302622 GCA_910596185.1 Chrysanthemum makinoi
TATTTCCAAACGGCACTTTAGGTGCATTTCAATTCATAATGATTGTGTGATGCCTGTGAATCCCCAGAATTCCATTCGCTGCAAAATAGGTAATTTGGGGGTGTGATTAATCGAGCTTGATTATAGAGAACTAGGTTGCATCATTGACCCTAGACTATAACTACATCATCATAGCGTCTCATCATTTCATCATAAGTGCATATTCACTATATATGCGGTTTCATAAGCTTTTAGGTTATTTACTTTCATTTCAAAATCGATTGTCACATTAATGCCTTGATTCCCATCCCTTTCACATGGAAATGCCTGTCATTCCCTATCACAATTTACAACATCAGTTGACTCAACACCGATATCATCAGATGATGAGGCTGAACCCCTTTAGGAGGACGAGTTGCACCTACACCATCACGATCACCATTGATTCACTGTGGAAATCAGGACATTTTATCATTACTGTGGGGCAGAATCATCATGCCATTTTGTAGGACTTATAGGCTTAGTCCTAATGGACCTATTAGGATGCTTACTACAAGGAAGATAGTAGTATTTCATTCACCATCATCTCCTAACTCACCATAAGGATTTTCATTATCATCATTGTCATCATTTTCATCATCATTGTCATCTAGGGCATCATTTGTACCATCACGTCTCATAGACACTACTCATACACCTGACTTGCAGCTTGGGAAGCATGTGATTTGACACACATTATCATTTAGCACTAAGACTATAGACACTACACCATCTCATAGGTTTGAGGACTGTGAGATTTCTAGGGCTATTCTGCTGAGCGCCTACTACTCCTACACTTGAAACACGATTTGACCATCAACAGGAACAGGTAATAGGTACCTTTCAATCTTATGTAATCTTTATCCCTTATTAACTTCACGATAATCACAACCTTTGTTCATTTCATTCCTATTCAATTGCCAATTTTAAATCATTTCGACAATACATCACTATCTTACTAGGGTTAGGCCAACTTTATTCTTGACCAATTAGGAGACTTATT
This sequence comes from Chrysanthemum makinoi, assembly GCA_910596185.1. Lineage (NCBI taxonomy): Eukaryota > Viridiplantae > Streptophyta > Magnoliopsida > Asterales > Asteraceae > Chrysanthemum > Chrysanthemum makinoi. The sequence continues at coordinate 271,266,395 of OU343224.1, forward strand.
ACCATTCTACTGGGTTTCGTGTATCCTACAAACATTCAACAAATTATATTTCAAGTTATTTTGCTACCATTTCATGAAATTATTTCACTTAATTTTATTTCAAGCTATTCTACACTATCTTAGAAACATTGTTTCATAAAGTTTTAAAACAAAGTTGTTTAGTTACCACCCTATCAATTGGTTTTCAGGCATTTTATCAACTATTTAATACCATCATGCGAAACGATTTTCATGTTACTCTGAAAAATTATTGAGCCATTATCTTACAAAACAAAACGTTTAATACCATTTAAAACTTCGGAGGAATATAATACCATTTCAACAAAATCAAGCATCACATCATTTGTCCTCGATTATACATAGCATGATCACCTATGTATAATTTAGGAAGAATTATGTCATGAAAGAGACAAACATCTTTTCAAACTTCCTAAAACATTCTAGGACTACCAACAAGGACTAGAAGTATATAGTAAGACGTTTCAAAACTCAACAAAAATCTTAAGATATCGAGAGACAATCGAACACTATCTTTGGATTAGAAGCCAAATTATATCATTTCAAAATTACTAGCTAGATCGAGTTACGAGATTTAGTACGAAGCGAATACCCACTAAGCAACATTATAGACAAACCAAGTCTTAACTGAGACTACTGAACATTCCATTTAACATGGCTTCAACAATATGAACTTCCCTACAATGAGTTTTTCCTTAAAACTTTGGTTAAATGGGTTATCAATATAAACTAAGGCATTGTGTTCCCTAGAAATTCAGTCCTCACTTCTATATCGAGAGATGCAACAGGTTTGAACATATGGACAAAAAAAGACTCTCTTCATCTACAAGTGAAATTAGAACAAACATTCTTCGACATGGTATGAGCTGATATCTATTTTCTTGCTAGCATGATAACAATATAAGTGATGAAATATTTTAGAAGCACTCAACATTGGGACAAATCTTGAAAATCAACCACTATACACACCTTTAAACATTTAAGGTTTTGTGACTTTACAACGTAGAGCATGGAAACACTTTGTTAATCAAACAATAAACATTTTAGTCATGGAGACTACAGCACCTAGGCAAGTAAGACTAAAGTAATGACATTCGCTAGAACTAGAAACGCGAGGAATCACAACTGTTACCCATAATCTATTCCTTTCTATAAGGTCCTTTTCGACAGATTTAACATTTTGAAATTTGGCATGAGACACATGGTATCAATTCACTGTACCTATTACAAGCTATTAGATTCACCTAGACTTCTGTCATTTTAAGATTCCTTTGGAATTCACTAGTACATGATTAGCTTATTATCCTCACTTCAATGGCGAGAGAACAATTCCCACATTAGACACATCATACAACATTGAATTAGCTAATGGTAACTAATAAGCCACCGACACATTGTCCGTGGTTGTACACTAATTTTCTAAATCCCTTCAATATAGACCTTATGCCCGTAGAACTTGTAGTTTCGACGTCATCATCGGCATGGATTGGTTATCCAAACATCGTGCCAGAATTATTTGTGATGAAAAAGTTGTTCATCTTCCTTACAACGGCGAAACTTTGATCATTCGGTGGGGAAGAAGTGGAACTAGACTCAGTATTATATCATGCCATCAAGACGGAGAAGTACATAAGAAAGGTTGTTATGCTTTTCTTAGCACATATAACCGAGAAGTCGGAAGAAACGACTTGAGGATGTACCAATTATCCGAGAATTTCCTGAAGTCTTTCCCGAAAACTTGCCAGGACTTCCACCGGCACGTCAAGTAGAATTTCATATTGACTTAGTGCCCGGAGCTGCACCAGTTGCACGAGCGCCTTACCGTCTAGCACCATCAAAAATGCAAGAGTTGTCTAATCAGTTGCAAGCACTTTTAGGCAAAGGATTCATTAGGCCAAGTTCCTCGCCGAGGGTAGCACCGGTCTTGTTTGTGAAGAAGAAAGATGGATCCTTCAGAATGTTTATAGATTATATAGAGCGGAACAAGTTAACGGTGAAGAATCGTTACCCACTCCCCAGAATCGACGACTTGTTGATCGATCTTGAGCTCTAGTATCTACTCAAAGATTGACCTAAGGTCGGTTACCATCAACTTAGATTTTGGGGAGGATATCCCGCGGCGTTTAGAACACGTTATGGACATTATGAGTTTCTAGTAATTCCGTTCGGATTAACAAATGCACCTGCAGTATTCATGGATCTCATGAATAGGGTATGCAAACCGTATTTGGACAAGTTTGTTATAGTATTCATCGACGACATATTGATTTACTCAAGAGCAAAGAAAGCACGAAGGGCATTCAAGAACGATTTTAGGACTACTCAAGAATGAGAAGTTGTATGCCAAATTTCGAAGTGTGATTTTTGGAACCGTAAAGTACAATTTTGTTCATGTCATTGATAATCATGGACTACAAGTTGATCCTGCAAAGATTGAAGCCGTAAAAGATTAGGCTACTCCAACAAATCCTACGGAAATCCGACAATTTCTAGGACTCGCCGGATATTACCGAAGATTCATCGAGTTTTCAAAGATAGCTAAAGCTTTGACCAATTTGACAGAAAAAGAAGTGCGCATGGGGAAAGAAACAAAGCTTTTCGTTTGTTGAAGCAAAAGCTTTGCAGTGCGCAATTTGGCACTACCAGAAGGAATTGAGGAAGTTGTACTCTGCGTGCTTCATAAAGGGCTTGGGCTGTATTAAAGCGAAGGTGATAGCTTATGCTTCTCGACAACTTAAGGTTCATAGAAAATTACACCACTCATGATCTTGAGTTGGGGGCGTAGTTTTTTTTACTCAAGATTTGGAGACACTACCTTTACGGTACAAAGTGCACAGTGTTTACGGGACCACAAGTTTTGTATGTGATGGAAGAAACTTAACATGAGGCAACGTCGTTGGTTGGAATTATTCAGCGATTATGATTGTGAAATTAAGTATCATCGGGAGAAAAGCCAATGTTGTGGCTGATGCTCTTAGCCGGAAAGAAAGACCCAAACCTTTAAGAGTCCCATCATTAGGAATGACGATCAGTTCACCTTTACCATCAAAAATACTCGAGGCACAAATCGAGGCACTCAAGGAGTAAAACCGACCAAGTGAAAAGCTTTATGGTATGCCCGATAATGCAAATGGCTTTGTAAAGAGAGCAGATGGAGTATTATGCTTCAAGGATAGAATGGGGGTACCATTTTATGGCGGATAGGATTGATTGTGCATGATTCGCATGGTCAAAGTATTCTATTCACCCAGGTTCTGATGATAGATGTATCAGGATCTCAAGAAACTTTATGGTGGCGAACATGAAAGCGGAAATTGCCACGTACGTTAGCTAATGCCTTACTTATTCTAAGGTAAAAGTCGAATATCAGAAACCTTCGGGGTTACTCCAACAACCAGAAATTCTCCAATGGAAATGGGAACGCATTATGATGGACTTTGTCACTTCCTAAGACATCGAGAGGTTACGACGCTATATAGGTAATCGTCGATCGTCTTACCAAATCAGCCCATTTCATACCAATTAGAGAGACTTATTCCATGGAACCACTTACTAGACTTTATGTCAAGGAAATAGTCTCAAGGCATGGTGCACCAATTTCCATCATTTCCGACAGAGATAGTCGATTCACTTCAAACTTCATTACACAAAGATTCATTTGGAACCAAATTAGAGATGAGCACAGCATATCATCCACAAACCGATGGTCAGAGTGAAAGGACAATTCAAACATTAGAAGATATACTCAAGGCATGTGTAATTTTCTAGAAAGGATTAGGCAAATCATTCTTAACCGAACAAGTTGCTTTACAGCAATAGCTAGCATCTGAACATATTGACTGCACCAATTGAGGCACTCTATGGTCGAGGTATCAATCACTTATTCACGGGTCAAAACCAGGAAAGTTTAACTCACAAGTCCATAAGTCATTCATGAAACAACAAAGTGATCGAACAGATCAAAAATCGGTTACAAGTAACAGCATATAGCTAGATAAGCTATGTCGATATTACGACGCAAATATTGGAAGTATGTACCATAAGTCGCAAACCATTAGAATTTCAAGTTGGCAACAAATATATGTTCAACATCCCGTCTTGGAAAGGCGTAGTACGATTCAGAAAACATTGGACGACCCGATGCGACCCAAATATCCTCACCTTTCACCGGTAACACCGTAGGACCTAACATGGACTGAATTCAGGGACTGAATTCCTTTTTGTTGGTGAATGTGACAACTCGTAATTTCAGGTCATTTTACAAACTCTGGAAATTTCACTATTCATCTCGGGTTACTATTCACGGGTACTATTCAAATTTTACTATTCACCGTTTTCGAAGTCGGAAGTAATATTAAGTATTTCAAAATTTACTATTCACGACACTATTCATTCCCGGAAAAATCACTATTTCATGAGGTTACTATTCATCATTTATCGTAAACTAGGTTTGAGTATCAAATCCACGTAACCTTAATGGTTTAGCTGCGAATTCATGAACATATCATCGAGGATATTTCATATAGACTAGGATTAGTCTACATATCATCAATAACATCATTTCATATCGATTCATGCATGGTTTGCATTTTTTTCATTAACGTTTATTTTCCTATTAAATAACGCTATCAGTAAACATTATTTTTGAAACATTTTATCCGACACTTCCAAAATTATTCTAATATATTTTTATACTCCTTTTAAGACTATAAAAATTATATTATTGGTTTACTCGATGTTTTCAATTTATTTTGTATATAAATTGTTATATTTATATAATTACGACGGTTTTTGTAAATATTACACGATAATTATTATTTCATTCAATTTTTGTAAGAAATGTATTTTTATAATTTTTATGAATTCAATACATTTTATTTTGTTCCGTTAAAATCTATTTTTAGTTAACGCTGCAATTAATACCTATTTATATTTACAAATTACACACTATATCTACCAAATAACACATTTATTTAACAAAAATCATCAAATTCCATCCCAATCATCCCAAGGCCGGCCACCTTATCCCCCCTAGTCATCATGGTAATCAAATTGTATTTCTCTACTTAATTGTACACCTAGCTAGTTATTAGATATTTTTTGGCAAAAACACATAGATAAACACATTCCAAAGGTGAAAAACAAATGTGTTCTCTCCTTTCTCCCTCAAAATTTCGGCCAAGATCAAGATCAAGCAAGGAACCATAAAATTTTTCTAGCACATGTGTTTATCAAGTTCTATTAGTAATCTTGTTAAGGTTTTGAAATAAAAACCTCAAGATTATTAAGCATACTTTTCTCAAAAATTCATAATCATTCAAGTAAGCATTTCATGATTTTTATTAATCTTTCATATTCATATTTATGTTATCTCATTATTTTTGCAAGAAAAACATGCATGAATTCCATGATCCATACCACTTTAATGGGTTTTTAGTACATATAATGGGTTTTAATTATCCAAATAATAATCCCTTGAAACATATCACTTTTGGTGATGTCTAGGAACCCATGACACCCTAAGAAGGTGTATGGTAGGATTAGAATAGCTTCGGCGTTGGTTTGAATTGGTTAGAATAGGTTTTGCGCGAGAAAAACTCATTTCGACAACTTTATTTAGAGGTCTGATCATATTTTGAAATTCTGGAATTTTCGACAGTAATCAAAATATTTTGGGCTAGATATTTGGAAAATATACTTTAAAACGAAACGTGGCCGCTTGAACGGGTTAAAACGGAGCTATAACGAAGAAGTTATGAATTTTGAAGTTTGACGACGAAAACTATTTGTTTCAGAAAATTCAGCATGCTGTCTTGACTTTTTACGAGTCAAAAATGAGTCTTAAGCGTTTTTAAATGTGTCGACTTATCAAAAATTTATTAGTATATGTTATCACGATTCCGTGGATATAAAACGTAGAAAACGGACTTATAACGACTAAGTTATTCACATTTTAAACAAGTTGCGGTAACTTTATTATATAAGAAAAACTATTATATTTCTATTAGACTAGTATTACGGCAACAAGTGACCATGTTGAAGGTCGTTTTTAACATTGATGTAGAACTTTTTATAAAGTGATGTCTGCTAGTAAAAGTAAGTTCGCCAAGCATATTTTCCAAAATGTCCAACCGTTCGTCAAGCGGAGTTGTAATGAATAAAATACGGTCACTTAAACATTGCCGAAAACCATCCTTAAACAATATTTTGGATACAAGTACTCTACTTTACCTATGTTTTTCTCCGTGATCGACACCTCTAGGATGAAAAATTAAATGCTAAAACTTTGAGATAATGATACAAGCTTCCCAAAACCGTTGAGTTCGTTTCCTAACACTCGACGTGCACTATTTTAAGACTAGCTTTTCAAGGCGTGTTGTCACTTTGAAAATTTGACTACGACGAAAAGTTATAATTTCACCATAAATCACTAAATGATTATCGTAGGATATCATTTCAACGTAAATACTTGTAAAGTATTTTATAACATGACGAGATGTCATAAACATATATTTCGACGATAAATTCTATTTTCAAAAATGTACAACTGGTATAGATTACATGTTGATTTGCATGCACGGCATTGTTTCATGATTTACATTAGAACATATCATTCATAATAGGTCACGGTCAGAGGTTGCGCCTCATTTCAGTATGGCCATTATATCATCATTATCATTGCACAGATGAGTTTTCATAGATTTATTCAAGTTTTAATTTATTTCAAACCTACGGGGGAGAATACATTGCACATCATTTTTATTACGATACCAAGTATATCAAATTCATTACATTGCTTAAGTTACCTCATGCCAATTGAATGTCCCCATTATATATGAACCATTAATTTCAAAGAAGCGAGGGTGAGTGGATAGATCTATCGAGGGTGACTCCTCCATACGGGTTGGTGGATTCCAACTGGTTAAACGGATGCATTTCATTTAATATCATTATTTGAGTTGTTTGCAAACACTCTGTTGGGGCGAACATCATGATCGGTCTAGTTTCGGTGTCATGGACTTATAGCAATTGTAACATTTTTGTGACATATTTGTCATACATAATTTATACTTGTGGTAGTCGTATTAAACATTTTAACAACTCTATGAACTCACTCAACCTTTGTGTTGACACTTTTAGCAATGTATTTTCAGGTAACTAAGGCATTCACTTCATGGCATGCATGTGGACATATCATAGAGTCGCGGTGACGACGCGTCTCACATGGGATTTATACATTTTAAAACATCGTTTGACTTGTACCAAACTTTTTTCCGCGCATGTTGATTTCATTTTGGACCTATATTTTGTAAACTCTGATTATTTTATTAAATCAAGCGATGTATTTTCCAAACGGCACTTTAGGTCGTTCAATATAATTGATTATGATGCTATGACAGTCAATCCCTAGGAACTCCATTCGCTGCAAAAACAGGTAATTTGGGGGTGTGACACCAACTACACGGTTTTATAACTTCAGTAGAATTACTTCTTCAGCAGAATCCTTGCACTTCAGCAGAATCCTTCGCAGATACTTCAGCATAATTAACCTTAGTAGAATTCCCAACGGTATTACTGATAAGGATTTAAAAATAGACTTTTAAGAGGTCATTTAAGCCCTTCATCACCCCTTTTTATATTTTTTTGCTTAATTTCATTCCTTTTCACCTTTTAGGTCTCTTGGAAGCAAAATGCTAGAATGATGCATTTTTGGACCGAAAAGGAGAATATGTGAATAAAATGGGTAAGTCAAGATCAAGACACTCAATTTGAATTTGTGGTGTCCCAATTAGAGGCGATCCGTCCCTATTTTGTGATGACTGTCACACCCCCAAATTACCTGTTTTGCAGCGGAATGGAATTCCTGGGGATTGGCTGTCATAGCATCACAATCACAGTTATATTGAACGACCTAAAGTGTCGTTTGGAAAATACATCGTTTGATTTAATAAAACAATCGGAGTTTACAAAGTAGGTCCCAAATGAAAATCAACTTGTGCGGAAATAAGTTTGTTACAATTCAACGATGTTTTAAATGCAAAACAAGTGAGACGCGTCGTCAGCGACTCCATGATGTGTCAATGCATGTAATGAATGCCTGAGTCCCAAGTAACTTTATGCTAAAGTGTCCAAAGGTTGAAACAAGTTCATAGAAAAACCTTTCAAAAAATCGTTTATGCAGCACAGGCATTGTAAATCGTTGAAATGTAAAGACTTTCAAAATCGTTTATGTAAAAGGCATTGTAAATCCCTCAGTTCCAGTCGCCCATACAAAACTTGCAACGTGTGTTCACAACCCCTGCGAGAATATGTAGAGTTAATGTTCAAGTGCACATCGTCAAATGAATTCACATAATAGTGCATGGCTCAATGTATCGAAATCGTTTATGCAGCAAAAGCATTGTGAATCCACTCAGTTCAAGTCCATACACAAAACTTGCAACCTGTGTATTCACAACCCATTGCCAAAATATATGAGTGTATTTCAAATCGTTCCAAGACCGTTAGTCCATGAATATACCAAGACCGTTAGCTCAATGATATACCAGACGTTAGACCAATGAATATACCAAGACGTTGACCAATGAATATACCCAGTCCGTTAGACCAATGAATATACCAAGTCCGTTAGACCAATGAATATACCAAGACCGTTAGACCAATGAATATACCAAGTCCGTTAGACCAATGAATATAATATGGAAATTCTAAGTATGGCAAAAGCATGTTCATGCAGACTAAGCATTCAGTTCGGCTAAACATATGATTTGCAAATAGTCATGAATGTAATAAAATAGTCGAGCATGTATCTCCCCCAAACAGTTATGAAAACAAGTAAAAGCAGGGCTATGAAAACTCAGGTAATCCTTAAATGTTTAAAGTAACTATGAGAGTAAATGAAAATAGTTTGAGCATGTATCTCCCCCCAAAACAGTTATGAAAGACAATTAAAAACGGGGCTATGAAAACTCACAGTAATCCTTAAATGTTTAGAGTAACTATGAAAGTAAATGAAAATAGTTTGAGCATGTATCTCCCCCAAAACAGTTATGAAAACAATTAAAAGCAGGGGCTATGAAAACTCACTTGTTAAGCAGTTGACAAAAGTGAGTACACCAAGATGTAGTGTGATACGTAAATCTTGACCTATGATGAATGATATGACATGTAATGAGTTGCAATGTGTATGCATGCATTTAAATTGTTATTTATACCATTTGCGAGTTTTGAAAATATTACTTATCTTCGAAAAAATACTCGTTTGACGTCTTGACCAATCAAAAATCACTTTACAAGTTTTTACGTCAAAATGTCATCCTACAATGGTTTAATAATGATTTTTGGTGAAATTTCCACTTTTCGTCGCAAAACAATGTCGTCGGAATATTCATGAAATTAACAAAAATGGCTTTGGAAACTAATTCAGTAAAAAAGGTGTCGTCGATCGTTAGAGATCGAACTCGACTGTTTTGGAAAGTTTGTATCGATATCTAAAAGTTTCAGTTCAGGAGTTTTCGTCCAAAGGTCTAACATAAGATATTAAGGGTTAAGATAGTGATTTTGGCTAATTGTTGTTCAAAAGTGAGTTTCGGCAATTTTATGAAAAGCATATATTTTGTCGTTTCAAATCCATTTTCTACGTATAATACGTCCTTAGCTTCGTATCAAGGTATACTAATATATTTTTGATAAGTCGAAATAATTTGTGAAGCTTAAGGCTCGTTTTTGACTCGAAATAAACAAAAACATGTTGCTGAAATTTTCTGAAAAAAATATATATTTCGTCGTCAACTTGAAAAATTCATTCCTCCTTCGTTATAAGTCCGTTTTAATCCGTTCAAGCGGCCACAGATTCGTTTTAAAGTATATTTTCTAAATATCATGGCCAAAAAGTCGTGCCTACTGTCGGATTTTCCAGAAAATCGAAACAAGGACAGAACACAATATATACTTATCGAAAATAGTTTTTCTCGGACAAATCCTATTCTAATCCCTTCAAATCAACTCCAAAACTAATCTAATCCTACCATACACCTTCTTAGGGTCTCATGGGTTCCTAGACATCATCAAGACCAACACATACCAAGGGGATAATTATAGGATGACCATATATATATATATTGCTAAAAATCATGTAAAATGGTATAAACAACACAAATCATGCATGCTTGCTCCAAAAATGAAGAGATACTTATGAGATGATAAGGAAACATGAAAAATGAAAGAAACATGCTTACTAGTTAATATGATGAGGTGCAAGGAACAAGGTTAAACCTAAATACTCTAGATTTTTATTTCAAAATCTAATAAAGAGTATTATCTAGATTGTGATACTTGAGCTTGTAAAAATTTTTGATGATCCTTTGCTACTCTTGTGATGAACCGGTTTTGAGAGAGAATACCCAAGAGAAAGAAAAACTTTACTAACTAGTGTGATTTTTTGTTGTGAATGAATGAAAGAATAAAGGTAACTTGGAGTATGGATCTATATAACCAAGAAAATTTTCCAACTTCAATAAATGCAATCCCTCCCCTTGGCGGTTTGGGGGAGGTGTTTCACAATTTTTTTTTTTTCTTTCTTATAAGTATATATATGTAGTAATTGTTAAAGGTTAAGTAAAATATGTTAAGTAGAAATTGTTGTAACTTGTACATAGTTGTGAAATTAGAGTGGTATGGACTAAACTAAGTTTTAAGGGATCAAAGTAAAGTATATTGTAGTTATAAAAATTATATAAATACATTCCTTGTAAAATTTGAGTGATAAAATAATTATCGTATAGTTTTTAAGAAAACGTCGTAATAATTTAACTTTAACGATTTATGTACCAAATAAATTTGAAACACTAGGAAAACTAAAAATATAGTTTTTATAAACTAATGTAAGTATAAAATATATTCGGGATCATTTTGAAAGTAACGAGTTAAATATTTAAAATAATAACTCACGCGATAACGTTTATTTAATATAAAAAATTACGCGTTAAAAGTGAGATGAAATTATCATGATGCAAATGATGTCAATGAAATGTAGACTAATCTTAGTCCATATGAATTGTACATGATGTTATGATCATGAATTAAGCTAAACCTTTAAGGTTACGCGAATTTGAAACAAGTAAACCAAGTTTACTATAAATGTTGAAATAGTGAGACATGAATTGCGTCGAAATGACCGAAAATACGGGTTGTCACATTCGCCCATCCAAAAAGGAATTCAGTCCCTGAATTCAGTTCATGTTGGTCTCTCGGGTTTAGGGTTTGATGAGGCAAGCCTTCCCATTCTCGAGCAAAACCCTCAAAAGACTTTTTGGTAACCGATTTTACTTAATCCCACAACTCATCAAACAAGAACTGTCATACGATTAGGCTAAATCGGTTTAGGTAACAACTTGTTTCTAGCTCGATCTTTGCAACTCATCAAACAAGAACTGTCACGCGGATCAAACTGGAAACAAGTGGTTTGAAGAAAATCTTTTGAAAATTTGGCTCGATTACGGAATTGCTTACACATATAAGTCTACTACTCCCTTCATTGCATGATTCTTCCTGAATTAGACATAGGTGATCGGGCTATGTATAATTTAGGAGTAACTATGCAATGCTTGGACTAATCGACTCATATGATGGTTGGTGTTAAGTCAACCGGTGTAAAAATTGTGATAGGGAATGACAGGGCATTCTCCACATTGGAGTATGAGGAAAGGATAATGGGATGGGTATTTGAAGGCATCAATGTGACAATCGATATGAAATGAAAGTAAATAACTCGAAAAAAATGTACGTATAAATCGCGACATAAAAGTGAACATGCACTAATAATGAAATGATGAGATGCTATGATGATGTAGTTATAGTCTAGGGTCAATGATGCAACCTAGTTCTCTATAACCGACTCGATGCCAATCTGTCACCCCCAAATTACATTTTTTGCAGCGGAATGGAATTCCTGGGGGTTGACTGTCATAGCATCACAATCAGTTATATTGAACGACCTAAAGTGTCGTTTGGAAAATACATCGCTTGATTTAATAAAACAATCAGAGTTTACAAGTATAGGTCCCAAATGAAAATCAACTTGTGCTTTGATAAGTTTGTTACAATTCAACGATGTTTTAAAGTGCGAAAACCCAAGTGAGCGCGTCGTCACACGACTCCATGATGTGTCCAAATGCATGCCATGAAGTGAATGCCTTAGTTACCTGAGATAAAACATGCTAAAAGTGTCAACACAAAGGTTGAGTGAGTTCATAGAGTTTGAGTTGAAATATAAAGCCTTTCAAAATCGTTTATGCAGCAAAGGCATTGTAAATCGTTGAAATGTAAAGACTTTCAAAATCGTTTATGTAGCAAAGGCATTGTAAATCCACTCATTCCAGTCCCGCCCATACAAAACTTGCAACTGTGTGTTCACAACTGCCGAATATGTAGAGTTAATGTTCAAGTGCACATCGTCAAATGAATTCACATAATAGTGCATGGCTCAATGTATCGAAATCGTTTATGCAGCAAAGGCATTGTGAATCCACTCAGTTCCAAGTCCCGCCCATACAAAACTTGCAACCTGTGTATTCACAACCCATTGCCAAAATGTATATAGTGTATGTTCAAATCGTTCCAAGACCGTTAGTCCATGAATATACCAAGACCGTTAGCTCAATGAATATACCAAGACCGTTAGACCAATGAATATACCAAGACCGTTAGACCAATGAATATACCAAGACCGTTAGACCAATGAATATACCAAGTCGTTAGACCAATGATATACCAAGACCGTTAGACCATGAGATACCAAGTCCGTTAGACCAATGAATATAATATGGAAATTCTAAGTATGGCAAAATTGTTACTACGCATGACTAAGCATTCGGTTCGGCTAAACATATGATTTGCAAATAGTCATGAATGTAATAAAAATAGTCGAGCATGTATCTCCCCAAAACATTATGAAAACAAGTAAAAGTAGGGGCTATGAAAACTCACGGTAATCCTTAAATGTTTAAAGTAACTATGAAAGTAAATGAAAATAGTTTGAGCATGTATCTCCCCCAAAACAGTTATGAAAACAATTAAAAGCAGGGGCTATGAAAACTCACAGTAATCCTTAAATGTTTAAAGTAACTATGAAAGTAAATGAAAATAGTTTGAGCATGTATCTCCCCCAAAACAGTTATGAAAACAATTAAAAGCAGGGGCTATGAAAACTCACTTGGTAAACTGAGGCGGTGACAAAAGTGAGTACACCGAGATGTAGTGTGATACGTAAATCTTGACCTATGATGAATGATATGACATGTAATGAGTTGCAATGTAATGTTATGCATGCATTTCGTATGTTATTTATACCATTTGCGAGTTTTGAAAATATTACTTATCTTCGAAAAAATACTCGTTTGACGTCTTGACCAATCAAAAATCACTTTACAAGTTTTTACGTCAAAATGTCATCCTACAATGGTTTAATAATGATTTTTGGTGAAATTTCCACTTTTCGTCGCAAAACAATGTCGTCGGAATATTCATGAAATTAACAAAAATGGCTTTGGAAAACTAGTCGTAAAATAGTGTACGTCGATCGTTAGAGAACGAACTCGACTGTTTTGGAAAGTTTGTATCGATATCTAAAAGTTTCAGTTCAGGAGTTTTCTCCAAAAGGTCTCTAAAATAAAGATATTAAGGGTTAAAGATAGTGATTTTGGCTAATTGTTGTTCAAAAAGTGAGTTTCGGCAATTTTATGAAAGCGTTATATATTTGTCGTTTCAAATCCGTTTTCTACATATAATCGTCCTTAGCTTCGTATCAGGGTATACTAATATATTTTTGATAAGTCGAAATAATTTGTGAAGCTTAAGGCTCGTTTTTGACTCGAAATAAACAAAAACATGTTGCTGAAATTTTCTGAAAATATATATTCGTTAGTCAACTTGAAAAATTCATTCCTCCTTCGTTATAAGTCCGTTTAAATCCGTTCAGCGGCCACGATTCGTTTTAAAGTATATTTTCTAAATATCATGGCCAAAAAGTCGTGCTACTGTGTCGGATTTTCCAGAAAATCGAAACAAGGACAGAACACAATATATACTTATCGAAAATAGTTTTTCTCGGACAAATCCTATTCTAATCCCTTCAAATCAACTCCAAAACTAATCTAATCCTACCATACACCTTCTTAGGGTGTCATGGGTTCCTAGACATCATCAAGACCAACACATACCAAGGGGATAATTATAGGATGACCATATATATATATATTGCTAAAAATCATGTAAAATGGTATAAACAACACAAATCATGCATGCTTGCTCCAAAAATGAAGAGATACTTATGAGATGATAAGGAAACATGAAAAATGAAAGAAACATGCTTACTAGTTAATATGATGAGGTGCAAGGAACAAGGTTAAACCTAAATACTCTAGATTTTTATTTCAAAATCTTAATAAGAGTATTATCTAGATTGTGATACTTGAGCTTGTAAAAATTTTTGATGATCCTTTGCTACTCTTGTGATGAACCGGTTTTGAGAGAGAATACCCAAGAGAAAGAAAAACTTTACTAACTAGTGTGATTTTTGTTGTGAATGAATGAAAGAATAAAGGTAACTTGGAGTATGGATCTATATAACCAAGAAAATTTTCCAACTTCAATAAATGCAATCCCTCCCCCCTTGGCCGGTTTTTAGGGGGAGGTGTTTCACAATTTTTTTTTTTTTCTTTCTTATAATGTATATATATGTAAGTAATTGTTAAAAGGTTAAGTAAAATGTATAGTTAAGTAGAAATTGTTGTAACTTGTACATAGTTGTGAAATTAGAGTGGTATGGACTAAACTAAGTTTTAAGGGATCAAAGTAAAGTATATTGTAGTTATAAAATTATATAAATACATTCCTTGTAAAATTTGAGTGATAAAATAATTATCGTTATAGTTTTAAAAAACGTCGTAATAATTTTAACTTTAACGATTTATGTACCAAATAAATTTGAAACACTAGGAAAACTAAAAATATAGTTTTTATAAACTAAATGTAAGTATAAAAATATGTCGGGATCATTTTTGAAAGTAACGAGTTAAATATTTAAAATAATAACTCACGCGATACGCGTTTATTTAATATAAAAAATTACGCGTTAAAAGTGAGATGAAATGTCATGAATGAACTATCATGATGCAAATGATGTCAATGAAATGTAGACTAATCTTAGTCCATATGAATTGTACGTGATGTTATGATCATGAATTCGCGCTAAACTTTAAGGTTAATTTGAAACAAGTAAACCAAGTTTACTATAAATATTGAAATAATGAGACATGAATTGCGTCGAGAAATGACCTGAAAGTACGGGTTGTCACAATGACTCAGGAGCGAAATTGCTATTTTACACCTGACGGCGGAGCTTTGAAGAGTAAGGGCGTCACGAAGACTTTTCTTCTCAGACGGCGTAGATCAAGACTCATACGACGTCACAGGTGAAGACGACGGCGTCCACAACCACAACGTGGCCGTCCTAGTGATGACTTGAAGCCGAGAAACCCTAATGGCGGTGATCTGAAGGCGTCCCAACTATAAGGTGACGCCGTCGCAGTTGTAAAATTATATATTGAAATCGAATTTTTAGACTTTTAGGAGGTAGACTTGTGGAGTAAAAACCTAAAAAGATTGTAGTCCGGTTTGGATAGTATTTTAGGGTTCTCATACCTTATTTTACATCGAGATAAGTTATTTATTCCCTTCATTTCATTATGTCTTCGATTGAATGTGTGTATGCTTGCATGTTTAACATGTCCGGCTAATTTACTTGTGTGTTTGCTTAGATCTATGAAACCTAGTTATTAAATATTGATTGGTTGTCTCTTATCTTAATTGTAATTGGCTTAGGAGTGCATGAGGCCATCGTTGTGTTTCTAATGCTTGATTAATCTTTGTTGAACATTAGTTTATAATGACTAGTGGAATTGTAGGCTAAATATCCAAAGAAAACCTTAGTGTTAAGTTTATTAATCCTAGAGATTTCGTAGTCATTAGCCTTAAGGTAGCTTCAGAGAGTTAGGGATAAAAGCACACACTATGACCTTAGAAAACACAATGTGTTAAGAATAAGGACATGACAATTCAAACACCAATAAAAGATAACTAGGGAGTAATAGTATATAGGTAGACACATCTTTAATCATCATATGAGCACACTTCAAAAAGACATAGACTACCCATTAGTTTAGATAAATTAGATAAATAGAGTAATCGGTAGAAGTACCAACCCCCAAATCCAAACCCCGAGATTTTACCCTTAGCATTATAAAAAATATAAAGATAAAATAATCTTCTCAACCTCAAACCTTAGCGTAGTACATCTCTCACTAGCATTCCTATTCCCCTAGAGAGCGATATCAATACTCGAGGCTTACAATACTACACTTCAGGCGATTAGGTTCACTTGCCTAGGGTGTTGAAAAACTTTAAACGAAAATGAAGTTTCCTTTGACCCCGAACGCGCCTTGTACGTGCATCAAGTTTTTGGCGCTGCTGCTGGGGAATGGAATAGCTAGTTAGATCTCTATTTCGTTTAGGCTTTCTTGCTTGATTCCTATCAAGTAAGATTTTTTTCTCAATTTTTAGCTTCCTCGTAGTCTATCCCTCTTCTTCATGACTTTGTTCGTAAATCCCATCACTTTTCATCATGGAAGGTGATAATCAACCACGGCTCATAAACCCACCACCAAATGACCCGCAGGAGCACTCTTGGTGAATCATCTAGACCAAGCCACCAAAGGCTATAGGAACACAGTTGAGCTCCCCGATCAAGCTCAACTACGGCCCGCGATTGACACCATCCGGTTGGTGCAAAGCGGATGTATTCCATGGACTTCGTTCCGAAGATCTCGATCAGCATCTTAGGATTTCCTTAAAATGCGTCGATTCCGTCGACCTGATACTACTACGGGAGACCAAGCGCTGCGTCTCGTCCAATTCTCGGGACCAAACTGTAGTAAGCGGCGACTTCCCGCCGGCTCCATCTCAAGTTGGGATGATCTTACTACTCGTTTCCTTGCCCAATTTTTCCCACGGGAGAACTACTAGCTTAGGAATGAAATCTTGATGTTAACAGCACGTCCAGGTGAATCTCTCTGAGCATGAACTCGATTCAAGGTTTGCTCCATAAAGTCCCTCATCATGGCATCGATATTTGGCTTCAAGTCCAAATATTTTACGATCATGCGAACTTCTCAACTAAGCAATCCATTGACCAGCGGGGTGGCAAACTTAGTGATCTTACCCTGAAGAATTGTGGGGTACAATAGGACCTTCCTCTATGACAGCAAAGAATGTTGGAATGATCCCAGAGTGAGTTGCCCAAACCGTAAAGGCAATCTCCTTGCCTCCCATTAACTCACACTTCGCTGTAGGATGCTCAAACTTGAAGATCAAGTCAAATTACTAATGAGCTCCTATGCGTAAGTCTTCACGCCAAGTGAACAAGGTCTCTTCCTTGTGTGAGCTATGTAGTGGTCCTCATGACACTAGGACTTTCAATGATGCTAGAAGCATGGAGGGAATAAACCGACACAATTGGGAAAACCAAAGTTCACCTCTAATGATTCCCCATGGTCTATGGCTAGTAACAAAACATAGAAGGGATGTTGCAACACCTAGTTACATCCCAAGAAGTTCAAATAGCCAAGCTTTTGGACCGCTTTAACCAACAAGTCGAGATGGAAAGGAAGATTGATAACCTTTTGAAAGCCATGACCAATAGTGATGGGAAGACCAAAAAGGTTAATGCCATCTCATTCTCATTCTCCAAAGCTTCGGTGTTAAAATTAAGGACTCAAGTAAGTTTGCCAAGCCGTTCAATTCGTCAGTACCATACCTGGTGAAACCTAATAGGACTAGTGACGAAGCGAACCATGAGACGGTACTTGAGGTTAGTGAAAATCCTAGGATGAATCAACCGTGAAGTAGATGAAGAGGCGATGACTATTTCAATAATTTCCTGGAAAAGGAACTCTCTTCCTCCACACTTAGTGCGACCTCCATCTGTATTTGAGGAAAAGCACAGGATCAAATTTGGGAATCCTTGGAATCTCAACATACCATGTGGCATAGGACATCTTTTAGTGGCAAAGGCCTACTGACGCATGAGTCCCCATATACATCATGACTAGCACATACTATAATTGGGTAATGAAGAAACCTATCCCAAATAGGCAAGACCCAGATGATCCTAGGGTTAGTTGTAATTTTCTTGGTAGAGTTAAGGGATTGCCGCGTCTATGTAGGTAATTTCATGTATCCTATATTTCATAATTGTGGAAGATATTAGTACGTACATAGATCCTAGCTTGTCCCATAATTACGGGAAAGCCTTTGTAGAAAACACCAGGATGACTTATGATCCGTCGTTAGGGATAGTTAGATTTAAAAGATGAGGTAGGTAGTAACACCGCCATTTAATATTAGATGTTTTCATCACTATCCAATGATGAAAAGGAACTTAAGCTATCAGTCTACTATAGGAATGAGGAGGATAAGGAGAAAGGAGTAGATTATGTGATGGATAAGATTTTTAGGTTCTATAAGGATTTCAAACTAGCACCAAATATAGAACCGTTGGGAGAAGATGACTTCTTAGAAAGGTGCATATGAGGGCACTACTATAACATGGAAAACCCCAATAGAGACCATCATGAGGAAGAAGGTGACGGAGGTGAAATCACGTAGGGGCATGACTTCGAGTCTAGCTACAAGACTCATAAAAAAAAAGCGCCTTAGGCAACCCATGCTTAATTGTTTGCTTGTTTGTGTGTCATATATATATCTTTTCATTGATTGTTTATTCTCATGTTTGAATTTGTAAAAATGCTTTATGTTGTCTTTAACCTCGTCTTAATTACATATAAAGGTATTTTGCAAAAGGATAAGTGTAGGGAAGGTTACACACGTTTTTAAAAGAACGTGAACATGAGAATTACGATTATTGAAAAGATATATATATGTGTGTTTGTTAGAGTCAAATGCTTGTATCGAGTCATAATGGATGTTTTGGGAATTTTCCAGATTTTAAAGGTGTAATTTTTCCGATTTTTTTCAGAAAAGCGCAGGAAGTTTTCTGGGATAACCTGCGGTGTCAGGATTGCAACGGCTTGTCGGGAGGGCAGTCAATTTATCTAACTTTCTGTTTTCGTGTTACTTATAAATTTTTGGAATTTCTCAGGTCTTAATTTTCTTGAAAATATGCAAACATCCATTCCACAAGCATTATATCCTAGTTTAGTTGAGTCAGATATAATTTTACCACTGATTTACTGAAGGTTTAGTCTATTTTCTTAAAGTGTGCAAGTTTTGTTTATCAAGAAGAAGAAACATAAGATTGGATGGAGCTTTTCATATTCTTCTTGGAAAGAATTTAACCACTACTTCCACCGGATCTGAGCTAATCAGGAGTATTAGTTTCTTTCGTTTTTAATTACCTTCCATTATCATAACTTTGATACTTTCAGGAAACATTGGGGACAATGTTCAGTTTAAGTATAGGGAGGGAGAATAAAACGGGAACTTTGAAGCTATGCTTATCCTTGATTATTTGTCTTGTCCTATTTCATTTGTGTAATAAGCTATGAGAAATATCGGTTAGGGTAATTTTAGCACCAAATTTAAAATTTTTCATGACTTGTACGAGTGGGTCTTTAGTCTTAATAAAGCGTCTCATGGATAGAAAGTTATATGACTAGCACAAAAAAACCTTTTACACTCAAATTCCAAGAATTTGAGGTTCGCCCCAAATCTATCTGAATTAAAGCATTCATCTTTAATGCTTGAGAGTGCCGTAGTATAATAGATTATAAAACTTGTTTTGTGATGCATCCCGAGATCGCTAGTGAGACTACACTTGTGTAGTTAGGAATAACTAAATGATAAGAAGCATTATGATAACCCTTGTTTGATACCCATATTAGAATTACTTCTTCCAGATCGGTTGAGTAATTCCCCCACACCCTTGCGTTGTACTCATCTTTAGTACACGATACCCCTAGTTAATCCTTTTCGTGGTTCTCATGATGTTTCGGTTTTCCGGAATATCAATGAAGAGCATTGTTTACAATCTACCCCCAAATGTACACCCAAATCGCCTTTGCCTACCTTGTATGCACTCACTTTTAGTGCATTATTGTTATCATACTAAAACCTTAGTTCAATTATCTAGTTACTTGCATGGTTGCTAAGTCGAGTCATATCTTTTGTACACAGTTTGGGACGAGGACGATGGGTAAAGTTAAATTGTATGAAGTGACGGGAAGGAACGTTAAATTCAAATTCCCTTTATTTACGTGTCAATGTACTCCAAGTGTTGTGATCTTTTCAATTCGGGTCATTTTAGTGTTAGAATAATAAAAACTCAAGTGTAGGGATGTGCCTATAAATCCCTTATATTTTGATGTTATCGTAGAGGATGGTAGAGTAAAAGTGTATGCAAAAAAAAAAAAAAAAAAAATAGATATCGAAAAAAAAGAGTGTTGAAAAAAAATATACGGGCTACCATCCTACATCCATATTTATATTTATTTTTGTTTGTTTCAAAGTTAAATAGATGCATTGGTGTATTTGGAGGATACACAGTCGCTGAAGGCATTTTCCTAAGGGGAGGGTTTGTAACAACAAGATTCTCTGCTTTTTTCTTATCTATATCCTTTTTCCAGAACACTTGTTCGGGAGTTAACAACGTTTGAGGCTTAAACTTGTTCAAGGAAATCCATTTTTCCTTCTTGTAATCATGGGGTTTGATCGTTATGTTATTCTTTTAACATTCAGGATCTTCTAGCTTCTTATTCATTTTCTCCCTAGATGCATCTTCTAATTTCTATCTTCCTCAGTGCACTCAACGCAACTAGGTTTCTGTCTAGGTTTAAGAATCTCATTTCCATCATAGATCACCTTATAGCAGCTAGCCTTTTAATGACCTCTGGATTTAGTTCCTCAACAAGGGGAATGCTATGCTTATCGCTTAAAACTCTATTCTTAGTGATCAAGTGAGCAGTCTGAATGGTATTCCCTTGTACGTACAACTTATTTTCAAGCTTGTTTTTCAGAGTTTTTAGATTGGAAAAATCGTTCAAAAGTTTTGATTCCTTAGCATTGAATTCTTGCTTAATCATTTTAACATTTTCTTGAAGTTCATGTTTTTGCTTAGCAGTTTTAGAAAGCTTTTCTTGTAAGGAGTTTAACTCTTGTTTTAAGACTTCTTCTCTAAAGTTACTTTTTCTAATAACTATACGCATTTGGTCATCCATCTCCTGCTCCCATGGGTGGTTCATTCAAACTTAGCTCGTTGTTCATAAATAGCAACACGTTCTTTATAGGCATTAAGTTCGGTATGAGAATCATCGAGGGGCATGCAGTTATTCTTCAAAAGCGTAGTCATCATTGGCGCATAAGATACATCACTTGGTACCATCTCACTTTCACTTTGTTTCACATATTGATCATATGGGACAACATTGATATTACCATATTTTCAATATCTGTCTCAATAATTACAGTTGATTGTACTTCGTCATGTATCTTTTGCTCATCAACTTCATCGTTAGTTTTAGTTTCAGAAATGATTTTGTCTTTGAATGGACCAGCTTGTGGTGATGAAGAGACTTTAGGAGGGACCATTGAATGCTATGCCATGAAAATGGTTTGTGTAGTAGTTCATCATCAACGTCAGAGTGCGTATCATCACAATCGCGACTTGAAAGGCATTCTGATGATTGTGGCCTATCTCTTGAATTGGCTGCTCATCCACATCTACATCATATGTCTTAGCATTTCCCTCGAAGAAAACAACAACTCTCTTCATCCAAAGCTGCATCATTATCCCAGCTGGCAAGCACATCTTATCCAGAAGTATCTGCATTCGAGGCGTTTTGGCGATGTGCAGTTCCTTGCAATATGTCCCTCACCTCCATAGTTGTAGTACTTTGTTAGGATTTGGAAAATACAGTAGTTAATGTGTCGGTCACCTCAAGTATATGTAATCGTTATAAAGCTCGTAGTCGTAGTTATTTAATGTTAAGTAGTACTTAGTTTAGTAACACCGTGGAGGACGGACGGGTCTTTACCCACTGTATGCCGATCCCACGTCCGGTGGCGTTTATGTAAGGAAGTACTATAAATACTCTCTACCTCCCAAGTTAGAGAGTTGGAGCTCATAATAAGATTTTTCTTTCTCTCACTAAAGTTCCCAAACCTCTAACTTTCTCTCTAAAACTCTTGTGTACTTCACTTTGCTTATGGTTTGATGTGTTGTGAATACAATATGTAACAAATGGTATCAAGAGCCATGGTTAGATCATCTCTTACATATCTTTGGATTTGTAGTGGTTTTAGGTGTGGTTTTGAGTTTGAAAAAGTTTAGTGGTTTTGCATCATTTGGTTGATTTCTAGTGTTAAAGTTTGGATTTTGATTGTACTTTTGTGTTTAGGATCAGTGTTTAGGTTTTGAAGTGGAAGGCTTGAATCATCGTGGTTGGGTTGTTTTTGGATTGAAAAGTGTGTTTTGAAAGTTTTTCATGCGAGCGACTTGAGTCACGGTGTTATTTTCTTGGTAGCGACTTACTTTGTAAGTCACAGTGAGAGTTGTAGTGTATTGTGGTAGCAACTTGGTGCTTAGCGATTTGCCTTTAGAGACAAACCGACAAAAATGCGGTTGGTGGATTCTCCACTACGGTAGCTTGATTTGGTAGGTGCGACTTGCTTTCAATTTTGATAGCGACTTGTTCTTAAGTTTCTTAGCGACTTGGTGCTTAGATTTGGACCGATGCGAGTTACTATTTAGCGACTTGATTTCTTAGCGACTTGGTGCATATCGGCTTGCTGTCAAAATTCATAGCGATTTGGAACTTAGCGACTTGTCTTAGCAACTTGGTTTTAGCGACTTGATTCAAGGATTTCGTAGCGACTTGGTTAACTTTTGTTTGTGTGGTTTTCTCTTGATTTTGTAAAATCCGTGAAAGAATCTATTTCCGGTTTAATCATAGAGTTATAAAATCCGTGTAATCTTTAAACATGTCTACCAGATACCTACAATCATATCCACATTTAGGGATGTTCAAGAGCTAGTTCGACACCCATCCACCCATGCTTGATAGAGGCTGACTTCAGCTCTTGGGCTCAAAGAATCAGATGTCTTGTCTTGGAAAGGATAATGGGGTCAACATTCTCAAATCAATTGATGAAGGACCTTATCAGATTGAGACTAGAAGAGACTTAATTGATACAGCGAGATGGAACAATGATCTATGGAATAGATAGACCAAATACGTACGATGAGCTCAATGATAAGGAGAAAGAGATTCGATGCGATATCGGGCTTCTAACATCGCACTTCAAGGTCTTCCAAAAGATATCTACAAGCTTATCAATCACAACACCCAAGCCAAGGCAGTGTGGGATAATGTCAATGCTTATGCGGTTTCGGATTAACTATGGAAGACAGAGAATCACAACTCTATGATGAATTTGAGCACTTCAAGATGAGACGAGATGAGAGTGTCTATGAGTATTAGGTGAGATTCCACAAGCTTGTTAATGACATGAGGAACATCCAAATGTATGCCAAATATCATTTGAACTCAAAGTTTGTGAACAACATGAATCCCGAATGGCATAAGTTTGTCACCTCAGAAGCTAACCAAAGGACTAAAGAATACAAACTATGAGCAACTCTATGCCTTTCTTCTTCAGAAATGGAGACATGCTATGTTTGAAAAAAGGATTCTAGATTAGTTCAAAACCAACCCGGGAGAGACAAGCTCATCAAATGATTCAACTGATTTCTACTCAAACTTTGGAATTACCACCAAAGCATCTCAAGTTATACCCATGGGTGATGGCAATAAAAAACTCATTCCCGATCCTATGTTCAAATAAGCGATCTGATGCACGTGGGGAACTTCATTAATCAACTGCTCTCCGTTAGTCAAAACATGAACTCTCTTCCACACACCAACAACAATCTCGACGCATCCAATCCACACAATCAAGCCACTTGTAGAGATGGGAAAGTAATGGTGCAGCCAGTTCAAGAAAGAGCAGTCGAACAAGGAAGAGGTAGAGTGGTAGAGGATATGTGGAAATCAGGAATAGGGGAAGGAATGGAAATTAGGGTCATGCAAAGCCAATCAAATGTTACAACTGTGGAGGTGAGGGTCACATTGCAAGGAACTGCACATCGCCAAAACGTCCTCAAATAGAGTACCGGGGGATAAGATGTTGCTTGTGCAGCTCGGGATAATGGTGCGCCTTTGGAAGAAGAGGAGTTGTTGTTTTTAAGCTGGAAATGCTAAGACATATGATGCAGATGTGGATGAGCAACCAATTCAAGAGATAGGCCATAATCATCAGAATGCCTTTCAAGTAGCTGATTGTGATGCATACGACTCGGATGTTGATGATGAACCTCTTGCAAAACCATTTTCATGGCTAGCATTTCTCCAATGGTCTCTCCTAAAGTCTCTTCATCACCACTAGTTGGTCCATCCAAAGATAAAATCATTTCTGAGGTATTAAAACTATACGATGATGCTGATGTGCAAAAGATGCATGAAAAAGTACAATTGAAACTACAGTCAAATATTGAAAATATGGGTAATATCAATATTGTCCCATATGATCAATAGTGAACAAAGTGAAAGTGAGGTCGTACCTAGTGATGCATCTTCTGTAGTCAACGATGACTATGTTTTTTATGAATACACTACATGTGCACGATTACTTTTATCCTCGAACTTAATGCCTATAAAGAGTTGCCATTTATGAACAGCGTGCTAAGTTTGAGTTAACTACACGTGAAGGTTGGATAACCAAATGCGTACAATTATTAGAAAAAGTAATTTTAGTGAAGAAGTGTTAAAACAAGAGTTAAACTCCTTACAAGAAGAGCTCTCAAAAACAAGAACTTCAAGAATATGTTAAAGTGCTTAAGCATGAATTTCATGCAAAGGAATCAAAACTTTTGAATGTTTTTTCTAGTCTAAAAACTTTGAAGAACAAACTTGGAAATAAGTTTATGCATAAGGAAATACCATTAATTTGCTCACATGGTCACTAAGCATAGAGTTCTAAGCGATAAGCATAGTATTCCCATTATAGATAGACCCAATCACGAAGCGGTAAGATTGCAAAAGCAGCTCATAATGTAATCTATGATGGCAATGAGATTCTTAAACCTAGACAGAAACCTAGTTGCGTTGGAGTGCAGGAAGATAGAAAATTAGATGATGCATCTAGGGACAAAATGAATAAGAATCTAGAAGATCCCAATGTAAAAAGTATAATGATAAACCTCATGATTACAAAAGGAAAACGGATTTCCTTAAACAAGTTTAAGCCTCAAACGTTGTTAACAGAACAAGTGCAGGCGAAAGGATAATAAGCGGAAGAATCTTGTTGTTACAAACCTTCCCATAGAAAATGCCGACTGGTATCCTCCAAATACACCAATGCATTTAGTTCCTAGAACCATTGCCACTAAAAGCAAGACCTTAATCAATCAATATGTTATTTTTCAACTATTTGTCGATTTTGAGAAGACTTGTAAGAAAAGGATCACACCCACTGGGATGGCGAAGGGAAAGGGTTTTGAACAAACTAAGGAATGCTATTTAACTTAGGTCATGCCTTTCTTTAAACAACTAAAAGATCATTTTAAGAGTCTTAAAAATGGGATAGATTCAGATATTAAAGGAATGGAAAAGGAATTTGATGCAATGATAGTTGAGGTTAGTGACTATGGGCGAGCATTAAAATATAATGAGATTGAGAGGAAAAACTTGCATACCTTGAATGAGAATCTTATTTCTGAATGTATTGCTCAAGATGTGTTTTACATCGCACTTTCTGAATTGCTCCATTAATGTTTCTCAATTTCATGAACTATCTGTTGCTTTAAAAGTCTCCCATGATCGTGTCATTGAGCTTGAAATCAAAAACTCTAAACTAAGTGAGAAAATTGAACAGGATGATCATGATAATTTGGTAAAACATTTTTCTAAACTAGAAGTTGAACATTTTGATTTACAACTTAAATATCAACATCTCAAAGAAAATGTTAAAACCTCAAACATCAAGATATCCAGATGTTACGAGTTTGATGTAGTTTTTGAAATAAACAAGCGTGATGAACGATTCAAGCTCACCATGTACGATCAGAGAAAGTTGAAAGCCCAAATTTCTCATTAAAGGGTGAAAAGAACAATGTGACGGCTCCCAATGCCTCCTCCTTTAGATTCTCGAAATTCTCAAAATTTTCATCTTCAAAATTTGGTTAATACTTTACAAAAGGAAAATGAGAGTTCTCTAGAAGAAAATGAAATGGTTAAACGTCATTTCAATGAGTTATTTGAGTCAATAAAAGTCACTCGTAACAAAATAACGAAAAAATAACTTCATTGCAAAAGAGATTGAGAATCAAGAAGAATTCGGAAAATGCCAATGACCAGTGGAGAGAATGGTGCTTCAAAGGTGCATGTCTGTAATAAATATGCTTTGTCTGTGAAATATGTTCATCCTCATCTTAGGAATAACAAACTTGCTATTCAAACATATTTCTTATACCTTAAGGACAACCTAGAATGTCTTTGTGAGATTGTAGAAGAAGATAAATTAGAGAATCCACATGATAATGCAATTGGCCATGCATGCTTATATGCCAAACGATCTCAAGAACTTCTAGAATGCCTAATTACAATATGCCCTAAAACCTTAGGTGAACAAGTCAATCCCTTGATACCTTGTTCCATGCCTAGTGCCAAGTATGCAACTCATTCAATGCCAAATGTTATGATTGTGAACCTTAGTATGCCTTCAAGCAGTTCGAGATCCCACCTTCTAGTGTTAAGAAAGTGAACTTCATGTCGCCTTCAAATAGTTCACATCGGCACACATCAAAACAAGAAAGGCAAAAAGTAGCAAAACCAACTAATGTTCCCATTCCCTTTACGGGAGTAATCGGTGACATTAAAGCGAGCAGGTCAAAGTCTCAAGACAATACAAGGAATGATAGGACCTCGCAAGCTAAGAATGTTATTGAAGAAAGTAGAAGATTACTGTAGGGAGAATTTGAATAAAACGAATCGTGTTGATTCTAGTGTTAGCTTTAAGCGCATCGTAATTAATGCAATTCTACTACTTTTAGCAAAACATGTAATGATGATTGTGTGGTTTCTGTTACTAATCTTGAATGTGGTATGAATGATTTGTCTAATGTTCAAATGCCCATTTGAAAATTTATGAAAAAATCATGCTAAGAAGGCTAGAAGGCAAAAAACGAAAGAAAGTTAGAAAAAGGGAAACCCACAGAAGAACATTTAGTAAGATAGGTTATCAATGGATACATGTTGGCCATAAGATTAATCAGACAATGCCCACTAGAAAATGGATGCCTACTCGTAGAACTATTCCCTTAAGAAGTGAACATACTTTGAATAGGTCAAATACCTACTAGTCGCATCTATTCATAATGATTCCATTGCTTCTACTTCCGATATGGATGTTTCTATTTCTGATGTGGGTGTTCCAATCACTGTTACTAACCAAGTGGAACCCATTCTTGTATGGGGATCCCAATTATCCGCTTATCCATTCTTGTCCATGTTCAACTGCAGATCGTTCAAATCGCTCGTGGTACTTGGACTCGTGTTGTTCCAAGCATATGATGAGACCGTCGCGACTCATGAACTTCGTGAGCAAATTCATCGGGATCGTTATTCGGGAACGATCATTTCGGTACAATTATGGGTTATGGAGATCATGTTGTCGGTGATAGTGTTATCTCCAGGGTATATTACGTAGAAGGTCTTGGTCATAACTTATTCTCTGTTGATCAATTCTGTGATTCTGATCTAGAAGTGGCCTTCAGAAAACATACTTGTTTTGTTAGAGAACTTGATGGTAAGGAAATTTTAAGAGGAACACGTGGTTCAAATCTATACACCATCTCTATCGAAGATATGATGAAGTCTCTCCAATTTGTTTGTTGTCAAAGGCTTCAAAAACCAAGTCTTGGTTATGGCATCGTCATCTCAATCACTTGAACTTCGGCACCATCAATGATCTCTCTAGAAAGGACTTAGTTATAGGTTTACCTAGACTAAAGTATGAAAAGGATCATCTTTGTTCAACATGCCAATTGGGAAAAAGTATGAAGTATGCCCAAAACCTAAACCTACAAACTCGAGTTCTTCATACAATCCACATGGACTTATGTGGACCCATGAGAGTGAGATATTTGGGAAGAAATACGTGTTAGTTGTGGTTGATGATTACTCTCGATTCACCAGGTTAAGTTCGGAAAAGGATGAAACTCCGATATCATTATCAAACTTATCAAACAACAGTTCGACTTAACAAAACCGAATCATCCGAATGCACAATGGAACTGTTTTGTTAATAAACAACTTAGTGAGTTTTATGAAAGTGTTGGAATCAGTCATCAAAGAAGTGTTCCACTAACTCCTCAACGTAACGGTGCGTTGAAAGATGAAATCGAACTCTTGTGGAAGCCGCAAGAACAATGCTGATTTACTCAGAGGTTCCAATGTTTCTATGGGTGAAGCCATTGCCACTGCATGCTACACTCAAAATCGGTCCCTAATTCACACTGCTCATGGAAAAACTCCATATGAACTTGTCCACAATAGAAAACCTAATATCTCATTCCTTCGTGTATTTGGTGCATTATGTTATCCAACTAATGATGGTCAAGATTTGGGTAAACTAAGAGCAAAGGCAGATATTGGAGTTTTTGTTGGTTATGCACCAAACAAGAAGGGTTACCGAATCTACAACAAGAGAGCCCAAAATATCATGGAAACAATTCACGTTACATTTGATGAGTGACCGTCAAATGGCTCTGGACAATCCAGCCTGACCGCATTTCAAAATAGTCTCATTGGTTCATCCCTTGTACCAAACTCATTTCCAAAGACTCCATATGTACCTACATCTGAAGATGATTTAAGGAAATTGTTTGATCCAATGTTTGATGAACACTTTGAACCAATGCTATGAAATGTCAATTCCATCAACAGAGAACGCTCTATCCCTCGTGAATGAAGTGAACCCTTCAGCCTCAATATCATTAAGTCAAGAAGCTTCGTGATCACTGCCTCATCAACAAATCATGAATCATCAAATGTACATCATGGAAGTGTTTCTGGCATCAATGAAGAAGTTAATCCCTTTACTACTCCCGAAGATGCTCCATTTCAAAATATCTGCTTTGAATCATCATCGAACCATCTTCATTAGGAGATATCGACTCGCTACTTCAGTTCACAACAACAACCACAAGAACACCTTAGAAAATGGACACATGATCACCCATTGGACAACATCATTGGAAACCCCTCTCGTCCAGATCCACACGAAACAACTTGCCCGATGCCTTATGGTATTTCTTCAACTCCGTACTCTCTAAGGTCGAACCAAAAGACATTAAAACCGCCATGAATGAAGACGGCTGGTTCAATGCCATGCAAGAAGAAATTCATGAGTTTGATCGACTTGATGTATGGGAATTAGTACCGCCATTGTGCTATGATCATGGCTCTAAAGTGGATCTTCAAAGTGAAACTTGATGAGCATGGTGATGTGTTGAAAACAAGGCTAGGTTAGTTGCTAAAGGATATCGTCAAGAAGAGGGTATTGACTTTGAAGAATCATTTGCTCCAGCTTGCTCATACGACAATCGAATCTTCTTGGCTAATGCGCTAGTAAGAACATGGTATATCGATGGATGTGAAAACATTTCTTAATGGTGATTTGAAAGAGGTGGTTACGCCAGCACCTGAGGGTTTTGTGAATCCGATCATCCTACTCATGTCTATCGCTTGAAAAGGCCCTTTACGGTTTAAAGCAAGCTCCTAGAGCATGGTATGATACGTCCAAAGTTTCTTCTATCCACGGTTCATTGAAAGGAGCAGTTGATCCGACATTGTTCACCCGAAGTCGGCAAACATTTAATTCACGTTCAAATTTATGTTGATGATATTATTTTTGCCTCGACAGACCCCAATGAATGTGATCGCTTTTCAAATGAAATGGGTTCCAAATTTCAAATGTCAATGATGGGACAAATGTCATTTTTCTTGGGATTACAAATTTCACAAAGTCCCTGAGGCATTTTTATAAATCAATCTAAATATGCAAATGAGATTTTAAAGAAATTTGGATTTGATTCATGTGACACCTTTGACACTCCCATGATTGAACGAACCAAGCTGGATGAGGACCACTCAGGGCTCATGGTAGATCAAACGAAATATCGTAGCATGATTGGATCCCCGATGTACCTCCACAATAGCGTAACGGTATCTTGTTCGCCGTGGTGCATGTGTGCTAGATAAGCCTACTAAAAGCACCTTGAAGCGGTTAAGCGGGTCTTTCGGTATCTCCAAGGAACCATCAATATGGGACTATGGTACCGAAGGACACGGTATGTCACTAACACCTATGCAGATCGATCATGCAGGATGTCAAGATACACGCCGGTACATCGGAGGTGCTTTTTGGGTGATAAGCTTGTGAGATGGTATTCAAAGAAGCAAATGAGTACTTCTATTTCCTCTACAGAGGTGAATACATAGCCATGTCATCTTGTTGTGCTCAAATCCTTTGGATGAGATCCCAATTATCCGACTATGGCTTTGAATTCAACAAAATCCTCATCGTGATAATAAAGTGCTATTGCTCACTCATGCAACAACGTACAACACTCAAGAGCAAAGCACATTGACATCCGACATCATTTCATCGTGGAACAAGTGGAAAAGGTGTGGTGGAACTCTATTTTGTGAAGTCGAATACAAGTTAGCACATCTTCACCAAAGCTCTTCCAAAGAA
Organism: Chrysanthemum makinoi; assembly: GCA_910596185.1. Classification (NCBI taxonomy): domain Eukaryota; kingdom Viridiplantae; phylum Streptophyta; class Magnoliopsida; order Asterales; family Asteraceae; genus Chrysanthemum; species Chrysanthemum makinoi. Next base: position 271,297,301 of record OU343224.1, read on the forward strand.
CGCTTTTGAGTTTATTCTTCCTCGACTTGGCTTGAAAAGCCTTCAACCGAGAAAACTCAAACGCCTTGGAGGAAGACGAGGAGTAAAGGTCTTTCCTTCATCTATACTTTGTACATATTAATCTAAAAAGCAAAATACAAAATTATAAAACCTTCTAAAACAAATAGAAAAATATAAAACTTTCAAAAATCCATAAAAATCTAAAAATCTCAAAATTCTCAAAAATTATTGTCTTTTTGTCTTTTCTTTCTTGATTTGATATATATCTACGGTCTTTGTTCGTCATTCAAAGAGTGACACGGACTTTAGATGTTGTTCAATGTTTAAAAATAATATAATATATATATATATATATATATATATATATATATATTTTGGGAGAAAGTAAAACAATGGTTTATTGTCATTTCGTGCAAGAACCGCTTTTCAAAGAAAGAACAGAGCCATGCTTTATCTCATGTTTCAAACCTAATGCTCGATTCTAAAACAAATGTTTGTCATCAACAAGACAAATATTTAATTTCAAATATTTTTCCTTCTAACGATTCCTCTGAAAAATATTTGTAATCTTATGAAAACTCAATTGTTTTGAAAATACTTCAGACTCTATTTTTGAAAATCAAAAGAACTTATCAAGTGTCAAAATTCATCAATCAACAACTTTCATCATTGATTGAGGGGAGGATGATTTTTCAATTAAATCAAAAAGTGTTCTTTTTCAAACAATTTGCACTTAAATGAGTAAGGTCTACTCTAAATGTTTTACAAAATGTTACACAATTGGTATTATGTTTTCAAAAGATATTTATGCATGTTCAATCAATGGAGTTTAAAGTCTCAAAATCCAATCATTATCGCTTAAAACGCTTTCATAATCAAGTCACTCTTAAAAGCTTTCAAAATCAATTTAAATCTTCACAGATCACAAATCTCAAATGATTTGATAATTGTGATCGGGGGAGAATTTGTGATTTAAATTGGATTTAAACGGATAATTCGATAAATGGTTTCATAAGTGTTTAGCATGTTTTCCTCCCCGCATGTGACAAACGATTTCAAATTTTCCATGCACATGTTGAGGGGAGCATCTATTTTAAACCTCAAATTATTGAAACGATTGAATTGTTCTAAGTCATGTTCTCTAATATGTGCAAATTCTTCAAAATTAGGCACATATTGAGGGGGAGCAAACTTGTGAAAACCTCATCCTTCCTCAAAATGTTTTATCTACTCAAATTGATTGAGAAGTGATGATGATCATTTTAGAAAATGTTAATCAAAAGATTGGACCTTTCATTCTTAATCTTTCAAAGATCTCTTGCCTCCATGTGCTAAACAAATCCTGAATTTTTATGCATATGTTGAGGGGAGCATTTCTAAAATATCAAAACAATTAAGATACAAAATGCTTTGATTCTATATCACAAGTATCTTGATTGATTTTCAAATGGTTTTCAATTGGTTCCAATGGCGGATGAACAATACCAAAATACCGACAACTTTTTTATGTATGGTGATATAAGGATGATAAGGTTAGGTTGAGGTCCCATGATCCGCCAACCGAGGGATCTACCGAGGGACAATCCACTAGATAGTGTAGAAGTCCTTAGGTATGATGAAAAAAAGGAGAAAAGTGAGATATGGGAAGAGTGCGGATCGAGAGAGCTAGTTCGAATAAACCCAACAAGGTTCTAGTAATGAAGTCTCAGTAGCAATCAAGGGGTTGAAGAATTAAAAAGAATTGAATGAGAAAAGGGTGAAAACAAATAGCCCTCAATTTATTCAACCTTAGGGCGTAAACCGGTTCAATTCATATACTACGGTGTTACCAAGGTAACATCGGTATTGAAGACAAGACGTCATGGACCCAAAGGACGACGCACTTCAACTTTCCAACAACTCAAGTTCCTCTTAAAAGGACTTGTTTCATTCTCACGGGGAACCGACATATCTATCGACTTTCTCTTAGAGATTGTTGATATTGAAGAAGGAGACCTCTCCCTAGTCTCCGGCATAGGAACCAAATATGCACAATTGAGTCTAGAGCCATGAGATCATCTTATAAATCTCTTTAGGACACTTTCAATGAAGACTCTCTGCTTCACACAATGTGGAAAGAGAGATTATATCTTATGAGTCCTACACATTATCCTTGTGGTATTGCCATAACATCTAAGTGATATGCATACCATATTACAATGAAGATGGAAAGCCTTCAAGAGCCAACATCAAACAAGTTCTTGGTAGGTGGCATGTGAGATCTATCCAATAGATCAACCATGTGACAACCGAACAGAAACAATGGAGCGATTCAATCTTTTGAATCAATCCTGGTTCAAGTTATGGATTGACGGATACCTTTGAAAAACCGGTCGTTGTGCTTTAAAAACTCTTCTTAGCACATCGACGTAATTTTTCAAAATAAAAAGAGTGTTTATGATTGATAATTGATTTTCATTAAAACCTTCGTTGTATTGCAAAACAATTTCTATTGAGCAATAAAGATTGTTTTCAAATCTCTTTTCATCAATCCCGATGAATCTCGTTTTGTTGGTTCCCTTCTCCCGTGTTGCCTTGAGGCGTTGGGTTTGAGGGAACCGACGAGCCTGTCAAGGAAATTCTTCGTTATACGATCACAGGCGTTACTTGTCTTGATCAGCGGGGAACGTGGGCCGTGCCTCAATTCAGAAAGTGATCAAGACACTTTAAATGGCGGCTGTGCTAAGCTGTCTTATCACGGTTACACCCGATGTTCTGTTACGTCGAATGGAGCGGTCAATCCATAGCGCATGCTCACACTACATTCATCTAAAGAAATCATGATTAGTGCATCAATGACTCTGATATTATCCCTCCATGCTTCTGCTACGCCCAATATCATGAATCAATGAAAGCTTCCGCTACTCGATTAGAAGAAATCATGATCCGTAATGTGAGCATGTCGGTCCAAAAGTCCAACATCACATAATACCAACACCACAATGGATGAGTCAGAGATGAATGTGACCAATGATCTCAAAGTGGATCAAAACTCAAGATCAAGTGGATCGCTTAAAGACTTCCACTCAGATTATCCAAACATGCAAAGATGAAGAATCAAAGACTACGAGCTACATGAGCAAAGAACATGAACAAGAATTCAAGAACAATCTCAATGTAATATCTCTAGTTTTCTATGTAATTTAATGTGTGTTTGAGGACTTGAGATAGATTTGGAAAATCCAAGTTAGGTAGGTCACCTCTATATGGGTTAGAGTCGTAGTTATTTAATGTTAGTAGTATTTAGTTTAGTAACACCGGAGGACGGTCTTTACCCACGTATGCCCATCCACGCCCGTCAGTATGCTTATGTAAGTACTATAAATATTCTCTACCTCCCAAGGTAAAGAGTTGGAGCTCATAATAAGATTTTTCTTTCTCTCACAAAAGTTCCCAAACCTCTAACTTTCTCTCTCTAAAACTCTTGTGTATGCCTACTTTGCTTATGGTTTGATGTGTATGTGAAATCTAATAAAATACACTTGATAGGCTTTTTTTGTCCCCATTTCCATTCCTTCCCTATTCAGATTTGGCCACATATCCCCAATGACCATCTTCCTTGTTCAGACGCTTTCTTGAACTGCCGCACCATAACCTTCCCATCTCCATACGCCGATTGATTGTGGATTGGATGTCGCTCGAGGTTGTTGTTGGTGTGGAGAGAGTTCATGTTTTGACTAATCATGAGAGCCGCTGATTAATGAAGTTTCACTACCGCATCGCAAGATCGCTTGTTTGAACATTGGATCAGGAATGAGTTTGTGATTACCATTACCCATGGGTATTACTTGAGATGCTTTGGTGGTAATTCCAATGTTTGAGTAGAAGGCAGTTGAATCATTTGATGAACTTGTTTCTCCCTGTTTTGATTTGAACTGATTAAGAATCATTTTTTCAAACATGGCATGTCTCTCATTCTCAAGCAGAAGGCATATAGTTGTTCATAGTTGGTGTTCTTCAAACCTTTGGTTAGCTTCACAGGGGTGACAAACTTGTGCCATTCGGGATTCATGTTGTTCACAAAATTTGTGTTCAATCAATGTTTGGCATGGTCATTTTGATATTCCTCATATCATTCACAAGCTTGTGGAATCTCACGTCATGAGACACTCTCATCCGTTTCATCTTGAAGTGCTCAAATTCATCATAGAGTTGGGATTCTCTGTCTTCCATAGTTAATTCGAACCTCGAGGAGCATTTTGACATTAGCCCACACTGCCTTGGCTTCGGTGTTGTGATTGATAAGCTTGTAGATATCCTTTGGATGACCTTGAAGTATGATGTTAGAAGCCCTCGATATCGCGATCAATCTCTTCTCTTTATCATTGAGCTCATCATATGTATTTGGTCCGTTCTATTCCAAAGATCATTGTTCCATCTCAAGCAGCAGTGTCAATTATGTCTCTTGTAGTCTCAATCGATAAGGTCCTTCATCAATTGACGGAGAATGTTGACTCCATTTTCCTTCCCAAACACAACCAATTGCAGCCCATGAGTCATAGTCGTTATATCAAGCATGGGTGGACGAGGTTCCAACCACCGCTGAACGCCCCTATATAGTAGAGATGATTGTAGGCACGTTGTAGACATGTTACAGATTACCAAGTTTTTATAACTCTATGAATAAACCGGGAAATAGATTCTTTCACGGGATTTTACTAAATCAAGAGAAAACCGTATTAGAAACAACTATTAACCAAGTCACTATAACCTTTGAACCAAGTCGCTATAACCTTTTAACCAAGTCGCTAAGTAGCAACTCGCTAAACCTCAAGTTGCTGTGAATCAAGTCGGTAAGTACAAGTCGCTAAGACCCAAGTCGCTGAAGACAAGTCGCTAAAGAACAACTCGCTAAGTATCCAAGTCGCTAAGAATCAACTCGCTAAGAACAATAAGGACAAGTCGCTAGAAATAATAGAAACAAGTCGCTAACCCAACCAAGTCGCTAGCCAAGGGAACCTCCACTAACTTGTAATGCTTTGTCGGCTTGTCTCTCAATAGACAAGTCGCTACGCTTAAAGACTACAAACTAGAAGATTAAACTCATGTAATAGAGTGCTAGAATTCAAATTGAAATTTCTAGGGTGACCTCCCTTAGGGGGAGATTGTTAGGATTATGAAAATTCATATTAAAGATTCGGTCACCACGCGGTCACCCCGAGTATCATTTAGAACAAGTTAGTTCGTAGTCTTAAACGTAGAATAGTTAGTTTAAGTAACACCATGGAGGAGGGGCGGGTCTTTACCCACTGTACACCCGATCCATAGCCCAAATGAAGGCGT
>OU343224.1:271302722-271640233 GCA_910596185.1 Chrysanthemum makinoi
TCAACAAAGCATGTCCACAAGACAGCTACCCACTACCAGAGATAGATTGGAAGGTAGAATCTTTGTGCGGATACCCACTTAAATGTTTCTTAGACGCATACAAAGGGTACCACCAAATCCAAATGGCTAAAGAAGATGAGGAAAAAACAGCCTTCCATACAAGCCAATACTATTGTTATACAAAATGCCCTTTGGCTGAAGAATGCAGCCACCTACGCGATTGGTAGATAATGCATTTGAAAACAGGTGGGCCGCAACCTAGAGGTTTATGTTGACGACCTTGTCATAAGAAGCCATACTGAGGACGAATTGGTGCGTGACATTGAGGAAACATTTAAGACATTACGAGAGATCAACATGAAGTTAAATCCTAAGAAATGCACCTTTGGAGCTACAGAAGGCATGTTCCTTGGTTATTTGATAGAGCCCGATGGCATTAAACGTGTCCGAAAAAATGAAGGTCATCATCCAACTTCCTTTACCACGCCGTTGAAAGAAGTCCAGTCTCGAATGGAAAATTAATTTGGTTTGCAATTCTTGTCCAAATCAGTGAGATAAATCACTCCTCCTCTTCAAACGCTCAGAAGTGTACAAAAGGGAGACTTTATTTGGACTACGAGCGAAGAAGCTTTTATAAGGCTTAAACAATACATAGCGGCGCTCCCCGCTAGTCGCGCCTGTGGGAGAATTAATTATGTACTTATTTGCGACTCATGGAGCGGTCAGCGGCATGCTACTCTTGCGGATAGGAATTCAGTACAAACACCGGTATATTTTGTAAGCAAAGCACTAAAGAAAACGGAGGTTAAGCTGTAGCACAATGGAGAAGTTGGTCTTGGCATTAGTATTCACGCCAAAGGCTGCGCAGGTACTTCCAGGCGCACCCTATAGCGGTGATCACAGACCAACCTATCAAGCAAGTCATCTCCAAACCCGACTCATCGGGGCGACTACGTGAAGTGGTGTTGCTAGGTGAGCATAACATCTCCTGACACCGGACGGCGGTTAAAGGCGGGATACTAGAGACTTCATCATCGAAAACCAGTAATGATGATGCACCTTCACAAAGCGAGATGGAACTACAAGAACCATGGATCCTATTCACGGATGGATCTTCATGCGTGGATGGGTCAGCGCAGCCTTATCCTCACGAGTCGAGAAGGAATGGAATTCACTTACGCGCTGCGTTTTGAATTCACCACAAACAATGAGGCAGATGTAAAGCCTTGATTTGGATTACGCATTCCGGCTCGAATGGGCATACGCAACCTAGAAGCAAATGTAGATTCCCGGTTAGTAGCCAACCATGTGTTGGGCGAATATGTGGCTAAAGAGGAAAACATGGTTCAATACCTCGACAAGACCAAGTCACTAATCTAGGGTTTCGACAGGTTTACCATCAAACAAGTTCCTAGAGGAGAAAAGAGAGAAGGCGGATGCAGAGCAAGATTGCATCCACAAGCTTTGCTTTTTGTCAAAACAAGTATTGGTGGAGACTCTTAAGAGCAAGTCCATCTCAGAGATGGAGATATCCACGGTGATAGAGGAGCAAGGTCCTATATGGATGACTCCAATATTCGAGTTTATAAGCAAGGGCATACTGCCCCAGGAGCGAGGGCGCCGACGAATACGTCGCACATCACAGAGGTTTGAACTTCGAGATGGTATATTATATCGGCGTTCATTTCTACAACCATGGCTTCGATGTGTTGGACCCCTTCAAGCAGATTACGTACTCTAAGAGATCCACGCCGGTTCATGCAGTATGCACTCAGGACCACGGTTCGTTGTAGGGCCAGCCTTACGGTCGGGGATACTACTAGCTGCGATGCAACTGTGGCCGCAGGATTTGATAAAAAGTGTGGCGACGCCAAGTTCATAGACCATCCCACGCCGACCAACAGAGCTAACACCTATTACGTCACCATGGCTATTCTATAAATGGGGTATCGACATTGCAGGCCCCTTCCCTGTTGCAGGGGGGAATGAAATTCCTTATTGTGGCTATAGACTATTTCACTAAGTGGATTGAGGCGGTCCACGACTATCACAGGTATCGAGTAAAATGATTTGTTTGGGAGAATATCGTTTGCCGTTTGGATTACAGGGGAAATCATTTCGGACAATGGAAAAAATTTTGTGACAACCCTTTCAAGGAATGAATGCGAGAAACTAAATATTGCCTGACGCCGCGTCAGTTAAACACCCACAAACCAATGGTTTGGTGGTGATACAAATCGTAGTGGGTGAAGGAATTAAAGCACGCTTAGACAAACACAAAGGGAGGTGGGTGGAGGAATTATCGCATGTTTTGTGGGCGCACCGCACGACAATCAAAATTAGCACGGGAGACACTCCCTTTTGGGATGCCAACTATTCGTACTATTGAAGTTAATGTCACAACCAATGACGATGAACGGCGTATAGACTTGGACATGTTGGAAGAAAGGCGCGAACGCGCAGCTATATGTGAGGCGAGAGCTAAGTCAAAAATGAAAGGATACTACGATGCTAAAGTTCGAAGCACCTCATTCAGACCATGCGACTTTGTATATCGCGCCAATGATGCGAGCCATGCAGAAGATACAGGAAAACTTGGACCGAAGTGGGAGGGACCTTATGAGGTCATTGAAGCATTAGGAAAGGGCGCGTACAAGCTGCGTGACATGGATGGTCGTGAGCTACCACGCACATGGAACATTTGAAATCTCAAATGATGTTATCTTTAGGAAAGGCTACGGCCCAACGCACGGACACCCCCACACTTTAGTAAAGTGCTCAATAAGTATCCGTGTATTTACATTCTGTTTTACTTTGGCAAATGTCTTTTTTCTTTTTACAAAAACTTGCAAGTATTAATAAAATGTTGCGGTTTCTAGCTAACTCCGCGACACATTTCACTTTGTTATTTACATATTATTTATGTCTCAACATTGTTATTATATTATCTTTTGCCTACATGGCGTGCATGCACTTACTAACACCCACGATGGTAAAAGGATGAGTAAACCTACTAAATAATTCGTTGAGTAAGAGGGTTGCAAACCCATCAACATCGGATCATGCCTCCTTGTTAAACACCTTATTCTCAAGACGTTGCAATAAGTTCAATGTGCATCCACGATGGATGCTTAACAATGCACTGCTTGTCTGGCGCTTTAACAAACTAGGAATCAAGACTCTTGACTCCTTGATATGATATTTACAGTACGCTGCATATCACACCATACACGATTATGGACTTCATATACTATTCGCGTTTATATAACCGTTTGATTCTTAGACAACGTGGACGTTTTTTATGCAAAGACAGATAACTAAGTACAAACATTATAATCGCAACCACATTCGATAAAACATATGGATCAACACACCTTCAACAAAAAAGGGAAATTTCATTATGGACCACAAGTTCATACCGAAGGATATCTACAAAGATGCTATAGCCTATATACTATTACAACGCCTAAGATGTGAGCTCTCAACACGGTACGCGGCGTCCCGGCCTCTTTAAGTCTCTTCAAGCGGATCGAATCGCGATACCGTTGCCACACTACAGTACCTCGTCGGATCTCGGGAGATGCGCTGCGCCAAGACCACAAAGAATGGCCTTTCCCTTCACACCCTTCTTCTTTGAAAGCCTCATGGCATGGGCTTCTAAGGATGCTTTCAAATGGATTTCCTTCTCGCGCAGGGTTCGAGGATATCGTGTGGGCGAGCAAAGATAGGCACTGCACTTGCGTGACCGTCGGGCTTCAAAAGTAGTCAGGCTGCGCCTCTGCATCATCAGCAAGGTGTCGGGCCAAGGTTAACCCCTCCACAATCAAACCTATGGGATAATCACTGGTCGGCTTCAATTGGGCAATCGAGAAGCTCCAACGGCTTCATCTTCTCCATCGCGGCTGACGGATCATCATAGGCATGCTCATTATACCGACGTGCGGCGGCAGCATCAAATAGGCGCTCTCATGAAGCTCTTCTATAGCCTCCGCCATGCCCACGCCAACGCCAAGCTGAACAACACCGAAGGTGTCACGTTACCTCGAGATTCCAAAGTGTTAAGGGCAGCAAGGTGCAAAGAACAAGTTTTTGATGACTACTTGCATGCCCTGATGATTCTGTTATCTCTGAACTGAATGCCTATAAAGAACAAGTTGCTATTTATGAACAACGTGCTAAGTTTGAGTTAACTACCCGTGAGCAGAAATTGATATCCAAATGCGTACAATTATTAGAAAAGGTAATTTTAGAGAAGAAGTGTTAAAACAAGAGTTAAACTCCTTACAAGAAAAGCTTTCTAAAACTGTTAAGCAAAAGCAAGAACTCCAAGATAATGTTAAAGTGCTTAAACAAGAATTTTATGCTAAGGAATCAAAACTTTTGAATGACTTTTCTGATGATGTATAGTCCGCATTCGGGTCATGAACCCGACCAATGGACGCTACTAACACTCGGGCCCGATGCGGTGGGCTAACTGACGGTTTGGGCTCACACGAAGGCCCAAACCAGAAGTTATTTATGGTCTTGATATCGGATATCTATTATTTATGGGATATGCATCAACCAACCGACTTAGGCGGGATACGCCAAAGGTTGTGGAACACGAAACCAACAAGGATTTTGTGTGTATATAAAGGGCATCTCGGCCCTCATTAAAGGTACGATCACAAAACCCAACTCTCCACTAAACCCTCAAAACCGATTACTTACTCTCACGCCGAAGGATAATCGTGGGAGACAATCCCACGATAAGCCTAACGGTGTTTTCAATTTCTTAGCGCAGTCTCAAGCATCAAGGTCTAATTTATACTGGCTGGAGTCCAAATAAGGAACGCCCAACTTTTGTATCAACATTTTCCAATGTAAAAACTTTGAAAAACAAGCTTGAAAATAAGTTGTACGTACAAGGGAATACCATTCAGACGGCTCACATGATCAATAAGCACAGAGTCTTAAGCGATAAGCATAGTATACCCCTAGTAGAGGAACCAAATCTCGAGTTTTATAAAAAAGCTAAAGCTTTCCATAAGACTGTATATGATGGTATTGAGATCCTCAAGCCTAGGCAAACACCATCATGTATTGGAAGCACATAAGAGGATAGAAAATTAGAAGATGCCTCTAGGGAGAAAATGGATAAGAAGCTAAAAGATCCTGACTGTAAAAAGAAAAACATAACGATCAAACCCCATGATTACACAAAAGAAAATTGGATCTCCCTGAACAGGTTTAAGCCTCAAACTCAATTAACCCCAGAACAAATTTTTTGGAAGAAAGACATGGATAAGCAAAAAGCAAACGTAATTGTTGAAATAAACAATCCCCTTAGGAAAGTCCCTGCGACTCATGTATTCTCCTAATACACCAATGCATTTAGTTCCTAGAACTATTGCCACTAATAGTAAGACCTTAATCGCCTTGTATATTGTGTATCAACTATTCGTTGATTTTGAGAAGACATGTAAGAAGAGAATCACACCTACGAGGGATAAAAGTGGAAAGGGGTTTTGAGCAAACTAAAGAATGTTATTTAACTGAGGTCATGCCTTTCTTTAAACAATTAAAAGGTCAATTTGAGAGTCTTCAAAATAGGATAGACTCAGACATTAAAGAAATGGAAAAGGAATTTGATGAAATGATAGTTGAGGTCAATGATTATGAACGGGAACTCAAATATAATGAAATTGAAAGGAAGAATCTGCATATCTTAAATGAGAACTTAGTATTAAGTTGTGTGGCTCAAGATGTGTTTTATATTGTTACTAAGCATTCTATTACTGCTTCTCAATTTCATGAATTAACTGTCTCTTTGAAAGTTTCCCATGATCGTGTCATTGAGCTTGAAAACAAAAACTCATAACTAAATGAGAAAATTGATTAGGATGATCACGATAATTTGGTAAAACACTTTTCTAAGCTAGAAGTTGAACATTTTGATTTGCAACTAAAATATCAACATCTCAAAGAAAATGTCAAAACCTCAAACATCAAGACATCCTCAAATGTTCCAGAGTTTGATGCACTTTTTGAAATAAACAAACGTGACGAACAGATTCAAGCTCATTGTAACACGATCGGAAAGTTGAAAGCCCAAATTTCACAATTAAAGGGTGGAAAGAACAATGTGACTGGCTCCCAAATGCCTCATCCTTTAGATTCTCAGTGTTCTCAAACTTTTCATCTTCAAAACTTGGTTAATGTTTTACAAAAGGAAAATGAGAGTTTTTAGAAGAAAATGAAAAAGTTAAGCGACACTTTAAAGAGTTATATGATTCAATGAAAGTCACTCGTGACAAAAACAACAAAAAAATAACGTCTTTACAAAAGGAAATTGAGAATCTGAAGAGTCAGGTAAAAGAAAAAATGCCACTTGTCTTTAATGAGAATGTTGCATCAAAGTCATCTGCAGACTCTAAATATACTGTGACTGCTAAATACATTCCTCCTCATCTTAGAAATAACTGAACTTGTGTTTCATAACTATTGTGCTCACCTTAAGGATAGTCTAGAATGTCTCGGTGAGATTGTAGAAGAGGATTTCATAAATAAGCCACTTGATAGTGAAATTAGGTTTGCTTGCATTCAGGCCAAGCGATCTCGAGGGCTTAGAATTTTTAAGAGCAACATGTCCTAAATCCTTATGTGAGAAAGATAAAGCTGTGATGCCTTGTTCTATGTCTAGTGCCAAGTATGCAACCCATTCTATGACCAGTGTTAAGAAAGTGAACTCTAAAGTGCCTTCAAGTAGTTCAGATCCCTGCACTTCTAGTTCAGGAATGCAAAAGGTACCCAACCAACTAATGTTCCCATAATTCCCTCTACAGGAGTAATCAGTGACATAAAAGCAAGCGGGTTGATCGGTGCAAAACCGTCAAGTTTTCTCACACAAGCCGGCCACTTGTGAATGGCCGACCGTAAGGAACTTAAAACGGTTCAGACACGAACTCAATGAAAATCAGGGGAGTATAGTGTTTCCCCGGGTCGTTATGTCCCAGCGAGCTATGCAATGGATCACCAAACGAATAGTGATCGAGAGATTTGAACGGAAAAGAGATTTGTGATTATTATAACTACAGAAAAAGCCTATAATTACAAAGGCTTAAATGCAAATTAAAAAAAATTAAAAAGATAAAAAATATTAAATAAACGCTATCACTATTTTTAAAGTGATTTTTTTATTTTATGTTTATAAAACTTGAATTAAAAAACTACGACGTCTACAAAATAAAATGTGAAATCTGAGCGTGTTAGATAATCCTAAAAATATGAAATTGATATTTTTACAAACCTAATGATAAAATAAAATTTTAAGAAAAAGAAAATTATTTTTATTACTATTTAATTAATTATTATTAATTAAAAACTAATTTAAACTATTTAATAATGACCTAAAATACAAGAAAATATGAAATAAGGCTAGAAAAATAAATTTTTGACTTGGAAAAATCTAAGATATCAAAAGAGAATTTTCAAAACTATTTTTATATTTTTTCGATTATTTTGTATTTTCTAGGAATTAAAACTATTAAAACTAATTAAATTGCTTAAAAATACAAATTTAACTAAGAAAAATTTGGAAAAATATTTTTTTGATTTTTATATTTTTTATTATGAATTAAATACTATTTAACACTAATTAATTAATTAAAAATACTAAACTAATTGGGAAAAATCTGAAAATTTTACAAAAACTACTTTGATCTATGCTTAATCTAGGAAAAATAAGAAAACACTACGTTGTATGGGAGAATAAGCTGTAAATAAGCCAAAGAGTGCTTATATACAAAACTGAATACAAGTCTATAAAGGATTTGTTTGTGCAAAACTTGTGAGACAAGTCCCAAGGGCTGAGATGGTAGAGGAGTGGTGGATGTGGTCGTGGGAGGCTAGAGGTCACGGGTTGAATCCGCCTCTATCCTTTTGCTTCTTTCATTTTTTTTTAGATTTCTTTTTGCAAAACTGAAAGTACTAAACAAGATTAAGCTTAAAGATTCAAAATATTTTTATGGACTACGAATCAAACACAGAAACAGCTTATTACATTAACAGTCGAGATAAAGGACAGCTTGGTTCTATTCGACTTAAAAGGATACTAACAACCACAAAAGCTACAAGGAAAACTTAGCAAAGCTCAAATCTAAATTAGCTCATCTAAGAAACCTAAAAGGGGATCTAATAACCAATATTAAAGCACTAAAAAGCTTGAAGGAAAATGAAAAGGATGGTGCTTATCTGTTGTCTGCATTCTTTGCATTGCAGCCCCAAACAGGCCCAAGTGGCACTTTAGAGCATATTATGGATAAGCTAGAGGTGGAGTGAATACTTGAGCTTCTGCATACTTTGAGTCCACCTAGCCTACCTTTTTCCCCAAGAGACAACGCCAATAAGCATTTTATGCCTTATTAATAAGCTGAGAAAAAAACAGACACACCCCCTGCACAACATTCGTTGCCAATCCATCCACTTTAACCCACTAACCAACCTAGTAAAACATTTTTGTGATTTTTTTTTCTTTGACAGTGGTTAAATAAGCTAGTGAAATTGATGTTTTTATTTTTTAAAATTTTCTATCTTAACTAATTTTCCACTAACATGCTTGTGAAAAGGGTGACGATTTATAAATTTTCTTTTCTTTTGAAACTAAATAACTCATTAAACCTGTTAACTCTTGTAAAATGCTTGTTCAGTTGATGAAACCAAGTTTAAGACATCAAATATGGATTGACTTTCTGGGTCAAAGTGGGTAAAAACCACTTTGACCAATCTTTTGAAACTAATTCCAAACACTCCCTGTGGGGTCGTCACATGCTAAAAGCCTGATTTGCACAATAAAAGCTTAGGTTTTACTTGTTAAAAACGATAAAGCAACTATTAATGAAAGCGGATGACTGATCAAGATGGGTAAAAACTCAAAAACACAAAGGGCTAATTTTTGAACTAAGGCGTAGTAAAAATGGCTTTTTCATTAATAAACTTCTTAACATTACAATAGAAAAGAACTAAAGTAAAGTAAAACCTTAACTAAAAAAAACTAAAACTGACTAGCTAACTACTGCTTTTTAATTTGGCGTACAAGCTTTTTTATACTAAAAGCTAAACGGGTCTTCATCCTTCACTTTTTGTCTCCTCCTTTTCTCTTCCCTCGTGTGAGATAAACAAAACCAAAACGTGCGCCCTCTCTGCCAGTCTCTTTGCTACTTTTCTTTTCTTTCTTTTTATTTTTTTTCTTTTTCTTCGCTGGAAAAGCTGGGTAGCAGGGTGTGGGAGTGATAAGGTTTGTCAGGGTAAGCGTGTGAGGGATGCGAATATGTCAGGGAAAGCGTGGAGTATTTTTTACCAACTTGTGTTTGTGCCTGGGGTAATGGGTAATTTTTGTTTTGGGCGGGAAATGTGGGAAGAAGAGGATAGGGGAGGAAGGGGTGTTAACATCTTTGTCCGGGTAGGGTTTGATTTTGGGTTTGGACCGGGTAAAGGGTAAACGGGTTGGACAAGGGTGATGTTGGGCTTGGGTTTTAGTTATCTTTGGGTTTTGGATAATAATGGACTTAGGATATAAGTTGGATCCAATGTGTAGCTTAGGGGTATAAATTGCCAAATCTGATTTTTGAGGGACCATTCATGTGCATTCTAAAAATGTTTTTCCAAGGGCCAATATTGACAATCTCTGATAGTGTAAGGACTGAATCTGCCAAATTGTGAAACTCAAAGGACTAACTTGTAATTTTCCAAAATTTATCAAAAGGACCAAATTTGACAATTCAGAATTACCAAGGGACTAAAAATGTTAATTTTCCAATTTAAAATGTCCAGGGGTAAATTCTGTCAATCTTTGAAATTACAGGGACTAAAGTTGCCATTTTTTGAAAGTTGGGGATGAAACCAATTATGCAAACTTTGTTCGTTTTTTCATTTGATTTTAAACATTTTGCATCTGAAACATATAAAATGCCATTTTGAGATATTTTCAGTTATTTTGATGCATTCGAGCATTTTAAGTGTTTTGCGTTCAGATTTGACCCAAAAATGATGAGTATTTACACACTCATCAATCCCCACACTAAACTATTGCTAGTCCCTAGCAATCTTTTGAGAAAAACTTAATGGATTTGAATCTCTTTACCAAAAGCCATTACTTCTGGAGTAGCCAAATGTTTGAGTTCAAGTAAGAACTATGGTACACTGATAACCATATGATTTTGAGCAAACCACCGACTTCTAAGATTTGATTTGTCTTTACCCGAAGCCGTTTGCTCTGGACTAGCCAACTCTTAGATAAATTATCAATATTATCTTTGGTGAGTCGATTACCAATTATGGTTTTCCAACTGCCTTTACCATAAGCCATAAACTTGCGGGCTAGCCAACTCTTTACTTTTAAGGATATGGTGAAAGTTTGAATACCATACAATTTTGGGCAAATTGCAAGCCGTCAACGGATTTGAGATATCTTTACCAAGAGCCGTTTGCTCCTGGATTAGCCAATCCTTACGTTTATTAGACATGGCGGATGATAACCAAATGAGTAAGTGTAAAACACTTACTACCAAAAAAATATTTTGGCCAAAAACGGGGAATAGGCGGATAATATATGATAAAATTCGTGAGAATTCCCCCTACACTTAGAAATGAATATTGCCCTCAATATTCAAAGTACGCTATGCCAAACATAGAACGTAAAAGGGAAATACTACGGCCATTATTTGGAATTTTTTGAAAACTTTATATACAACGATGTGGGGCAACTCCCACACTAGGGTGGTACACACGGGTGAAAACCCATGTTTAACTACTTCTTGTTTTTGATTACGAGTCGCTACTTGACTCGACCCGAATTAATTGGTTCATGGGGAAGCAAAGTGGAAGAAACAATCTCCATCGGACTTTCATTCAAGATGTTTGGACAAACATTTGAAGCACGTGAAAGTTCCACACCGATGAGATATATTCCCGGCTCAATATAATGGTACATGGAAATGCCAGGATCAAAGATAATGTCTTCATTCCCGAAGGAGTGAAGATGAAGAGAAATCACAAGATATTTGAGGAAAGGAAGAAAGATTTTGATAACAATCAGGATCCATTCTTCATCCTCAAATGTAGACATATCGACGAAGGTGAGGGTAGTATCATTAATAGGCAAACTCGTATGATAGAGTACACCTTCCTCCGAGCCAATATCATCCTCAAGATCAAAATAGAAATGATCATGTTCCGGAGGAGATATGTCATGAGAGAGTTCACCGGAGAACTCTTCATGAAGAGAATCATTCACATGAGGTGAAATTGTGAACTCTTGTTCCATTGTAGACTCATCACTATCCTCGGTTTGAGTATCAAAGAGTGGATTCTCATAAATTAAAGTGAATTTAGAGTCGAATTCAAATAGAGGATTAGTGAGAGTAGCTTTGAATGTTTCGGGAACAAAGTGATCAACATTCTCTATTGGACTGTTGGGATAAGAAGTGAGTGAACGATCATTATCAAGGAGACTTTCAGTCTCTCCCAGATCGGCTCCGAAATCAAAGGGATCATCATTACTTTCCGATGAAAGTGGATTGATGTGAGTGAGTTCATCGGTGAACTCCTCAAGAGGAGGATCAGACTGTGGGAGTGATGCCTCAACATACTCGATGTCTTCATAGGAAGCACAATCTTCGCTACAATTGGAGAAAGTTTCAAAATGATCTTTTGAACACTCAAGAGGGGAAAGAGAATCACACCTATGATCAGAAGTTCTCTGTGACTCTCTCGGGATTGGGACAAGGTTCTCAACACTAGAATTTATGAATTCGTCCGATTCCTTTTCAGGAACAGTGTCAAGATGCTCGTCCCCCATGTTCAGAGAGTGAGTGGGAGCTTTGGGTGTGATAGCAGTTGTTTGAGATGAAATCTCAACTGCTGGGATATCAACTGATGAACTTGATGAATCTTTATAGAATTGAAGGATATAAATGTGTGTCCTCATCATCACTTGTCATCGGAATAAAGCGAAATTGAGAGCTAGATCGGCTGCTTTTCTTTTGCAATTGATTCCCTAATAGATTTTTCAAAGGCAATTTGGGAATTTATTTTAGCACCGCTCTTACTAACAATTCTTCCATGGATTTTTGATTTGGATTATCTTGGGAATGGTTACCTTCCTTCAAATCTTTCACTAAATCCAAAAGATCAAGGAGAAGATTTTTAGGAAGTGGCTCAGGTGAGGTGGTGCTGATTCATTTGGTACTTGTAGAGGTTGGTCATGATACTAGAGTCGTAATTGTTACAAGGAAATGGATTCCTTGTTTGACAATCAGAGCTAAAGTGAGGACCTCAACAATACTCACAACAAAAAGCATGTAGGTGAGTCGTATGTGTTGTAGTCATAATTGTTATCGGAACTGCTCATAGACAAAGCGTGTTTCGATTGACAATCGAAGCTGGAGTGTGAACCACCACAGTACTCATGCCATAAATGGCTGAGTCTCACGGTGTGGTAGGCGATGGAATAAATCGGTTGTGTTATGGTAGGAATAGGGATCTTGGTTATAGGCGGACCCGTTTCTGATTCCACCATGCTACAACTCGGGCAATTGCCACCATTATAAGGACCACCACACCATTGACAACCAAGAGGGTGAGGATAAGACATAGGAAGAATCAAATGTTTTGTGGAGGGTAGGGATGAAGAATCAAAGATGTGAGAGGGTAAAGATGGATATTTTGGATTTTTGGATAAACATTTTGTAAAAATAAGAAAGAAAATCTTTTTTTTGGGTTTTTGTTCGTTGAAAACTGATTTTAAAATGTTTTTGGATTTTTGGATTTTTATAAGAAAATATAAACATATAGATGGTATGAACAAGGAGTGAATATTCAAATCACTAATCTGCTAAACGGAAGATAATCGGCCAGCTCCGCGCTAAAATTTTGATCGGTGCAAAACCGTCAAGTTTTTTCTCACACAAGCGGCCACTTGTGAATGGCCGACCGTAAGGAACTTAAAACGGTTCAGACACGAACTCAATGAAGATCAGGGGAGTATAGTGTTTCCCCAGGTCGTTATGTCCCAGCGAGCTATGCAATGGATCACCAAACGAATAGTGATCGAGAGATTTGAACGGAAAAGAGATTTGTGATTATTATAACTACAGAAAAAGCCTATAATTACAAAGGCTTAAATGCAAATTAAAGAAAATTAAAAAGATAAAAAATATTAAATAAACGCTATCACTATTTTTAAACTGATTTTTTTTTTTATTTTATGTTTATAAAACTTGAATTAAAAACTACGCGACGTACAAAATAAAATGTGAAACTGAAGCAGTATTAATCCTAAAAATATGAAATTGATATTTTTACAAACCTAATGATAAAAGAAAATTTTAAGAAAAAGAAAATTATTTTTATTACTATTTAATTAATTATTATTAATTAAAAACTAATTTAAACTATTTAATAATGACCTAAAATACAAGAAAATATGAAATAAGGCTAGAAAAATAAATTTTTGACTTGGAAAAATCTAAGATATCAAAAGAGAATTTTCAAAACTATTTTTATATTTTTCTGATTATTTTTGTATTTTCTAGGAATTAAAAACTATTAAAAACTAATTAAATTGCTTAAAAATACAAATTTAACTAAGAAAAATTTGGAAAAATATTTTTTTGGCTTTTTATATCTTTTATTATGAATTAAATACTATTTAACACTAATTAATTAATTAAAAATACTAAACTAATTGGGAAAAATCTGAAAATTTTACAAAAACTACTTTGATCTATGCTTAATCTAGGAAAAATAAGAAAACACTACGTTGTATGGGAGAATAAGCTGTAAATAAGCCAAAGAGTGCTTATATTAAAAACTAAGTACAAGTCTTTAAAGGATTTGTTTGTGCAAAACTTGTGAGACAAGTCCCAAGGGCGCAGATGGTAGAGGAGTGGTGTATGTGGTCGTGGGAGGCTAGAGGTCACGAGTTCGAATCCCTCTATCCTTTTGCTTTCATTTTTTTAGATTTCTTTTTGCAAAACTGAAAGTACTAAACAAGATTAAGCTTAAAGATTCAAAATATTTTTATGGACTACGAATCAAACACAGAAACAGCTTATTACATTAACAAATCGAGATAAGGGGACTTGGTTCTATTCGACTTAAAAGGATACTAACAACCACAAAAGCTACAAGGAAAACTTAGCAAAGCTCAAATCTAAATTAGCTCATCTAAGAAACCTAAAAGGGGATCTAATAACCAATATTAAAGCACTAAAAAGCTTGAAGGAAAATGATGAAAGGAGGGTGCTTATCGTTGTCTGCTGCTATAATGTTTTGTGCCCAAAAGCAGAGCCCAAGGCACTTTAGAGCATATTATGGATAAGCTAGAGGTGGAGTGAATACTTGAGCTTCTGCATACTTTGAGTCCACCTAGCCACTACCTTTTTCCCCAAGAGACACACGCAATAAACTGTTTCTGACTTATTAATAAGCTGAGAAAAAAACACATGGACGGCACACCTTATATTTAGCTCTTCGTTTGCCCAATCCATCCACTTTAACCCACTAACCAACCTAGTAAAACATTTTTTGTGATTTTTTTCTTTGACAGTGGTTAAATAAGCTAGTGAAATTGATGTTTTTATTTTTTAAAATTTTCTATCTTAACTAATTTTCCACTAACATGCTTGTGAAAAGGGAGATTTATAAATTTTCTTTTTCTTTTGAAACTAAATAACTCATTAAACCTGTTAACTCTTGTAAAATGCTTGTTCAGTTGATGAAACCAAGTTTAAGACATCAAATATGGATTGACTTTCTGGGTCAAAGTGGGTAAAAACCACTTTGACCAATCTTTTGAAACTAATTCCAAACACTCCCTTGTGGGGGTCGTCACACTAAAAATTGATTTGCACAATAAAAGCTTAGGTTTTACTTGTTAAAAACTGATAAAGCAACTGTAATGAAAGCCAGATGACTGATCAAGATGGGTAAAAACTAAAAAAAAACACAAAGGGCTAATTTTTGAACTACTAACGAAAGTAAAAAATGGCTTTTCATTAATAAACTTCTTAACATTACAATAGAAAAGAACTAAAGTAAAGTAAAACCTTAACTAAAAAACTAAAAGCCGACTAGCTAACTACTGCTTTTTAATTTGGCGTATTACAAGCTTTTTATACTAAAAGCTAAAGCGGGTCTTCATCCTTCACTTTTGTCTCCTCCTTTTCTTCCCTCGTGTGAGATAAACAAAACCAAACGCCAGCTACCTCTCTTGCCTCTTTGCTACTTTTCTTTTATTTTTTTTTTTCTCCGAAAAGTGGGTAGCAGGGTGTGGGAGTGATAAGGTTTGTCGGGTAAGCGGGGATGCGAATATGTCGGGAAAGCGTGGAGTATTTTTTACCAACTTGTGTTGCACAGGGGTAATGGGTAATTTTGTTTTGGGCGGAAATGTGGGAAGAGGATAGGGAGGAAGGGGTGTTAACATCTTTGTCCGGGTAGGGTTTGATTTTGGGTTTGGACCGGGTAAAGGGTAAACGGGTTGGACAAGGGTGATGTTGGGCTTGGGTTTTAGTTATCTTTGGGTTTTGGATAATAATGGACTTAGGATATAAGTTGGATCCAATGTGTAGCTTAGGGGTATAAATTGCCAAATCTGATTTTTGAGGGACCATTCATGTGCATTCTAAAAATGTTTTTCCAAGGGCCAATATTGACAATCTCTGATAGTGTAAGGACTGAATCTGCCAAATTGTGAAACTCAAAGGACTAACTTGTAATTTTCCAAAATTTATCAAAAGGACCAAATTTGACAATTCAGAATTACCAAGGGACTAAAAATGTTAATTTTCCATTTAAAATGTCCGTGGGTAAATTCTGTCAATCTTTGAAATGGACTAAAGTTGCCATTTTTGAAAGTTGGGGGACTGAAACTGCCAATTATGCAAACTTAGCTCGTTTTTCATTTGATTTTAAACATTTTGCATCTGAAACATATAAAGTGCAATTCTGAGATATTTTCAGTATTTTGATGCATTTTATTTTTAATGTTTTGTTCAGATTTGACCAAAATGATGAGTATTTACACACTCATCACGGGTCAAAAGCCTCGGCAATAAAGCAAGATAGGACCTCACAAGCTAAGCATGTGCAATGGAAGAGAGTAGAAGACCACCCTAGGAACATTAAGTTTGAGTTGAATAAAACGAATCGTGTTAATTCTAGTATTAGCTTATAATATGTCATTAATTAATTCGCTACTATCTGCAAAACATGTAATGATGATTGCTTGGTTTCATACTAATCATGTATGTGGCATGAATGATTTGATTAATTTCGTTAAACACCCAGTTAAAATCATTAATGCCAACAATCATGTTAAGAGGTTAGAAAAGCAATGGTGGAAGAAGGTTAGAAAACATTGGAAACCACAGAAGAAAATTTAGTAATGTAGGTTACAGTGGATACCATCGGCCGCAAGCTTAGTCTTAATGAGTTGTGCCCTAAATTATCTAAGTCAATGCCCATTAGAAAATGGATGCCTACTGGTAGAACTATTCCTTTAAGTAGTGAACATACTTTGAATAGGTCAAATACGGACACTAGCACTGCATCTATCCTGATGATTCCATTGTTTCTACTTCCGATGTGGGTGTTCCAATCATTGTTACTAACCAAATGGAACCCATTCTTGCATGGGGATCCCAATTATCCGGTTATCCATTCTTGTTTGTGTTCAACTGCAGGTCGTTCAAATCGTTCTATGGTACCGGACTCAGGCTTTCCAAGCATATGACGGAGATCGCCATGACTCGTGAACTTCGTGAGTAAATTCATCGGGACTGTTAGATTTGGGAACAACCATTTTGGTGCAATTATGGGTTATGGAGACTATGTTGTTGGTGATAGTGTAATCTCCAGGGTATATTATGTAGACAATGGCACTGAGTTTGTTAACAAAGACATAAGTCAATTTTATGAAAGCATTGGAATCAGTCATCAAAGAAGTGTTCCACGCACGCCTCAACAGAACGGTGTAGTTGAAAGACGAAATCGAACCCTTGTTGAAGCTGAAAGAACAATGCTAATTTACTCAAAGGTTCCAATGTTCCTTTGGGCTGAAGCCATTGCCACTGCTTGCTACACCAAAATCGCCTTCATAATAATACACATCTCATGGAAAACTCATACGAACAAAACCTGATCTCTCCTACCTTCGTGTGTTTGGTGCTTTGTGCTATCCAACGAATGACGGTCAAGATTTAGGTAAATTAAGAGCTAAGGCAGACATTAGAGTTTTTGTGGGTTATGCATCAAACAAAAAGGGTTACCGAATCTACAACAAAAGAACCCGAGATATCATGGAAACTATTCACGTCCGCGTTCGATGTTTGTCTAGGCAAATGGCTCCAGGACAATCAAGTTTTGGACCCGTATCACAACCTTCATCAAGTAGTCCCATTAGTTCTTCTCTTGTACTAAATCCCTCTCGGCAACTCCATATGTACCGCTTGAAGATGATTTGAAGAAATTGTTTGATCCAATGTTTGATGAACACTATGAGCCAATTGCTAATGATCTGTCAAATCCATTAACAGAGGCTGCTCATATCACGTCGCGAAGATAACCCTTGATTTCTATGTCATTGAGTCAAGAAGCTGTGATGATCACTCTGTCTCATCATCAAATCCTCAATCATCGGTGTACATCATGGAATTGTTTACGGCGATGGAGATAATCCCGCTACTCCGAAGATGCTTTTTGAGAACATATTTGCCCTGAACCATCATCGAACCATCTTCATCGGATAAACGCGACTACGCTACTTAGGTTCCTCAACAACAACCACATGAACACCTTAGAAAATGGACACATGACCATCCATTGGACAACATCATTGGAAACCCCTCTCGTCCCGTATCCACTCGTAAACAACTTGCAGCGATGCCTTATGGTGCTTCTTCAACTCGTCTTGTCTAACATGAACCAAAAAGGCGTTAAAGCGCCATGAATGAAGACAGGTGGTTCAATGCCATGCAAGAAGAAATTCATGAGTTTGATCGACTAGATGTATAGGAATTAGTACTTGCTTTTGACTGTGCTATGATCATTGCTCTAAAATGGATCTTCAAAGTAAAACTCGATGAGCATGGTGATGTATTAAAGAACAAGGCTCGATTGGTTGCAAAAGGATACCGCGTCAAGGGTATTGACTTTGAAGAATCATTTGCTCGATTACGCATATGAGGCAATCAAAATATTCACGGCTAATCTTTTAAGAATATGGTAGTATATCGAGATGGATGTAAAGGCGGATTTTCTTAGGAGATCTTAAAGAAGTCGTATACGTTAGAACTTAAGGTTTTGTGAATCCAGAGCATCCTACTCATGTCTATCGCTTGAAGAAGGCTCTTTATGGTTTGAAGCAAGCTCCAAGGGCATCATATGATACTGTTGTCAAAGTTTCTTCTATCTCTGGATTCACAAAGGAAGCGTTGATCCGACATTGTTCAGAAAGTCGAGGCAAACATTTAATTCACGCTCTGTTGATGATGCCTCGACCCCAATGAATGTGACCGTTTTTCTAAGGAGATGGGCTCCAAATTTCAAATGTCAATGATGGGACAAATGTCATTTTTCTTGGGATTACAAATTTCACAAAGTCCAGGAGGCATTTTTATCAATCAATCTAAATATGCAAATGAGATTTTAAAGAAATTTGGATTTGATTCTTGTGACCTGTTGACACTCCCATGATAGAGCGTACTAAACGGATGAGCACCACTCGGGGATCATGATAGATCAAGCGAAATATCGTAGTATGATTGGATCCCATGTACCTACCTCATGACCAGCGATATTCTTTTCGTTGTATGCATGTGCTAGATACGGCTAAGCCTACCAAAAGCACCTTTAGCGGTTAAGCGGGTCTTTCGGTATCTCCAAGGAACCATCAATATGGGACTTTGGTACCGAAGGACACCGGTATGTCACTAACGACCTATGGATGTTGACCATGCGGGATGTCAAGATACGTTAGGAGGTGCTCGAGTTTTTGGGTGATAAGCTTGTGAGCTGGTCTTCAAAGAAACAAATGAGTACATCTATATCCTTAAAACTAGCCATGTCATCTTGTTGTGCTCAAATCCTATGGATGAGATCCCAATTATCGAACTATGGCTTTGAATTCAACAAATCCTTTGTATTGTGATAACAAAAGTGCCATTTCTCGTCATGCAACAGTTCAACATTCAAAGCGCATATTGACATTCGACATCATTTCATCAAGGAGCAAGTGGAGAACGGTGTGGTGGAACTTTATTTTGTGAGGACGAATACCAATTAGCGAACATCTTCACCAAAGCTCTTCCTAGAAACGTTTTGAGTTTATCCTCCCGACTTGGTCTAAAGAGTCTACAAGAAACACTCAAACGTCTTCAAGAGGAAGGCGAGGTAAAATTTTTCTTCATCCTTCTCTTGTAAATATTTATTCAAAAAGCAAATAGAAAAATATAAAACTTTCAAAAATCCATAAAAATTTTAAAAACTTCGAAAAATTTCAAAAATATTGTCATTTTGTCATGTTTTTCTTGATTCGATAATATCTACGGTCTTTGTGCTGTCATTCAAAGAGTGACACGGGTCTTTAGATGTTATTCGAATGTACATAAATCATTTAAAAAAATAAAAAATAAATAAAAAAATAATAATTTTTTGTGAGAATGTAAAACAAAGGCTTTATCCCATTAAAAAGAAGTGGTTATTTCTATCATAACTACTTGATTAATAGACAGACTAATACGTGAATAGATATAAACATAAACAATCAACTTGCAAAATTAACACAATAACTTTATCCACAATAACTTTATTTACCCAGACCAAACTAGAAAAAACAGTTTGATAGGCTTGATTATTAACAAAGAATCCATTATTAACAAATTGATAGGCTTGATTATTAACAAAGAATCAGTTATTAACAAACTTGGTCTAGATCCCATCTCTCACCTTTTTTCACAAAATTATTTGATTCTCAATTCAAGTTTGTGAAAATTATGTAAGAGTTTGTTAAATAATTATGTAACAAAATTAATCTCTTTTTTCACAAAATATAATAATAGTTTGTTACATCAAAAACCCAAATGTAACAAAACCACTTAGAACTAACAAAGACGATTTAAGTGCCAGAACAACCTTTTACAACTCTCGATCTACTCGTTCCTTGACACAATAATGGGATGGTGACGGTGGTACACAGCTACTGTAACGGCTGGTGATGGCCGAGGTGGTGGATCTTCGAAAAAAAATCTTTAGCCGATACCCTTAAAAAAAGAAAAAGAAAAACTTACCCGATACCCTTATAAAAAAATCTTGAAGAAGCCGCAAACTTGTAGTCTAGATCTTCGTTTTCTTCATTTGATTCGTTTGCGGCTGATTCGGTGAAGAAGCTCGAACATATCACAAAACGTAGAGTAAAGAAAAAGAATACATGGAGTAACATACAAGATGAAATATGTATGAAATAATTTACATGTGGCTGCAAGTTATGTGAGTATTCGGATCTAGTTTTTTGACTGCAAGTAGTGTGTGAAAAGTGATATTAGGGTTTGCATAAAATTAGGGTAACTAGTGTTTTATACTCATAAAATTAGGAAGGTTTATTGGGCTTTATTGGGCTTCTAGGTGCATGTATTATCTTACTATTATATAACGTTAAATGGCTTTAAGATATCGATGATGTCGTTATTTATTTTTGAAAATAATAGTATTCTTTTTATGCAAGTCTTATCCGAACAAATGCATAAAGTGGGGTAGGAAATATAATAGATTGTGCTTAATAATAACTTGAAGATATGAAATATATTTCCTGACTTAAACAACTATGAACCTTGATTACACTTTCTAACTTTAAAAAATAGTTATAATAATTTGTAACCAAGTTTTCTTTAGATTATTTATATGTTTAATTCACATACAGCTAACATTAAATGTGTTGTAATAATGAATAGAAAATATGTCGTTTTTATTTTTTTTATTTTTAATTGCAGGAAATTGATTTTTTTGATAAAAAAGATGTCGTTTTTTTATGATGATCAATTTTGTTATGGATCCGAAGAAGCTCAAAATTCGGATTTTGATGATGATCAATTTTATGGATCTGATGAAGCTCAAAATTCGGATTTTGATGATGATCAATTTTGTTATGGATCTGAAGAAGCTCAAAATTCGACACGGACATCACCATTTTAATGGTGAAAGAGTTATCGGTCGATTGGGTTTCAACCAGATTCTTAACTTGTGGTTGTCAACTATATAACAGTTGGTTTTAGTGTTAACTGCTTGAGACTTTCATTGTACATGACTTAGGTCGTATATACAATTACTCTAAGCGGTTCATATTTTGAATTATTTATTTTTCAACCTCTAAGAAAAAATATATGCAGGTGAGTGTATTCCTTTGGATTCAATAGATATATTAGGAGAACACTTTCGATCTTTCACGGCGACAACTTTGCGGTGACAATATTTGTTGTGATCTTGAATTAAGCGATGTGAAAGAACACTTCAACAAGCGATCGATCTTTGGAAAAAGTGTCTTAAGAAAGTTGGTTGACATATTCAATCCAAGTAAAACGACCATTAAACTTGTTAAGAAAACCACCAGCGGACGACCGAGTTTGAAAAACAACAACAACGAAAAGCATGTTCCTCCGTGAGTAAAGATACGCGAACATGTAGTCGGTCGATGAGGTTGTTTGGGATTGATTTGAATGTCGAACCAGAAATGGTTCTCACGAACAACAAACAACAAGAAAAGCGTGGTTCATTTTCATGAAAGTTTTTCGACATAGATCAGAATATGCAACCTCGAAGACATAGTTCATTTTCAAACTCTCAAAGAGGCCGGACGCATGACTTTATCCCGGACCTAAATGAAGAACCGCCAACTTCCGAAGATCAGTTTGAAAATCTTAGTAGACAAATTCCAAAAGTTTTCCATCCTTATATCTCAAACTCATGTCTACAAGATGTCAACCCAGATGGAAACTGTGGGTTTAGATCTGTCACTCTCGGTCTTGGTCTCACTGAAGATGATTGGCCTATAATTCGGTGGGATTTGGTGCGCCATTTAGAGTCTCACCATGAACAATACAGATGCATATTTGGAACTAGAGGTTATAACGAAATCTATAGAGTCGTGAGCTCTGCTGGAGAATGGATGGAAATGCCAAACACATGTTTGGTAATTGCTTCAACGTATAACAAAGTTGTTGTAGGTCTATCCAACGATGGAGGTTCCACTACGAGTTTTCCTCTTTGGTCCAGTCCATGGCAATCAGACTCACATGAGATCATTGTGATTGCCCACGTACATGGTAATCATTATATCAGAGTTACATTACGAGAATGTTTTCCTTTACCGATAACTCATCCACTTTGGATCACATATAGAGATAATATTGCATCTGGATGGGGAGAGAAATATGCGAGTCGTAAAAATGATTTTCAAAGTATTATTATCGTAAACCTCAACATTATGATCTAACTTAATGTAATTTTGTAACACTGTTGTGATTGAAAAAGTTAATGAAAATCATTTAATCTATGTTTATATATTTTGTTCTATATTTCTGACAGTTTTAAAATTTTGACTTATTAAACTTATATTTTCTGTTCTGCACTTTCGGGTTTATAGTTCTTTGGTATAAAAAAATTATAAAAAAAATCAAAAAAATAAAAAAAACGCAAAAATAAAATGGAGGGAACTTTGCCGCCTTTATATAGGATCCTTTTTCATTTTAAAAGCAAAATAGAAAATAATTGGGGATGCATGTATGGAATTACAACATTAATGAAGGGTTGTTTTCAAAGAGTACAATACCTCGTAGGCTTATATTGACGCCAATTTTTACATATATTTTCCCTTTTTTTCCCTCCATGGTTTACAAAGTATAGTACTGTATTAAATTTAGTACTTTTGTCATTCTTTTAAAACATATCACTATTGTCATTCTTTTAAATTAACATATCAACGTATTACCTTTTGAACTTGAAGACTATGAAGTTGAGTAAATTAAGATTTCATGATAATAAAAGTTGAGTAAATTAACATATCAACGTATTTATACTTGTGACTATAGTTTTTTCTTAAGTTTATGACATTGCTTTATACAGATATCAAGTTCCCAACTTAAAAATAAGTGTTTGTCACACAGGTTAATTCTTGTTTGATTTCTTTTTCTCAATGTGTGTTATTGATAAGTGAATGTTTATAACATAATCAGTTAAAATTGTCAATTAAAATTCAATACTCCTAATTGCGTTAGATTTTTCGCCTTTAATGACCCGACCCGACTTGTTTCAAATGACTCGATCCGACATGCTATCCAATGATTTTTTTTAACCAACGCCCCCCGTGATCATTTTTCCTAGCTTTGCCACTGGCTACAATGTATTTCACGAAACAAGTTTAGCTTTACAAATTATTCCCTAACTTTTTATTATTATTGAAACAAAGTATTTTGTATGAAGATAATTTGTATGAACAAGTTGACAATACAATAAAGTAGCATGAGTGTTGGCGCCAAAATCAAAAGGAGGGAAAATCAAAAGATGAGAATTTTATTTATTTGGCGCCATAAAAGGGACTAGTGTTTCATATTTTCCCTCCAATTCTTTACTAAAAAATCGTCTAATGATTGGGAATGATTGAGACTAATGATTGCACTCATGATTAATATGATTGGTATTGTTTGATGATGTGTAGATACAAGATTATTGGAGTGTAAACCTACATTGCCTAAAAAATCAAATAGGCACTAAATAATGAGTCCAACATGATAGATAATTGAATCCACAATAGTTGGTAACCCCACCGACCAATATACCAATCACATGATTCCCAAAATAAATCCACCGATCATACCAATCAAATTAACCAGTAATACGAGAACAGTCAATTTACGAGTATTACCTTAGATGGTCCCACATATCAAAACATAAGAATACCGATCATTGGATGGTGACCTTACCGACCAGTCAATCACGACAGCATTAATTCGAGCAACAACAATTAGATATAATCAATCACCTCAAACATCATCCCAACAATCAATTAAAAATATCAGTATTACCTGTCACATGTACGAACAACATCAATAATTGAATACGAATCTGCTCTTTTCTTCAAGAATACTTCAATTAATCATCAGATCACCTTTTCTTAAAACCCCTTTTCCTGCTGCCTCTTTTCTTTTCACAATTGCTGCAAAAACCCTAATTACATAAAAACCTTAAAAACCCTAGATCGAGAGCCACGAGGCTCTGATACCAATTGTAGAATCCAAGATCCGGACTCAACTAGGGTATAAGCAATATTGATTGAATGATGCACAGCAGAATAGAATAACACAATCAACATTACTAATAAGGTTTTCTTTATTAATTAAAACAAAGAAACTACTACAACTATTATACACACGCTATAATCGTGTGTCTAGACTCTCATTGGAGATGTCTTCTATGAAATAAAAAATGAAAGGATGCTTGTAACCTAGACGCCTACCCTCTTTATATACTAGAGGTAGGTTACAAAAACCCTAATCTTAGCTTACTAGAAAAGCTAAGCTAACTATATTAGGCCCTCATTGTTTCTTGTTTCTTCATTCTTGCTCGTGGTTTTGTAATCTTTAAATCGGCAATTCCCAACAATATTGAAAGAGATGGAGCAAGATTTGTCTTGGAGGAGATGATACCAAAGAGATGGGGAAAGCGACTTCTCAGAAGAAGAAAAAAATGAAAGAGTAGGTCTGTGGGTTGTTGGGGCGGCACATGGGTAAGGGAAGAAAAGTAGGTTTTAATTTTTTATTTTTATTACTTTTGGTATATATATAACTGTTTCATGTACTCCGTGTCCTGCTGAGTTGAAATGTAAATGTGGTTCCTTGTTTCATTAAAACCGTGAAAGCGTATATATAGAACCACGTTTATAAACGTAATATGAAAATGAAACCACTGACTCCGAATGTGATTATAAATTTTTACTTTCATTAAAACATCGTCGACACGCGTGTGGGTGACTTTTTTCAGAAAAACCACTGTAACCTCTTGGTTTTAGATTATAATCTTCCGTAAATACCGGAAAATAATTAATTCGTGTTTTCCTAACAGAATGAAATAGTGACATCTTTAAATAATAGACTCGATAAATTGCCGGTTGTCGCAGTCTACAACCCTTAAAAGGAATCTTGTCCGCAAGATTCAGTTCATCTGTTCTACCGGTGTACGTTCTCGTGGTTCGAACTTTCTCATTCTCGAGCTTTGCCCTCAAAAGACTCTTAGTTGGTGGATTCTAACAACTTATCGACCAGGCTGGTCATGTGTTTAAGTTGTGTAGGTTGGGTAACAACTTGATTCTAACTTGATTTTCGCAACTCATCAAACAAGAACTGTCACTAGATCAAGCTAGGAGACAAGTTGTCGGAAAAAAATAGTTTCTTATCTTTATAAGAGGTCTTTTGAAAGTTTGGCTTAAGTTTGAAATCTTAAACCAATCAGTTCAACAAGTAGTGGTGGTTCAGGTTAGAGAGAAGGCTAAAATTTAACTAAGGCTTATGATGTCGGGATTGCAGCCTGACAGAAACGAAGGCATGCTTACCCTTAAAAGGAGTCTTGTTATTTCAGGACGTGGTGTGGAATAAGGTTAGCCATTCAAGATAGGATTGAGTTAAAAGTTTACTTGGTTACTGTGCTTGTTGGTGAGAATGTGTATGCATGGTTTAAAGGTTTTGCTCATCAATAGTTTGAGTAAGGGTTTATTTTTAAGTAAGGTTTAAGGGTAACTATCCTCATCATGACATGATTCTTCCAGAATTAGACATATGTGATCAGGCTATGCATAATTAAGGACAAATGAAGTAATGTTTGGTCTAGTTAAAATAACTTCAAGAGTATTAATTATTTATTTATGAAATGGTCGTTAAAGCGTTCTTTTTTTCTTTTTTATTTTGGCAATATCAAAAACAGTTTGTAGGATGGTTATAAAATAAATTGTAAGATAGTAAAAAAAATATAGATTTATACGGTATTTAGTAAAACATTTCATAGGGTGGCAAAAGTCTATAAGGATAAAAAAAATCAAACATTTGTAAATGATTTGGTTATAACAAAGTAGCGGAAAATTTTGCGAAGTGGCTGGAAAAGTGGTAGCGTAGTGGAGAGCGAAATCGACAAGGGTTGTAATAACACATCAGTGATAGAAGATAGGGAATCCATTAGATAGAAATGTACGTAATCCAACGAATTACACAAGGAAGTACTTAAGTTTGAACACTAAAGAAATACAACTTAATAGGGCTTAGACTTCGGTTTTATGGGCGGGCTCTCTATTCAAGCATTGTCATCACCGTGCGTTGTTGAGGTCCACGAGCTTTTCCACCTCCAGGAAATAAGCTACCCGAAGCT
Organism: Chrysanthemum makinoi; assembly: GCA_910596185.1. Lineage (NCBI taxonomy): Eukaryota > Viridiplantae > Streptophyta > Magnoliopsida > Asterales > Asteraceae > Chrysanthemum > Chrysanthemum makinoi. Next base: position 271,329,162 of record OU343224.1, read on the forward strand.
TCTAATCTGCATTCCAATTCCTTGATTCTTTGTTTCGGCACTCCTTCTTAAAATGTCCTCGCTCGCCACAACCAAAGCATGTCCTTGGGGCTGTCTAATTGGTTGCAGGAGTAGGAAACCTGCATTCATTGGTCCGGTGACCCATCTTCTTGCAATTTCCACATGGGGTAGAGCAAGGTCCACGGTTATGATGGCGTTGGCATTTGTCACATTTGGGAAGAGTACCATCGTAAACCTTCCTCTTTGTCGGGCCTGCAGCATAGGCCTTGACAACTTCTTGTCTCTTGTTAGGTTGTTGGGCAGTGTTATTTCCTTGGTTGTTATCCCACTTCCTCTTGTTGTTGTTGTTGTTGTTGTTCTGATTGAGGTTATTGTTATTGTTGGTGCGGTTGTTGTTGTTGGAATCTCTAGCAGCCCTAGCTCGCACAACTTGGTCCATCAGATTGTGTGCCATCCGAACAGTCTGATCTAGTGTGCTTGGATTAAATGAAGTCACATTTCCCTGGATGCTAGGTGGGAGTCAACAAATGTACCTCTCAATCTTCTTGCAGGTGGTTGATACCATTTCCGAGCAAAGGGTTGCCAGTTCATGATAACGTCTAGTATAGGAAGCAATGTCAACTCCTTTTACAACCAAATTCCAGAATTCCACCTCTAGTTTTTGCACCTCGTTTTTGGGATAGTATTCCGCTGTCAACATTTCCTTGAATTCAGCCCAAGGTATCCCTAGGGCAGCATCAAGTCCCACTGTTTGTGCATAAGCATTCCACCATGACAAGGAACAATTCAACTATGTGCATGTAGCAAACTTCACCTTACTATCCTCCTCACAATTAGACATGCGAAAGTGGATTCCAGCTTCTCAAACCATCGGACCAAGCCGATAGCTCCTTCTTCTTCACTGAAGTGTTGGGCTTTCATCCCATGAATTCCTTGTAGGTACATCCACGAGTCGTGGGCTCCATTCGGAAAACTGTTCCACTTGTCTCATTAGCCCCATTACCACTGTTGTGGTTGTCAAATAGTCAGACTATAGGCTGCAGGTGACTCCTTCATTAACGATCTCGAAGTCGGTTGATACACTTATGCTTTGTTTCTTTGGCGGCATTGTCCTTTTGTCCACAAGAAATGATAACAATGAGAAATCCATAAGTAACAAAGGTCATCATGAGAATAACGACCACGACATGTATCAAGATAAGAATAAATCAACCACGATAAGGTAAGAATGAATCATAATAAGAATACAACATGATAAGGATAAATCACCATAATAACAAATATAGTCACGACATGTATAGATACAATCACAACACACATGAACCATAAAGGGAAAATTTTGGCTATCATAGACTGATATCATTACATAGCATAAGCAACCACATGTCTGAATAATAACTTGTCTAAATTTTGTCATACAACAAAATATACTACAAGTGTCATTATTACGGCCACACATCTCGTGGCTAGATAGAATGAAACAATTAATGATAACATTATGGTCTAAGAACTATGAGAAGCACCTCCCAGACGGTGATGCATCTCTCGAATCATCTATTTTAAGCTGGCCACAGTCATATCCCCATCTCTTTCTCTAGTATGAGCATCCTCCATCATACGTTCAAAGGTAGTAATTCGAGTGCGTGCTAACACAAGCTCATCTGCATGACGCTCTACCTCCTCATGCATCGTCTCAATATGATCCCCAATCTCTCATGTCTCCTGACTCACAGTCTCATGCCTCTCACCAATATCGGTGATAATCTCTCGAGTCTCCTATAATTGTGTACCCATCATATCAAAAGCCTCAATAGGTACACGACCAACTACTAAGTTCTCGATCTCATCTTCTGCACTCTCTGTGAAAACGTAGAGGGGGGTGAATACGTTTCCGTTTCAAACTTAAAACTTTTGTATCAAATATAGTATAAACCATTCCATTTGCTAATCTAGGATGCATTTAGCATTACGGCATGTAAGGCCAACCCTTAATATCACATAAGATTCCGCAAGATTAATGGTTCATTAAAAATCAAGTTTCACCATTATTAGTCCGGTTGCTTTTTCTTGATCAAGCGTGTCATAATATGTAAAGTGTTAAATATAGTTTGTGACTATATGAAAGACCAAGTATGTCTCACAAACATAGACATCAACCACATAGAAAATAAACAATGTAATGCAATAATAAGAGTAAGGCGTAAAAGGATAGACAAACCAACACGACGATTTATAGTGGTTCGGCTACAAGGACACCTTCCTTGCCCTACTCCCCTCCCCGAGTCACCTACTCGAGAGTTAGTAATCACTACACCAACTCCTTATGGCAGAGAAGCCTTCACAACATCGCACACCTTTTCGGTACAAAGCTAAATACCGAGTTCTTTCACACCAAGGCGAACCACACCTATCACAACGTCGCCTACCCTTTATACGGTGCTAGGCTAACCACCGGGTTCTTTCACTCCAAGTTGAACCACACCTACAAGCACGTCGCCACCCTTTATTAGGTACTAGGCTAAGCACCTAGTTCCATTACTATGGAGGAACTACTACCCATCACAACCCTACACCTAATCTCAAGGAGATCCACTCCTTGTTACAACAACATCGGATATCACCATCCTTGGATCTAAACAAATACTATATGTATAACGATGCACCTCATCGATTATACGACCTAGGCATTCTGCACTAATGCCATTTACGATCCGACACCTTTCACTAATGCCTTCAATCACGGATCTTCGCGACACTCTTCACTAATGCCTTTGACACATCTATGACATACGTTATGTTTTGTGGCCCAACATAACAAACCTTGTGTTTTATGGTACAAACACATAAACCATCTAGTCTAGTCATAGATACAAGAATATGATACTAGACAATATCCAAGACAATGTGTCTAATGGATATGAACTCCTAGACTAAACATCAAGAACCCAAAGCATGATGTACTTAGTCTTCTATGAATGAAGATGACAAGTTTCCCAAGCTTGTTGTATAAGATCTTCATGTGCTTGTATCTTGTGATGGGTGATCACTTCAGTAGGTAAGGAAGCAAGATCTCTAAGCTTGCTTTGGATGATCACTTCGGGAGTATGCTTACAACAAATGAGAGTTAGAAGCATTATGATCATATGAGATGAGGGTGGTTTACATGTTTCCTAATGATCTAAGTATCCTAGATTTGGTGGAGAGAAACTATGTGTGAAGGTGTGTGGAAATGGTAAGAATTGGCTTGCTATTTATAGGCAAAAAGACCAAAACCATGTTCTGCCCCAAGGATCCCTTCTGGAGGGATCCGGCCTTGTAATTCCAAAGGATCCGTGGGTCATATGAGGGATCCGTGCACGCTCCTCTTTACCCATTGTTTTTGGGTTGAAACCATGGGTTATGGGTTATGGTTTTGAGTGCCCACCAAGGTACAATGTATCTAGACTTATGGGTATGGGTCAATACCATGGGTCATGGATAATATCCATATATGACTTATGCATGATGTCATGCAATGGGTATGGGTCATGGACTTTGGGTTTACCCAACTACATTCAATGTATTTGGTCAATGGGTCAAATACTTAAGTTTCTACCCATTTATATTACCCATTATAATACATACTAGCTATGTATATATTTACCCAATATATAAACACTAGTTGTTGTACATAAACTATTTAACTAAACTTGTTTATTGGTTTGTTGGGGGTTAGATCATAATGCAACATAACAAACATGTACGAACCTGTGTTGTAGCATACAAGGACTTGAGTCGTCGAGAGGTGTTGAGAGTATGTTGAGACAAGATCTAACTACAAGTAACTTATACATTTTACGTTATGTATTACAAGTTACATGTTTGTCATCAACAAAACAAACGAGAATGTAAAGATTAAATATCGTAATATTTGCACTAACAATCTCCCCCTTTTTGTTGATGACAAAATATATGTAAACGTAATAGATAGGTAAAATGTCAAAGTTACTTGTGTCCGTACTTCCTATACATTACCTTCTTCGTTTACACTCTTCTCCCCCTTTTGTCGAAACAAAAGGGTGTGTCCTTTAAACTTAATTTCTCCCAAGAATGGCGAGTTTGCATCTTCCCTGTGTGTATGCTCCCCCTTGACGATTGCTCCCCTTATTAAGGGGCGTCAAGTATTTTAGGAAGGCTAAGACGAAATTGTTGCAAAATTTGCAATGTTATTGTTTTGACGAAAAACTCCCCTTTATTGAGAGCGTCAAGTTCTCCTAGTATGTTTTGAAAATCTACAAAACAAAAAAGTTAGTGCAAAATTATATTCGTCCTTGGACGAGTAAGTCATATGTTGCACTTTATAAATGCTCGACGGAAGCTCCCCCTAGCTCGAGGGCGTCAAGAAGAACCTACAAAAAAAATGTTAAAAAGAGAATGATCCTACTACTTGCATCATCATGGTTGGTTCAGAGGTTGTAAGGTTTGTTCAAGTTAAGAAAGAAAATGTTCTTAGGGATGAGACGCATTTCATTACGAAATTCACTTGGCTTTTGACAACATAGATGTTTGTGAAGGATGGTTGAGCAACCATGAATTGTAGTGGTAGTGAGACACTTGTAGGATGTGGTTGACACAAGTAGCTTGTTGTTTGAGGTTGTGGTTGACACAAGTAGGATGTGGTAGAACATGAGACATACTTCATCATGTAGTTCATGAACTAGACCTTGGACACGGTGATAGTGATAGAAATTATCATTATGACTTAGAGGTATGGAAGTTGTGGTAGAGGTGATGAAAGGTATCAAGGTGAATCTTTGACTTGGTTGATGACTCATTAGAGGTGGTAGACATGATGACTTTGTGAGTGGTGATAAAAGTGGAGTAAAATGGTTAGGATGATGCAAGATTAGGAATATATAAAGAAATGTGCGAATGAGCACAACTTGACTTGATGGTGAAATCGACCATTGTCATCCTACAAGAATCTAAAAGAGTTAGTACAAAAGGAAAACATTTATATAAATGGATAAATTGTTCACATAAAATCATGAAACAAAAAGAAATAACACGTATAGAATCATATAAATGCAACTCATTTACAAACATATACGAAAATGATAATCCTAAGTGTTGAGCAAGTGCTTGTGTGGAAAAGGAAATTTGAAATGATTATCTAAAGAGATAATGTACCTATTGTTCCACATGAGGTGAAAATGAGGTGATGGGGTTCTAGCAAGGTCTAGCACCTACATATCCTAAGTTACTTATTCTATTAAGTGTCTTATATGAAGATGGACTTAAATGATCGTTTTAGCTAGAGTTGACATGAATCTGTCACACGGATCCCACGGTTCCCTCCAATGAGGGATCCGTCTAGGCTAATCCTAGGGACCCGGCTCTCAGCAGCTAGGAAAGAATAAAAATGATGTTTGTAAGGTCTAACGCCTATACCTCCTTGAGTGTTTTAGTCTTCCTAAGTGTCTTAAATGAAACAAGACTTAAATGATCAAGAGCAATGAGTGATGGTAGCTAATGATTGCCTTTTATGGAAAGAAATGGGGCTTTATGAGCACCAGTGGATGATCAAAGTTGACACTAAGAAATTTGAGAGTGTCAAGTGGTGTTAAATGATCCTAGAGATTAGATGATGACTTGAGAGAGACTTGGAAAATTCCTTAAAAATCTTAAGAAATTAAAAATTAGTTTTTGGCCTATTTTGTGGTAAGGATGACTAAAATCAATTTGCTAAAATTGAGAGAAATATCAAACTAGGTGTTTTGAGATGAGAGGAACAATGTGTAAACATTGGAGCAGCAAGATGGTGAGTTTTAAACTAATGAAAAATCAAAAAATACTTGAATGTGATCCTAAGTCATCCATGAGTGAATGTGAGATCAACTGAGCCTAAGGGAGGTTTAAGTGATCATAATGTAGCATGTTTAACTAATCCAATAAGGTCTAAAATGTTGGATTGATGCAAGGAGGCTACAAAGGAACTTCTGTCCACCGGATCCCACGGATCCTTCACTTGAGGGATCCGTTTAGTTACATCTAAGGGATCCAAGAGACAGATTTTCTTAACAGAATAGTTGCATAATTTTACTCTATGTTTCGAATTATGAAACTAATGATTTATACAGCAAGTATACATGTATACACATTAAGTAAAGCAAGGAGAGCATGTAGAGGTAACATATAGGCAATCAAATGAGATCGAGCTCACAAATAACACAAAGGTTTAGCAAACTTAACAAGCACTATTCAACTAGCCCAAAACAGATTTACGGTCTAGATTAGTAAATCATTTACACTAACAATGACATGCAAGGTATGTGTTTAGAAAGAAAAGAGAACAAGATGGTGTTCAAGACAAAAGAGTTGTGAGGTGCTAGTTTAGGACAATCTAGTCATTACGGATGGCGATTAGCATACAATGAGCTTCGTCCATGAAGTCATGTAGCTCTTCTCGATCAAAGCAAGATAATCGCTTGATGAGGCAAGTGGTTGTGATTAATTAAAAGAAAAATTAATTTTACAACTTGTTTGATTAGTAATCCTAAGACAATGCAAAGTATTTCCATTGTAAACTTACTTTAGGAAAACATATGAGTATAAATTTCTCAGGTGAGAGAATGAATATGAGACTATTACTAGCGGTGCTTAATTACGGCTAAACACGACCATTTTTACGGGCGATTCCACATACCCAACTTCTATCAAGGAAGCAATTCAACCGTTAGGCCAAATTGAGTTTCTAGTGCAATAAGTTCTCCAGTATTCATTCTCAAGTTAGGAAAATTTATATTCCTATAATGGTCTATCGAAGAGTAACAATGATGATACTTTCCTTCGTTTTTATTAATAATATACTTGAAACAACTAAGGTGACAAAGGTGTCAAAAAAAATTAAAAGTTGTCCATATGGTGAACACAAAAAAAAATGGTTGGATGAGCTAGTTCAACATATGTTGTTGGAAAGCTCGAGTTTGGACTTTCGGATATGAACAATTATATTTGTGTTTGCAAAATAATTTACTAAAGTATATCGGATGAAATAATCAAGTTGTCAATCCTACTATGAAGCTTGGAGAGCGATCATGAAAAGGAAAACGGGAGAGTACATCATCATCACAAGTGTAGGTTATGATCCGATGTACATTCTTGTTGTTTTTAGAAAACGATACAAGAAAATATGAAATCAAGAAATCATATAGGCACATAAAACATTTATGTTGCACACATGACAAAATCAATCAAAAAGCCATTAGGTGTGTTATATGTTTTAAACATTTTTCAATTTATAAAACTAACATTTTTTACACAACTAGATGTTATCCCAAACACTCCTTCAAGTAGCACATTGATTAGTAGAAAGTTACTAAATCGACAAGCAAGAGAATGAATAACAAGGTAAGGAAACCACATAGGTTACTCAATCAAATAAGCACACAAGCTATTTGAGATAAGCAAATAATCAAGTAATGCAAAGAAGACAATTTATCGTTTATCATAGCATATGAAAGTTCTTTTCATCGCTTTGTGTTAAATATAAACATGTATACCAAGCTTGATTAGTTTCTTTTATATTTATAAATATGATCAAAACCTTAATTTCAAAAGGGGACACATTGTTATTCAAAGATGAAAACATCCGTCTCCAATTAGATCAAAAGTTGTGCAAAAGTTATGACCAAAAAATGACTTTATATTATAGATCAATGATTCTGTAAATTTTTGTTTTGAATCAATTTATGAAATCATTTTTAAATTAAAGTAGACTCAAATACCTTTAAAACGATAGGTGGCACGACTTCTAACGACTTACGGTTAAAAAGATATGAATTTTTGAAATTCAGACAAAACCTGTCTTCTGTACCACGGATCCCACGGATCCCTTGCTTGAGGAATCCGTCCAGTGTAACCTGAGGGATCCGCGGATCTGAAACAGAAGTACAAAAATGCACGTTTTGACCCGACGAAAAGGTTTAACCTTTGTAAACTTTTTAGTGAAGTTATATTATCCATTTTTACCTTTATTCAAGCTTGATAAACAAGATATCTAACAACAAAACTTCAAAGAGAAAAATCAACAAAACACTTTTCATATTATGCTTGACTTCACCAAGAATTTGATACAAGGATCTTACTCGTTTTGAAAACCATTTGTTTTAAAAACTAGAGCCAACCCGCTCTGATACCAATTGTGAAAACATAGAGGGGGGGTGAATACGTTTCCGTTTCAAACTTAAAACTTTTGTATCAAATATAGTATAAACCATTGCATTTGCTAATCTCGATGCGAGGATGCATTTAACGCATTACGGCATGTAAGGCCAACCCTTTAATATCACATAAGATTCCGCAAGATTAATGGTTCATTAAAAATCAAGTTTCACCATTATTAGTCCGGTTACTTTTTCTTGATCAAGCGTGTCATAATATGTAAAGTGTTAAATATAGTTTGTGACTATATGAAAGACCAAGTATGTGTCACAAACATAGACATCAACCACATATAAAATAAACAATGTAATGAAATAATAAGAGTAAAGCGATAAGTAAAAGGATAGACAAACCAACACGAGGATTTATAGTGGTTCGGCTACAAGGACACCTTCCTTGCCCTACTCCACTCCCCGAGTCACCTACTCGAGAGTTCGTAATCACTACACCAACTCCTTATGGCGGAGAAGCCTTCACAACGTCTCTTACACCTTTTTCCGGTACAAAGCTAAATACCGAGTTCTTTCACACCAAGGCGAACCACACCTATCACAACGTCGCCTACCCTTTATACGGTGCTAGGCTAACCACCGGGTTCTTTCACTCCAAGGTGAACCACACCTACACAACGTCACCTACCCTTTATTAGGTACTAGGCTAAGCACCTAGTTCCATTACTATGGAGGAACTACTACCCATCACAACCTTACACCTAATCTCAAGGAGATCCACTCCTTGTTACAACAACATCAAGGATATCACCATCCTTGGATCTAAACAAATACTATATGTATAACGATGCACCTCATCGATTATACGACCTAGGCATTCTTCACTAATGCCATTTACACGATCCTTCAGCACCTTTCACTAATGCCTTCAATACGGATCTTCGGCACTCTTCACTAATGCCTTTGACACATCTATGACACCCATTATGTTTTGTGGCCCAACATAACAAACCTTGTGTTTTATGGTACAAACACATAAACCATCTAGTCTAGTCATAGATACAAGAATATGATACTAGACAATATCCAAGACAATGTGTCTAATGGATATGAACTCCTACACTAAACATCAAGAACCCAAAGCATGATGTAGTTAGTCTTCTATGAATGAAGATGACAAGTTTCCCAAGCTTGTTGTATAAGATCTTCATGTGCTTGTATCTTGTGATGGGTGATCACTTCAATAGGTAAGGAAGCAAGATCTCTAAGCTTGCTTTGGAGGATCACTTCGGGAGTATGCTTACAACAAATGAGAGTTAGAAGCATTATGATCATATGAGATGAGGGTGGTTTACATGTTTCCTAATGATCTAAGTATCCTAGATTTGGTGGAGAGAAACTATGTGTGAAGGTGTGTGGAAATGGTAAGAATTGGCTTGTTATTTATAGGCAAAAAGACCAAAACCATGTTCTGCCCCAAGGATCCCTTCTGGAGAGATCCGGCCTTGTAATTCCAAGGGATCCGTGGGTCATATGAGGGATCCGTGCACACTCCTCTTTACCCATTGTTTTTGGGTTGAAACCATGGGTTATGGGTTATGGTTTTGAGTGCCCACCAAGGTACAATGTATCTAGACTTATGGGTATGGGTCAATACCATGGGTCATGGATAATATCCATATATGACTTATGCATGATGTCATGCAATGGGTATGGGTCATAGACTTTGGGTTTTACCCAACTACATTCAATGTATTTGGTCAATGGGTCAAATACTTAAGTTTCTACCCATTTATATTACCCATTCTAATACATACTAGCTATGTATATATTTACCCAATATGTAAACACTAGTTGTTGTACATAAACTATTTAACTAAACTTGTTTATTGGTTTGTTGGGGGTTTGATCATAATGCAACATAACAAACATGTACGAACCTGTGTTGTAGCATACAAGGACTTGAGTCGTCGAGAGGTGTTGAGAGTATGTTGAGACAAGATCTAACTACAAGTAACTTATACATTTTACGTTATGTATTACAAGTTACATGTTTGTCATCAACAAAACAAATGAGAATGTATAGATTAAATATCGTAATATTTGCACTAACACTCTCCATGCGTTCTTAGACAGATACCAGCTGATCCCGCAATGCATCCCTGCCATCCTGAGCATCAGCAGCGGTAGAGTACTGGTCCTCCATGTGTTGCTCAAGCTTGTCATGAACATCGGTGATCTGCTCTCATGTCTGGTGTAGGGTAGTCTCCAAATTATCAAATGTCCACTGAACATAAACCCTGCTACCAAACAAAACAGCAACATCATCCTCAATAGTCTTGATACATTCCAAAGGAAGTTCATCCAGGTGGTCAAGCGCTTCGTCGATACGGTCCTCATGTCAAACCAGTTTGGCAACTAAGAGAGGAATGGTATAATGAACAGGCTCTCCAGTAACCGGAGAACTCTGGCTGCAGTAGTGGTAGAACTCTCTCCCAGCTCAAAGGTGCTGGGAGCACCCTTCTCAATCCTCCAATCTCGAAGGATATGCTGCAGAAATGACCACTGACGAGCATCAGACCTTCTACGAGGTCTGAAGTGAGCAGCAACCTCAACATATATGTATGAGGGTGATAGTAAGTCTGAAAAGCAAAGCCTCTTCTGAGGCGGTAGCTGACTGGGTTGAGGTGGTGATGGTTGAGATGAAGGTGCTGGAGTGAAAGATTGTAGGGAAACTGAAGTAGTCTGATGATAAGTGAATGGTGGTGGTGGTAGTGGAGATGATGGTGACGAAGGTGGTGGTAGGACAGTAGGAGTAGGTATGACTAGCGGGGATGGAACACGTGGAGTGGGTGTAGTCTCACCCTCCTCAAAGGGCTCAGTGTCACGAGAGTGTGCTGGGACGGGAGCTGGTGAACCTGGTGGTACTGGGACAATAGTAGATGATGAGTATCCTCGACATCGGAATCAACAGAGGATCATTATAGGATGGGATGAGGTAGGCATGACTCTGTAACAACCCAGTATAAATGTAAATAACTCGCATAAACTAAGCAAGTAAAGCATGTATAATAAATGTGTACACATTAATGAAGTGTTATGACTTAGTAGTTATAGTCTAGGGTCTATGATGCAACCTAGTTCTGTATAACCTTGGCTCTCATGCCAATCTGTCACAACCCCAAAATAGATCGCAGAGGAATGTTAACCGGGGTGTGACTATCATGGTACAAAGTTACAGTTATATTGAACGACCTACATGAGTCGTTTATAAAATCATTCGTTTGATTCATTTAAGAAATTCAGAGTTCACAAAAGAAATATCTCAATATCTTTTCCGAAAAGTAAAGAAATAAGTTTTTTTACAATCAAACGAATATGTTAAATGCAGAAAATCTTCGTGAATGTAGTCGCCAACGACGACCATGACTCCATGAAATGCAAGCAAGCAAGCTAGATACCTGAGAAATACATGATAAAAGGTCAACAACATGTTGGTGAGTTCATAGGTTTAACTTAATATAAAATCATGCATGGAACACAAGATTTCAGTAGTATAAAAATAAATACAATTGCACTAAGCTCATGACTCCGATGCTTAACGTATTTGGTATGCAATCATGCATAAATGCCCTAAACAAGTGTTTGCCAGATACTTAATGTAATCCTCAAATGGTATGCGTTCGTTTGACCAGTTGGAGCAACCCAACCCGAACTGGGGTGTCAATTAACGGTTCATGATTATGGTAGGGGACTTAATAGGCTATGTGGTAACTTAGGCAATGTAACAGTTTTGTACTTATGTCCGCATAAAAACAAGCAATGTATTCTTACCCCGAACATTTAGAAAATATTGTAAACAAGTAAAATGGGGCTATGAAACTCACCTCAGTAAATCAATCTGAACAGAGTATGGTCAAACAGTATGATGGTACGGCACCGATATGCAACCTATATTATATGGTAAGTCTTAGTTCATAATTCCATTTTAAGACTGATGAGTGTGTAAATACTCATCATTTTTGTACAATATAAACTGCAAAATCATCTGAAAACACTCACAAACACATCAAAATGATCAAAATATCACAAATCAGTGTTTTATGTGTTTTAAATGCAAAAATATCAAAATCAGATGAAAACGTATCAAATTTGCAAAAATTGCAGCTTTAGTCCCCAAGTTTCAAAAGTTGTCAAAAACAGTCCTCGAAAGCACATAATTTCAAAAGTAAAGTCACCAAAGGTCCTTTTAAATCATAACTTGTCAAATTTAGTCCTTGGTGAAAAATATCAAAAGTTTGAGAAAATTACAAAAATGGTCCTCCAAGTTTGAAAATTGGCGTAAATGGTCCCGGAAAATGTGAAAATGTCAACTTTGGTCCTTGAACTATTGATACTTGTCAATTTCAGTCCTTGGAGCATCTTTGCAGATTTGGCGTTCTGGTCCATAGCCAGTTAAATGGCAACTTAGGCCCTTGATTATTAACCTTGGCCCCTTGTCACAATTCATTTTGAACCCTGCCAATGCTTTTGAACCCTGCCATTGGACCCCCTGTTATTTAATATCCCCACCAAATGAGTTTGACTCACCTTTCCTCTCCTCACGGGTTACCCAAACCACCATCATCAAACCTGCAAACTCCTCTGCTAACACTCAACAATCATCACCAACCCTACTTCCCCCTCCACCTCACAACAAGCCAAAGGTGCATTTAATGCATCCCTTGTACCTAACACTCAAGCTCCACTGTTAAATCCAAAATTGGCGCCAAAACTTGTTAAAGGGCCAGGATCTCTTTAAGCTATCCAAGGGCTCAAATTTAAAGTGGGATTTTGTCAGAAAGTAGAGAGAAAGAGATTGAGCTATAAAAGAAGGAAGAAAGAGGAGAAGTAGGAGTAGTTAGTTTTAGTTTTTCAATAATGTATGTCGTTTTACTTAGTACCATGTCTTAGCTAGTTTGTAATTGCATTTTTCAAGTTTATTTTGTATCAAATAACAGTTTCTCAGTATATTTCAACTTTCTTTAAGTATCAAATTTAGTTCAAGTCAATTTCCATATGAATTGTCCACTGTTTAAATTTTAAGTTTTAAATGCAGTTGTTAAAACCTTTAGCAGCTCAATTTCAATTACAAACAAGCTCATATTAGCTCATAAAAGCTTTCCATAAGCTCACAATTCAGTTTCACTCATTTTTGAACCTTGGTCAAAATAAGTCAAACATGGGTGAAAATGTTGCAGAACAGGAAAGGTTTGATGCAGGCTTGGATTTGGGTTGAATAGTAGTGATTTGGGTTGGTTTGTATTAGGTAGTGGTACTTGGTTCACTGATTTGCATGCCATTGTGGCTTGGACAAGTTGTAAGTTATCTCAAAGTTCCTTAGCATAATCTGCAATTTTAGTTTGAATCTGTTATAATCTGTGGTAATAGTAGTATTTAGGTTGTCTTGAGTCAGTTTGATCATAATATCAAGTTGTTTCATTGTTCAAATCTGTTTTGAGCTTATATCAGTAACATAAAGGGGTGTTTGGGTTTACTGTTCTATCTGTCATAATGGTTAATTCAGTAGTTAAGTTTTAATGGTTCATGTTTAATAAGTGAATTTGAGCTCAATTGAGTCAAAGAATTGGTGCCTGCAACCACAAAAGTCAAAAGTTCCTTTTAATCTGTTTATCTGTCCACTGTTGTAATATTTGGGATTGCAAATCATCATTCTGTGTTTAGAAATCAATAATATTGCTTGCAACAAGTTTATTACAACATATAACATCTATCTCAGTCATAAAATTGGATCTAAAGTTCATATTAGTCAAAGTTCTTCATTTTGTCAAAAGTCAAAAAGTGTGAAAAGTCATTTTGGGCTCATTTAGGAAGAATTGTTTTGAGTTCATATTTGGGTCTTATCAAGTGAATTTTGGTATTTCAAAAAGTTCAGCTGGTGCTCTTACTTGTCATCATTTTAACCTGATTTTACAAATTTTATAAAAGCTCCAAATCAGCTCTTCTTTTAGGCAAAAGTGCCCCCTGCTTTCAAAGATGAGAGTTTTTCTCGATCTTGCAAAGCAGTTGTTCAAGGTTCATTTTAAAGAGTTAGAGTCTGGTTCTTGGCACATTTGTAGCTTTCCAGGTGGTTTATAAGACTGCACTATTGGTTTTGGGTCTAGCTTATTCTATAAGCAGTTGCAATAGCCCAAACAGTAGGGGTCATTCACTGATTTGTAGGATAAGCAGTTTACTTAGATCATAGTACAGAGCTTGAGGCTTGTTAGGATTAGTTGTTATTGGTTGTATTTAGCTCATTTTAGCACTCTTTAGCCTCTCACATTGTTTGCTAGCTTAAATAGCTTGTTTGCTTATTTTCCTAGCTTATTCTCATATCAGTTTGCTCTACAACTTTTATATTTCACACATAAGCTACTAGTTTCTTATTTTTCATAGATTCATATTATCATTTTAGAATTTTCCTGAAGATTTCATAATTTTTAGTCTTTATTTGCTATTTTTCTCAATTTAAATAGATTTTAATCAATTTTTAATTAGCTTTTATTGAAAATAATTGAGAAAAAGTTCCAAAAAATAATTTTTCAAATTTCTTAGGATTAGATAAATATAAAAAGTGAAAAAAGTAATTTTCCAGATTTTTCATAGTTTATTTGGTAATTTTTAGTAATTTAATTAGTTTTTAATAGTTTAAAATCCATAAAAAATAGAAAAATAATCAGAAAATACAAAAATAGTTTTGAAAATTCTAGTTTGTTATTTTAGACTTTTCCATTTCATAATTTCATTTTTCTAGCTTTGTTTCCTAATTTCTTGTATTTTGGTTAATTATTAAATAGTTAAAAATAGTTTTTAATTAATAACAATTAGATAATTAGTTATAAAAATAGTTTTCTTTTTCTAAAAAGTTTCTTTTATCATTAGGATTGTAGAAATATCATTTTCATATTTTTAGGGTAATATTGCTTTAGTTTCACGTTTTTATTTGTACGTCGCGTAGTTTTTAATTTCAGTTTTATAAAAACATAAAAACAAAAACATCATTTTGCAAATAGTGATAGCGTTTATTTAATAGATTTTATCTTTTTAACTTTCTTTAATTTGCATTTAAGCCCCTGTAATTTGTTGGCTTTTTCCTTAGTTATAATCATTCTCAAATCCCTTTTTCCGTTCAAATCTCCCGATCACTATACGCTCGATAATCCATTGCATAGCTCGCTGGGACATAACAACCCGGGGAAACACTATACTCCCCAGATCTTCATTGCATTCGTGCTTGAGCAGTTTTAAGCTTGTTACGGTCCGCCATTCACAAGTGGCAGGCTTGTGTGATTTAGCTTGACTGTTTGGCACGCATCAAAGACTCGATAAAGTTTACTTATGTATAAATGCCTTTTTGTATTGTTGTTGCTTATGTGGCGACCTTCATGATAAAATGATTCTTGTAAGTGTTGGCAAGAATTGGCTCTTTGGAAGTGCATAGGTATGAATGCATTTGAAAGTATCTAAATGGAGTGAGCCTTTGGTTTGATAGAAACCGAGAGAAGACGCAAGGTAAGTAGACACGTACGAGTAGTGGATGAGTTTGGTCTATAACAGGATGCACTAAAATATATATGATTATATATTCATATAAGTATAGGGTTTTTAGAAAAATCGGGCATGGCCCGTTTATATGTTTTAGCGATATGTGTTGACTAAATAATAAGGTGTTGTTTTAAATAAGTTTTGTTTAGTTTGAATATAACCTTTATACAAGTCATAAATTAACGTTTTAAAAGTTAAGTCTTGATTATAATTATAGTTGGTAATACGTTTAATAGGTATGCCGTTTAGAATATATAATTAGAAGTAGTTTGAATGCATATACATTAAAAAGAAATTTTAAATAAGTGCTATTAGTCAAAGAAAACCTTATAAATGAGTTTTAAATGATGTTGTCTAGTTTTTATAAATTTCAAGCTTATAAAATAGATCGTAGTTTTTATTAACCGGAATATACTAATTTAATTGTAAAAGTTATGTTTTTACATTGTTAAATTGTATAATTTTGGTAAGCCGCATAGTCTAATATGCAATGACGTGTTAAATATTATGTTGAGTGGTGTTGCGGGAGTCGAAACAATTTGGACAAGGGTCGGGATACTTACTTAGTCGATGTGGAGCATGTACTCGCTAGGGGGGGCTGTTTGTTGGCGGGCTCGCCCTTATGGACTCAAATACCAATCGGCCCTAAAGACACCAACTGGGCTCGCAGCCCGGCTTGGTAATAGACTCCCACTTGGACTGGGCTAGAGGCCCAACCAATTTACTCTTACACAACTAATAAGTTTGGGGAACTAGTAGCAAGTTTTTACAAATGGTTTTAGACAAACACCTTGGCACAAGAGTCTCAGATACAACCTAACGATTCACACCAGGAATTTCACGGATTTTTCAACATATGATCGAGACTCAATCTACCATTTTGTGACCCCGGGGCTGCCATGGTATTAAGCACCCTTCGGGGTGCCCTTTCCTTTTATGACTCGAAGCAACCCAAACACCCCTTGGGTGTCTCCTTGCATATCAACGACTCGAAACACAAAGTACCCTGGCGGGGTTTGCTTCCGTTCACCAAGATCAACTTAACGCACTCTAGACTAACCCAAGGTCTCACCTGTGTGGTTTGACCATAATAGGTTCGTCCCTTACTCGCAACCAAATCTTAGCTTAAAGTCATCATCATAACTAGTTACGCAACATGACCTCTTGGTTGGAGAATCAAGCAAGTTCTAATTATCTTATTACTAGTCCCGACCCATCAGTAGGTTCGACTCCCTAATGAATGATACCAAAACGGACAAGTCAAGAAGATAAGCTAGGAACATACAATAAGCACTTCTAATGCTCACGCCATTTTTAAGTCTAGTCCCACACAAGGTTTCGTTAACAACAATAAAATCCCATTACATTGATATGCAAAATTTTACAGGTCGCTTGGAAGAATGTAACACAAAATAAGGAAAGGTTTACCACAAAAGCAACAATAATGACTTGTGAAGTTTTATATATAAATACGATCGGGTAATTCAACCCCAAAACATTGTAATCGACCGGTATAATGTAATCAAAAATAATTAATCATAACTAAATTACAAGGTACTAATCCTTACGAGATGACTAGAAATCGACTACAAGAAGATGAACAACAAGACTCCAATTCGATCCAAGCAGGAACACCATAATTTCTCTTTTGATTTTTGGATAACAAATTGGAGGTGGGTGGTCTCCTTCTTGAATCGAATGGTATGTTAAAAAGAAGAAGAATAAGAAGTTTTTGACCCACTCTTTCTTCTATGGATCCTAGCAATATACCCATCTTGAGCTAAACTCCCTATCTCTTCTCATCTCCAAAGCTCGCGTGGTGTTTTTTTTTGGGGTAGGCGAGACTTTTACAGAAAACAAGGGATGATCTATTCCACTTTCTTGTTTGACCTAATATATTGAAAGAGATGGAGCAATATTTGTCTTGGAAGAGATGATACCAAAGAGATGGGGAAAGTGACTTCTCAGAAGAAGAAAACAAAATGAAAGAGTAGGTTTGTGGGTTGATGGGGCGGCATATGGGTAGGGGAAGAAAATTAGGTTTTAATTTGTTATTTTTATTACTTTTGGTATATATATAACTGTTCCATGTACTCCGTGTCCCGCTGAGTTGAAATGTAAATGTGGTTCCTTGTTTCATTAAAACCGTAGAAACGTATATCTAGGAGCACGTTTATAAACGTAATATGAAAACGAAACTATTGACTCCGAATGTGATTATAAATTTTTACTGTCATTAAAACATCGTCGGCACGCGTGTGGTGACTTTTTCTAAAACCACCGTAACCACCTGGTTTTAGATTATAATCTTCCGTAAATGCCGGAAAATAAATAATTCGCGTTTTCCAATCAGAATGAAATAGTGACGTCTTTAAATAATAGACCGAGAAATTTTTGGTTGTCACAATCTACCACCCTTAAAAGGAATCTTGTCCGCAAGATTCAGTTCGTCTGTTCTACCGGCGTACGTTCTCGTGGTTTGAAATTTCTGGTTGTCACAATCTACCACCCTCTAATGATAAATCAAGTAAATAAAGTAAAGCAAAGGGATAGAAATGACACAATCGATTTATAGTGGTTCGGCTACAAGGACACCTTCCTTGCCCTACTCCACTCTCCGAGTCACCTACTCGAGAGTTCAAGCACTATGTCAACAAACTCCTTCACTTGGCGGAGAAGCCTTCACAACGTTGCTTACACCTTTTTCCCGTACAAAGCTAAATACCAAGTCTGTAACACGATGGACCAAACCAACACGACTATTACACAACAAGTATGTGAAATATCAAATACAAGATCTTCGCTACAGAAATCTTGCGGAGGAACAAATCAATCAAGGACCCCTTGCTTGGATGATTTGTATAATGCTCGTGATCTCGCCTTAGAGAAGGACCTATATGAGAATCACAATAGAAAGAAAGAAGAACAACTCTCTAGATCAAGTGATCTATATGTTAGAAGAGAATGAGAGTATTTGAGAGATTTAGTAAGAAGAGGGGTGAGTTAGAATGGAGAAATGGCTCTCTATTTATAGGCAATTTCTGTCACTATTCCCCAAATCCCACGGATCCCTCCCACTTGGGATCCGTCTAGTGTAATCCTAGGGATCCGTGGGACGCTCCTCTTTGCCCATTGGTTTTTTGGTTATGGGTCATGGGTTATGGGTTGGTCCATGGGTTTTCCTTAGATTCAATGTATCTAATGAATACATTGTATCTAGCCAAATTGGGTATGGGTTATGATCCATGGGTTATGGTCCATGGGTTGTGGTTTTTACCCATCCTAATAAACTATTACAACAAATGATTAATTACAACATTTTTGTATTTAAATGGCTATATGTAAATTCTTTACAAAAATAACATGTATCCTTATAATTGTACTTAAGATAACATTATATTAGTTATCAACCAAACACAAAGAGATCGCAAAATATTAATAAACGTTTTTACGGTTTATTTGTATTAACAATCTCCCGCTTTTTGTTGATGACAAAACATAATGTTATGATGAGTAAAACTTAAGAGTATGTGTATGTTTTGAAAGCCCCTAAGTTTTACTTCTTCTCCCCCTTTCTGTCAAAACAAAAAGTTAACCCTTCGAAGAAATAAAAGTGTGGAAAAATTAGTCCACGAATCGCTTACTCCCCCTTGACGGTAGCTCCCCCTAGTTTGGGGCGCCAAGCGAAGAAAAATAAAAAAATCCTACAAAGAGAAAGGTTAGTAACATGCTTAAATAATCTTGTGATTGACGAGAATCAAGATTGGGGAGCCAAGGTTTGTAAACAAGGCCTTGTAATAAAACAACAAAGTGTAGTGGTATTTATGCCACCTACAAGCATGTAAAAATAAGAACAAGACTTGTTCTTGAAGATGACTTCAAAATAAAAAGTAAAAAATGGAAAATGGTAGTAATGATTCCTTCCATGCTTGCATAAGGTTATGGATGGAGGTTTGGATGAGTAATGGTATTGATGCGATCAAGGATGAGGTTGAGTATGAATCGCATTTCTTCCCTAACTTCTATTTCAATTTCCCTAGTGGATTTGCAATGTTCACAATGTAAGTGATGTGGGTAATGAGTACGGAAATCTTCCGGGTTGTTATGATTTGTGAGTTGCGGAAGTTGTGGTGGAAAAATAGGAAAATGTTGATCAAAGTCCGGAATGATTGGAAGTGGTGGTGGAAAAGAACCTAGATGTTCTTGTATTTTAATGGGAGCTAAAGGTGGTGATATTTCAAGATCATTGAATATTGTGTTTGGAGAAGTTGGAGGTGTCAAAAAGGCTAATTCTTTTTGCTTTGGTTGTTGAGATCTTGTTGGAGTCGTAAGGAGTTCCAAAAGAGTAATTTTAGGTGGTGAGTGATTTGGTGATGAAGTTGGTGTACTAGTTGGTGATGAAGGAGTTGCTATAATGGAAGCATCTTGTGGTGAGTTGGTTGATGGTGATGAGCCATATGATGATGGTTTTCCTAAGCAACAAGATCGGATGTTAATCCGTGCGGATATCCTAGAGTTTGATTTTGGTATTTTAGAAGGTGGAAGTACAAAGGTTTGGGTTTCATGAAGATGATTGTTTGTAGTAGGTGATTCATCTAAAGAGTTTGTGAATGACATGGTGTAGTTTGTTTGTGAAGATGAGATGAATTATGCAAGCATTTTGGGAGTTCTATATATAGAAAAACAAAGCATTGTAATGAATGCTTGATCCAAAATGTGGATTAAAATCTAATGATTAGATATGAATTTAAGGCATGTGATCATGAGAACACAAGCATTAAAGAACATACTCCAAAAAAATAAAACAAATGTGGATTTTTCATCCAAAGTGAGAAATATAGAAGGTAAAAATAACTTCTATCTCACGGATCCTTCCCTTGAGGGATCCGTCCAGCATGAAGGCTGGGATCCGTGGGTCTGGTGATCCAGGCAGCACAAAATTTTCCTTTTGGAAACATTTTTGCCTAGTGTGTGCCTATATGCAAAATATTTGGAGTTGCGGTTATCTCGACTCCTAAGAAAAAAGAAAAATAAACTAGAATTGAAAAGGAATCCTATTGAGATAACCTGAAAACACATATTTAGTACTTGAGTACGTAATTTAGTGTTGTCAATGCTCCTAATTCATCGTTTCTTAAATGAATGTACCCGAAAATACATATTAGTTATGTATCTCCTTTAGCATTCACAAGACAAGAGATGCAATGAAAACGGGTTTTTACGTTGTATTAATAATGAAAAAGCGATTTGTCCTTGACGTGAGAAATTGCTTTTGTGAAATTGATACGGGAAGGGGTATCATTTTAGAAAGCATTTTTGAAATACAAACGTTTTATCCTTTTGAAAGAAGGATGTATATGTAACTTGTACTTATTTTTAAAAAATAAGAAAATTATAAGTGAAAAACTTATCTCGGGTTTTTAAAATTCCCGTATTGTTTGTGATTTGTACGTGAAATAGAGATCCTAGACTCAGAAAGAAGAAGGCTAGTGTTTACATACCTTGTAAAGTCAAAAAGTAAGTTACGACGTTTGTTCCATGAGACCAAGACCAAGACGAAGTAGGTTGAATTGTTCCCGCTTCAACGGTTTGGTGAGGACGTCGGCTATGTTGTCTTCGGATGCTACCTTCTCAATAGAGATGTTCCCCTTTTGAACATTATCTCTTAAGAAGTAATGACGAATCTCTATATGCGTTGTACGAGAATGCAATACCGGATTCTTGCTTAAGTCGATGGCACCTTCGTTGTCACATAGAATGGCTATGTCGCTTAGATGAATGTCGTAGTCAACTAACGCTTGTTTCGTCCATAGTGCTTGTTGGCATGCTTTGCCGGCGGAGACGTATTCGGCTTCGGTTGTTGATATTGCTAGTTCCGTTTGTTTCTTAGAAAACCAAGATGTTAAACAACATCCCATGAAAGTACATACCCCACTTGTACTTTTTCTATCAACATAATCACCTGCATGGTCAGAATCTGCATATACAATTGTTTCTACTCCCGTGCCCTTAGGATACCATAATCCTAATTGTGTTGTACCCTTAATGTATCTAAATATCCTTTTTACGGCTTCTAGGTGTGATGTTTTAGGGTCTTCTTGAAACCTAGCACATAAGCAAACACTAAACATGATATCCGGCCTACTTGCCGTAAGGTAGAGAAGACTACCTATCATGCCACGATATTTAGTATTATCGATGGATTCACCGTCTTCATCTTTTGTGAGTTTGGTGTCGGATGACATTGGTGTCCTAATTGGTTTCGACTCTTCTAGACCGAATTTCTTTAACATCTCCTTTATGTATTTAGATTGATTAAAGAAGATACCATCTTCTACTTGTTTGATTTGTAGACCAAGAAAGAAACTAAGTTCTCCCATCATACTCATTTCGAACTCGTCATGCATGATTTTAGAGAAATCATCACACATGTCTTGACAAGTGGATCCTAATATAATATCATCTACATATATTTGCACTATGATTATATGTGACTCTTTTCTTAGTAAAAAGTGTGTTGTCAACTAACCCCATGGTATAGTTGTGTTTAATTAAAAATGACTTGAGTCTATCATACCAAGCTTTTGGAGCTTGTTTAAGACCATAAAGGGCTTTCTTTAATTTATACACATGTTTAGGTTTTTCAAAATCGATGAAGCCCGGAGGTTGAGCTACATATACTTCTTCATTAATGAAACCATTTAGAAAAGTGCTTTTCACATCCATTTGATAAAGCTTTAAATCATTAACACAAGCATACGCAAGAAGTATTCTCATAGACTCTAATCTAACCACGGGGGCATAGGTCTCATCAAAGTCTATTCCTTCTTGTTGGTTATACCCTTGGGCAACGAGTCTAGCCTTGTTCCTAGACACTACTCCGTTTGCATCTAATTTGTTTTTATAAACCCATTTGGTTCCTATTATGGTTGATTACTAGGTGGAGGGACAAGTGTCCAAACATCATTAGAAAAAAATTGATTTAATTCTTCTTGCATAGCCATTACCCAACTCTCATCTTTTATGGCTTCTTGTGTATTCTTAGGTTTTATGGTTGAAATGAAACAAAACAAGCTACTTTGGTTTTGAACTTGAGACCTTAATGTTCGTTCGTTTAGCTTTCCTATGACCTTATCTACGGGGTGATCTTTGGATTCTTTAATGTTTATGACTTCATCATTTAAAGGTTCTTCCTCTTCATTTATCTTTTTCTTTATTACTATAGCTTCACTTTCTACAATCTTGTCATCGACAAGAGGTGGAGAGGGTTTGGGTGGACTTTCATCAAATTTTATATTTAATGACTCTTCTACCTTCATTGTTTCTTTGTTTAATATGACGTAAGCTTTGCTATTTGGAGAGTAACCTAGAAAGATACCTTCGGTTGATTTAGGATCAAATTTTGTAAGGTAATCTTTTAGTGTTAAGAATAAAACATTCACTACCAAAGATTCTAAAGTGATCTAACGTAGGCTTTTTGCCTCGGAGTAACTCATATGGAGTTTTACCTAAGATTGGTCTAATTAAGACTCGATTGAGTATGTACGTTGAAGTATCAACGGCATTGCACCAAAACTTTTGAGGTATAGATTGCTCATTAAGCATGGTTCGACTCATTTCTTGTAGGGTTCTATTCTTTCTTTCTACTACCCCATTCGATTGTGGAGTGCGTGGAGCTGAAAAGTTGTGAGTAATACCATTAGCGTCACAAAAAGCTCTGAATTGCACTTCATTATCGAATTCCCTACCATGATCCGTCCTAATAGACACTATAGGACTTCCTAGTTGTCTTTGGATTTTCTTGCTTAATATTTCAAAATAATTAAACGTTTCCATTTTGTTCTTTAAAAATTTTGTCCATGTATACCTAGAGTAATCATCCACTATGACCAAAGTGTAGTAGTTGCCTCCATAACTTTGGATAGCGGATGGACCAAATAAATCCATATGTAGTAATTCTAGACACTTAGTTGTCGACACCATGTTTTTAGATTTATGACTAGAATGAACTTGTTTTCCTACCTTACAAGCATCATAAAAGTGATGTTCATATTTTAACTTAGGTAGATCTCTTACTAGATCTTTGGATGATAGCGATTGAAGAAGTCGCATGTTGGCGTGACCCAATCTTCGATGCCATAAGGTCGAAGTATCATCCATAGAGGTAAGACATAGTTTGTCTTTAGGTTCATTACCGATTTTAATGACATAGACTCCATGTTTCCTAATACCTCTTCCTATGGTTATGCCATTTTTTAATATCTTACTATCGGTTTCGGTAAAAAGTACATTGCACTTTTTATCACATATTTGTCCTATACTTAAGAGGTTAAAGTTTAGGTTTTCTACGTGACACACATCGTTAATGGTTAGAGATTTGTTAGAAATCGTACCTTTACCGATGATTTTACTTTTGCTATTTCCAAACACCACATTACCTCCATTGAAGGATTCATATGTGGAGAATAGATCCTTATTGCCGGTCATGTGCCTCGTGCACCCGCTATCCTTGACCCATTCATCCGGGTCTAGGTCGACCTTTAAGCATACCTAATAAAATAATTAACTCAAAAGTTTGGTCCCCATTTGTTCATGGGTCCATTAGTGTTAAACATTCCATTCATGTTAGACATGTATGAATAAGATGAGTATGTATTCCATGGAGCAAAGTTTTGAAAGGGAAAACCATTTTGCATATTTGTGTTCCATCCCATTTGATGGTTACTTCTCGGGTAAACATTATTAGGTCTCCTAGATGGATTAGGTTTTGAGAAAAATGGAGCTTTGTTTCTTGCAAAAGTAGGATTATATTTTGGAGGTGGTTGTCTAGTGGTGACATGAGTTGGTTTCTTCCTATTAACGATAACAAACTCAGTTCTAGACGAAGAAGCTACGTTATTACCACTGTTTGCAACAGCAGACCCACGGATCCCTGGCTTAACACTACCCGGTTCCCTTTTGATGGGATCCGTGGGATCCGTCACAACAGTGGCTAGTTTTTCTAGTGCCTTAACAAATTGTGTTTCTTTGTTTTCACTAGTTGATGGATCAAGTTGTTGA
Source organism: Chrysanthemum makinoi (assembly GCA_910596185.1). Taxonomy (NCBI): domain Eukaryota; kingdom Viridiplantae; phylum Streptophyta; class Magnoliopsida; order Asterales; family Asteraceae; genus Chrysanthemum; species Chrysanthemum makinoi. The sequence goes on from OU343224.1 coordinate 271,353,962, forward strand.
ATACCTAAACCTTTTTGGTTGTTGCCGGTTTTAACACCATCTAATATCATATCTAAAGTGTTCGTACTCATTCTAGCAATTTTAGAATCTAGTTGATCAACTAGTGTTTGAAGTTGAACGCAAAGTTCACATTCACCATTTGCTATTTTACCCTTTTCTAAACGTTTTAGTTTTGCTTTTAATTCTATGACTTCTTTATCTAAATGTTGGTTTTGACTTTTTAAAAGCTTGTTTTTGTTAATTAGTTTTAAGCTAATATTGCATAATTTTTCATATTCATTATGCAATGAGTCATCATCAAGTGATGAGCTACTATAGTATTCGTGACATACCTCGTCATTTGCCATGAGACAAATTTCTTCGTCCTCATCGTCGCTCATTCCCCACGTGCCGCTCACAAACGCCTTTTGATCATCCCGTTTGGGACACTTACTAATAAAGTGGTTTGGGTCCCCACATTTAAAGCAAGTACGATCATCTTTTGGCTTTTCGTCCTCTTTGCTTTTCCGGAAGCCTTTCTTATCGTCATACGGTTGTTTGACGTATCTTCCCTTTCTTCTAAAGAACCTTTTAAAGTCCCTTACTGCCATAGCGTACTCCTCGTCGTCACTACTCGAAGAGGATTTCTCTTCTTCGCTTGAAGCATTTTTGGCTTTAAGGGCAAGAGATTTGTGTTTCTCTTTCACCTTTGAGGCTTCGGAGTCTTTAGCAAGGACAAGCTCGTAGACTTTTAAGTTGCCTATGAGTTCATCAAGGGTGAGGATTGTCAAATCTTTTGACTCTTCGATTGCCGTCACCTTGGATCTCCACTTAGCTGGAAGTGCCCTTAGATATCTCCTAACATGGTTACGGCTAGAAAAAGATTCATCAAGTGCTTTTAAAGATGTAATAATAGTATTGAAATTAGCAAATGAATGATCTATAGTTTCCTCATCCGATATTGAAAATTGTTCATATTGTTGAACAAACAAATCAATTTTATTATTTTTAACTTGTTGGTTACCTTGATGAGTTACAACTAAATAATTCCAAATTTCTTTAGAGGTTTTAAGCATAGAAATTCTTTCGAATTCCTTTTTCGGTAAAGCATTATATTAAACCATTTTAGCTTCACTATTTTTAGAAAGCTTTTTCTTCATTTCATCATTTAGTTTATCATGAGGTATGTTAACTAAATTCCCTTTATCATCTTTTGAGATAGCCTCAAAATCGCCTTCAACAATAATGTACCAAAGATCAATATCTTTAGACTTCACATACCGTTAGTTTAAAGTAGTGGTGGTCGTTGCATAGATTGCCCTTCCTTATAATTTTCAGAACCCATAGTGATCGAAAAGTTTTTAAAATATAATTTTACTTTAAAACTTTTATAAACTTAGCTCTTGATGCCATTTGTGGAAAACTAGAAGGGGGGGTTGAATAGTTTTGCCGATTTTAAGTTAGTTTCAAAAACTTTAGATTCGTTAATATGTGAGATCTTATGGATGTAGAGAAAGTATAGATCTAATGATAAAGCAAGTAAATAAAGTAAAGCAAAGGGATAGAAATGACACAACCGATTTATAGTGGTTCGGCTACAAGGACACCTTCCTTGCCCTACTCCACTCCCCGAGTCACCTACTCGAGAGTTCAAGCACTATGTCAACAAACTCCTTCACTTGGCGGAGAAGTCTTCACAACGTTGCTTACACCTTTTTCCGGTACAAAGCTAAATACCGAGTCCGTAACACGGTGGACCAAACCAACACGACTATTACACAACAAGTATGTGAAATATCAAATACAACATCTTCGCTACAGAAATCTTGCGGAGGAACAAATCAATCAAGGACCCCTTGCTTGGATGATTTGTAGAATGCTCGTGATCTCGCCTTAGAGAAGGACCTATATGAGAATCACAATAGAAAGAAAGAAGAACAACTCTCTAGATCAAGTGATATATATGTTAGAAGAGAATGAGAGTGTTTGAGAGATTTAGTAAGAAGAGGGGTGAGTTAGAATGGAGAAGTGGCTCTCTATTTATAGGCAATTTATGTCACTGTTCCCCGGATCCCTCCCACTTGGGATCCGTCTAGTGTAATCCTAGGGATCCGTGGGACGCTTCTCTATGCCCATGGGTTTTTTGGTTATGGGTCATAGGTTATGGATTGGTCCATGGGTTTTCCTTATATTCAATGTATCTAATGAATACATTGTATCTAGCCAACTTGGGTATGGCTTATGATCCATGGGTTATGGTCCATGGGTTGTGGTTTTTACCCATCCTAATAAACTATTACAACAAATGATTAATTACAACATTTTTGTATTTAAATGGCTATATGTAAATGCTTTACAAAAATAACATGTATCCTTATAATTGTACTTAAGATAACATTATATTAGTTATCAACAAAACACAAAGAGATCGCAAAATATTAATAAACATTTTTACGGTCTATTTGTATTAACATTGTGCTTGTTGGTGAGAATGTGTATGTATGGTTTAAAGGTTTTGCTCATCAATAGTTTGAGTAAGGGTTTATTTTTAGGTAAGGTTTAAGGGTAACTATCCTCATCATGACATGATTCTTCCAGAATTAGACATAGGTGATCAGGCTATGCATAATTAAGGACAAATGATGTAATGTTTGGTCTAGTTAAAGTAATTTTAGCAGTATTAATCATTTATTTATGAAATGGTCGTCAAAGCATTTTTTTTTTCTTTTTTATTTTGGCAATAGCAAAAACAGTTTGTAGGATGGTTGTAACATAAATTGTAAGATAGCAAAAAAAATATAGATTTATACGGTATTTAGTAAAACATTTCATAGGGTGGCAAAAGTCTATAAGTGTTAGGATCCAATATTTATGTTGTTTGATGATTCGGGTGGTCTAGGACAATGATTAAACAAGAAAGCCATTTTAGAGAGATGAAGAGAGTTGAGAGGAGGTTTCTTGAAGAGAGTTGCTTAACAAATGAAAGGTTAGATTTAAAGAAGCCACACCCCTTCCATGGATGGAAGGGGTATTTATAGTTACAAACAATACGACCTCCTATCGGCCTGTGGATCAGGTATACAGTGGGTAAAGACCCGTCCTTCCTCCACGGTGTTACACTAGACTAAGCTACGCTACAAATTAACCAATAAACTACTAAATAACGTAAATAACTATATGTCTACGAGCTAACTTATGCTAGATAATAGTTGGGGTGACCGACTCTTTTACTATGGAATTTTCTAATTCCTAACAGTCTCCCCCTAAGGGAGGTCACCCCATAATTTACATTTTGAATCCTAGCATTCTATTTAATCTTCAGTCTTGAGCTCGTAGACATGAATTCTTCAATTTCTGCAAACTTTGTGCATTAGTACCGATTCTTCAAAGTCCGCATTGATTTGTACTTTTAGTTGAGGCCTTTAACTGATCCACATCTTTGATGATCTTCGAGCTTTCATTGAGATCATCAGCCACAGTAAATCTCTGGATCACCCTTTATTGTGTTGCCATCATGTGAAGTTGTGACTTTCGGACCGACATGCTCACACTTTTGAATCATGACATCTTTCCATTAGAGTAGCGGAAGCCTTATTGGTTCATGATATTTGCAGCAAGAAGCGTAAGCATAGTATAAAAATATCGAACCGTGTTATGTAGATATGCACCAGTCATGATTTCTTCAATTAAGTGTGGATGCTGTGAGCATCCGGCTTTGGATTGACTCCTCAATTTCGATCACCGCAACCGTCCAAATATACCGCAAACAACAAGTTAGCAATAAAACACACGAAAGTGTCTTTGATCACTTGCGTCGAATTGAGGTACACGCCCACGGTTCCTCGCTGATCAGTATAAGTACGCCTGTGATCGTAGAATTGAAGAATCTCCTTGACAGGGTTTCGCAGCTGCTCTAGCTATTCTCAAACCGGAACGTCTCAAAGAAGCCAACACGGAGTGAGTGAACCAGCGAATTAAGATTCACTGATTGATGAAAAATGATTTGAAAAACAATCGCGTATTTCTTGAAAGAAAGAGTTTTGCAATACGACGAAGGTTTTATGAGAAAGATCAATTTTCAATCAAAAATACTTTTTATATTTGAAAGAGTACACATTCGACGTGCTAGTGAGAAGAAGATTCGCACATCGAATGGTTTTTCCAAAAGTATTTTTTCAATCAGAGATACTTTTTGTGTTTGACAACATAAGTACACATTCGACGTGCTAGAGAAAAAGAAGATTTGCACATCGAACGGTTTTTCCAAAAGTATTCGTCAATTCCTTTCCTGGACCAAGGTTGATTCAAGAGTGAATCGCCCCATCGTTTCTATCCAGTTGTCACAAGCTTGATCTTACGAGAAGATCTCATATGCCACCTACCAAGAGCTTGTTTGATGTTGGCTCTAGAAGGCTTTCCATCTTCATCGTAAATATTTTCATATCACTCGGATGTTCTGGCAATACCACAAGGATAATGCGTAGGACTCTCAATATATACTTACTTTCCACATTGTGTGAAACAGCAAGTCTTCAAGAATTTAGTGTCCTAATGAGATGTTGTGGATGATCTCTTGGCTCTAGACTCGATTGTGCACATTTGGTTCCTATGCCGGAGACTAGGGAGAGGGTCTCCTTCTTCAATATCAACAGTCTCTAAGAGAAAGTCGATAGATTATGTCGGTTCCCCGTGAGAATGAAACAAGCCCTTTTAAGAGGAACTTGAGTGGCTTGGGAAGTTTAGTGCAGTGCGTCACTGGGTCCATGACGTCTTGTCTTCAATACCGGAGTTACCTAAGTAACCACCAGTAGCATATGTATTGAACCCGGTTTCTGCCCTAAGGTTGAATTATTGGAGGGCTATTTCTTTTCACCCCTTTTCACATTCAATTCTTTTTCATTCTTCAACCCCTTCAGTGCTTACCGAGACTTCATAACTAGAACCTTGTTGGGTTTATTCCAGTACTAGCTCTGTCTCAGTCCGCACTCTTCCCGTATCTCACTTTTCTCCTTTTTTCAATATACCTAAGGACTCTACACTATCTAGTGGATTGTCCCTGGGTAGATCCCTCCGGCTCTGGCGGGATCATGGGAACAAATACCTAACCTAACCATCCTTATAACTCCATGCAAAAATAAATTGGTCGGTCTTTGGGTATTGTTCTTTCCTTCATGAAACCAATTGAAAAATCATTTGGAAAAACAATCAAGGTACTTGTGATACGAGATCAAAGCATTTTGTACCTTAATAGTTTTGATCATTTAGAAAACCTCCCCCTCAACATGTGCGTGTGAGTTAGAAATTTTTTGGCACATGGAGGCAAGAGGACATTGAAATATTTTCTTTGATCACAATTTTCATAAGAAAAAGCCATTTGATTTTCTTGGTAAAATTCTCCCCCTCAATATGTGCATAGGATATTTTAAAACATTTTATCACATAGAGGCAAGAGTTCTTTTGAAGCACATCCACGATCACAAAAGCCATTGAGAAAACCATTTGAAAAACTCAATCAAGGTACCTTATGTTAAAACATAAAAGCTTTTGTACCTCGATAGTTTATTTTGCTTTAAAATGCTCCCCCTCAATATGTGCTTCAAGATTCGAAAGCGTTTAGCACGTATGAGAGAGCAGCCTGCACAATTGAATCAAAACGATCACCTTTTATCAAATTTCATTATTAATTCACAAATTCTCCCCCGATCAAAAATATCAAACCCTTTGAGATTTTGGATCCCAAGTGATTTAATAAGGTGTAGAAAACATGGGAGAAAATGTGGCCTTGTTTAAATACTCATCTGGTTTTTTTGGATAAATCCTCTTCCTCAACATGTGCATTGTGTATTTGAAATCGTTTGGCACATGGAGGCAGGAGTGCCTATAAAGGACTAAAACCGATTCCATTAAAACATATTTGAGATTTAAATCACGATCTCTCCCTTGATAAGAAAGTGTTGGGGAAAGACGTGGCAAGATTTAATTTTGAAAAAAATGACAGATAAAGACCATTTTAAGACATTAAAGATTGTTAGTGTTAGGTATGATAGTTTTTAAGAGATCTTTTAAGTAAAACAAAACAATTTCACAATCAAACAAAAACAGAAAAAATTTCATTTTGAAAGACCTTGATTCAAAAGAAAAATCATACCATGACATAACATTAAATCTTTAGATCACCACATTTTAACGTACAAACGGACTCTTTTGAAGATATATTGTTTGAAAATAATTTATTTCTAATCACTCTCCCCCTCAAACCATGACAGTAGTCAATGATTGAGTGACTTAATTTTTGATAAAATGAAGTCCGGTGATTTTCAAAATTTAGTCCAATATATTTTCAAAACAATATTTTCCATTTTTCAAAACAATTTACTCAAATTTATTCAAAATTGTTTAAAAATGGTATCTTGGACAAAGATACATAAGGTGGTTGAGAAGCTTCTGTTGTTGTTGCTGAGGGTTTGGAATAAAACCATCTGCTGATGCAGTGAGACTTCTTCTTACGTTGCATTTTGAATGCCAACTCTCCATAGAAGTCCAATTAAGCTCCGTTTCTTCATTTGTCAACCCAAGATCTAGTTACCCTTTCCTTTCGGCATCCAAACATCATATTATGTGGGATCCTGATCGGGAACATTCTTATACCAAGATACCTGCATACGTTAGTGGACACAAATAGATATATGGTGGTCGACAACACCCAAACAGAAATCGACTAATAAAAGTCAATTTAACATATCAATCAGTTCATGTAAAGCATGGGAATAATGTGTTTCATCAAACTGTAATCATCTAATCCTAACAATCATATCCTAAATTCCTAGTCCTTCAACATAGGCAAATATCATTTTTAATTAAGCACGTAGGATATTAAAGAAAGCCCGTTAGATGATATACATTTGAAAACATTATCCCCCTCAATCAGTGACTCAATTTTTTAAAAAGTTTAAAAGCGCTGAAGTCATTGATTGAGTTTTTTAACTTTTTTCGAAAAATCTGAATCTGATAGATTTACATGCAACTCATTTACCACCATTTTTGAAAACAACAAATATTTTTCTGAAGAATTTTAGACGGAAAAACATTTGTGTAGGAATAGCAGTCCTTCGACATACTTTCCTCATTTTGTTTTAGGATAAGTGCATGAAATATTTGAAAATTGGTTTAGCGCAACACTTCCCTTTCATGAAGAACGGGTTGCTATCTGAAATAATAGCAAGCCATAGTTTTAAGCCCGAGTTACAGTCTGAAATAACTGTAAGCCATTTTTGGGACATGTTTTAGAAAAGAATATTTACACCTCCTGTTCGAACTTCATCTATGGTCCCGTGCCATTATTGAATGACATTTCTAAGACCGTAGATGTTATCGATACCAGAAGACATGTCATGAAAAAAACATATTTTTGGTATTTTTGAAATTTTCTGATTTTTTATGGGTTTTTGTTGGTTTTATATTTTTCTATTTTCTTTTTCTTGGTTTTATATTTTTGTATTTGGTTTTTGATAAATATTTACAAAGATAGAGAAGATGATATAGTATAAGAGGATGATGATACGAGTACCGAGATAAGAATATCAAGCAAAGACGTCGTAGAAGATAGAATACGTCATCTCTTAAACTTCCACCACCAAATAATCCGAGGCTCCAGAATAGAATGTAGAACATGAGCCTTTGAGAAAAATGAGACTTTGGCAGCTTCCCCCCAAACCAAAAATCCTTATGTTGAGCAGATTCGAAGCTCTATTTCAAGCTTGTTTTAGCCATGTGCACAAAGAATCACACCATTATCATTGATCCAGCTGCTCCTTTTAAGAATAATCACCGTGATTCTTCGTTCGAGGCTATATCATCCAATAGAAAAATAGCAACGTATCATCCCACATTTAAATAGTCTTCTCAAAATTCCTTTTCCACTGAAGTCTGAAACGATCCATTCCAAAAGGTGTCAAGAGAACACTTCCCCCATGTAGTTGAAATGATGCAGTCCGTCTCTTAGTATAATGCTCAAGAACTCTCCCGAATACACTTCATGAGGGGAATGAAGAACACCTTCCCATGTTCACATTTTTCTTCCTTGATGAACGTGTATGAAGCTCAAGAACCCGAAGTACACCAATATCCAAGAACTCTCCCCAATGTTTGTGGTAAACAATGGCTTTCTTCCTTGATGATCGTGTATGAAGCTCAAGGACCCAAAGTACACACATTCCCCAAAGAGAGAACAACCGATAACAATGAAGAAGCATGCCGAATCACTGATTATCTCTGCGGATGACAATCTATGCGGATGTCAACTTCGGAATAAGTGATTATATCTCTGAATCACTGATTAAGCACTCAAGTGAGACAAATGAGCCCCAATGTACACAATTCTCTCTCCCTTGATGATTGCGATAACATCGAGATCATCACACACCAGTGTACCTCTTTTATCTTCAGAAACTTTCAATTACATCACTTCCCCCACGACGTTGGAATAAGAACACTAAACGCTTTGATGAGTAAAACCTTGAGTTTCTCTGCGGTCATGACATTTGTTTTCCCGAGATATCTTCAATCACTTAGAAGAGTTAAGTTTATCAAGTTTACTCGCCATTCGTCAAACCTTGAGTTTCTCTGCGGTAATAACATTTGTCTTACCGGGATATCTTCAATTACTTAGAAGTATTAAGCTCATCAAGTTTACTCGCGCTTTGTGTTTAGATGTGAGTCTCCTTCCCCCTTGCTGGTTTTGACACTTCAGAATCAGCAACATCTTATCAGCCCAAATACTTGAAATCTTTATGAGAAGAATACTTGACCTCAGATGTATCTGTGAGAATCAACTTGCTGAAGAAATACGTGAGCAAGTCTAATTGGGGATTAAATCTGACTTATAACTTTCTCCCAATTAGTGCTCTCCCCTAAACCGACAATCTGTTTGATAGATGCCCAGATTAAGAAGAAGTCTTTAGATCGTTAAATGCAACTCGTCTTTAGTCTTCTAACATGTAGCAGAAAATGTAGAACAGATTGTAGACTCGACCTTCTTCAAGATTGTGCAGTTGGGGAATAGATAGTTAACATCTTCAACTCACACCAAAAGCATCCCACCAAAAGGCATCCCAATTAACTTACATCTTGCAAATCCCTTAACTAAAATCCCTCCCAATCAAACAAGAACAGAAAGATGTTCATCAAGGAAATCAGCAATCAGCCGCAACGAACACACAAGATGGTAACACCAAACTACCAATCACATCAAACAAGAACAGATAGATTGTTCCGAATCATCATGTTGATGTATACGTGAAGCATTAACCGGAAGCACTTTGTCGATAAACTCATCAATCCGAGTGAAGATGTCAACCAACGGCTTTTAGAAGAGAAAAACTCCATGTGAAGATGACCCGATAAGAAGAAGCTCGGTTCTTACATGAGTTTAGAGCCGTATGACCATTTATATTCTCAAATATCAATCAACAATGCAAAAAATTCACACTTCTTCTCCCCCTCAAGAATTACATACGGAGATGCCATTCTTTATTAAATAAGTGAAATCATCCAAATGTAGTCTATTCACACTTCTCCCCCGCAAAAATTGCATATGATGTCTCCATCGCCATTTTAATTGAGCTAGTGAAAAATAGAAAAACAATCAACGGTAAGTAGATCACCATTGAGAAAAAACATGAGAAGAAGATCCACTTGATGACTGAGCGCGCATGGAAAAAGCATGAAGCATGTTGATGAGAATGGTCGTTAGTGAGAAGATTTCTCTTCTTCAGAAGATAAAGCGCACTGAAGCGTACACTTTTCTTTTCTTGGAGGAACGAGGCATGAACTGTTGTGTTCATACGTCATAAGAAGATTTCTCTTCTTTTGAAGATAAAGCGCACTGAAACGTACACTTTTCTTTTCTTTACAGTACGAGGCTTGAACTGTTGTGTTCAAACGTCATAAATCTCTCTCTTTTCATCTACTCTTGGCAAACTTGTAATCACCCCATTATCATTCATTAGGCTCTTTGTTGTGACAACTGATGGAGAAAACCCGATATAATGAATTTGACCTCAAGTAAACTACCCCAAACTCGCGGACTTAAACTTGCACATATGTAACAAAGAGCGGTACCGAGACTTCATCCTCCATTGAATCTCTAAGTACTCTATACTCTTCATCCAACCAACCATCAAGTAATAGACGTACATCACCTCTTGAGAATCCACAATTCAATGTGACACCGAGCACTACAACGTAACTCCTTAAAGTGATAGTTATTTTGTGGTGGTATGAGCCCAATTCCCCCAAGTGGTAAAAGAAAAGGTAAAAGACACCCAACAATAACTAGATTTCCAAGTCTTCGTTTTTGATAATAAGCTCGAACAAGGATCATGAAGAATCTTCATCCATCCATCCCCGATACCTTCAGATACTAAGTACACTCGCTCGTGATATTTCACTTCAACCTCAAATAAACAATACTAAATTAACGCCGTTGTCACATCTTGTTAAAAGCTCAAATCTAGCCTCCTTTGACATTTTAAGTGAACTCTGATAATGGTTTCATCCCGACCATGCTTTAATGAACATAACCCCGTAAAACTTTGAAGTAACCAAACCGCCATGACGAATATCCAAACACACATCCAATTCATGAAGTACACCCTTTTATCCCTTCTTTAAAGTAGAAACCGTAGCACTAGCATCAGAGAGGATCCCGACCTACACTTTCCTTTCTCCAGGATGGTTCCATCATCGCGGGATTTTACAATTCTATGGTTTAAACCGAGAAATAGTTTCTTTCGCGGGATTTTACAAAACCAAGAATAAACCGTAAGATAGATCCGGAAATGCTCATTACTTTAACCAGGATGTTTTCATTGTCACGGGATTTTACAAGTCTATGATTTAAACCGAGAAATAGGTTCTTTGGCGGGATTTTACAAAATCAAGACAAAACCGTAAACAATGTCAGCTTGAATGAGTTATGACAACCTTGGTTTCGGTGAATATCTGTTTTAGGGGAACATGCAGCGGTTCATCAGCGGTTCATTATCCAACATTAACAGAATCATCACCCATCTAGTAAGCACTTTGGTAAACACATCATTCTCAAATTCTGTCGGCAATTGTAGTGACCACATGGAGAAGTAAACCCGATATATCAAGCTTGATCATGAAGTAAAATTCCTCAGATTTGCTACTTAAACTTGTACTAATCTTCGTGAAAAAGAAACGGTGTACCCAATGTACAAAACCTCTTGACGTATCATCAACTGCGTGAGACACCGAAGTGATAGTTATGTTGTGTGTTAAGCGAGAAAGAATCACAAACGTAACTAAATAGCCAAGTCTTTATCACACTCTATAAATGCCCAGACAAGTCATCTTCGCGGAAAGGTAGAAAGAAAGAAGACGAAATAAGTAAACGCGCCCGGAAAAACCTCACTTCAAATCCAGATAGGAAATATCGATCACAAACAACTCAGTAGTCAACATTTTCCAATAAGCAGTTCAAACCGTGACATAAGATTTTTCATGAAAATGTCTCCACCAAAGTATCAAACCTCATAACACAACAACTCTTATCATTAAATCTCAATATCAATGATCATATATCCGATTAAGTTTAGAGAAACCCATCAATCCTTCATCCAAATCCAAGCCGTCACCCAACATGCTTAAGCACGGTCCAAACCCATTATCAAAACAAAACATATGATCCAATTACCAATCTTACTGGGTCCAACTCTTAATACAATGGATTCATTCAACTTACTAACCTCATGTTACATAAACTCCATGACATAATGTTCAAATGAAATCAAACACATGTTTTTTTTTTTTTTAACCACCAATGCCTAAAGTGTATTACTCTCGTACAACCTCCACTGCATAATCAAATCCAAATGAAAATTGGTCCATATAAGAATGTTTCGGCCCATTCAAATCCAAGAATGAATCATGCGTTCATAAAAAACTGAGGCCCATTTTCACTCCTCGTACACAAGTGTTTAGGCCCGGTTTATCACACACGTGTATACCTAAAATTAGGGTATAAAACATATCTCACACCTCAACTAACCCTAATAAAACTCTTAAAAATCTGCACGCCTCACTCTTCTGAATATTTCACAGCCACCAAACCCTAAAATATCCTTTCAATATACCACGCCTCACACCTCTTTCTAACACAATACATAACGAGGTCACTAACTAGCAAGATCAAACACCTTACATTCCATGATTTCCTCGCCACAAGGATGGCTAGAGGCTTCATTAACGTGGCCACAGGGATGGTGATGAGTTTTGTCACGGTTTTAATAACTCACAAGGGTTCACAGGTAGGTTTTATTAATTTCAGTCCTTGTTTTGGTTGTTTGAATCGGATCAAACGAAGATAAAGACTTTTATGATTGACTTTCCTTTTTGTGATTAACGAATGAAAGATTGGATGAGACCTTGTGGTCTTGTTCACTCTTTAAGATTCAAATAGTTAATTGATGCATAGCATCAAAATAAATAATGGACCGATGATGATAGGGTTCAACGAAAAGGTATATATAAAAAATAAAGACCTTGAACCGGAACTGAGATCCTTTTGATTTTAATTTCGTTTGAGTCATAGATGAAGGATAGATGAGATGGAGGATAGGACACGTTTTGGGATAAGATGTTGGCAGTTGTAAGATGTGACATGTTGTTTGTGGGTTTTGAATCAGTTGAGACTTCATTATCATTTACCGTTTTCATTACAGTAGTGAACATGGACCAATGATGGTTATGTAACCTGAGGTGAAGGTGAATGTATCTGTTAGATATGTTGGTAATGGTTATGTTTGAGGTCAGTTTTTAACAACTTGCATAATACTGTAATGTTTTAACAACTCGCATGTAACCCAACTCTCTTGACCCAACTCGCTCCAAATTCTTTGTATCTGGACATTATAACGACTCACATCCAGGAATACATTGAGTCATGACAGTCAATACTGTCAACTCGCTTTTGACCATACCAACTCGCAGTTGACTAAATAGTCAACTCGCATCCTGTATGCTAGTACCCAACTCGCTTAGAATACTGAGAATCTGGACTGTTTGAGAACAAGTCGCATAGTACACATTGTAACTGGACATTTGAATAACAACTCGCTTCAAAGAGTATTGAGAACCCGCATACAAGAGTTTCCCAACTCCCATAGATGAATAACCCAGAAACAGCATAAAAAAACCATATTGACCCGTATTCGACCACAAAAACTTGACCATTTTTACCGGTTTTTTTACCACTTCACACAACAAGAAACTGATATAAAAGTTAACATGAAACTTATGTTTGGACATAAGGACACGAGAACAGTTTATCATGAAAACAGGAAATAAAGCATAAGACTTTTGACCATATCATTGATACCAACATCTCAGAGAAAACAGTTTAACCCAATAGTGTATGAAAAAACTTCCGAATGCAAAATATTGGTAAAAAAACAGATTATACAATGATTTGAACCACAAAAATCAACACCACACAATAACCGTGTATCAAACCGCATAAAAGTACTACTTCAAAAACCATACAAATCATCTAAACAACACAGCCTTGGCTCTGGTACCAATTGTTAGGATCCAATATTTATGTTGTTTGATGATTCGGGTGGTCTAGGACAATGATTAAACAAGAAAGCCATTTTAGAGAGATGAAGAGAGTTGAGAGGAGGTTTCTTGAAGAGAGTTGCTTAACAAATGAAAGGTTAGATTCAAAGAAGCCACACCCCTTCCATGGATGGAAGGGGTATTTATAGTTACAAACAATACGACCTCCTATCGGCCTGTGGATCAGGTATACAGTGGGTAAAGACCCGTCCTTCCTCCACGGTGTTACACTAGACTAAGCTACGCTACAAATTAACCAATAAACTACTAAATAACGTAAATAACTATATGTCTACGAGCTAACTTATGCTAGATAATAGTTGGGGTGACCGACTCTTTTACTATGGAATTTTCTAATTCCTAACAATAAGGATAAAAAAATAAAACATTTCTAGATGATTTGGTTATAACAAAGTAGCGGCAAATTTTGCGAAGTGGCTGGAAAAGTGGTAGCGTAGTGGAGAGCGAAATCGACAAGGGTTGTAATAACACATCAGTATTAGAAGATAGGAAATCCATTAGATAGAAGTGTACGTAATACAATGAATTACACAAGGAAGTACTTAAGTTTGAACACTAAAGAAATACAACTCAAGAGAGCTTAGACTTCGGTTTTATTAAGGCAGGGAGCTCTCTATTCAAGCATTGTCATCACCCGTAACGTTGTTGAGGTCCTGACGAGCTTTTCCACCTCCAACGAAATAAGCTCTACCCCGAGCTTCTCCAATCTGCATTCCAATTCCTTGATTCTTTGTTTTCAGGCACTCTTTCTTAAAATGTCCTCGCTCGCCACAACCAAAGCATGTCCTTGGGGCTGTCTAATTGGTTGCAGGAGTAGGAAACCTGCAGTCATTGGTCCGATGACCAATCTTCTTGAAATTTCCACATGGGGTAGAGCAAGGTCCAGGGTTATGATGGCGTTGGCATTTTTCACATTTGGGAAGAGTACCAGCGTAAAAATTCCTCTCTTTCGAGCCTGCAACACAGGCCTTGACAACTCCTTGTCTCTTGTTAGGTTGTTGGGCAGTGTTATTTCCTTGGTTGTTATCTGATAAGGTTTTAAAATATACCTTTTTGAGGGGTCGTTTAAGCCCTTATTTGATCACTTTTGTATCCGTTATTACTTAATATCGTTCCTTTTTACTTTTTAGGTATCTTGAAGGCAAAATGCTGGAATGACACTTATTCGGATGAAAAGGCGCGAATATACGACAAAAATGGCCAAAGTCAAGAATCGAGACACTCAGTCTGCTAGAACTGAAGGGGACGGCGTCAGAATTTACAAGTGACAGCGTCAGGCACAACTAGAGACACCGTCGGACAAGTTTTGTGACGACTCAGTAGCTAAATTGCTCATTTACAAGTGACAGCTTCAGGTTTTAAAAGAGTAGGGCGTCGCAACTCAAACGACCTAGATTTGATCCGCACGACGCCGTGGATCTGAAGGGGACGGCGCCACAAGCATAAGGTGACGCCGTCGCAAGACTAACGTGGCCAAGACGAAACCCTAATAACTGCGACCCGACGGCGTCACAAATCAAAGGGTGACGCCGTCGCATTTGTAATCTTATATATAGAATCCGAATTTTTTTAGTTTTCAGTGTGTAGTCTTTTGGAGTAAAAACCTAAACTGAACCAAGGCTGTCTTGTACAGTATTTTAGGGTTCCTATTAGGAATTGGAAATTCCATAAGTAAAGTGTCGGTCACCCCAAATATTATCTAGCATAAGTTAGCTCGTAGACATATCATTTGTTACGTTATTTAGTAGTTAATTAGTTATTTAGTAGCATAGTTTAGTTTTGTGCAACACCGTGGAGGAAGGACGGGTCTTTACCCACTGTATACATGATCCACAGTCCGATAGGAGGACGTAGTATTTGTAACTATAAATACCCTTTCCATCCATGGAAGGGGTGGTGCTTCTAATCTAACCTTTCATTATTTGCAAAGCAAGTCTCTACCAAGAACACCCTCTCACTCTATCTCTCTCTAAAACATGGCATACTTGTATAATCACCATCCAAGGCCACCCGAATCATCAAACACAATAATATTAAGATCCTAACAATTGGTATCAGAGCCAAGGTTACTGTGTTTTGATGATTGGTATGGTTTTTATTACAAATTTTAAACTGTTTTTTTAACAATATTTTTGAAACTGAATTTTTTGTTGATAACAGTTTTAAACTTTTTGTGTATCCTATTGGTTTAAAAGAAAAAGTCATATGGTCCACGGTTATATCTGGGTTGCGTCAATTTTTGTCCAAACCAGTTTGTTCTATCATTTTTATCTGACTTTTTGGGTACCAAATCCGTGAGTATGTGTGGGCTTCTGGTCTTTATTGGTGGTCATACCTTGGTCAAACTGGGCATACTGGAATATTCATAGCAGTTGTTTCTGGGTTTCTTTGAAGATGGTCAGAAAAATCGCCGGAGCAAAAAGTCATAAATCCTAGCGACTTGTCCTTATAAATTGGTCCGGATTCATTGAACATAAAAGCGACTTAGACTTGTGTTAAATCTGTGAAGCGAGTTGATTTTTGAGTCAACTCACGTCAAAGCAACTTGTCTGTTAAAATATGAAGCGACTAGTGGTGGCGGTTTGACTTTTGATTCAAACTGATACAAGTTAGCAACTTGTCTACAAGTTAGCGACTTGTCTACAAGATTAGCGACTTGTCTACAAGTTAGCGACTTGTCTACAAGTTGGCGACTTGTCTACAAGTTAGCGACTTGCCTACTAAACTTGACAGAAAGGGAGAATAAAAATATGACTACGTTTTGTTGACCTGACCACAAAACCAAAGTACCAATATTCAACTATAAACAAGACCTCAGCTCATACATCCTTGGTCAATGTTTTTTTGAAAATACGAGAAGCAGAAACGAAATGGTAACAACATATCCGAAACACAAAAGCCAACAATCCTCAATTCCTACATCTAGACTCACCAATGACCCTCACTATCACTCCCCATCTCTCATTTAATTCCAAGAACTCAACAAATTAAATACAAGTAATCTCAGATTCGTTTCATTTTCGTGCAATCTTTTAAAGATTGTTTTACTTGAAACAATTATCATCATTGATCTATAGAAAACTTCTCTTCTCGTGCTAATATCCAAATAACAAAGAAAGAATTATAACAAATCTATTACATTCGTTTCTTTAAATTCGTTAAAGACCAAATAAAAACAAAATGACTTAACATCATGAATACCTACCTGTGACCCCATTTCAAAAGGATCTTGAAGACATCTTTGTGATGTATCCAAACTGAAGCGCAAAACAAAATAACGGGTGTTCATAGGTTGAGATGATTGATGGTATTCGTTGTTGATCGGTTGTGAAAGAGATGAGAAAGATATGTTTATGATTTGATGATCTGATGAGAAGCGTTTTTTTGTTGAGATTTTTGAGATCAGTATTGATGAGTAGAACAGATTTTTGAGAGTGTTGATGGGGGCGTGTGTTTGTGAGATTAGGTTTAGAGTTATTGTGAGAAAGATTAGGGTATCACACGTTTATATATCGGTGTGTTATATTTGTTTGGATCGGGTGGGTAATCAGATATGGACTTGTGTTGTCGATCATTGGGCCATTCTTTTAAATTGATTGACTTGAGGTGGGTTGTATCTGTTTGGACTGGGTTGCGTAATCAGCATATGCATCCTATTATTGGGCGGCCACGTTTGAATTGTTTGAGAAAAAAATGATATCCGACTTTTTTTTTTGTTATAATGTTTAATTAAGCCAAAAATTTAGATAATATTGGTCTAATGAGTGGGATTTTGGTACTATGATTTTCACGGAGGATACACAATTCACGGCTTGAGGAAAATTTGAATAATGACTACGGGGTTTTTGTACGGTATTATTAATGCGAAATTGAAGTGATATTTCACGGGTATACTTCTTTATCGTTGAGACGTTGGTTGTTGCATGTCTCAAGATCACTTGTTGGAGCATAACTATCACTTAAGGAAGTTGTTGTACTCAGTGTCACACGCTGTTGTGGATTGATCAAGAATATAAAACAAGCAGCAAGTCACAAAGTTGGGATGTTTACTTCATTTTCAAGTTTGTCATATCGGGTTTACTTCACCATATGTGGTCATTACTAGTAGCCGATGAATCAATGGAGGTTCAATTTTAGCAATTCCCATGAGATATTCGTCGCCACAGAATGTTTATGATACTTCACAGTCTAAGAAAAATCTTTCTAGAATCTTCAGCGTCTGTCATAACTTTTCAAGGTGTTTGCTTATGACAAGAACTTCTCGTGCAAATGGTCGTACACGTTATGATGCTTCTGAAAGTTCGAAACCATCATGGGGGAGAAATGTGTACTTTGATGTGTTACGGTCAATGGTCAACCTCCAGGGGGAAGTAGTATATACTACTTGACTTAGTATGGTTTGTAAAGTTATCTACATATGGGTAAAGAATTGTTGATGATACTGATGAATTGTTTATGAACTGCTGCATGTTCCCCTAAAACAGATATTCACCGAAACCAAATTTGTTTGAACACATTCAAACTGACATTTCTTACGGTTTTGTCTTGATTTTGTAAATTCCCGCGAAAGAACCTATTTCTCGGTTTAAATCATAGACTTGTAAAATCCCGTGACAATGGAAACATCCCGGTTTAAGTAAAGTGCATTTCCGGATCTATCTTACGGTTTATTCTTGGTTTTGTAAAATCCCGCGAAAGAAACTATTTCTCGGTTTAAACTATAGAATTGTAAAATCCCATGATGATGGAACCATCCTGGAGAAAGGAAAGTGTATGTCGGGATCTTATCTGATGCAGGTGCTACGGTTTCTACTTCGAAGAAGGGATAAAAGGGTGTACTTCATGAATTGGATGTGTGTTTGGTTATTCGTCATGGCAGTTTGGTTATTACATGGTTTTACGGGGTTATGTGCTTTTAACCACGGTCGGGATGAAAACCATTATCATAGTTCACTTAAAACGTCAAAGGAGGCTAGACTTGAGCTTTTAACCAGAAGATGTGACAACGGCGTTAATTCACTATTATTTATTTGAGGTTGAAGTGAAATATCACGGGCGAGTGTACTTAGTTTTTGAAGGTATCGGGGATGGTTGGATCAAGATTCTTCATGATCCTTGTTCGAGCTTTTTCCAAAAATAAACACTTGGAAATCTAGTTATTTTTGGGAGTCTTTTCCTTTTCTTTTACCACTTGGGGGAATTGGGCTCTTATCAACACAAAAATAACTATCACTTTAAGGAGTTACGTTGTAGTGCTCAGTGTCACATTTAATTATGGATTTTCAAGAGGTGATGTACGTCTTATACTTGATGGTTGGTTGGATGAAGAGTATAGAGTACTTAGAGATTCAATGGAGGATGAATTCTCAGCACCGCTCTTTGTTACATATGTGCAAGTTTAAGTCACGAGTTCGGGTTAGTTTACTGCAAGGTCAAATTCATCATATTGGGTTTTCTTCATCAGCTGTCACGACAAAGAGCCTGCTGAATGATAATGGGGGTTGATTTCATGTTTGCCAAGAGATTGAAAAGAGAGAGATTTATGACGTATGAACACAACAGTTCATGCCTACTCTAAAGAAAAGAAAAGTGTACGTTTCAGTGCGCTTTATCTTCAAAAGAAGAGAAATCTTCTTATGACGTATGAACACAACAGTTCATGCCTCGTACTCAAAGAAAAGAAAAGTGTACGATTCAGTGCGCTTTATCTTCGGAAGAAGAGAAATCTTCTTATTATGACCATTCTCATCAACATGCTTCATGCTTTTTCCATGCGCTTCAGTCATCAAGTGAACCGGACTACTGATAATTACTCTTATTCCACTTGCTCGATTATAATGGCGATGGCGACATCATATGCAATTTTTGCTGGAGAGAAGTGTGAAAAGACTACATTTGGATGATGTTCACTTATTCAATCAAGAATGGCAACTCCGTATGCAATTCTTGAGGGGGAGAAGAAGTGTGAAATTAATGCATGGTTGATATTATATGAGAATAAATGGTCAAACGGCTCCAAACTCATGTAAGAACCGATCTTCTTCTTATCGGGTCATCTTCACTTGGAGTTTTCTTCTAAACAGCCGTTGGTTAACATCTTCACACGGGCTGATTTTGATCAATGACAAAGTGCTTCCAGTTGCGAGGCTGATTTCCTTGATGAACATCTTTCTGTTCTTGTTTGATTGGGATGGATTTGAGTTAAGGGGACTTGCTATTTATAAATAACGGGAATGCATTTGGTGAGTTGAAGATGTTGACTTTCTATTCCCCAACTGGAAAATCTTGAAGAAGGTCGAGTCTATAGTCTATTCTACATTTTCTGCTACATGTTAGAAGACTAAAGACGAATTGCATTTAACGATCTAAAGACTTCTTCTTATTCCGGGCATTCATCATAAAGATTGTCAATTTAGGGGAGAGCACTAATTGGGGGAGAGTGAAATGTCATATTTAATCCCCAATTAGACTTGATCATATTCTTCAGCAATTTGATTCTCACAAAGACTTCTAAGGTTCTTCTCAAATGATTTCGAGTATATGGGCTTACAATGTGTTGCTGATTCTGAAGTATCAAAACCAACAAGGGGGAAGGAGACACGTATCTAAACGCGAGTTAACTTGATGAACTTAATACTTCTAAGTGATTGAAGATATCCCGGGAAGACAAATGTCATTACCGTAGAGAAACTCAAGGTTTGACTCATGGCGTTTAGTGTTCTTATTCCAACTATGTGGGGGAAGAGATGGAAGAGTTAGTTTCTGAAGATAAAAGAGGTACACAAGTGTGTGATGATTTCGATGTTATCGCAATCATCAGGGGAGAGAGAATTGTGTACATTGGGGGAGCTCAGTTGTTTCACTTGAGGGCTTAATCAGTGATTCGGAGATATAATCACTTATTCCGGAGTTGACATCCGCAGAGATAGTCATCCACAGAGATAATCAGTGACTCGGCCTGCTTCTTCAATGTTATCGGTTATTCTCTCTTTGGGCATTCGGGTACTTCGGGTTCTTGAGCTTCATACACTTTCTTCAGGGGGAGAGAAAAGTATACATCGGGGTTATTCTTTGGCTATTGGACTTAATCTGCTACTTCGATGGTATAAGTTTCTTTGTCTTTGGGTATATGTATATTCGGGTTCGTGAGCTCTAGTCTAAGAGATTGACTGCATCAATTCAACTACTCGGGGGAAGTGGTCTCTTGACACCTTTTGGAATGGATTTCTTCAGACGTCAGTAGAAAAGAAATATGAGAAGATTGTTTTATGTGTGGGATGATACGTTGCTGTTGTTCTATTGATGATATAACCCCGAACGGAGACTTACGATGATCCTTTTTATATGGAGCAGCAAGATCGATGATATGGTGTGCGTCTTTGTGCATCTGGCTTAGGCAAGCTTGAAAGAAAGCTTATAATCTGCTCATTAAGAAGTTTTACGGATTGGGGGGAAGCTACCAAAGTCTCACTTTCAAGTGGCTCAATTTCTCTCTTCGATTCAAGAGCCTTGGAAGCTTTGGTGGTGAATGTTTAAGAGATGATGACTTCTATCTTCTACAACGGGGCTGCTCCTTATCTCGGTACTCGTATCATCATCTTCTTAAACTATATCATCTTATCTATATGTGTATATATTTATCAAAAAACAAAATACAAAAATAGAAAACCAACAAAAACAAAATAAAAAAATATAAAACCTTCAAAAACCCATAAAAAATCAGAAAATTTGAAAAATACCAAAAATAAGTTTTCCAATACATGTCTTCTGGTATCGATAACATCTATGGTCTTAGAAATGTCATTCAATAATGGCACGGGACCATAGATGAAGTTCGAGAAGGAGGTGTAAATATTCTTTTCCAAAACATGTCTCAAAAAAAAAAAAAAAAAAAAAAAGGTCATATGGCTTGCAGTTAATTCAGACTGTAACCCGTGCTTTAACCATGGTTTGCTATTATTTCAGATAGCAACCCGCTCTTCAAGGAAGGAAAGTGTTGCGCTAAACCAATTTTCTAAAAAAATTCGTGCACTTATCCTAAAAACAAAATGAGGAAAGTATGTCGAAGGACTGCTGTTCCTACTCAAATATTTTTCCGTCTGAAATTCTTCAGAAAAATATTTGTTTTAACTTAATGGTGGTAAATGAGTTGCTTGAAAATCAATCAGTATCGGAGTTTTCATAAATTTTCAAACCCAATCAATGACTTCAGCGCTTTCAAAACCTTTTATGAAATGAGTCATTGATTGAGGGGGAGAATGTTTTTCAAATTTACATCATCTAACGGGCTTTCTTAATTATCCTACGTGCTTAACTAAAAATGATATTTGCCTATGTCGAAGGACTAGGAATTTAGGATATGATTGTTAGGATTAGATTATTAGAGTTTGATAAACACATTATTCCCATGCCATATATGATCTGATTGATATGTTGGTTAGACTTTTATTAGTCGATTGCTGTTTGGGTGTTGTCGACCACCATATATCTGCTTGTATGTCTACTAACGTATGCAGATATCATGGATTATAAGAATGTTCCCGATCCGGATCCCACAATGATGATTGGATGCCGAAAGGAAAGGGTAACTATATCTTTGGTTGACAATTGAAGGAACGGAGCTTAATTTGACTTCTATGTAATGTTGGCGTGAAATCATGCAACGTAAGAGGTCTCACTCCTTCAGCAGATGGTTTTCTTCCAAACCTCCAGCAACAACAACAAAAGCAGCTCAACCACCAAACGTATCTTTGTGCAGGGATAATAGTGATGATACCATCTTTCTAAAACTTTGAAAAATATTGTTTTGAAAATGGAAAAATATTGTTTTGAAAATAAATCGGATTCAAAGTTTTGAAATCAACCGGACTTTATTTTGTCAAATCTTCAGTGATTTCAAATTAAATATTTTCAAACGATATTTCATCAAAAAGTCCGTTTGTACGTTAAAATGTGGTGATCTAAAGATTTAATGTTATGTCATGGTATGATTTTCTTCAAAGGTCAAAGGTCTTTCAAAATGAAATTTTTTTTATATTCTTGTTTGATTGTGAAAATGTTTTATTTTACCTAAAAGATCTCTTAAAAAATTATCATACCTGACACTAACAATCTTTTAATGTCTAAATTTGTTCCACTATCAGAATTAAATTAATCTGAACACATTTGTCTCCCATGTTTTCTAAACCTATTTAAATCACTTGGGATCCAAAATCTCAAAGGATTTGATATTTTTGATCGGGGGAGAAAATGTGATTTAAATATGAAATCTGATAACAAGTGATCGTTTTGACTCAAAGTGAAGGCAGCTCTCCCATATGTGCTAAAACGCTTTCGAATCTCGAAGAACATATTAAGGGGGAACATTTCTAAAGAAATTAAACTATCTAGGTACAAAGGTTTCAACGTTTTATCATATGTACCTTGATAGAGTTTGAAATGGTTTTCTCTATGGCAAATGTGATCGTGAAAGTACTTCTAAGATCTCTTTCCTCTATGTGTTAAATGATTTCATATAACCAACGCACATTTTGAGGGGGAGAATTTACCAAGAAAATCAAATTGCTTTTTCCACGGAAATTGTGATCAAGAATATATTTCAAAGAACTCTTGCCTCCATGTGCTAAACAATGTCAAGATCATATGCACATGTTGAGGGGGAGCATTTCTAAATGATCAAAACTATTAAGGTACAAAATGCTTTGATCTCGTATCACAAGTACCTTGATTGATTTTTCCAAATAATTTTTCAATTGGTTTCATGAAGGAAAGAACAATACCAAAATACCGACCAATTTACTTTATGCATGGTGTTATAAGGATGGTTAGGTTAGGTATTCGTTCCCACGATCCCGCCAGAGCCGGAGGGATATACCCAGGGACAATCCACTAGATAGTGTAGAGTCCTTAGGTTTGATGAAAAAAAGGAGAAAAGTGAGATATGGGAAGAGTGCGGACTGAGATAGAGCTAGAACTGGAATAAACCCAACAAGGTTCTAGTTATGAAGTCTCGGTAAGCACTGAAGGGGTTGAAGAATGAAAAAGAAATGAATGTGAAAAAGGGTGAAAAGAAATAGCCCTCCAATAATTCAACCTTAGGGCAGTAACCGAGTTCAATACATATGCTACTGGTGGTTACTAAGGTAACACTGGTATTGAAGACAAGACCTCAAGGACCCAGTGATGCACTGCACTTAACTTCCCAAGCTACTCAAGTTCCTCTTAAAAGGGCTTGTTTCATTCTCACGGGGAACCTACACAATCTATCGACTTTCTCTTAGAGATTGTTGATATTGAAGAAGGAGACCCTCTCCCTAGTCTCCGGCATAGGAACCAAATGTGCACAATTGAGTCTAGAGCCAAGAGATCATCTCCAATATCTCATTAGGACACAAAGTTAATGAAGACTTGTTGTTTCACATAATGTGGAAAGTAAGTATATATTGAGAGTTCTACGCATTATCCTTGTGGTATTGCCAGAACATCCGAGTGATATGTTAAATATTCATGATGAAGATGGAAATCCTTCTAGAGCCAACAACAAACAAGCTCTTGGTGGGTGACATGTGAGATCTTTTCTAAAGATCAAGCTTGTGACAACTGGATAGAAACGATGGGGCGATTCACTCGTGAATCAACCTTGGTCCTGGAATGGAATTGACGAATACTTTTGGAAAAACCGTTCGATGTGCAAATCTTCTTTTCTCTTGCACATCGAATGTGTACTCATGTTTCAAACACAAAAAGTATCTCTGATTGAAAAAATGCTTTTGGAAAAACCGTTCGATGTGCGAATATCTTCTTTTCTCTAGCACATCGAATGTGTATTCTCTTTCAAATACAAAAAGTATTTTAAATTGAAAATTGATCTTTCTCATAAAACCTTTGTCGTATTGCAAAACTCTTTCTTCTAAGCTATACGCGATTGTTTTCAAATCAATTTTTCATCAATCAGTGAATCTCAATTCGCTGGTTCGCTCACTCCATGTTGTCTTCTTTGAGACATTACGGTTTGAGAACAGCTAGAACAGTTGCGAAACCCTGTCAAGGAGATTCTTCAAAATTATACCTGGTCACAGGCAGTACTTGTACTGATCAACGGGGAATCATTGGCCGTGTACCTCAATTCAACGAAAGTGATCAAAGACACTTTCGTGTGCTTTATTGCTAACTGTTGTTTGCAGGAACATTTGGACGGTTGCATGATCGTAATTGAGGAGTCAATCCAAAGCCGCATGCTCACAGCATCCACACTTAATTGAAGAAATCATGACTTGTGCCTATCTACATAACCGGCTCGATATTTTTATACTATGCTTCTGCTACGCTGCTACAAATATCTTGAACCAGTAAAAGCTTATGCTACTCTGATGGAAAGATGTCATGATCCTGAAAGTGTGAGCATGTCGATCCAAAAGTCACAACATCACATGATGGCAACACTACAATGGGTGATCCAGAGATTTTCTGTGGCTGATGATCTCGGTGAAAGCTCGAAGATCATCAATGATGTGGATCAGTTAAAGGCCTCCACTCAAAGTACAATATAATCGGACTATGAAGAGTCACTGCTAAAGCACAATGATGCGGAAGTTGAAGAATTAAAGTCTACGAGCTCAAGAACGAAGTCAAGAATAGAATGCTAACATTCAAAATGTAAAACATGGGGTGACCTCCCTTAGGGGGAGATTGTTAGGAATTGGAAATTCCATAAGTAAAGTGTCAGTCACCCCAAATATTATCTAGCATAAGTTAGCTCGTAGACATATCATTTGTTACGTTATTTAGTAGTTAATTAGTTATTTAGTAGCATAGTTTAGTTTTGTGCAACACCGTGGAGGAAGGACGGGTCTTTACCCACTGTATGCCTGATCCACAGTCCGATAGGAGGACGTAATATTTGTAACTATAAATACCCCTTCCATCTATGGAAGGGGTGGTGCTTCTAATCTAACCTTTCATTATTTGCAAAGCAAGTCTCTACCAAGAACACCCTCTCACTCTATCTCTCTCTAAAACATGGCATACTTGTATAATCACCATCCAAGGCCACCCGAATCATCAAACACAATAATATTAAGATCCTAACAGTTCCATACCCTATCTTACATCAAGATAAGTGTTTTACTTCATTAATTTAATTATGTCTTCCTTTGATTGTATGTATGCTTGCATGTTCCCCATGTCCGACTAATTTACTTGTGTGTTTGCTTAGGTAATATGAAACTTAGTTATTGAATATTGATTGGTTGTCTCTTATCTTAATTGTGATTGACCTAGTATTGCGATAGGTCATTCGTTGTGTTTATAATGCTTGATTAATCTTTGATGAACCTTAGTT
Organism: Chrysanthemum makinoi; assembly: GCA_910596185.1. NCBI lineage: Eukaryota > Viridiplantae > Streptophyta > Magnoliopsida > Asterales > Asteraceae > Chrysanthemum > Chrysanthemum makinoi. The sequence goes on from OU343224.1 coordinate 271,379,943, forward strand.
TATGATCGCCTAGAGTAATTGTAGGCTAGTCATTCAAAGAATACCTTAGAGTTAAAGTTTATAAATCCTAGAGATTTTGTAGTCATTAACCTTTGGTAGCTTCAAAGAGTTAGGGATAAACGCATACCCTACGACCTTAGAGACACAACGCAATTAAGAATAAGGACGTGACAATTTAACCACCAATAGGAGATAACTAGGGAGTAATAAAGCCTAAGCAAATACATTTTTAACTATCATACAAGCACACAACAATAGACATAGACTACATACACCTTAGTTTAGATAATTAGAGAAGTAGAAGTAATTGGTAGAAATACCAACCCCCCAAATTCAAACCTCGAGATTCGTACCTTTCCATTTCCTAAAAAACATAAAAAGATAAAAAATAATATTCCTCAACCCCAACCTTAGCGTAGTAACTTCTCACTAGCATTCCTATTCCCCTAGATAATGATATCAATTCTCGTGGCTTACCCTAATACTACACTACAACGATTAGGTTCACTGCCTAGGGTGTTGAAAAACTTGCTCGACGAAAAGGAAGTTCCTTTTACCCCGAACGACGTGTGTAGCGTTATCAAGTTTTTGGCGCCGCTGCCGGGGAATAGAATAGCTAGTTAGGAGTCCACCTCGTTTAGGTTTCCTTGCTTGATTCTTATCAAGTAAGCATTTTTTTCCCATTTTCAGCTTCCTCGTAGTCTATCCCCCTTTTCGTGACCCTTGTTAGTAACCCCATCACTTTTCATTATGGAAGGTGATAACCAACCACCACTCATCAACCCACCACCAAATGACCCGCCAAGAGGCCGTACTCTTGGTGAATACTCAAGACCAAGCCACCTAGGCTATAGGAACACCATTGAGCTTCCCGACCAATCCCAAATTACGGCCCTGCGATCCGACACCATCCGGTTGGTGCAAAACGAATGTGCATTCCATGGACTTCGTTCCGAAGATCCTTATCAGCATCTTAAGGATTTCCTTAAAATCGTCGATTCCATCGACCTCGATGCTATCACTCGGGAGACCATGCGCTTGCGTCTCTTCCAATTCTCTGTACGGGACCAAGCTAGTAATTGGCTTGACCGACTTCCCGCCGGGATCCATCTCAGCTGGGATGATCTCACCACTTGTTTCCTCGCCCAATTTTTCCCACCGGAGAGAAATACCAAACTTAGGAATGACATCTTGATGTTCCAACAACGTCAAGGCGAAACTCTGTACGAGGTGTGGACTCGATTTAAGGACTTGCTCGACAAAGTCCATCATCACGACATCGATCTTTGGCTTCAAGTCCAAATATTTTACGATCGTGTCAACTTCTCAACTAATAAATCCATCAACCAAGCGGCCGGTGGTAAACTTAGTAAAATCACCGTGGAAGAATCGTGGGACACAATAGAGGACCTTGCCCTCTATGAAAACGAATGTTGGAATGACCCCCGTGAGTTGTCCAAAACTGATAAGGCAGTCTCTTTGCCTCCCATTGACTCACAACCTTCCAATCGTAGGATGCTCGAACTTGAAGATCAAGTCAAATTCCTAATGAGCTCTTACGAGACTCCTAAGCTCGAGCCAAATAACTTAGGAAAATCCTACAACAACCCTCCAAACATCGGAACTTCCACTAGTCTTGAGGGAATGGTGTCCAAATTCATGTCATCTCAAGAAGATCGATTGACGCAACTTGAAGCCGATTTCAAGCAACGACAAAGCGAGATGACAACCAAGCTTGACACCCTCTTAAAAGCCTTCAATGGACAAAGGGATGAAATACAGGAAAAAATGGCGGAGATGATGGACTTAGTGAAAGAGTACACTAAGACGAAGATTCCCGAGAAGGTACTAGTGAGGAACGATGAGCACGCCACCCCCACTTTGTCTGTTAATGCCATTTCCATTGCTTCTGATGAGGATGGAGCAGTTTAGAAGAAGGAGCCTGAGAGCAGCAAGGATAGTAAGGATAAGAATGAGGCTCGGACTGATGATGAACCCAAATTCATCAAGCATTACCTTAAGCATGAGATCAATAAGAAACCCATTGTTAACCAAGTGAACAACTTTAGGTAAAATGAGGTTCTTAGGGAAGCCCTTGAAGGAAAAATAACAGAAGAAGAGTATGACACCATGCCTATGGGACCTCTGTATGAGCTGGTTCTAAAAAAACCAGTAACTAAAAAGCGAGACACCACGGGGAACTTCGTGATACCATGTAGCATAGGTTACATTGATAATATAAATGCCTTAGTTGATCAAGGGTCTGATGTAAAAATAATGCCATTATCAATCTATAATAAGTTGACTAGGGAGAAGCCAGCCAAGACCGATCTTAGACTTTCCTTAGCAAATCACACCTATGTCTACCCCATAGGAATCGCAGTGGATGTTTTAATAGAGGTGGCTAATATTGTCTATCCGGTGGATTTCGTGATCATAGACATTGAGGAAGATAGAAACATGCCACTCATTCTTGGTACACCTTTTCTGGCCACTGCCAAAGCAACCATCAAATGCGGGGAGGGCATCATGATACTTAAAAGCGGCAAAGGGTACGCTAGGATACCCATTGTTCCAAGGTATCCTCTTAAGATCATGGAGAAGATTACGGATGAGAATCCACAAGTCCCTAACAATGTGGTTAAGAAGAAAATGAACGACTGGGAAAAAGGGCTTAGAGATTTCATGGTTCAAGGACTACATGCAACATTGTGGAAGCGCGATAAAAAGTTAAGAAATAATCCCACTTCAATACCACAAACACAAAAGAACCCTAAGGAATTTTTAAAGGGAGAGAAAGTACTCTTATACAAATCATGAATAAGAGCATTACGAGGTAGAAACAAACCAAGATGGTTTGGGCCTTATACGGTGAAGGAAACTAATCTAAAGGATAAAACCGTTACCATAATAGAAGACGTTGGCAAGGAATCCACGGTAAGCATACAACGTCTATGTCCTTTTGATGAAGGAAGAGCAAAAAAAGAAGGTGACGGTAATGAAGTCACGTAGGGGCACGACTTCGAGTCTAGCTACAAGACTCATAAATAAAGAAAAGCGCTTCGTGGGAGGCAACCCATGCTTAATTGTTTGCTTGTTTGTGATGTATATATTTTATTGATTGTTTATTCTCATGTTTAAATTTGTAAAAATGCTTTATTTTGGCTTTGACCTCGTCTTAATTACATATAAAGGTATTTTACATAAGGGATAAGTGTAGGGAGGATTACACACGTTTTCAAAAGAAACGTAAACATGAGAATTTCAATTAATTAAAAGATATACATGTGTGTTTGTTCGAGTCAAATGCTTGTATCGAGTCATAATGGATGTTTTGCAGGAAAGTTTTCCAGATTCTAAAGATGTAAATTTTCCAGAATTTTTTCCAAAATCGCAGACCGTTTCTGTCAGATAACTGACGGCGTCAGATCGCAACCTGACGGCGTCAGGAAGGAGCCGAAACAACTGATTACTTTTTCTCGTTTTCTGAGCTACTTATAAATTTTTGGAATTTTTCAGGTCTTAATTTTCCAGAAAATCTGTAATCATCCATTCCACAAGCATTATATCCTAGTTTAGTAGAGTCTTATATATATTATTACCGCCGATTTTACGCGAAAGATTTCGTTTGTTTTCTTCAAGTGTGCAGGTTTAATTTACCAAGAAGAAGATACATAAGATGAGAAGGAGCTTATCACGCAAACGTTCTTCTTGAAGAAAGATGTAACCACCACTCTACACGGATCCTACCGAGCTAATCAGGGGAGTATTGGTTTCTTTCGTCTCTTATTACCTTCCATTATCATAATTTTGATACTTTCGGGGAACATTGGGGACAATGTTCAGTTTAAGTGTAGGGAGGGAAAATAAAACGGGAACTTTGAAACTATGCTTATCCTTGATTATTTTCTTTGTCCAATTGCATTTGTGTAATAAACCATGAGAAATATCGGTTAGGGTAATTTTGGCACCAAATTTAAAATTTTTCATGACATGTAGGAGTGGGCCATTAGTCTTAATAAAGCGTCTCATGGATAAGAAGTTATATGACTAGCATAAAAAAACCCTTTACCACTTAAATTCCACCGAAAATGTGAGGATTGCCCTTAGATTTGTAGGAATTAAAACATTCATCTTTAATGCTTAGAGTGTGAACCGGTAGTATAATAGATTCTAGAACTTGTTTTGTGATGCATTCTGAGATCGCTAGTAAGACTACACTTGTGTAGTTAGGAATAACTAAATGATAAGAGGCATTAGGATAACCCTTGTTTGATACCTGTAATATAATTACTTCTTCCACATCGGTTGAGTAATTCCCCCACACCTTTGCGTTGTACTCATCTTTAGTACATGATACCCCTAGTTAACCCCTCAGAGCCTATCCTTTTCGCGGTTCTCGTGATGTTTTGGTTTTCCGGAATATCAATGAAGAGCATTGTTTACAATCCACCCCCAAATGTACACCCAAATCGCCTTAGCCTACCTTGTATGCACTCACTTTTAGTGCATTATTGTTATCACACTTAACCCTTAGTTCAATTATCTTGTTGCTTGCATAAGTTGCTAAGTCAAGTCATATCCTTTGTACACAGTTTTGGGACGATTGGGACTCATGGGAAAAGTTAAATTTTATGAGATGAAGGGAAGGGAACGTTAAATTCAAATTCCATTTATTTGCATAATAATGTACTCCAAGTGTTTTGATCTTTTCAATTCGGGTCAAATTAGTATTAGAGTAATAAAAACTCAAGTGTATGGATGTGCCTATAAATCCCTATCATTTTGATGTTATCATAGAGGATCGTAGAGTAAAAGTGTATGAAAAAAAACATACGGGCTACCATCCTACATCTAGCTTTAAATTTAGGTTTGTTTGTTTCAGCTATCTAGAGTCTAGAGTGTCGAGTCTTGGCTTAGCAACGCCATTCTTCGCATGCTTGTAACATAAATATTTTTGACTTGCCACCACTAAATAGCCAATCCCACCAAACCCTTTGTTTCCCTACCGTAAGCCTATCATTACAACCCTTTAAAAGACCTCTTGGATAGTCTTTCCTAGGTACTTACGCCAAAGCAATGGAGCTTTGATCTAGTCTCAAGCCTATGGTAATCTATGTACTAGGACCGGTTAATGAGTGTTTATCTTCCATTTCCAACTTCTGATATTTCATATACACCCGAGAGATGTGAGCATCCAAACACCCCATGTGAGGTGCTAGTTTGTAATTTTTGTGCTTGTTATGACTTTTGCGGGGCTTATATGTGTTGTGAATCGTTCTAAACTAATGCTTCATGACCTCTAACTTATAAATTGATTGGCTAAAAGCACATTTGCTTGAGGACAAGCAAGTACCAAGTGTAGGGATATTTGATAAGGTTTTAAAATGTACCTTTTTGAGGGGTCGTTTAAGCCCTTATTTGATCACTTTTGTATCTGTTATTACTTAATATCGTTCCTTTTCACTTTTTAGGTATCTTGAAGGCAAAATGCTGGAATGACACTTATTCGGATGAAAAGGCGCGAATATACGAAGAAAATGGCCAAAGTTAAGAATCGAGACACTCAGGCTGCTGGAACTGAAGGGGACGGCGTCAGAATTTACAAGTGACGGCGTCAGGCACAACTAGAGACGCCGTCGAACAAGTTTTGTGACGACTCAGTAGCCAAATTGCTCATTTACAAGTGACGGCTTCAGGTTTTAAAAGAGTAGGGCGTCGCAACTCAGACGGCCTAAATTTGATCCAAACGACGTCAGGGACTGAAAGGGACGGCGTCACAAGCATAAGGTGACGCCGTCGCAAGACTAACGTGGCCAAGACGAAACCATAATAACGGTGACACGACGGCGTCACAAATCAAAGGGTGACACCGTCGCATTTATAATCTTATATATAGAATCCGAATTTTTTTAGTTTTCAGCGTGTAGTCTTTTGGAGTAAAAATCTAAACCGAACCACGGCTTTCTTGTATAGTATTTTAGGGTTCCATACCCTATCTTACATCAAGATAAGTGTTTTACTTCATTAATTTAATTATGTCTTCCCTTGATTATGTGTATGCTTGCATGTTCCTCATGTCCGGCTAATTTACTTGTGTGTTTGCTTAGGTAATATGAAACTTAGTTATTGAATATTGATTGGTTGTCTCTTATCTTAATTGTGATTGACCTAGTATTGTGATAGGTCATTCGTTGTGTTTATAATGCTTGATTAATCTTTGATGAACCTTAGTTTATGATCGCCTAGAGTAATTATAGGCTAGTCATTCAAAGAATACCTTAGAGTTAAAGTTTATAAATCCTAGAGATTTTGTAGTCATTAACCTTTGGTAGCTTCAAAGAGTTAGGGATAAATGCATACCCTACGACCTTAGAGACACAACGTAATTAAGAATAAGGACGTGACAATTCAACCACCAATAGGAGATAACTAGGGAGTAATAAAGCCTAAGCAAATACATTTTTAACTATCATACGAGCACACAACAATAGACATAGACTACATACACCTTACTTTAGATAATTAGATAAGTAGAAGTAATCGGTAGAAATACCAACCCCCCAAATTCAAACCCCGAGATTCGTACCTTTCCATTTCCTAAAAAACATAAAAAGATAAAAAATAATCTTCTTCAACCCCAACCTTAGCGTAGTAACTTCTCACTAGCATTCCTATTCCCCTAGAGAACGATATCAATTGCCGTGGCTTACCCTAATACTACACTACAACGATTAGGTTTACTGCCTAGGGTGTTGAAAAACTTGCTCCACGAAAAGGAAGTTCCTTTGACCCCGAATGACGCGTGTAGCGTTATCATTATCCTACTTCCTCTTGTTGTTGTTGTTGTTGTTGTTCTGATTGATTTTATTATTATTGTTGGTGCGGTTGTTGTTTTTGGCATCTCTAGCAGCCCTAGCTCGCACAACTTGGTTCATCAGATTGTGTGCCATCCGAACAGTCTGATCAAGTGTGCTTGGATTAAAGGAAGTCACATTTCATTGGATGCTAGGTGGGAGTCCCCAAAGGTACCTCTCAATCTTCTTGCGGGTGGTTGATACCATTTTCGGGCAAAGGGTTTCCAGTTCATGATAACGTCTGGTATAGGCAGCGATGTCAACTCCTTTTACAACCAAATTCCAAAATTCCACCTCTAGTTTTGCACCTCGTTTTTGGGACAATATTTTGCTATCAACATTTCCTTGAATTCAGCCCAAGGTATCCCTAGGGCAGCATCAAGTCCCACTGTTTGTGCATAAGCATTCCACCATGACAACGCACCATCCAACAATGTGCCTGTAGCAAACTTCACCCTACTATCCTCCGCACAGTTACACATGCAAAAAGTGGATTCCAGCTTCTCAAACCATCGAACCAAGCCGACAACTCCTTCTTCTCCACTGAAGTGTTCGGGCTTGCATCCCATGAATTCCTTATAGGTACACCCATGAGTCATGGGCTCCATTCGGACAACTGTTCCACTTGTCTCATTAGCCCCATTACCACTGTTGCGGGGGGTCTCGTAGTCGGCTATAGTTGCAGTGACTCGTTCAGTAACCTGATCTACGACGACTCGGTTGATAGCAACTGCACTCATGCTTTGTTTCATTGGCGGCATTGTCCTTCTATCCACAAGAAATGACAACAATGAGAAATCTGTAAGTAACAATGGTCATCACGAGAATAACAACCACGACATCTATCAAGATAAGAATAAATCAACCACGATGAGGTAAGAATGAATCATAATAAGAACATAGCATGATAAGAATAAATCACCACAATCACAAATATAGTCACGACATGTATAGATAAAATCACAACACACATGAACCATAAAGGGAAAATTTTGGCTATCATAGACTGATATCATTACATAGCATAATCAACCACATGTTTGAATAATAACTTGTCCAAATTTTGTCATACAACAAAAGAAACTACAAGTTTCATTATTACGGCCACACATCCCGTGGCTAGATAGGATAAAACTATAAATGATAACATTATGGTCCAAGAACTACAAGAAGCACCTCCCAGACGGTGCTGCATCTCTCGAATCATCTATGTTAAGCTGGCCACAGTCATATCCCCGTCTCTTTCTCTAGTCTGAGCATCCTCCACCATACGTTCCAGGGTAGCAATTCGAGTGCGTGCTAACACAAGCTCATCAGCATGACACTCTACCTCCTCATGCATCGTCTCAATATGATCCCCAATCTCTCGTGTCTCCTGACTCACAGTCTCATGCCTCTCACTAATATTGGTGATAATCTCTCGAGTCTTATATAATTGTGTACCCATCATATCGAAAACCTCCATAGCTACACGACCAACTACCAGGTTCTCGATCTCGTCTTCTACACTCTCCATGCGTTCTCAGACAGATACCAGCTGATCCCGCAATGCATCCCTGTCATCCTAAGCATCAACAGCGGTAGAGTACTGGTCTTCCATGTGCTGCTCAAGCCTGTCGTGAACATCGGCGATCTGCTCTCGTGAACATCGGCCATCCAGGTGGTCAAGTGCTTCGTCAAGTGCAGGGTAGTCATACCTACTTCCACTGAACATAAATACTACTACCAAATAAAACAACAACATCCTCCTCAATAGTCTCGATACGTTCCAAAGGAAGTTCATCCAGGTGGTCAAGTGCTTCATCGATACGGTCCTCATATCAGACCAGTCTGGCTACTAAGAAAGGAATGGTATAATGAACGGGCTCTCTAGTAATAGGAGAACTTTGGCTGCAGCAGTGGTAGAACTCTCTCCCAGCTCAAAGGTACTGGGAGCACCCTCCTCAATCCTCCAATCTCGAAGGATAGGCTGAAGAAATGACCACTAACGAGCATCAGACCTTCTACGAGGTCTAAAGTGAGCAGCAACTTCAACATATGGGTCTGAGGGTGATAGTAAGTCTGAAAAGCAAAGCCTCTTGCGAGGCGGTAGCTGACTGGGTCGAGGTGGTGATGGTAGAGATGAAGGTGTTGGAGTGAAAGATGGTAGGGAAACTGAAGTAGTCTGATGATAAGTGAATGGTGGTGGTGGTAGTAGAGATGATGATGATGAAGGTGGTGGTAGGACAGTAGGAGTAGGTATGACTAGCGGGGATGGAACGCGTAGAGTGGGTGCAGTCTCACCCTCCTCAAAGGGCTCAGTGTCACCAGAGTGTGATGGGATGGGAGCTGGTGAACCTGGTGATACTGGAACAATAGTGGATGACGAGGTATCCTTGACATCGGAATCAACATTGATCATGATAGGATGGGATGAGGTAGACATGATTCTGTAACAAACCAGTATAAATGTAAATAACTCGCATAAACTGAGCAAGTAAAGCATGTATAATAAATGTGTACAAATAGTCTTATGATGAAGTGTTATCACTTAGTGGTTATATTCTAGGGTCTATGATGCAACCTAGTTCTATATAACCTTGGCTCTGATGCCAATCTGTCACAACCCCAAAATAGATCGCAGCGAAATGTTAACCGGGGCGTGACTATCATGGTACAAAATTACAGTTATATTGAACGACCTACATGAGTTGTTTAGAAAATCATTTGTTTGATTCATTTAAGAAATCCAGAGTTCACAAAAGAAAGATCTTAATAGCTTTTCCCAAAAGTAGAGAAATAAGTTTTTGAACAATCAAACGAATATGTTAAATGCATGAAATCTTCGTGAATGTAGTCGCCAACGACGACCATGACTCCATGAAATGCAAGCAAGCAAGATAGATACCTGAGAAATACATGCTAAAAGGTCAACATCATGTTGGTGAGTTCATAGGTTTAATTTAATGTAAAATCATGCACGGAACACAAGATTTCAATAGTATAAACATAAATACAATTGCACTAAACTCATGACCTCAATGCTTAACGTATTTGGTATGCAATCATGCATAAATGCCCTAAAAAGGTGTTTTCTAGACACTTAATGTAATCCTCAAATGGTATGCGTTCGTTTGACCAGTTGAAGCAACCCAACCCGAAATGGGGTGTCAACTCAATAGATCTATTCACAACATTCGCGCTTTCTGGTAATTAACGGTTCATGATTATGGTAGGGGACTTAATTGGCTATGTGGTAACTTAGGCAATGTAATAGTTTTGTACTTATGTCCGCATAAAAACAAGCGATGTATTCTCACCCCAAACATTTAGAAAATATTGTAAACAAGTAAAACGGGGCTAAGAAACTCACCTCGGTAAAGCAATCTGAACAGAGTATGGTCAAACAGTATGATGGTACGGCACCGATATGCAACCTATATTATATGGTAAGTCTTAGTTCATAATTCCATTTTAAGACTCGATAAAGTTTACTTATGTATAAATGCCTTTTTGTATTGTTGTTGCTTATGTGGCGACCTTCATGATAAAATGATTCTTGTAAGTGTTGGCAAGAATTGGCTCTTTGGAAGTGCATAGGTATGAACGCATTTGAAAGTATCTAAATGGAGTGAGCCTTTGGTTCGATAGAAACCGAGAGACGGCGTAAGGTAAGTAGACACGTACGAGTAGTGGATGAGTTTGGATTATAACAGGATGCAGTAAAATATATATGATTATATATTCTTATAAGTATAGGGTTTTTAGAAAAACCGGGCATGACCGGTTTATATGTTTTAGCGATATGCGTTGATTAAATAATAAGGCGTTGTTTTAAAATAAGTTTTGTTTATTTTGAGTATAACCTTTATACAAGTCATAAATTAACGTTTTAAAAGTTAAGTCTTGATTATAATTATAGTTGGTAATACGTTTAATAGGTATGTCGTTTAGAATATATAATTAGAAGTAGTTTAAATGCATATACATTTAAAAGAAATTTTAAATAAGTGTTATTAGTCAAAGAAAACCGTATAAATGAGTTTTAAATGATGTTGTCTAGTTTTTATAAATTTCAAGCTTATAAAATAAATCGTAGTTTTTATTAACCGGAATATACTAATTTAATTGTAAAAAATATGTTTTTACATTGTTAAATTGTATAATTTTGGTAACCTGCATAGTCTAATATGCAATGATATGTTGAATATTATGTTGAGTGGTGTCGCGTGAGTCGAAAAAAATTGGATAAGGGTCGGGATATTTACTTAGTCTATATGGAGCATGTACTCGCTAGGGGGGTTGTTAGTTGGCGGGCTTGATACGCGTACAACGCGCGTTCGGGGTCAAAGGAAACTTCCTTTTCTTCGAGCAAGTTTTTCAACCACCTAGGCAGTGAACCTAATCGTTGTAGTGTAGTATTAGGGTAAGCCTCGGGATTTATATCGTTCTCTAGGGGAATAGGAATGCTAGTGAGAAATTACTACGCTAAGGTTGGGGTTGAGGAAGATTATTTTTTATCTTTTCTATATTTTTTTAGAAAATTGAAATTACGAATCTCGGGGTATTGGATTTGGGGGGGGGTGGTATTTCAACCGATTACTCTACTATTATCTAGTCTAATTAACTAAGCTAAGGGGTAGTCTATGTCTAATTGATGTGTGCTCGTATGATGATTAAAGATGTGTTTACCTAGATGCTATTACTCCCCAGTTATCTCCTATTGATTGTTGAATTGTCACGTCCTTATTCTTAACGCGTTGTGTCTTCTAAGGTCGTAGGGTATGCTTTATTCCCTAACTCTTTGAGACTACCTTAAGGTTATTGCCAACAAAATCTCTAGGATTCATAAACTAACTCTAAGGTTATCTTTGGATTTTTAGCCTACAACAACTCTAAGCGATTATAAACTAATGTTCACAAAGATTACTCAAGCATTAAAAACACAATGATGGCCTATCGCAATCCTAGGCCAATTACAATTAAGATAAGAGACAACCAATCAATATTCAATACCTAGGTTTCAAAGATCTAAGCAAACACACAAGTAAATTAGCCGGACATGGTGAACATGCAAGCATATACACATACAGTTGAAGACATAATTGAATCAATGAAGTAAATTACTTATCTTGTTGTAAAATAGGGTGTGAGAACCCTAAGATACAGCCCAAGATAGCCAAAAATTGTTATTAGGTTTTACTCCACAAAACTACCACTCTCAAAGTCTAAAAATTCGAATTCTATATATAGAGGTACAACTGCGACGGCGTCACTCTTTAATTGTGACGCCGTCGGATCGCCGCCATTAGGGTTTCGTCTTGACCACGTCAACATTGTGACGGTGTCACCTTGTGGTTGTGACGCTGTCGGCTTCATCTTCTGACGCCATCGGAATCTGAATCTAGGTCGTCTGAGTTGTGACGCCCTACTCTTTAAAGCCTGACGCCGTCAGGTACAAAATAGCAAATTCGCTACTGAGCCGTCACAATTTTGGAGCATGTTGCGACGGCGTCGCCTTCTGACTGTGACGCCGTCACCTTCAATTCTAGTAGCTTGAGTGTCTCGATCTTGACTTTGGCCATTTTCTTCATATATTCACGCCTTTCCGTCCAAATAAGTGTCATTCGAGCAATTTGCCTTCAAGAGACCTAAAAAGTGAAAAGGAACGAAATTAAGCAGTAACGGATATAAAAGTGGTCCATTAAGGGCTTAAATGACCCCTTAAAAGTGTACCTTTTAAATCCTTATCAAATATCCCTACACTTGGTATTTGCTTGTCCTCAAGCAAATGTGCTTTTGGCCAATTAATAAGTTAGGGGTCATGAAGCATTAGTTTAGAACACTTCACAACAAGTATAAGCCCCGCAAAAGTTATAACAAGCACGGAAATTACATACTAGCACCTCACAAGTGGTGTTTGAATACTCTCATCGCTCGGGTGTATATGAAATATATCAAATTAGAGATGGAAGATAAACACTCATTAACCGGTCCTAGTACATAGATTACCATAGGCTTGAGACTAGATCAAACCTCCATCGCTTTGGCGTAAGCACCTAGGAAAAACTATCCAAGAGGTCTTTTAAAGGGTTGTAACGTTAGGCTTACGGTAGGGAAACAAAGGGTTTGGTTGGATACGCTATTTAGTGGTGGCAAGTCAAAAATCTTTATGTTCCAACCATGAGAAGAATGGCGTTGATAAGCCAAGACTCGACACTCTAAACTCTAGATAACTTTGAAACAAACAAACATAAATTTAAAGATAGATGTAGGATGGTAGCCCGTATGTTTTTTTTCAATTTTCTTCATTTTTCTTTTTTTCGATTTTTTTTCATACACTTTTACTCTACCATCCTCTACGATAACATCAAAATAATAAGGATTTATAGGCACATCCCTACACTTGAGTTTTTATTACTCTAACACTAATTTGACACAAATTGAAAAGATCAAAACACTTGGAGTACATTATTACATAAATAAAGGGAATTTGTATTTAACGTTCCTTCCCGTCACTTCATACAATTTAACTTTTCCCATGAGTCCCAATCGTCCCAAAACTGTGTATAAAGGATATGACTTGACTTAGCAACTTATGCAAGTAACCAGATAATTGAACTATGGGTTTAGTATGATAACAATAATGCACTAAAAGTGAGTGCATACAAGGTAGGCTAAGGCGATTTTGGTGTACATTTGGGGGTGGATTGTAAACAATGCTCTTCATTGATATTTCAGAAAACCGAAACATCACGAGAACCGCGAAAAGGATAGGCTCTGAGGGGTTAACTAGGGGTATCATGTACTAAAGATGAGTACAATGCAAGGGTGTGGGGGAATTACTCAACCGATGTGGAAGAAGTAATTATAATACGGGTATCAAACAAGGGTTATCCTAATGCCTCTTATCATTTAGTTATTCCTAACTACACAAGTGTAGTCTCACTAGCGATCTCGGAATGCATCACAAAACAAGTTCTAGAATCTATTATACTACCGGTACACTCTCGAAGCAGTAAAGATGAATGTTTTAATTCCTACAAAACTAAGGGCGATCCTCACATTTTTGGGGTGGAATTTGAGTAGTAAAGGGTTTTGTGCTAGTCATATAACTTTCTATCCATGAGACGCTTTATTAAGACTAATGGCCCACTCCTACATGTCATGAAAATTTTAAATTTGGTGCCAAATTTACCCTAACCGATATTTCTCATGGTTTATTACACAAATGATATTGGACAAGGCAAATAGTCAAAGGATAAGCATAGTTTCAAAGTTCCTGTTTTATTTTCCCTCCCTACACTTAAACTGAACATTATTCCCAATGTTCCCCGAAAGTATCAAAGTTATGATAATGGAAGGTAATTAAAAACGAAAGAAACTAATACTCCCCTGATTAGCTCGGTAGGATCCGTGTGAAGTAGTGGTTAAATTCTTCTCCAAGAAGAATGTATGCGTGAAAAGCTCCATCCAATCTTATGTATCTTCTTCTTGATAAATAAAACCTGCACACTTTAAGAAAACACTATATATGACTCTACTAAACTAGGATATAATGCTTGTGGAATGGATGTTTGCAGATTTTCTGGAAAATTAAGACCTGGAAAAATTCCAAGAATTTATAAGTAGCACAGAAAATGAGAGAAAGTTCAACAAGTGGTTTCTGCTCCTCCTGACGCCGTCAGGTTGCGATCCTGACGCCGTCAGGTTATCCTGAAAGAAACTGGTCTGCGATTTTCTGGAAAAATTCTGGAAAATTTATATCTTTAGAATCTGGAAAAATTCTTGCAAAAAATCCATTATGACTCGATACAAGCATTTGACTCTAACAAACACACATGTATATCTTTTTAATAATCGTAATTCTCATGTTCACATTCTTTTAAAAATGTGTGTAATCTTCCCTACACTTATCCCTTTTGTAAAATACCTTTATATGTAATTAAGACGAGGTTAAAGACAAAATAAAGCATTTTCACAAATTCAAACATGAGAATAAACAACCAATAAAAAGATATACAACACACAAACAAGAAACCAATTAAGCATGGGTTGCCTCCCACGAAGCGCTTTTCTTTATTTATGAGTCTTGTAGCTAGACTCGAAGTCGTGCCCCTACGTGACTTCATTACCGCCACCTTTTTCTTTTACTAAGCCTTCATCAAAAGTTTGTAGATGTTGTATGCTTACCGTGGAATCCTTTCCAACGTCGTCTATTATGATAACGGTTTTATTTCTTAAATCAGTTTCTTTTACCGTATAAGGTCCAAACCATCTTGGCTTATTTCTTCCTCTTAATGCTTTTATTCTCGATTTGTACAAAATCACCTTCTCTCCATTCAAGAATTCCTTAGGATTCTTTTGATTTTGTGGTATTGAGGTAGGATTATTTCCTAACTTTTTATCGCGTTTCCACAATGTCGCATGTAGCCCTTGAACCATGAAATCTCTAAACCCTTTTTCCCATTCATTAATTTTCTTCCTAACCGTATTGTTAGGGACCTGTGGATTCTCATCAGTAATCTTCTCCATTATATTCAAAGGGTATCTTGTAACAATAGGTATCATATCGTATCCCTTGCCACTTTTGAGTATCATGATACCCTCACCGCATTTGATGGTTGCTTTGGCAGTGGCCAGAAAAGGTGTTCCAAGAATGAGTGGCATATTTCTATCTTCCTCAATGTCTATGATCACGAAGTCCACCGGATTATTAAATATTGGCCACCTCAATTAAGACATCCTCCGCTATTCCTACGGGGTAGACATATGTGTGATTTGCTAAGGAAAGTCTAAGATTGGTCTTGGTTGGCTCCTCCTTAGTCAACTTATTATAGACTGATAGTGGCATTATGTTTACATCAGATCCTTGATCGGCTAAGGCATTTATATTATCAATGTCACCTATGCTACATGGTATCACGAAGTTCCCCGTGGTTTCTTGTTTTTTAGTTACTGGTTTTTTTAGAACCTGCTCATACATAGGTCCCATAGGCATGGTGTCATACTCTTTTTCTGTTATTTCTCCTTCTAGGGCTTTCCTAAGAACCTCGTTGTACCTAAAGTTGTTCACTTGGTTAACAATTGTTTTCTTATTAATCTCGTGCTTAAGGTAGTATTTAATGGTCTCGGATTCATCATTGGTTTCAGCCCCCTCCTTCTTCTCACTATCCTTGCTTATCTTAGTCTCCTTCTTCTCAACTATTCCATCTTCCTCAGGTACAATGGAAATGGCGTTAACAAACGAAGTGGGGGGAGGGTGATCATCGCTTCTCACTAGCACCTTTTCGGGAACCTTCATCTTAGTATACACTTTTACCAAGTTCATCATCTCCGTCATTTTTGCCTGCATTTCCTCCCTATGCCTATAAACCTCCTCTTCAAATTTTGATAATCTTTCCGTATGGGCTGCCATGTACTCTCTCATTTGTTCCTTAAAGCTCGGTGAGAGTGGTATTGGAGAAGTAGAACGGAAGCGCCGTTCGAAATTGAGATTTTGCTCACGGCTTGGTGATTCAGAGAAAGGTGTTGGGCGGTTGGCGGAGTTAGCAGAATTAACCATTACTCGAGGGGTTGGTTCAGGATCTCTCATTTGCCTCTCAATTAGATAATCGATCCTTCTCTCAAGAGCACTCATTTGCTCTTCAGTGACGTTGGAAGACTCATGAGGAATCGATATGGCATTAACCACTTTCACAGGGGTTTCATGGGATTCACTCCAATTTACGTAGCTTTGATCGGCAAGCTCTTCTATAATATCTCATGATTCTACTGTGTTGGAGTTGCTAAGCCTTCCACCGGTGGCTCGATCAATGGATCGCCTTGTGATGAAATTGGTATGGTCATAGAAGATTTGGACTTGAAGCCAATGATCAATGCCATGATGAGGGACTCTGTGGAGCAGGTCTTGAATCAGGTCCATGCCTCGTAGAGAGACTCGCCTTGAAGTTATTGGAACGTCAAGATGTCTCGTCTAAGCTTAGTAGTTCTCCCCGGTGGGAAAAATTGGGTAAGGAAACGAGTGGTGATATCATCCTAACTTGAGATGGAGCCGGCGGGAAGTCGCTCAAGCCAATTACTAGCTTGGTCCCGCAGAGAGAATTGGAAGAGACGCAAGCGCGTGGTCTCCCTATTAGTAGCATTGAGGTCGATGGAATCGACGATTTTAAGGAAATCCTTAAGATGCTGATTAGGATCTTCATAATGAAGTCCATGGAATGCACATCCGTTTTGCACCAACCGAATGGTGTCGGATCGAAGAGCCATAGTTTGGGCTTGGTCGGGAAGCTCAATGGTGTTCCTATAGCCTAGGTGGCTTGGTCTTGAGTATTCACCAAGAGTACGGCCTCTTGGTGGGTCATTTGGTGGTGGGTTGATGAGTGGTGGTTGATTATCACCTTCCATGATGAAAAGTGATAGGATTACGAACAAAGGTCACGAAGAAGGGGGATAGACTACGAGGAAGCTAAAAGATGGAAAAATTCTTACTTGATAGGAATCAAGCAAGGGAACCTAAACAAGGTGGACTCCTAACTAGCTATTCTATTCCCCGAAAACGGCGCCAAAAACTTGATACGCGTACAACGCGCGTTCGGGGTCAAAGAAAACTTCCTTTTCTTCGAGCAAGTTTTTCAACCACCTAGGCAGTGAACCTAATCGTTGTAGTGTAGTATTAGGGTAAGCCTCGGGATTTATATCGTTCTCTAGGGGAATAGGAATGCTAGTGAGAAATTACTACGCTAAGGTTGGGGTTGAGGAAGATTATTTTTTATCTTTTTTATATTTATTTAGAAAGTTGAAATTACGAATCTCGGGGTACTGGATTTGGGGGGTGGTATTTCTACCGATTACTCTACTATTATCTAGTCTAATTAACTAAGCTAAGGGGTAGTCTATGTCTAATTGATGTGTACTCGTATGATGATTAAAGATGTGTTTACCTAGATGTTATTACTCCCTAGTTATCTCCTATTGATGGTTGAATTGTCACGTCCTTATTCTTAACGCGTTGTGTCTTCTAAGGTCGTAGGGTATGCTTTCTTCCCTAACTCTTTGAGACTACCTTAAGGTTATTGCCTACAAAATCTCTAGGATTCATAAATTAACTCTAAGGTTATCTTTGGATTTTTAGCCTACAACAACTCTAGGCGATTATAAATTAATGTTCACAAAGATTACTCAAGCATTAAAAACACAACGATGGCCTATCGCAATCCTAGGCCAATTAAAATTAAGATAAGAGACAACCAATCAATATTCAATACCTATGTTTCATAGATCTAAGCAAACACATAAGTAAATTAGCCGGACATGGTGAACATGCAAGCATACACACATACAGTTGAAGACATAATTGAATCAATGAAGTAAATTACTTATCTTGTTGTAAAATAGGGTGTGAGAACCCTAAGATACTGCCCAAGACAGCCAAAAATTATTATTAGGTTTTACTCCACAAAACTACCACTCTCAAAGTCTAAAAATTTGAATGCTATATATAGAGTTACAACTGCGACGGCGTCACTCTTTAATTGTGACGTCGTCGGATCGCCGCCATTAGGGTTTCGTCTTGACCACGTCAACATTGTGACGGCGTCACCATGTGGTTGTGACGCTGTCGGCTTCATCTTCTGACGCCGTCGGAATATGAATCTAGGTCGTCTGAGTTGTGACGCCCTACTCTTTAAAGCCTGGCGCCGTCACGTACAAAATAGCAAGTTCGCTACTCAGCCGTCATAATTTTGGAGCATGTTGCGACGGCGTCGCCTTCTGACTGTGACGCCGTCACCTTCAATTCCAGCAGCTTGAGTGTCTCGATCTTGACTTTGGCCATTTTCTTCACATATTCACGCCTTTCCGTCCAAATAAGTGTCATTCCAGCAATTTGCCTTCAAGAGACCTAAAAAGTGAAAAGGAACGAAATTAAGCAGTAACGATATAATAGTGGTCGATTAAGGGCTTAAATGACCCCTCAAAAGTGTACCTTTTAAATCCTTATCAGGGCTCGCCTTTATGGGCTCAAATACCAATCGGCCCTAAAGAGACCAACTGGGCTCGCAGCCCGGCTTGGTAATAGACTCCCACTTGGACTGGGCTAGAGGCCCAACCAATTTACTCTTACACAACTAATCAGTTTAGGGAACTAGTAGCAGGTTTTACAAATGGTTTTAGACAAACACCTCGGTACAAGAGTCTGTATACAACCTAACGATTCACACCAGGAATTTCACGGATTTTTCAACATATGATCGAGACTCAATCTACCATTTTGTGACCCCGGGGCTACCGTGGTATTAAGCACCCTTCGGGGTGCCCATTCCTTTTGTGACTCAAAGCAACCCAAACACCCCTTGGGTGTCTCCTTGCATATCAACAACTCGAAACACAAAGTACCCTGGCGGGGTTTGCTTCCGTTCACCAAGATCAACTTAACGCACTCTAGACTGACCCAAGGTCTCACCTATGTGGTTTGACCATAGTGGGTTCTTCCCTTAATTACAACCAAATATTAGCTTAAATTCATCATCATAACTAGTTGTGCAACATGACCTCTTGGTTGGGGAATCAAGCAAGTTCTAATTATCTTATTACTAGTCCCGACCCATCAGTAGGTTCGACTCCCTTATGAATGATACCAAAACGAACAAGTTAAGAAGGTAACCTAGGATCATACAATAAGCACTTCCAATGCTCACGCCATTTTTAAGTCTAGTCCCACACAAGGTTTCATTAACAACATTAAAATCCCGTTACATTGATATGCAAAATTTTACAGGTCGCTTGGAAGAATGTAACACAGAACAAGGAAAGGTTTACCACAAAAGCAACAACAATGACTTGTAAAGTTTTATATATAAATACGATCGGGTAATTCAACCCCAAAACATCGTAATCGATCGGTATAATGTAATCAAAAATAATTAATCATAACTAAATTACAAGGTATGAATCCTTACAAGATGACTAGAAATCGACTACAAGAAGATGAACAACAAGACTCCAATTTGATCCAAGCAGGAACACCACAACTTCTCTTTTGATTTTTGGATAACAAATTGGAGGCGGGTGGTCTCCCTGTTGAATCGATTGGCATGTTAAAAAGAAGAATAATAAGAAGCTTTTGACCCACTCTTTCTTCTATGGATCCTAGCAATATACCCATCTTGAGCTAGTCCCTATCTCTTCTCATCTCCAAAGCTCGCGTGGTGTTTTTCTTGGGTTAGGCGAGACTTTTACAAAAAACAAAGGATGACCTATTCCCCTTTCTTGTTTGACCTAATATATTGAAAGAGATGGAGCAAGATTTGTCTTGGAGGAGATGATACCAAAGAGATGGGGAAAGTGACTTCTTAGAATAAAAAAAAAAAAGAGTATGTTTGTGGGTTGATGGGGCGGCACATGGGTAGGGGAAGAAAAGTAGGTTTTAATTTGTTATTTTTATTACTTTTGGTATATATATAACTGTTCCGTGTACTTCGTATCCCGCTGAGTTGAAATGTAAACGTGGTTTCTTGTTTCGTTAAAACCGTAGAAGCGTATATTTAAGAGCACGTTTATAAACGTAATATGAAAACGAAACTATTGACTCCGAATGTGATTATAAATTTTTACTGTCATTAAAACATCGTCGGCACGCGTGTGGTGACATTTTTCAGAAAAACCACCGTAACCTCTTGTTTTTAGATTATAATCTTCCGTAAATACCGGAAAATAAATAATTCACGTTTTCCTAACAGAATGAAATAGTGACGTCTTTAAATAATAGACCGAGAAATTTCCGGTTGTCACAATGGACCCCGTGAGTTTCCCAAAACCGTCAAGGAAATATCCTTGCCTTGAACCGACTCAAAACCTTCCGATCGTAGGATACTTGAACTTGAAGATCAAGTCAAATTCCTTATGAGTTTTTACGAGGCTCCTAAACCTTCACGCCAAGTGAATAAAATCACTTCCTAGTGTGAATTATGTAGTGGTCCCCATGACACTCGTGATTGCACGAACCTCCCTGAACGATAAATACTTTCACAAACATTTTGACAAACACCCAGTATGCAATTATTACCAACCCAGATGAGATACTTTTTTTTAAACATTTCATCTCAAACTCTCCTGTCATATGAATACCAATCATATCTAAACATGAGACAAAGGAAATTAAGTTTTTAATCACTACAAAAGTTGATTTAGAATCCAAAAATATCAACAAATTGTTGGTATGCATCCAGTAGTTGTTCAAAATCAAAGGGACAAACCGATAACAAACTCAATAACGTAAAAACCAAAAGCAAACAACTAAACCCAACTATACAAGAAATAAGCACAATAATAATGAATTTGAAAGTACTAAATTTGCCTCAGACATTTTCCATGAATTAGCTATCTTTCATAACTGAAATTAAAGAATCCAATATCAAATGACAAATTAACAATGTGGTAAGAATCGACTGTTAAAGTTAAACAATCTAATACTGAAACTTCTTCCATTTAAGTTATAAAAGGTGGTAGAATGGATGTAAAGATGAAAGAAAATCAACAATTATAGAAGAATTTTTTGAATTTGAATTCTGACCTAAATGTTTAAGTATAAAGAATCATTATACATAGAAGAAAATTATAATGTGGAAGAAGCTTAGGCAGCAATTCAAAAATATGGTGGGTGGCTACATTTTCCAAAGTTTGTAAAGTATAAAGAATCATTATGTGTTTAAAAAATTAAAAGAAAAAATAACATACAATTAGAATAAGACCTCGTGGGTTTAAACCCAATCAACTTAGGAAAGGCACCTCACAATAGACAATCATTATAAATAATCCTTATCATTTATTTCATTTATAACATAACTCAATCATTAATCATTAATCATTAATCATTAATAAT
Source organism: Chrysanthemum makinoi (assembly GCA_910596185.1). NCBI lineage: Eukaryota > Viridiplantae > Streptophyta > Magnoliopsida > Asterales > Asteraceae > Chrysanthemum > Chrysanthemum makinoi. The sequence goes on from OU343224.1 coordinate 271,401,660, forward strand.
TAATCATTAATCATTAATCATTATCATTGTACTTTAACCAAATAGTTCCAATCCTAAAAAACTAACAATTGTAATAATGTTTCTTTATGTCTTTTCCTTTCTTTTTTAGTTTTACTTTATTTTATTTTATTATTTTTTTAGTTTTTGTTATTAATACTTAATTATTTTGTAATTACTGTTAGTTTAATTTCTAATTATATGTTTTGTCGATGTGTTATCAAAATATAAATAGTTATCGAAAAAATAAATTGCCTATTAAAAAGTAAAATGTAACAACTATAATCACTTTATAAAATAAAGAGTCATAATTACATTAACGAAAATGATACAATTGTCTTCGATTATCAATATATTCACTCTATGTGAGTTGTCGACTTAAATATATGTCTTGCTATACGGATGCGTCCCTACTCTTATACCTCCTCCATTGTGGGTAATTTTCCGGGATTGGAAGACTTTCATCTAATGCCACGTTAATGTAATGATCATCCCTCTCACATGTGCAATCACAATGTGACTACTTGGTTGTGACCAGTTTGGACTGTACCAAAGAGGAAAACATGTATAACTTTGATGCATGGATAAGAATATAACTGACCGGTTATAGAGTGAAGCAATAACCAACCCTGTGTCTGTCATCAACATCCATTTATCCTGCGACGCAATTCCAGTTCCCCTAAAATTCACAGCGTCCCGAATTCATCGAAAGTCAACATTATGCCACAAAGCCTTGTAATTTAGCTTGTTATTATCAAGCTCTGGCAACAAATCTTGTCGAATTTTGGACCACATATTTTCGCCAAGACCAATACCGACGACAACTAACTGAAATCCACAATTTCCATCACCCATGACATCGTTTATACTTGTGATGTGTCGACAGAAATGCATTGGAATATTATGGATCAAATTATCGCTTTGAGGCGGCTGCCCCACGTATGAACTGTGTCTCACGGGTTCTTGGACGTATGAACTGTGTCTTGCAGGTTCTTGAATTTAATCAAAAAGATTAGTCGGCTCTTCATTTAAATCTACAAACAAACTATGTCTCTCCGGCTCTTCATTTAGATCTGGGATCGAATCGCGATCATAATTAGTTTGATAGTTGGTGTAAGAACTATGTCTTTATGCTTCAACATTCAAATCAATCCCAGAAAACCTCGTTGACTGACTACGTATTCTCGAATCTGTAGTCTTATGAGGAGCATGTCTTTGTTGTTGTTGTTGTTGTTGTTGTTGTTGTTGCTGTTGTTGTTGTTTTTCAAACTCGGTCGTCCGTGGGTGTTTCTCTTAACCGTGGGCGGTTTCATGGTAGTTTTACTTGGATTGAATATGTCAACCAACTTTCTTAGGAAACTTCTTTTTCCTGCTTCAGACTGCTTGTTAAAATGTTCTTGAAAATGGTTTATTTCAGTGTCGCAACGAATATTGTCACTTTGCATAGATGTTGTTGGTGAAAGATTTAGTGTTCTCCAAAATATATATGTCGAATATAAAGGAATACACTCACCTGCATATATAAATATAATTTATCTTAAATATTGAAATATAAATACTTAAATGTATTAAATCAATCACGAGTAATTGTGTACACGAACCTGAATTCACGTACAATGGAAGTCTGCAAGCACATGGTAACCCGTAACTGTTATGTAGTTGACAACCACAAGTTGAGGAATCTAGTTGAAAACCGTTCGACCGATTAATCTCTTTCAGCATCAAATCTAGAGCTCCATTTGACACAACACCCCGTAGTAAACTGAAGCATGGTATATTGTGTTTATGATAGCGAGAAATTTCACTTTTCCCAAAACTTTCTTTGATTGCCATAAGTTGTGACTTTACGATCTTATCAATACAAAGAACAAATTTATCCTAAGTGTAACTTCGATTACGCATCTTAAAACAGCTTCAAAGTTTTTCTTAAAGAAAAAAGAAAATCTCAGGTAGGTATATATGAAGTTTTAAAAAAATCTCAGCTTCAAAACACGGTAAGTGAGTGTTTCCAAACGAAAGAAACATGTATTCTCTTCTCAAACAATGAGGCAATCATAAATGTCTTATTCTCTTCTCAAACATGTCATATGCGTATGCATTTCATTTTTAACAAGTCAAATTGTGACATTTCGACAAGGGTTTGTAGGTAGGCATCTAATCACAGCAATATAGGACCAAATTTCTTAGCCGGAAGTTACTACGAGTAGGGGTGTCAAACGGGTTATCGGGTCAGGTTCATGTTTTGTAGTTTTGGATGGCAATCTTACTATTTAACAGGAACATACAAGTTTTGTAGTTCTGAGTTGAGAAATAGTAGTGTCATTGCTTGAGTTCATGACTTGAACATACAAACCACAATCATTATTCATATCTATGTATTTTTAAATTGCACTTTTAAGAGTACAAGTTTTGATGATAGTATATTATAGGCATATAATCTTATGGTCTCCAGCCAAAATAGATACCTTTCAAAAGTTCTCGCAAATGAAGGTATCAACTTTTTAACTATATCAAATGAAAGGGTATGAAAAATTAATGCAAAGTCACCTAATACAAATGGGCCTAAAAGGTTTTGAGTGTAAATCTTATTCGGACCTTAGCTAAAAGGATAATAACAACCTGCAAAGTACAAATATACAAAATCAAATGATGAAAAAGTGTGTTCACAAAGCAACAAATTGATAATAATAACTAGAAGTACATGATTTTTTTTTTTTTTTTTTTTTTTTTTTTTAATTTCCTTTCTTCACAAACTCAACTCAAGTGTAAGAAAAAAAAGTAGTAAACCAGTTAAGATTGGTAAAGGAAAAATTAAGTATGTTTAAAATTAAAATTAGCCAATATTTATACATAATCAAATCTGGTTATGAATAATAATTAATTAACATGGTTAAGAGATGAATTAAAGATTAACAAGTTTTAAAATAAATTGGACAAATTTTACATTTTACAAAAAAATTGACTTAACTTTCTAAAATAAGTAAAAAGTTAATAAGTTGGTTGAAAAAAAGCATTGGTATTTGTACATGGCTGTCAAAATTTAATGTAGCAAAAATAGGTCAAGAATAGGTCAAAAGTTTTTAGTGGGGTATAAACCACATGACCTATATTTATTCTAAAGTTCCTATGGTTTATACACAACTAAAAACTTTTTACCTATTCTTAACCTATTTTTTTTTACATTAAATTTTGCCATCCATGTACAAATACCAATGTCTTTTTCAACCGACTTATTAACTTTTCACTTATTTTAAGAAGTCAAGTCAAGTCAAATTTTTTGTAAAATATAAAATGACTAATTTATTTTGAAACTTGTTAATCTTTAATTCATCTGTTAACCAAATTAATTAATTAGAATTCATAACCAGATTTGATTATGTATAAATATTGGCTAATTTTAATTTTAAACATACTTAATTTTTCCTTTACCAATCTTAACTGATTTACTAATTTTTTTTTCTTACACTTGAGTTGAGTTTGTAAAGAAAGAAAATAAAGAAAAGCATGTACTTCTAATTATTATTATCAATATGTTGCTTTGTGAACACACTATTTCATCATTTGATTTTGTATATTTGTACTTTGCAGGTTGTTATTATCCTTTTAGCCAAGGTCCGAATAAGATTTTTACTCAAAACTTTTTAGGCCCATTTGTGTTAGGTAACTTTGCATTAACTTTTCATACCCTTTCATTTGATATAGTTAAAAAGTTGATACCTTCATTTGCGAGAACTTACGATGCTTTTATTTGTGTCCTCCCAGAACCTATTATGATCATTGTCCAATCCTTATTATGGTTGGTTCACCAAACTTTGGGCCGGAGCATTTTAGGAGGCTAAATAATAAGTATTGGATAACCAAATCAGTTCATGAGGCAACAAAAATTATTTGATGCTATCTTATTATTATGAGGTCATTTAACTTGAGAATTGTTTGTGATTGCTTATTTAAACATCTTGTGCAGTTCTTGTTATGGTGATTATCAACTCATAGCTATAACATAACACAAATCAGAAGATAGTGTTTGGATTTTTTCTGATTGTATCAAGATACGATAACCTGATAAGTAGTTTTCGAGTGGGACGGTGTGGATGAATCTTGAAATGGATCTCCTTGGAGAAGTACATAGTGGATAACAGATGGAGAGGAGGGAAGAGGACACATGGAGAAGAGCGAGTGTTTTATTATCGGCTCGGCTAAAAAATATTGGCTATTTGGCTCCACCCACAAAGCTAATGAACAGCAACCTCAAGCCGACTCCTCTCACAACACTTTGGGGAGAAATTATTTTTTAATCACTTTGTGAGAGGGTTGACTATGTTGTATAATAATGTTTCTTTCACTAACGACCGTTATTTTTGCTCGAACTATGAAACATGCGCACATGACTTGTTCCTGCACTTAAACCAGGAACCTCCGAGATATAGTTCATATGTAAGCCAATCGTCTACGAAACGCGTTTCAGGAAGATTTTTGAAACAACTTCCACAAATTTTTCATCCTTATGTAACAGATTTACAAGATGTCATAGGTGATGGAACTAGATGTTATAAAAAAAATTTGAGATCGTAAAAAAGGTTAGAAATGGATGTAAATTCCAAAGACGGGTTTAGTTATTTCCTCAACAAATAAAACAGTTGTTATAAGTCTAATTCATGGAGGAAATGTCAAAGGTTACACTGCGAGTTTTCCGCTTTGGTCAAGTCCACCACAATCAAAACTAGACAATTGTGATTGCTCATGTGAATGGTAACCATTACATTAAAGCGGCGCTACGCGAAAGTTGCTCATTACCGTTAACTAGTCCACTTTGGATTACATATAAAAGTGAAAATGCATATGGATGGGAGAATACATATGTTAGTTGTCAAAGTGTGTTTCGCAAATATTATTTGTCGTATTCTAGAAAATATTGACCTAACAAAGTAATTTTAACGTTCTTTATATTGTATATTTTAATAAAAATTGTAGTTTTTTTTTTCACTTATATATAGGTATCTATATATATATATATTAGAAAATTAAAAATAATTATAAAAATTAATAGACAGGGGATAAAATTATAAAAATAAACCATGCAAAAGTAAAAAACAAGTCAATGATTTGCATAATTTTATGTAACTTTTGATAAAAAGAATAAAAGATAAATGATTAGTATAATTATTCTAGTGTATTTAGAGTGCCTTTTTGTAAATTCTTATTCTCGAGGACCAGATGAGTAATTTGGTATACTAAACCCCAGCAGCTGTTCCAAAATTCAAAACCCCAAAAGTTTAACAAGAAGAAGAAGAAGCTCCAAAAACGCATCAGCCAAGATGAGTACCATGAAGTTTTGCCGTGAATGGTATTGCTTTTTGTTTTTATTTTTATTCATGCACACCAAGTGTTTGATGCAATGTGTGACTGAATTTTGTTTATGTTTTGCAGTAACAACATTTTGTATCCAAAAGAAGATAAAGAGCAGAAGATCCTTCTCTATGCTTGCAGAAACTGTGAACACCAGGTCCAACTTTTATAACATGCAAAACCCTAATCTTTTTTCTTTTTTCTTTTTTTTTTTTTTTTATATAGCTTAATTGGTTTATTATTGGAATTGTATAATGAGTTATCAAAGTTTAGTACATTCAATTTCGGACAAGTGTAATGTACTGAATCAATGAACTTGCATTTTCTCGTTGTTGAACTTAGCTTAAGGCCTCAAATCAAGGTTGCAAAAGGCACTAGTCGAACGGTCTCCGCCTAGAGGCTAGAGATTAATCGGATTGGAATTTTTATGTATTAAATTATACATTTTAGAAAGTATATGTATGACATAAAAATAATACTTCAAAGTTCAAGATTGAAAGAAGCTAGGTATATTGAAAGAACCCGTAATTTTAGTTTTAGGACAAAGTTGACTTGGTTGATCAATTAGGCCGATTAGTCCCGATTAATCGGTATGTTGACTAATATTTGACCATATCCAGTTAATTAGCCCGACTTGTCAAAAATTAATCCCTTAGTGGCCGATTAGCGCCTAGGCCCATTAATATAAAGCTATGGATTGTGAGAAGATCAAAAAAATATAAAGCGATAGATTGGCAACATTGGCTATGGGAACCTCTAAAAATTTGGCTACAGTAGTGTTTGGTTCAATATCTGATATATGTTCTGGTTCAGTGTGTGAGTGAGTTACAGTAAAGTTTGGTTCAATATTTGGGATAAGTTTCTGTTACGGTGGGTACTGAAAAAAAAAATCATGTTTTGGCAGTGTACTTCAATTAAATGTTCTTTGGGGTCTACAAGGCTAGTACTTCTGCACATAAGTATTAGTCGGTGAATACATCAATATATGATACAGTATGATACTATGATATAGTGGTCTGCAACAATGAGCTGCATTGAGGCTTTATGTGATTCAGTGATTGGTTCATTAACATATGATATGTATGCTGCATTGTTTCGCATCAGTAAGTGCTATAGTGAGGTTTTCTGTGATTGCTGCATATTCAGATTCTTCAGTGCAAATCGATGTTTGGCAGCTGTTAGATTCTTCTATATAGGAGTGCAGTAAAGGGAAGATGTTCACAGTATGCTGTTAGTGGGTGTGTCCAACAGCCTACTGTGTTCCTTCTGTCTTTTGCTGTCTTTCTTGGTTGATCAAAGATATAGTGATCCAGCTTTAAGTGTCCAATGATTGGTGTGATAGTTTAGTCATATGCCATAGTGATCCAGGTTTTTGTTGTAAGTTCTAGTTTGTTTATATTGTTTTGTATGTTTTTTTGCGTGGGGCTCATCATTTTTAATTGTCTTGTTAAGAAGGTGGGTTGCCTTTTCTTTTGTACCTTGTTTTGGTTCCTTTAATAAATGTTGCCTTTCTAAAAAAAAAAATGGCCGCCTAGGCCGATTTTTGCAACACGGCTTAAATTCAGTTAGTGGGGTCAGGTGATGTGCTACCAAATTGGAATGTGACTAGTTGATGTAGGGGTACTTGACAATGGAACATATATTTTTTCTTTTTTTTTTTTTTTTTTTTTTTTGAGACCAGGAAATAGTACCCCTTTGTTATGGTTTGCAGTGACAAAAAAAAAAAAAAAAAAAAACATTAGAGTCTGAGGCCTTATGAAGTGTATAAGTAAGGTTATAGTTTCCGTTGTTTACGTAGACTCTAGAGACCTGGATCCTTTTTCTTTCTTTAATGTTAGTTGGTCTAGTTTGTCAGATCCAGATGACTCTCAAAGCTCCATTTTCATTAGCTTTTTCTAAAAGAAAGAAACGTTTTAAATTTTCTCTGGTAAGGTCACATGACATTGATCTGAATAATCTGGAAGTTTCAGATCGACTGTATGCTTCTTCATTCTCTTTGATGGCCTTTTAGATGGACTGATATTTACATCATCCACCTCATGATTTTATTTTCTGTCACATAGATGTTACTCCGTATATAATTACTTCGAATATTATCTTTAAGTTGATCAGATTCTCAGTTTTGTTACTGTGGATTTGAATTTCTATATCCAGTTAGCTTTAGAATTAAACCCATACTCCACACCTCAATTGTAGTCAATATATTTGGTATTCAAGAATCTGTAGTCTTTTTTCTTTGTAAGATAGTACTTTAGTTGCATTCCGTATTCAATTAGTAAGATACATCGGCATGGAAAGCATAACTTCTGGATGATGTATTAATCAAACATTTAACATGAAAACCTTTGGTGTAACAGAAAGGAAGTTGTGTAGGTGCATCGATGTTTGTGATTTATTTTTTTAAAACATTAATGTTTACAAAAGTTTCTTTCATTATGAATGGAACAAATATGTCTTTTAGAATTTTAAGAAAACCTGAGATATGGGTATTTAGCATCACAAACCCCCTGCTCAAATCATATGGCAAAAGGTAACTGGACGATAAATATTCTGTTCAATTGCAATTTCATGTAGCTAGCTTGTGATAGCTGTTAGATTTAATACGGCTGAAATAAATGATAATGAGCTGCTTTCCGTTTTATGTTATCAGAAACAAGGGACTCCCACCCTACCCTACTGTTTACTTATTTTGTTGATGTATTAATTTTACATTCATACATTTGAGACTTAGTCAGATAGAAATTGAAGTTTATTAGTGCAAAACGGTTTCTAATGAGTTTAAATGATGATAGCTGACCTTAGTTGTTGTCTTATCTTCTTTTGGTGCTCTCAGTTTAACAGGTATCAGAAAGGTAATATCCTACTCTTTTCACCCCAAGCCTAGTTATCTTGGTCATTTAAAATAATTGAAGGTAGATGTGGGTCAAGACAAGTTATTTTTGGGTGGGTTAAAATGGGAGGGACCGTCCTGAAAATACTCTTTTTATCCCTTTTGTTTGTATTATATCAGTAATTGATTGATGTGCTTTTAATTACAAACTATTCTGTTACATTAAAACTCCATGGTTTCAAGTAGAGTGGTTTAGGAGGTTATATGCTTTTGAATACACTTTGAATAACTTTCAACTGTTTAGTTGCCCGACCCATTCATATGTAAATCGGTTGATAAGGACCTTACTAGTTAAAGGTGTTCCCCTGAGTATATTTTTCTGAAAGGTAATTGATATCACGTTCAATATCACACAGGAGGCTGCAGAAAACAATTGTGTCTACAGAAACGAGATACATCATGCTGTTGGGGAGCGAACTCAAGTTCTTCAGGATGTTGCAGCTGATCCAACTCTTCCGCGTACAAAAGCAGTTCGTTGTGCTCAGTGTGGTCATGGAGAAGCTGTTTTCTTCCAGGTAACTGCTTTCCTCTTTACCAAATATAAACCATTTACAGATAATCACATGAGTCATGACATCCTTTTATTCGTATTGCATGAATGCTAACATTCAAGATCATAAATATTATCATCTGTATACTGGATCACACTCTTTTCTGCTACTTTGACGTAGTGGTGGCCAATTTTAACCCATTTATATAACAGTGGTTCAACTCAGTTTGTATTTGTTTGATAACAGAAATGGGTAATATCTGAAAAAGTAGCTAAGATTGTAATGGGTGAATGTGTGAAAATTCAAAAATCGCCTCATATGTGGTCTATGTTTAGAATGTCCTAAATCTTAATTTAAAGGAATTTATATCGTTATATTAATAATTTACTTTATAATCAAATTTGACATGTTAATTTATTTTCAAATTGGACAAAAAATGTAGCCGGATCAGCTCTCAAACCTGATCCGTTTTGACCTGGATAAAAGGTTAATTGCACTAAACCCAAATGTTGTGATCTTTATAAAATGGAGTAATACTCACATCATTAGATTTTAGAGCTGGCAAGTTATATGGGTTGGTTCGAACTCATAATGAAACCTTAGGTATAAACAAATTCAGCCTCCTAAATCGTCAAGTTTAAACTTTTTCAGATTTTGGGTCATTTGCATATATATCCCTCCAAAGATGCAAAATTGCATATTTATCCTTTGCATGCATAAAAATCAATGTACCATGTGCATCAAAAACTTGTAAGAAGGATATATATGGAATTATTCACCTTTGGAGGGATATATATGCAATTCCCCCAAAGTTTTAAAGTGGACAAAAAGTCTTTAGGGTTCTGCATTTTGGCACCTATAAAACATGCCTTAAGTAAGTGAAGTCTTATGGAACTGACTGTTTTTATTTGTTAGGCAACTGCTAGAGGGGAAGAAGGTATGACATTGTTTTTCGTTTGCTGCAACCCGAACTGTGGTCATCGATGGAGGGACTGAGAGCTCATTGGATTGGGTACCCAAGTCAAGGACTGGAACTTCTAATGGTTCTTTGGAACCAAACTTTGTAACTCTTAATTGAAACCTCTCGAGATGCTAATGATCAAATAGGGTAGATGGAAACTTGTGAGATTTCTAACTGCAATTTTAACTTTGTAATTGAATTGACAACTTGGTTTGTTTTTTAAGATTTAGTCGTGGTTTGAAAGTTTGATCTGTGGTTTAGCATGCAAGACCAAACTTAAATTTCCATTTTTTATTTAAATCTGAGTATAAAATGGTTGTTTGCATTTGTGATGTAGTGGTAATTTGTTAAGCTTGTGCAATCTTGTGTAAGCACCAGATAAAGTAGTTAGATCATTAGATGTAGTTGCAAGACCAAACTTATAAATTATGCAATCTTGTTTAAGCACCAGACCAAGTAGTGTCTGATGTAGTTCCAAAGGTTAGACGCAAAAACTATGATTGTGACGAGATGAAAACATCATGTTTTAGAGATGGAAAAATGTCAGCATGATATGTGCTAGAACAATTTGTCATTATGAAAAGAGTAAAGTCCAAAAATATTTTTATGGTTTGTACCGTATCTCACTTTACATCCTTAAACTTTTTTTGGCATAAAACCATCCCTCCGTTAGTAAAGTTGACACAAATACAACCCTCTGTTAGTAAAATCAGTCAATGAGGACTAACGGTGCAAATATTTATCCGTTATCTCCTAACGAAATAGAGAATATTTGCACCGTTAGTCCTTAGGACTAACTATGCAATTTCTTTTCGAAAATAAATTGCATCGTTAGTCCTCCACCACCGCCACCGCCACCTTCACCGCCACCTACCACCTCCACCACCACCCAACACCACCCAACGCCACCACCATCCACCTCCACCGCCGCCACCCACCACCACCACCCACCACAACCACCATCACCATCTACCGCCACCACCTCCACCACCATCGACCGCCATCCATCGCCACCACTACCACCACCGCCCACCTCCACCGCCGCTACCCACCCACCACAACCACCACCTCCAGCATCGCCATCTACCGCCACCACCACCCACCCCGCCACCCACCACCCACCCCGCCACCCACCACCGCCATCCACCGCCACCACTGCCACCACCACCCACCTCCACCGTCGCCACCCACTGCAACCACCACCTACACCACCACCACCCACCTCCGCTACCAACAACCACCACCACCACCACTGCCCACCACCGCCACCCACCACCTCCACCACCGCCATCATGTTAAGGTCCCTATAAATAGAGGCACCTAATGTATTGTGAAGACACACCAATAACAATTTCTATCTTTCCCTTTCATATTCTCTTGTATTTCCTTGATTATTGTTCACATTGTGCTACTAGGCTCGTTGTTACGCAACATTACTATAATTTTATTTATATATTTTTAATATTATTATTATTTTGCAATTTTGTTTTTTCAAAACTTGAATAAAGATTTGGTTTGGCAAACTGAACCAAAACCATACCATATCAGCTGTTTAGGGTCTGGTTATCGGTTTATGATGACCAGGTCCTGATCGAAACTAGACTTGTAATATTCTGTCAGGGTTCATAGGTCTGGCTTTTGAAACCAATATTTTAAAATTCTCCATTTCCATTGATCCAATTTGGTTATCCATGCACGACAGTACAATCTCTGATCAAGCTGATGGATACTCATCACATACCTGATTAGCTCATCTTCAGTTATTGAAATTCAAAGTCTGAATGTTTGAATACTATAAATGCACTGAAGAAACATGCAAAACACCAAAAAGAAACCTTTAAATCTGATTTTTCTGTTAGATTGCTTTGAGATTTTGTCTGTCTATAGTCTATACAAGAAAGAATTTTTCCTAAAACCCTAAAATCCAGCCAACCAAAACAGTCTTCATCCCAGAATGCACCTTTAAAACCCTATAAATTCAATTTTTATAGAGAAAAAAAGAAAAAGAGAACGAAATTGCACATCGTTATAAAATTATCTACAAAAAAACAAGGCAATTATGGACTCGATCTCAATACTTTCTGGCATTTCTACAAAACTGTGTTTCAATTGGGGAGTAACCTACAAAGAAAGCGTCCTCGTAAACCAGTCCGATAAACGTCTCATCTTCATTGAGATGTCCTTATTTCTCCCGAAGTAAGCTTCTGCATTCTGAAGCAATACTTCCACATCATGCTTCATTGCTGCAAATCTTCTGTAGTAGTTATTCTCTAGTCTTGATTGGATTACATCGAGGGTCAAAGGCACCGGAAATCTGCAAAATTTAGCAATAGTTGGTAAAGATCTTTCAATAACGAGTCTATAAAAAAAAGAAACCTGAACCGATGAAATTTGTTACAGGAAGCAATTCAAACCATTTACTATATTTGTTTACCCCATTATGTTTATCCTTTATTCTTCATTTCATGGGTCTCCTCATATCAAGTAAATACAGTCAGTATATCAAGATATTTTATCATTTCTCTTGAATATTTCAGGGATGCCCAAAATGAAAATAGTGTAGGCATGCCTTCTAGAAGCATTATGACCTGCAGCTCAAATGGTCCCGCATGAAGTCTTTATCGGTCTTATTTTTATTTTATATATAAATAAGTTATATTCAACATTTTGAAATGATGATGTATCTGAACTTCTGAAGAAAAATGGTGTTTAAAATGATTCAAGTCATTCAACATTCTCACTGTGTGATGCCGTGAAAAATAAATAAGGTTACATACTTGATATGAGGACAAACAAAAAATAACGTTGTCAAAGTCATGGAACCTATTACTAAATTTAATTTGCTTCATGCAAGGAGGAAAAAAAATGATAAACAGCATTAAGAAAGATACCAAAAGAGACTGATCTAGAAGGGGTAAGATAAACTATACTTGTTAATGAATGTCGTTGACTGGGATACTTGTCTTAGTTTTAGAATACCATAATGATCCTGCAAGTATCAATAACAGTAAATATCATTAGCATGCTCAATTGCAACATTTAGCAACATACCCTCACATAGAGATGAAGCACATGAGGAAAAGCATTTCACTCATTTTATCTCCCTGCTTGAAGTCTAAACCATATGATTAATATCACATATCTTTGTAATGATGACACAAAGGGTAACTCCGTACTTATTACTTAGAAGTTTTTAAAAAAAGCATCAGACATATAAAGTAACTGTTGAAAATTTCAGGGAAGGAGGGCTTCACCACACATTTAGATGCCTTAAAAACTTTTAATGTTATTATAAATTCTTTTTCTTGAATAAAGTTACTGACATTATAAATCATATTTGGCTATTTTCTTTTTGCCAGAATGCAAAAGAGCACTACTGTTTGAGTGTTTGAATCAATGAACAAATTTAGACAAACTACAAGTGTAAAAAGGAACATCTTACTCAACATTATATGTCCAAACTTTGTATTCTCTGGCCATAGGTAGTGTTTTTTTCTTTCATTAAGATGTGTTAACGACGATGATTCTAAAAGTCAATTCGCTTAATTATGACTAAAAAACAACACATACCGCAGATTTTTTCCCCGATTTCTCAAGTTTGGCCAATGCACGAATGAGCTTAGTTCTGATATCATCATCAATATGTGGCTCCTCCCACACCATACTAGCATTAGGATCATAGAGTTCCCAAGGACTATGTGGAAGCGCATTCGAATCACCTTTATACTGAACTAAATACCGTTCCCATGGACTATCAGGAAAGTCAACCGATTTGGGTTTAACCGCCACAATTCGCCCATCCCACCAATTTCCATTTTCTTCCCCTTCATTTTTCCACCAAACTTGGCACTTATCACGGCACCTCCAGTCTCTTTTCATAGCAGCATCATACCTGCTTCTTTCAACAAGAAAGTCTGGGAAGCCGGTAACTTCCTGAAGAGTCAATTTAAACGTCTTACCAACCACATTAGAAGAGGGGTCTTCAAATTGTAGGGTCATTTTGCAGCAGCCTTCACCAGAACCGGGATGTGTTGCATATTCAAGGTCTTTGACTTTACAAAACTCAACGTCTCTGATGTTTCCCTTTGTCCATGGACCTATCTCTCTTGAATTACTACCACTGATGTAATCTTGATGACCCTGAAAAGATCAAAACACAAACAGTAATGATCTATGAATCTTTGCCCATTTTGCCACCTCTAGTAGCATCAACTCTAGTAATAATGACAGAATTTTTTTTTTATAATACTGCAATTTCTCATGAAATGAAAAAGACGTGTACCTGTCTAAAGTAAACTACTTCATCTCCTAACTGAGGAATATATCGAGAGCCCTCCTCGTGAGTTGAAAGCAGCAACCATGAACTTCTTGTTGAATTGTGTTGTTTCTTTTTTTCTGGCGATATGTCTCTACGATTATAATCAATGGCTCGCCTGTTTCTGGTAGATCTTAATCCCACTTTATGTCTAGAATTTAATCTATCCTCTTCTTGTGGTAGCTCGTCATCTCCATCACTTGAAAATTTTTCTCTACTTGATGTATCTTCAGATACCTCATGAATAACCCTCAAATTCATATTTCTTCGAGTCCCATGAATTCTGGGTTCTGTTGCTTCATCCAGATTAATACTATTGGCATTAGAAGTGCTTGCATCCATGCCTCCACCATTCATAACTACACCTGTCCTACTCCTAGTTGACTTTGATCGTCTATAAACTTTTTTAAACATTTTATCACGTGAATCTGGCTCTTGTGACCCTTGAATATCAGAGCTGATGGTTTTATCATCCCGATCACCGTTTAGGGGCATTCTCGAAATTCTCCCGTTGGGAACATCTGAGGTGGATCCGTCAGATATCATGATACCGTCACCATTTCTTGATTCTTGTAATGATGAACGAATCTTCAACTTTGTGGGTGTTCGCAATTTCTTCAATGGTATAGGAGGCTCTTTATCTTGATTTTTTTCTTGCTTCTCATTTAGCTGGACCATTTTGCCCTTCTGAATTTCTTCATCTGAAGGACTAGCTTCCTCCTTTTGAATTGGCGCCTTTTCATTGACTACATTCTCGATATAACTTCCATCAGGACATGACTCGTCTATAGATTTAGCAACAGACAGGATCGGTTCAGTAATCCTTGGCCGTTTTATTGAACGGGATTTTGCGCCTCCCCATTTAATGCTTCCCTCGAGCAGGCTTACATGATTCATATACTTCATAGGTGACCCAAAATTTTCAGTTCTTTCGACGAACTCACCATTTCCATTAATCAAAGAGAAATTCTTACTCGATTCATCTATATCGTGAGGGGGTGTCGTAGATGATGGGCCAACCAACTCCCGTTTACTTGAATCCCGATTGGGAAGTTTGAACACCAACCTCCTTTTGGGGGTGTCTTGGTGGGAACTTAAATCTTCAGATACTATTTCTTTACCTTTTAAATGCCCATTTTCTTCATTTTCAGATGAAACTTCGGTTTCTTCACTTCCAGCTTCTGTTTCTTGCTCACTGGAATAACTTTGGGACGAGTTGCCTTCTAGAACATCCTCTTCTCCATCTGAGGCTTTTCCACTTATCCGTGAGAAAAAACTTTAGGCATTGCGCGCAGCCGCTCTCCTTGGCCTTGAAGCCTTAGACCGAGACGACTTCTTCATTGAGGGTTTTTTACCAAATCTTGACTTTCTGCTTAGATCGTCTCTCAAAGAACTCTCTTCACCATCCAAATTCCTTCTCTTTACACGTCTTCCAGAAGAAGTCATGAAGTCAGCCTGACAATAGTGAAATTGTGAAAATGTTTAAGACCAGAAAATCTGTAACATGACAACACATAATATCTGATTTGGTCACTACACCTATGAGATTCACTTCAAATTAATTATTTGCAGTACTTGAGACCAGAAATCTGTATCATGACAACACAGTTGAAAGGTTTCTACAACAAATTTTTTTGGGGTTGGATCGTTTTAACTACGTTTTGTGTTAACTTAGATGGAATTAGTACCGAATTTGAAGTCCATTGACCAAACCAGAAATGAAGAAAAAAGTGTATCTTCCAAGTAAACAACTGCTAAATAAGCATATTAAGATACAAGGGGACTTCTTTCAATTCAAAATTTGAATGAACATTTTTGCGAAATTCAAGTCGATATCATCAATTCTTAAACCAAAACATTTAAAGCTGTCAGGGATACTCTCTCTAAGGTTGTACACATCCTATCAAATTTGAAGCTGAAAATAGTTCTTCTGACCATAAGACATCAAAATGCACCTCATATATACTTACTTCTGCCTTTACCTTTTTCGTCTTAGACTTTCGGGAGGTGTCATCACGAGAATTTTGATCCTCGCTGTCTCCCCCGCTACATTCAATGCTATCAGAAGCATTGGAACTCAAACTTCCTTGTTCTCCTGCAGAATGACACTCCTCTGTCACATTATATTCGGAATCGTTGTCATCACTATGCACTTCTATTTCTGGTTCCCAGTCCATGGCATCTAGAAACTCGGGAAGTGGGTCCATCAAAATATCCAAGTCAGCAATTGGAGGCACTTGGAATTCTTGATCAACAAGGCTAATGTCGGTTCCTACAGCAAATCTCATTGAAGATGGCCTCCACTCAAACCCCAGAGATCCTAACCGTCTTTGCTGGTACAGGCTTTGGTAAGGCTCAGGGTACGGAATCATCCCTACAGAAATTCCAAATTTCAAATTTAAATGTTTAGAGTAATGATTACAAGAACTATATTACAACAATAATGATCAAATTTTTCTGAAAAAATTGTGTGTGGGGAGTGGTTGTGGGGGGCGGGGGCTTTAAATACACTGTAGGTAACTATCACCCATTTACACTGTATTGATTGTTTTTAAATTCACCCGGGCAGAGATCAAACATTTTAGCTAGAATAGTGTGACCCGAGAGTATCAAGGCTCCTATTGTTTTGTGAGGCTTAGGGAGGGAGTAACTAGAAGTGGCCAAATAGGTAGATTGAGCATATTGTGTTAAGGGGTCAAAGGACAAGGTGTCAACTGTCAAGACAAATAACTTCTAATTGCTAGTGAAAACGGGTTGGGCTGAACCACCCAACATGCTTTTGTGTTTTTTCTTGATTTTTGTAAATAACTAGTTTCACAAATATGGATATCCATTGTCAAAAAAAGATGCAGGCATTCGATTCATTTACACCTATCTCAATTTTGGACCCATTTGACTCCTTTCATTCTCAATTTGATCATTTGACTCGTTGGAGATTAAATAAGAAACAAAAAACCCATTTTTAGGGGTATAGGTCAAAAAATCCATCCTATGAGTAACCTACAGAATATCAAAACAGATAGATATTAAAGGATGATCACATCAAATCTTCCTATGAACAAACCTGAATCACAAAGGAGATCTTGCATATTCCTTCTATACGGAGCTAGCTGAGTTTCCTGGGTAAGAAACAGCATAAAAGATTTGTTAGTACAGTAGTCCAGTATGGTACTATTTCCTTGTTAGTAACATTTTAATACATAAAGTCTTTCAGTTTGTTAAAAGCTAATCAATCCTTTGTATAGTCCTTGGTCGAAACTCGAGGTCTAACCACTTGTAACCTGAATTTCCTATCGTTTGATTTGATAATTAGTGGGCGAATTTTAACAGTCATAAAAATAGACTAGCATCATCATTTGGTTACTATAATCCTATAATAAAACCTGAACAGTACAGTAATCTTAAGATAATGATAGCTAAAAGAAGAGACTAATTTTGTTCCAATTGATGCATCATTACAAACACAAAAAATATGAGTTATATTCATAGAGTTACCATCACTAAATTACTAGTTACGTTCTTATAGTAACACAATGAATAATTCTATAATCACTGGTAGAAATAACTGTTTTTATGATTGAAGTACAGCACCCTGTGTACTAAACTACTTATTAAATAACTATCATTGTATATTTCTTAACGCCCCTATAGTGTTTTTTGAAAATCAGAAGGTCTTGATAGGATATTATATAAATAAAAAAATGAATTTCTCTAGAAACGATAAACTAACAGAAAAAACTAACCTGGTCAAGTACATTTCCATGTGCATCTTGAATGAGGGGCCTGTAATCTCCAAGAAAAAACTGTTGATATGCTTATTAGTGTCAGTAACTAGTTATGTCATGCAAAGACTATATCTTTCTGGTGACTTGCGATTTCTTATACAGGTCAATCAAGATGTTTTATTGTTCTTTATTCTATACCTGATCATACTTGGCATCATTTTGCGCCTCTCCTTGGCCAGTGCTTAATACATACAATTGACCAACCTCATCAGAAAGTACAATGGATGTCCCGTCCCTAGTAACATAAAAGATTAGGGATAACAAAATTAGGCAAGTAGTTTATAGACACCTGTTGGATGTTAGATATTTGAAATATATCAGCATACAAGGAAAACAAATAACTAAGTCCATCTCATGTAACTACACCCTTACCCTGCTCTGACGGGATTGGGTTTTGTTGTTGTTGTTGTTGTATCTCATGTAACTACAACTTTCCCACGATAGTAGTTGTGTTAAGCAGATTATGATTATTAATGAAGGTAATAGATAAAAAGGAGGGTAAAGAAATAATTTTTAGATGGGTTAATAGACAAAGATGCCACTAAACTTTCCAAAAAAGTGCGCCCAAGGTAACGAACTTTCATTTTGTTCATTTAGGTTACTTAACTTATAGGAAGAATAGTGTTCTATAATTTCAGTGTTAATGGGAGTGACTTGAACACATATTTTTGGATAAGTAACATAAATGTCGTGTTTTACAAGTTGAGCAATGTGTACATATATTTTTGTATGTTCAGTGACCCAAATGTTATGTTTCATAAGTTCAGTAACCCACGTGAACAAAATGAAAGTTCGTTACCTTAGGCGCACTTTTTTGGAAAGTTAGTGACATCTTTGTCTATTGACCCATTTTTAGACACTATAAAAACAAAGTTACCCAAACACTAGAAACAAATCAATCTGATAACAACCTTCAAGATTCAAATCAAAATAGTCCTTAATTAGCAATTTTTTTTAGATATAATGACTTATTTGTCAAATGGTATCAGTTGTAAAAAGCTGATCACTTCAGTAGACAAGATCCCATTTCAGAGATTTGACCAATGGTCAAAAACTTTACCAAACGAGGTCGAGTAACATATAAACAGTATTCAGGGGGCGGAAGGAGTAGCAAACTCATTATGATATTTGAATAGTATATTTAATTTCACTATGCCACTCCTTTTACTATGTGTGACCTAAAAAAAATTACAATGGCAAGAGTGAAAATATGAGTCACTATAAAATAATGAAAAAGATAATGCGGTCTAAATTCATGCATGAAGGTACATGTAACAAAATACGCCAACAACTTACGGTGAAAACTTTCCATCAACTAGCTTGAAGCGTCCAATTTCAAATATACGAATAGGAACTCCTTCCCATATCTATATATGATTAAAGAAAATGAATTCGATTAATAACATGTAACAGTAGAATATAAGGATGGCAAAAAAAGAGAAAAAGGAAATGAGGTTATAGAGAAACAAATACTCACATCCCACACTATTGTTTTTCCATCGTATCCGGCACTCATAGCTATTCTTGGATTAAAAGGATGAACATCCAATACGTAAGTCTACAGATAAAAGCACAATCATTAGAACAATGTGCGGCATGATAATTGAAATGTGCAAGTCTTATAGGGCTAATTGCAGGATAGAGTAACATACTTTGTGCCCAATCATAACTTTGTTTCCATTGTCATTGACACAACACTTTATTTCGAGTTCTATTTAAGGCACTACGTTTTGTTGTTACCATGTTTTCAGAAACCACAAACAAATCATTACACTTTAACAATTTATTTCCATTTTTATGTTTGAGAATGCTGGTGTAGTCTGTCAGATGGTCCCTAAAGTCCTAAACTTGATCTCTTTTATCCATACTAAAGACAACTATATACTCAATGTTGTCATTAACTGCTTTCGTATCAGATATAACGTTGACGATGTGAATTTTACAGGGTCAAGAACCTTCTAAAAAAGATTTGAAAACAAGAAAATAAAAGCACTTACAGATTCACTGTGACCTGTTAAAGAATGGACTAAGCTGCCATCAACTGCATTCCACACACATATTCTGCAATCTGCAGCCATAGAGGTGAGAATTAGTCATTATGGACTTCTTTATTCCATGACTTTTTATACAAGTCACCAACAAAAATATGCATCCAAGGAAATTAACTTCAGACACGCCTTAAAAAATGTAATTTAAAATTTAGTGAATAGCTTGTATGATATTTTTAACCTACCCATGATGGCGGCAAGTACAAAACGATTGTCAAGGCTCCACACAATCATGTTAACACCACGTGGAGTAGGGAGAATCCGTTGACGTGGACCTCCTCTTGGTGGTTGAGGTGGCATTGGAGGTGGAGGAACTTTCAAGTGATATGCTCGTGTCCATCGTCCAACTCTTCCCTACAAGTCCAAAATATCTATTAATTTTATTGTTCCAGAAGGTTAAAGAGAACCCTAGAGGTGGCAAGATGGTAAGGTCAGGCACATTAGTAGTTGGGTAACAGGTCAAAATGGTTCACTTTTGTACAGATTGGGTTGGCCCACAAACATCTCTGTCCATTTTCTTAATCTTAATATAAATACATAATGTGTAAATATGATAATTAGAACAATATTATTAAAATACATCCAATTTCTTTAAAGCAATTTACAAGATTGTATACATGAGGAATATATTTCTGAGAACGCTCCACCCATTCGCATTTAAGCTAACGTTTTTTATTTGACCTGTTCAAGATAAAAGACAGTCCAGTTTGACTCACTCGTAAGTAAGCATGTCAAAATTGCCACCTCTAAGAAATGTAATCAAAAGAGTTTAGTGAATATAATCAACAAGACTCGAATGGTATAATGGAATATCTCACATGAGATCGCCGTGATTTTGGAACCCAAATAATTGCACTGCCATCACGAGAACACGTAACAATGTTCTCATGTGTAAACCTGGAACATTAAACATTTAGTTTAAATAGGAACAAAATCCATATAATCTTGTGATGGGTTAAACCTTGAAAGTTGGACATTACATGGGAACATTAAACATTTGTACTTCAAATCATAATGGAACTTGGAGAATTGATATTAAGTGAATGTAAAATTGTAATAGCAATTTAAGGAAATAGATAGGCACCATGTATTTTTAAATTTCGGAAGGTTTTCTTCTTTTGAGGCATCCGATGAAGAAATTTTAGAAGCAACAGCACAGCCACTGCATCATAAAGCAGGAGAAATATTGGTATCAAAGCCAATTATAAATAGTGTTAAAAGGAAAATTCAAAATTTTGAAGAAAAACAATAAAATGTGGGAAGAAAATACATAGAAATTGTACCTAAACTGTACATAGTTAACATCATTTTCATGCCCAGCAAGTACATCCATCTCATGATTGGGTTGCTCCGGATCATCATTGTTAGGTTTACAAGCATTCCATACCTGCAAGTTATAAGAAGACTAAGATCCAATCTGCATTGGTCATCTAACATTTTTATTTTCCGTATTTTCTTGAGTTTGCAGAAGTGCAAGTTACGAGAAAGCAGAAAGTGAAATAATGTGACAAACAAAGTGAAATAATGTGACAAACCTTTTATCTTGAGTTGGATACAAAGAAAAAGAAAGTGTTATGCGTTAATTATGTTTCAATTTCGCAAGTTCAGAGGTCAGAAAGATAGCTAACTTTGCATATACCCTTCCTATAAAGTTCTGTCACTAATCAAAGTTTCTTAGTCTCCCACTCTTATATTTTCATTCTCTTTAAGCTATTAAACATTTGAAGAAATGTGTTTGGTCCTTAGGGAGTCCTAGTTACACATTAAAGATGGAACGTACATAAATCGAATAATAAAAAATGAGATGACGAACATGATAGAAGTACAATATAAACTCATGATTAATGGAAATGAAATGGCATTTTTAGGAGTATACCCTTGCAAGAGTGTCCGAGCTTCCTGTGACAAAAACAGTTCCACTAGAGTTGAATGCACAGCAAAATATCTGATGACTTTGTGGAACAATGCTTGATGATGATGGTCCATTGCTTTTCCCTATCGTTAAAAATTTACTCCTAGGTAAGTCATAAATAATAAAAAGATGAGTTGTAATTAGGGGTGGAAACGAGCCGAGCTGCTCGTGAAAAGCTCGGGATCGGATCGGTAAAAAGCTCGAACGAGCCGAGCCTAAACGAGCTTGAGCCCGAGCTCGAGCCTAACTTTAGGCTCATTTAATAATCGAGCTCGAGCCCGAGCTCTATACAAAAAGCTCGAGTAGGCTCGCGAGCCTAAACGAGCCCTAGAAATATATAAATATATATGTTTTCTATACATATAAACGAGCTTAAAAGTAGTAAACGAGCTCGAGCCTTATGTAATTAACGAGTCGAGCCCCATTAGAACTTTGTTTTCTTTAAACATTATATAAATTAGTCGAGCTCGAGCCCGAGCTCGAGCTTGTGAATATTTTCACGAGCCGAGCTCGAGCTCAAAATGTAAGGCTCGAAACGAGCTCGAGCCCGAGCTCGAGCTTTTTATATATAAACGAGCCGAGCTCGAGCTCTGGCAGGCTCGGGCTCGGCTCGGCTCGTTTTCACCCCTAGTTGTAATGAGCCTACATAGCATCTACAACTAACCAGTTTGAGGTTCAGGAGGCTTAGGGATGTATATTCGTGGACTGAACTGAGAGTGTCTAGCATCCCAAATCCTACATGATCCATCATCAGATGACCTATATGAAGAAAGTAGACAAAAAAAGTTCAAAATTATTTGCATACAGAATAAGATCATAAAAAGCTAGAAGTAATACCAAATTTGTAGGTATGAGACATGATTTGGTCTGTAGGATGACTATGACAGGTACCAACAATGAGCCATAGGAAATAATCATCAGCAAAGGAAGTTTGGATTTACGTTTTATAGGTGATTATGAGATATAAAAAAAAAAGCAGAATCACATAAGCACTTGCTTGTAATAACTGCTAAGCAAACTTTGTGATTAAGTGAATTATGGATCAGTGAAAAGTATACATGGATATATAATACTAGGTATACACATGATGTTACTCTACTCTCTAATAATTAGTTCAGTTGAATATAGTATAAAACTGGATTTATAAAAAGATAAAAGAGGTTTATCATTTTGTTAACCATAGTGGACATTCATTTCATGCCTATGTGGCAAGAAGAGGTCCAATACCTTAAACCTCTACATAGTTAAGGTTTAACATAGTGAATGCCCTAAGAGCATCCAATATGGAAGGTCCAAGAATAGGTTTAGAAATTTTGAAGAGCTTTCTCTTTCCTTCTTCCATAGTGAGTTTCTATATCAAGTATAAGTGGCATGGAATGGTTCAAAATCATGGACCTCTTCATAATTTAAAGCATTTGAGTTAAAGTGAGATATTTACGAAGTTTAATTCTATGTGTAGGAAGATAGGTATATGAAATAAAAAGGTTTAAAAGTTAGTAATGTGGCATGAAACAACACATTTATAAACTAGATGTAATTGGTATATCTCAGAGCGACATATAAATTAATGCTCTTTATAGATAAACTTACGACAGTAGCTGATATACAGAGCCTAATCTAGGACTAAAGGCGATGGCTGTAACTGCTCCTGTGTGACCACGTAAAACCGAAATTGGAAGTCCATCAGCTATTCGCCACTGTCACAACAAAGATCACCCAAAATAACCACAATGAATTTTGTAATGTATTTGGTTGTGCTTAATTTACAGTATAGCAAGATCTTACAACTCGGATAATGCAGTCATTTGATGCAGAAGCAACGAGTGCGTTATTGTAGCTAACAGCAAGGTCTGTAATGTCACCCTATTGAAACACATGATGTGATAGATAATAAATGCACCAAATGAGAAACCTGATTAAGGATAAACATGTAAATGTATGTTAGTTGAACTCACTTCATGTCCACGGCAGCTGGCCAAGCAATATGCAGTTTCCATTGACCAAATTTTTACAAGACGATCATCCGAACCAGTGATAACATATCTCCCTAATCGGTCAAATGTTGCTGGGAATAAAAAATATTGTTAACTATAGTGCATACAAAGTCAAGACTGATTACAGTATAGCCCACGGCATACAAAGTCTTGTAAACAACCAAATTGTTTGCCAGGCACCAAGGGAAACCCAGTTGAAGCAGTCAAACTTAACCATTATATAAAAAAGAAAGAGTTAAAACCGAACAAACTGCAATAAAGTAAAACATACTTTCACCACAGAAATTGAAACATAAAAACACACTTTCTAAAAACCTCTTAACATGTTGACAAACTTGAATGGTTTTAAATTTAATAGCAATTTCCGGATATATATGGGATAATTTAAGTAATTATTTGCAAAAGTTCAGTGACCAAATTAAAATTGAATATAAATGAAATGCTAAATATTCCAATTAGACATTCAGTAAAAAAATAGTAGTTACACCCAAAAAGTAAACAGAATCTTTACCACAATAGACAGCGTTGCGATGGCCTCTAAGCCTCTTAAGATTTTCCATCTTTTGTACCACGGTAGATGGTTTGACGATGGCATAAGAAGCTGCCCGAACAGACGGTGCACGATGATGCCTTGAGAACCCTCCGCCAATTTCTCTTAGCCCAAGTCCACGCACCTGATCAGCTTGCATATGAGGCCACCGCATGTACCCTGGTGGGCGTCGCACTTGATTGTCCCCCTTCTTCACATCGTCTGCAAGAAGGAGGGCACACAGCTATATATAAGAAAATAATGACACGACCCCATATGGTAATTTTGAGAAACTAGTAGTGCCATACATTTAACTAATAAAACTATATGCAAATAGAACACTCTCCTTGTCCCAGAATAAATGCAACGTCTAACAGCACAGTTTAATGAGAGCCTTCACTAATCATATATCTAAAAATTAGCAATTCAACCCATTTACTTATGCAAGGGTCCCATTGGGTTGCGTTCTATGTCAAATGAATCAAACCAAACAAAATTGCTAAAGGGGAACACGTTGACAAAGACTATTTTTTATGCATACAACCACCTAGGTATATTAATGGTATTAAATTATTGTTGTAATATTATTTCTGTTTTAGCCAGTTATAACATCAATTATTTATTGAGAAAACGAAGATACAGGTGGTTTGGGTCAAGCCAACCATGCTCCAGCCCATTTCAACTCGTACAAAAAGTGATCCACTTCTACCCAAACAAGTAATTACCTGTTTTGCTACAATCAATCATAACATTTAGAGGAACAGTATGGGGCAATACTTTTGAGTAGAAGCCAATAACTAAATAATAAAATGTATGTGATCAAATACCGCTCAAAAGTGAAAAGGAACCAGTTCCCAATAAAGTAGGAACAGCAGCAGCATTCACAGAAGCGTGGCCAATGAGGCCCTGTGATGAAGAGGCTGCACCACTTAATAATTGCTTCAACAGCTTCACTAAGTGATCCTTCTCTATATGCGGATACCTGCACAACCACAAATCAACAAAATTCAAATCACCCACAAAACGAACTTAAACAAATCATTCTATTTTTGCCGTTGTACCAATAAATTAATAAAACATCAGTACCTCTCCACCAACTTATTGTAGCTCAAAGGGAAAGACATGCCATCATCATTTTCATCCCCAGTTGTAATACCACTTCTTGAATACCAAGAATGATATCTTCTAGGCAAGAGTTGATGCTCAAGAAGTTCATTCCAAAACTGACCATAGGTCCGATGACATGGGCCAGCTGAAAGGAAATGCATGATCAAAAAATAGACCTCCCTGAGATCAATATCTGCCCCGGTTTCATTATCACGTTTACTCACATCAACAACTGGAGCTCTCTCCTTCACCTTACTGGAAAGACTTAATGCTTTCAAACTCCCGGTCCGTGGTTCACTGGGAGGAACATTTTTGTGAAGAGCCATAGTTCCTCTGTCAAATCCTGGTGATTGTGAAAAAACTGTTATTTGTAACACGAAATCGTTCAAAAAAACACCACATGCTATTCTCAAATCAATGTAAACACTACTTGTCATCCAAACTTTCAAACAGAATATTAAATTTCTTTACAGGTTTCTTAGAATTCTCACGACAGTTCTTTTGAAAGCAATATACTTAAAGCAACAATTGCTTGTGCGAGGTCTACAAAGCTGTAACCAATTCTATTTGCGTAACCTGCCATCATCATTGTAGGTGATATACGCAGCATAATGAGACTATCATTATGAAACTTAATCCTAAGAAGCACATTCTAACAACACTTTCCAACCTAACATTCACATATCGGATGTATTATTTATTTTTAGAGCCTATACATTAGTCACACTGCCATCAGTACCAGATCAGCAATTTTCGCGTTCTTACATTACACAATACTAGGGAAAAAAATACATGTCCATTTCATCATCGACGGAAAGCCTATTCATATCAGTCAATGTCATAAACATGTTCTAATCTCCTAGCTAGCAGCTGTATGGTTAGTTCGCGCATCTTTATAATAGTCATACTCTTATAGCAATGTCGGCTTATTTATAGTCACACGAGTATTAGTACCAGCCACAGCAACTTTTTGTTTTTCTACATTACAAAATACTACCAAAAGATATCCCTATTATATCCTATAGCTGATAACTATTATACAATCTACCTTTTACTTTCTACATTACAAAACATATCCCTATTATATCCGATAGCCAATAACTGAATTTCGATCCGACCCCTAATCATGTCAGTCAATGCCATAACCAAGTTCAATAAACAAATAAAAAGCAAAAAGGCACCAGTCCAATTAGGGCCCAGTGGCCCACTCAACAGTCAACCTTAAACAAATGAATTTAAAAAACCTCATACCGACGCTAACAAAACTAAGTTAACGACCTAATTAGCCGAATTGCCTCAGTTTTACGTACGAATACTGCCGTTTTAGCAAATGCTTAATCAAATACCACTCAATTTCAATTCTGAGAATCATCCTTCTAATGACAACTGGCACCTGTATGGTACTTAACGAGTCAACATAATAGTCATACCTATTTATAGTCAATTTTAGCCGGGAAAACTATACTCGATCGGGTCAAAGTCATATAAACCAATAATTAAACATCCAAAAACCTAAAAAGGCACAATTCCACATATCACATAACCGAAATTCAAATAAACCGGGCCCACTCAACAGTCAACCTAACAACCTCATCACAAAACAAATAAATTAACGGATATAATTCAAAACCCTAACATTTCACTCCACAAACCCTAACCTTCACAATTACAAAATTACACAATTAAGATCTAATTAAACAAGCAGTAACGCTTACAACAGTAATTAACTGAATTAACGGCTCAATTAAACGAATTACCTCATTTATAACGGTACAAATGATGTGATTTTAGCGAATTGTGTTGAATGTGGATCGAATTAAGATTAAAAAAAATGATCACGTAAAATATAAGAATTAAAGGTGTGAAACTTTTATAAAAAAAAGTTATGAAGATAAGATGAAGGGGAATTTATTTAGAGTGAAGAAAGGGGTTTTGTTTTGTTTTGTTGTGTTGAAAATTTTATAAAATTTATTTTATAAAAGTTTTGTTATGGAAGAAGGTGAATGGAGGGGGGTGTTAAGCGGAGGACGGAGAGAGAGAGAAGTAGAAACGAAGGTATGAGAAAAGAGAGAAAGAGATACAAGGGATGCGTTTTAAGGAAGAAATGTTGGGAGGTTCAAGTGAATGAGATTGGATTTTTTAAGGGTCTAAATGGAAATTTAGGAAATTTACATTTTTGTGACTATGGACTATGGAGTATATTTTTAAGAGTAAATTACAGATTTGAGTAAATTTCGCCATTGGTCCTTAAAGTTATGTCACATTTCATACGACATTCAAAAACACGAATTATTGTTTTTTAGTCCATGATTTCCAAAATATGACGCCGCTGGTCCAATTTTTTAACGATAGGTAGTTTCGCTTGTCATCTGGGTCCTCAAGTGCAGGTCACACGAGAGCGTTTCTGTCTAAGTCTTTGTTTTCGGCTTTTGTTTTGTTTTTTATACTGTACATGTCACTGTACCATATGTACTTTTGGTACTTTTTTTAATACACTTTTATACATTTATATTCGATAAAAAAAACTAACACATTTTGAATTTCACACACATTCACACCAGTCATCTCACACACACACACAAATAGTTCTTTCTAAACATGCTTTTTTTTACTTTTCCCTAATACGCAATGCTACATTAATCCGTCGGGCAAATGTCTAAAGGCAAATATAATTCTTGTCTTTTCTATACTTGATTTAAGGTTAATAGGTTACAAATCTAATTATTTTTAAAACCATTTATGCAACCACAGAAGCGTCAAAAGAGGTGGTGGTAGAGGAAAATGTTGAGCAAATAGTAGAAGATTCATTTGATCAAGAGATATGATGGGTGGGTTCGGGGTCGAAAGACTTCCTTTTCCGTGAGCAAGCTTTACAACCCTCTAGGCAGTGTACCTAATCGTTGCAGTGTAGTATGGGTAAGCCCAAGGGGTTGATCGTTCTCTAGGAGAATAGAGATGCTAGTAGAGATGTATGACGAGAAGGTAAAGTTGAGGGGAATTCTTTTTAGTCTTTTTATGTTTTTAAAAAGCAAGTAAATATCTCTGGGTATAGAAGTGGGGTGGGTACTTCTACCAATTTTTACTACTAATTAATTAAAACTAATAACTAATTAAACTAATAAAAAAGAAAAGATAGGCTATGTATTGTAAGGTATGTTTTTATGATAATTAAAAGTGTGTTTACTTAGATGTTCTTACTCTCTAGTTATCTCTTATTGGTCGGTTGAATTGTCACATCCTCATTTTAAATGGTGCGTTGTATTCCGTGTGGTCATAAGGGGTGCATAATTCCCTAGTTCTATGAATTGTAACTATCCTCTAGACTATCCGGGATCGCCAAGTACCGTAATATCTCCCCCGAATACTCTATTAACCTAAAGCTACAACTCACGCAATAAACACAACGATGGCTCAAGTGCACTCTCAAGCTTTATGCTATTTAGGACGTTCAAGCTCGCAACAATTAATGAAGAAGCCAGTTTTTCTTACTCTAGCGTCTACCAATTAAAACAAGAGGCAACCTAACAATAATTAACAACTAGGTTTCATAGATCTAAGCAAACAATAGTAATTTAGCTACTCATGATAGATAAGCATGCATACACACAAACAATTGAACATAGGATAAACATGGTGATAATATGGAGTAACAAACTTATCTCTTGATGTAAAGAGGGTTTGGAACCATGAAATACTGTACAAGTCGGACTACGCACGAACTAGGGTTTTCTCTCCAAAATTCTACTACACTAAATGTAGAAAAAATGAATTCTATATATAGATTTACAAGTGCGATGACGTCGCCTTTTGCTGGTGACGTCGTCTGATCGCCGTCTTTACGGTTTCGTTTGGGCCAAGTCATCGTTGGGACGGCGTCAGTTGAGATGTGTGACGCCGTTTGTCTTCATAAAAGACGTCATCTTGAGATGGTTCTTGGACGTCTGGTGTAAAAACAAAGAGAGACGCCTTCCAGAGAATAGGCGTGACGCCGTCATGCTTTAGAACCAAATTTTCACCTGAGTCGTCGCATGCAATCTAATTAGAAAGATTCCTTAGGGATGGTGTCGCCATTTTGGTTGGGACGCCGTCAGGCTTGCAAAACAGCCTTGGATCTTAACTTTGCCTTTTTCTTCATGTTTTCGCTCCTTTTCGTCCAAATATGCATCATTCCAGCATTTTTCTTCCAAAAGACCTAAAATGTGAAAATAAACGATTTTAAGTAGTAACAGATATAAAATTTATTGATTTAGGGCTTAAATGACCCCCTAAAAACGTATGTTTTAAATCCTTATCAAATATCCCTACACTTGAAATTTGTTTGTCTTCAAGCAAATGTGCTTTTGGCCAATCAATTTATAAGTTAGGGGGCATGTAGCATTGGTTTAAAATAGTTTACAACAAATATAAGCGCCACAATAGTCATAATAAGCACGAAAATTATACACTAGCACCTCACAAATTGGTGTTTGGATTCTCTCATCTCTCGGGTTTATATGAAATATAATATGTAAGGAAATGGAAGATAAACACTCACTACCTGGCATAGTACATAGATTACCATAGGCTTGAGAATAGATCAAACCTCCACCGCTTTGGTGTAAGCACCTAGGAATAACTATCTAAGAGGTCTTTACAAAGGGTTGTAATGTTAGGCTTAGGGTAGGGAAGTAAAGGGTTTTGTTGGATCTTCCCTACACTTATCTTTTTGTAAAATACCTTTATATGCAATTAAGACGAGGTTAAAAACAAAATAAAGCATTTTCACAAAATGGACATGAGAATTAAGCAATAATAAAAAAGATATATAAACACACAAACAAAATTGAAAAACAAACAAGCAAACAATTAAGCATGGGTTGCCTCCCAAGAAGCGCTTTTCTTTATTTATGAGTCTTGTAGCTAGACTCGAAGTCATGCTCGACGAACCTAGGTGAGTGAGTTCATCCTTAAGGACATCGGTGGGATCGAATTTCTTTTTTAATTTCCTAATAGTACGTTTAGTCCGGTACGCTTTTTCAAACATCTCACCATTGGGATCATAAATCGTTATCCTAATATGCCACTCTCCATTCCCATCACTAGGTGGCCTATTCCAATTCCACTTATGCTTAGGATTTTTACTCTCAACTTTCCATCTATTCATGCAAAGATTAATAGGCAAGGCTCATAGGATTTCGGTCATCTTCCTAAACACTAAAGTATCCTCGAATGGATTCACTTCAATGTCCCTATCCAATTGTTGCTCTAAGTTTCATGTGTTATTCATGAAGGTTTCTTCTAGATAGAAAGGTCGTTGAGGGCCTACAAAATCTTTATCGGTCCAAGGTCCATATCTAGATGGTCTCCTATCTAAGATGATCTCATGAGGGATTTGTTCACCCTCGTTATCATAGGAATGCTTCTTAACATCATAGATTGACCTAGCACTCCCTTCTCCTACCACTATTTTGGACATATTACAAACGATTATGGCACTTGAGGTAGTTAAGAACCCTCTTCCAACCAATAAAGGACACGTGGTATCACTAGTCATGTCTAGCATATGGAAATCCGCCGAAAGAGTCAATTGTCCTACGTGAACTACCAATGTCTTTCATTATCCCTACCGGATACGCAAAACTACCGTCCGCTAAACCTATGTTGGTTCCCATTGGTTCTAACTTACCTAGGTTAAGACTTTTATGGAGGGACAACGGAAGAAGGTTGATTCTTGATCCTATATAGGCTAATATGTCGAAAGCTTTGGAATTTCCAATGCTACACGGAAGAATGAATGGGCCAGGATCATTTAACGTTCTAGGTAACTTGTTTTGCACAAAAGCAGACCCACGTTATCCTAATTTTAGTCTTTGGTCATATTTATCTTTCAAAGCATTATGGTAAGGCGCATGAGTCAAGACTTCAAGAACCGGTTTTTCTTGGTAAAGCTCCTTAAATTCCTCTTCTAGAGTAGATTTAGGTTATTGATTAGTTGGTGTTTCAAGATTTGGATGGACCATTAACTTAGGTTTTTGGGATAGTTTGCTTGAAACATGTTTTGATGGTGTTGACCAAGTGGACTTGCGGGTGTGAGGGGCATGGATATGTGCTTTCTCTTGGTGAGCAAGAACATGAATTCGATGAAATCGAATTCACTTTTGGGTTCTTGATGGTGTCACTTGGGAGTGCTCCCATAACTTGGTCATTGAAGGCTTTCAAGAGGGTGTCGAGCTTATTTGTCATCTCACTTTGTCGTTGCTTGAAATCGGCTTCAAGTTTAGACAACCGAGCTTCTTGAGATGACATGAGGTTGGATATCATTCCCTCAAGATTATTGAAATTACCGGTGTTGGAAGGGTTGTTGTAGGTGGTACGGTTTGAAGATGAACCGTTTGATTGGAACCTATTAGGTGTAGTAGAGGAGTTGTCTTGAGGCGGGTTTAAGTTTTGGCTCCACCTAAAGTTAGGGTGATTTTTCCACTAGGGGTTGTAGGAAATTCCTAGGTTGTTTTGCTCGGGCTTAAAAGTGTACCACTTCTCTCCCGCTCTATCGGTACGCGTGGATGCGTAGTCCGCGAAATCTTGTTCGGGGAGTTTTGTGCAATCACGAGTGTTATGGGGACCACTACATAATTCACAAGGTAAAGTGATTTTGTTCACTTGGCGTGAAGGTTTAGGAGCTTCGTAGGAACTCATTAGGAATTTGACTTGATCTTCAAGTTCGAGCATCCTACGATTGAAAGGTTGTGAGTCGATTGGAGGCAAGGATATTGCCTTTACAATTTTTGGCAACTCACGGGGGTCATTCCAACATTCATTGTCATATAGGGAAAGGTCCTCTATTGTACCCTACGACTATTCCGCGGTTAATCCACTAAGCTTACCACCGGCCGCTTGGTCAACGGTTTGCCTTGTGGAGAGATTGACATGATCATAAAATATTTGGACTTGGAGCCAAAGATCAATGTCGTGGTGAGGGACTTTGTAGAGTAAGTACTTGAATCAAGTCCACGCCTCATAAAGGGTTTCGCCTTGACGTTGTTGGAACATCAAGATGTTATTCCTTAGCTTGGTGGTTCTTCCCGGTGGAAAAAATTGGGTGAGGAAACGGGTGGTGAGATCATCCCAACTTGAGATGGATCCTGTGGGAATTCGCTCAAGCCAATTACTATCTTGGTCCCGTTGAGAGAATTGGAAGAGACTCAATCGCGTGGTCTCCCAAGTGGTAGCATCAAGGTCAATGGAGTCAACGATTTTAAGAAAATCCTTGAGATGTTGATTAGGATCTTCGGAACGAAGTCCATGGAATGCACATCTGTTTTGCACCAACCGGATGGTGTCGGATCGCAGGGTTGTAGTTTGAGCTTGAAGTGGAAGCTCAATGATGTTCATATAGCCTTGATGGCTCGATATAGAGTATTCACCAAGAGTACGGCCTCTTGGCGGGTCGAGTGGTGGTTGGTTGGGTGGTGGTAGTGGATGATGTGGTGGATCGTTGTTTGGTGGAATGTCACCCATGGTGAAAAGTGACAAGGTTACGAAAAAAAAAACACAAAGAAAGTGGATAGACTAAAAGAAAGCTAAGAAAAAAGAAAAATGCTCACTTGATAGGAATCAAGCGAGTAGACCTAATCGAGATAGAAAACTAACTAGCTATTATATTCCCCGGCAACGGCGCAAAAAACTTGATGGGTGAGTTCGGGGTCGAAAGACTTCCTTTTCCGTGAGGGTTGATCGTTCTCTAAGGGAATAGAGATGCTAGCAGATGTATGACGAGAAGGTGAGGTTAAGGGGGATTCTTTTTAGTCTTTTTATGTTTTTTATAAAGCAAGTAAATATCTCGGGGTATCTGAGTGGGGGGTGGTACTTCTACCAATTTTTACTACTAATTAATTAAAACTAATAACTAATTAAACTAATGAAAAAGAAAAGATAGGCTATGTATTGTAAGGTGTGTTCTTGTGATAATTAAAAGTGTGTTTACTTAGATGTTCTTACTCCTTAGTTATCTCTTATTGGTCGGTTGAACTGTCACATCCTCATTTTAATTGGTGCGCTGTATTCCGTGTGGTCATAGGGGGTGCCTAGTTCCCTAGTTCTATGAATTGTAACTATCCTCTAGACTATCCGGGATCGCCAAGTACCGTAGTATCTCCCCCGAATACTCTATTATCCTAAAGCTACAATTCACACAATAAACATAACGATGGCTCAAGTGCACTCTCAAGCTTTATGTTATTTCGGACGTTCAAGCTCGCAACAATTAAAGAAGAAGCTAGTTTTCTTTACTCTAGAGTCTACCAATTAAAACAAGAGACAACCTAACAATAATTAACAACTAGGTTTCATAGATCTACGCAAATACAATAGTAATTTAGCTACTCATGATAGATAAGCATGCATACATACAAACAATTGAACACAGGATAAACATGATGATAATATGGAGTAACAAACTTATCTCTTGATGTAAAGAAGGGTTTGGAACCCTAAAATATTGTCCGAGTTGGACTACACACGAACTAGGTTTTGCTCTCCCAAATTCTACCACAATAAATGTAGAAAAACTGAATTCTATATATAGATTTACAAGTGCGACGACGTCGCCTTTTGCTGGTGACGTCGTCTGGTCGCCGTCTTTAGGGTTTCGTTTGGGCCAAATCATCGTTGGGACGGCGTCAGTTGAGATGTGTGATGTTGTCTGTCTTCATAAAGGACGTCGTCTTGAGATGGTTCTTGGACGTCTGGTGTAAAAACAAAGAGAGACGCCTTCCAAAGAATAGGCGTGATGTCGTCATGCTTTAGAGCCAAATTTTCACCTGAACTGTCGTGTGCAATCTAATTAGAAATCTTCCTTAGGGACAGCGTCGCCCTTTTGGTTGGGACGCCGTCAGGCTTGCAAAGCAGCCTTGGATCTTGACTTTGCCTTTTTCTTCATGTTTTCACTCTTTTTCTTCCAAATATGCTTCATTCCAAAGATTGCTTCCAAAAGACCTAAAATATGAAAAGGGCCGATTTTAAGTGTAACAGATATAAAATGTATCAATTTAGGGCTTAAATGACCCCTAAAAACATATGTTTTAAATCCTTATCAAGATACATGATGAAGACGAAACTGAAGTTCCTGTAAATGTCAATGGTGATGGATGACTTACTGAGAAACATGAACATAAAATTAGATGAAGTGGCATTAAGAGAAACATTAGAAGAAGAGGCAAGGGCTCAAAAAGAGTTGAATAAAAAACAAATAAGTACAGAAAAAAATATATAAGTACAAGTGTCAAGTTGTGACAAGACACGCCCCTGGTTTGCATCACTTTCTCCAAGATGGTTTGAAGCTTCCTTGATACGCTTTCTCCAAGTGTCACATAAGTCAACAAGTGAATTAAAGAAAGACCATCCACGTGGCCACGTGTACACTACCTTGATTTAGATTCCAACTGTGTAAAGTTGATACTTTAGATAAATTACATGACTAGTCCAAAGTGTAGCACACACAAAACTGTCAAAACTAAAGTAACATATATGTGTCAGTTCAATAATTTAGTTCTAAATTTTTTGTTTCAATGTAACTTTGGGGACTATAGAGGTAATATATCAAAAAGTGTAATAATCAACCATGGTCATATCAAAGAACCATAACCGTATATCTATAGTTCCTATCTCGATGTATGTCAGAAACGGTATTGTGATCTGCACATTTTCGGAGGGTTTTTGTTAGGTCACTAGTTTTACAACACAAGCATCAAGAGAAGAAATAGAGAAGAGATAGAGGTCGGTTGAACAATAAACAAACACACACACGTATGAATATGCACGGTTTAGGCGTAGAGAGTGAATGAAAGATAAATTGAACAACCAACCCTCAAGTGAGGGTTATACAAGACTATTTATAGGAGAGGGAGCTAGGGAAACACTCCTAGTCCCTTCCTTTCCTTATTGGACCAAGGCCTAGGCTTATGGGCCTTCTACATAAGCCTAAGGCTAATAACAAACATAAAGGCCATAATTAAGCTAACTATTACATATGAATCACTAACACTTGATTAAGGTTTAGGAGTGATTCCAACAATCTCCCCCTAAGTGTTAGTGATGAACAAAAGACTGATATACGATGAAGGTGCAAATGTAATAGTAGATTTGACGTCTTCTGACATTCTTCTTTCTTGTGAGAAGAATTTCCTTGATACGAACAATCTCCCCAGTGTAGAGAAATTGTTTCCTTTGAAAGGTTCTGCTTTTGACGTCATCATATTCTTTGATCTTTGTTCTTTGTGATGAAAGTGATAGTATGTTGTTGTAGTCTGCATCAGGTCTGCTTCGCTGCTCCAGTGTCTCCACGTCTTTCTTCAACATGCTCACACGCTCTTTAACGTTGGATTTCAATTCTGATGTAGTTCTCTTAGTCTTTAATCTTTTGAGATTCTTTGACTTGACGAAGAATCATTCTGACTGTTGTGTTGCTTTTGAGAGAACTATCATTAGTGATGTTGTTGGTATGAGCATGTGAAGAATCTGCATGATCAGTCCGCTCCAGAGCTTCCATAAGAAGAAAACATAAAATGGTTAGTAATAAGCGGATTCCGGCACTTACAAGTTTGAATGTCGAGGGTGTTAACAGCATAGTGTGAAAACACATCTCTAATTCTTACAAAGGCCGTTCCTGAACTGGAGTCCCACAAGTGAGATAACGCGATATACCGAAGTACATCTACAGTTCAGATGAGTCGCTGAGGTACACCGAAGCATCACCTCACGACTGTAGACCGTTTGAGACACACTAAGCGTAATCTATGGGGAGTTACCGAAGTGACCTGCTGTCAGGGCTGTTTGATGTTGACCCTGGCAGGAGTTTCCATTCAATCATTGAGGATCACAGTTGTGAACCTCTCATAAATATTCACGACAGATTGCTAAGATCTGTGAAGGACACGATATTGAACCACTGTGTTCTTATTTGATGAACAACAAGTGATGAAATGTCAAGTGTACCTAAGAGATCTTTTGATGAATCTCGTGGCACTAGACTCAATAGTGCGCTTTGGTTTTCCTGAGCGGAGACAAGGGAGAGGGTCTCCTTCTTCAATACCAGCGATCTCTAAGAGAAGCCGATAGTTTATGTAGGGTTCCCAGTGAGAATGAAACAAGCTTCTGTTGAGAGAAACTTGAGTGGCTAAGAAGGTTTAGTGCATGCGTCACTGGGTCCATGACGACTTTTAATCTTCAATACCGGTGTCATCAAGTGACAACCAATAGCATATGAATTGAACCCGGTGTCTGCCCTAAGTTGAATAATCTGGAGGGCTATTTCTTTTCAACCTTTTCTTTGCATTTCTTTTTGATTCTTCAACTCCTTCTTTCTCCGATTCTCATTTTCTCTTTTTTTTACAATCATACCTAAGGACTTCTAAATCTAACTATTGGAAGTGTCCATGGGTAGATCTCTCCGGCTCTGGCGGATCATAGGACGGTTATTCCTAACCTTAATCACCTTATAACTCCATTGCCATAAAACCATTTATATTAAAATCTCTCACAGTGTTTGTGAATGAAAAACATTTTGTACCACTGTAGAGATAATATTTTGCATAAATACTCCCCCTCCACACGTGCTTAAGAGTTATTACGAAAATTTGCACGGTGAGGAAAGAGCACGCACTTTTGAATTGATCGACTCAAGATAGACAATTCCTTGCGAGACACGATTACGTTGCATAGTTAAAGGGATATATTGTCAGCTTTTAGGTGACAACT
The DNA here is from genome assembly GCA_910596185.1 of Chrysanthemum makinoi. NCBI lineage: Eukaryota > Viridiplantae > Streptophyta > Magnoliopsida > Asterales > Asteraceae > Chrysanthemum > Chrysanthemum makinoi. The sequence continues at coordinate 271,438,768 of OU343224.1, forward strand.
AGCTCTAATAACTATCTTGAAGGTGTGGAAAATCCCCGAAAGGTTGTCAAACCCGTCAAAGTTCATGTCTACCAAGAGTTTCTCGAATGGTACATTCTACTCGGACAAGTCCTTCGCGAGACACGTTTACATTACTAGCGAACTAGCTTGAAATTATTACCCGTCCAGGACAAGTCTTTTCGAGTTACTAACAGTTAAGTACCGTCAATTCATGGGTTGAAGTCTTTTCACACGAGGATTCAAATAGCAAAACACAACATATTTCTTATCACATAATTTTCTCCCCCTCAAAAATGGCATATACATGTTGTTTTTGAAGAAGTGTTGAGAATAAATATGACCATTTTGAGTTTTGTGGGAAGATAATTGCAAAGAACGTTTGGTGATCAAAGTTTTTAAGCAAATACTCCCCCTCAACAAGTGATATAAACGGTTGAGGTTTTGAAAAATCATAAAGGGAAGTACTTGTTCTTTTGAGCAAAACCTTGAATAATGAAAGGTTTGATAGGTTTTACTCAAAAATAAGAAGCTTTCGCTCCTTTTATAGGATTGTGGCACTGAAGCGTACCACAGGGTCCTTTCTTGACAAGTACGGGTTGTACACTGAAATGTGTGCACAAGCCATAGTCATAAAAATATCACACATCCAAAATTAGTATGAAAGAGAAGCAGTTTAAGGGGTACCAGGTAGTCCATCAATCTTTCCAGGAGTGCGAACCGGGCGTTGATAGCCGGTGATGTTAATCCTGGGTCGACCACCAACAAAGCTTTCCAATGTTCTGAACTGATCCCTTCGATACAACCGTTCATCAATCATAGTGATGATCCTCTTTACATCCCTTCGGTCATGAGAGTTCCATCGCTTTGGGTTCACAATGTCTTCACGTATATCCTTCAACCGATAAGCCAATCCGTCCCTAACCTTCTTCAATGTGTGATCCCCAAACTTGTGAAGATCTCTACACGCCATCAAGCAATTTCGTTGAAGTTCACTTCGATAAACGACACCGAATGGTTTGCTGACAAGTGTGTATTGTGGAAGCTGGTTGATGTCAGGAAGGTCTAGCTGAGGTCTGGTGAAGTTGACACGGGTCTGATATGACTCAACATCTAGTTGGAGATCTTCTACACGTTCTTTGATAACTATACTTCTGATGAAGATAAGCAGAGACTTGATGAATTCACGTTGTACTTCAGTTGAGAATTGTCTCATGCGTCCCTGTACTTTAGCAAGGTACAGATCTTCAATGTCGTTTAGAGACAAGTTCTCAAAGTCCGCTTCACAGAAAGCATAATCCCTTTCGTCTTGCCGTTTGACCACGATATTCTTTATGAAAGTGTAGTCCCACTTAGACGAAAGATCAACGTGTTTAATAGCAACGATCCCTTTAGTACTATACACTGCATGCTGAGACTTTCGAACCTGGCAGCTCTTGTAGTAGATTCTTCGGCATTCAGGCCAATGATGAATCCCCTACAATGCATCGACGTCATATTGCTCCACACAGTTAGAAAACAAATGAGTAGCCTTTTCTTCGATGGCTATATAGTTGGAGTATATGGCTGCAGGGAACGGAAGAGTGAGGGATGTAGCATATTTCCTAGAACCATCGCCACCGTGTTGAAGGATTTCCAAATCTTTGTTGAAGAAGTAGCGAAATGGAATCTTAGGTTGTTCTGGTCGGCCAATCGTTAGTAGAGGTTTAGACCAATCGGTGTAGTATGGAGGGTTGTCTCTGTTGGTAAAGTCGATGTTTGCTTCCGGGTTGAGCCAATCAATATTGTTGGACATGGCTCGAGCAATGTTGTCAAGGTGATATTCAACCTCGATGGCACTTTCCGAGCTGTCTTTCAGCAGTTGAAAAGCTTCATTCTTGATTCGCTTCAACTCAGATTTCGTCATCTTCTTTACTCGGAATTTTTCTTGCAGAATCTTAGCATGCTCCAATGTATTACCGTCTACCAGATATTGACCTTCAGCTGGGTAGGGAGTGGAATTAACAAGTGTAGAAAACCAGTCGAATTGCCCAGTATCATCTTCATCTAGCCATGATACGACATTAGCCATTGGCGTCTTCTTCTTCTGTTTCTTAGGCCTAGATGAGGATTCTGGTTTCTGAACTTTGTCGGGAGAGGGGGGTTGTTGTTGGGGCTCATGGAATTCCTCATCGTCACCACCCGTATACTCAAAGTGATCACCGGTTTTCTGAGTCTAGGGTGGTAACTTAGAATCCTGAGGTTTTTCTGTAGAAGAGCGAGGAGGAGATCTTTGTTGAGCTGGAGTCCTTTGGGGTGGAGGTTGCATAGAGGATGGTTCACCAGACTTATTTTGGTGTTTAGCCTCATCATTCTTATCCTTATCTTTATCTTCATCGTCTCTGGGACGTTTTGGCCTTTCAGCTTCCTCTCTGCATGCTGATTTGAGTTGGTATTCCAGCAATGCTTCAAACAATTTACTTTCATAGGAAGCAAATGTTGCAGAGCGTTTAGACATTTGAGCCACCAGCCGGCTAACCAATTCAGCATCTGAGAAGATTATGGGATCAACAGGATTGATGTTAACATGCATCGGTGTTGATTTCATAGTTTGCTTGGCCAGATGTAACAGATTCGGATAGAGTTGTTTAGTAAACATCTCCTGTGTAACTCCAGGAACGATGTCAAGAAGGTCCTTGTGAGTGTAACCTTCGATCATCTCGTTCATTTTCCTTTGAAGATCATCTTTCATGAGCTTCTGGACGTATCTCCTTTCAACTTGCATCTTGTCATTCTCGTCATGAAGATACTGTATCTGGTCAGCGAGGAAATTCAGCTTTTTGGTAATGATGTCTTTCCTTTTGACCTTCTTGATAGCATTCATAATTCGATTCTTAGCTTGAGAAATCCAAGAGGCCGTTGGCTTCTTTACTGATTTGGATGTTGATTTGGTTGATCTTTTTGATGGTGGTGGTGAAGAATGAGATGATGAATCTGATGAGGAGGAGACATGAGGAGACTCGGGGTCCTTAGGAGGTGCAGAAGTTTCCTCCTTAGAACGAGCAGGACTGTCTAGAAGAAGGTTATCAAAATCGGTTTCCTCTTCATCTCCAGACTTAGCCTTTTCTTTAGTCTGAATTCCGGCCTCTTCATTAGCTTTGGCTTGTGCTGCAGCCTCATCATCAGCTTTTTCATTCTCAGTCTTTTTGATTTCTGGTTCCTTAATATCATAATCAATAGAGTCCTCCACGAGCTTTTGTTGTTGCACAAGAGTGGTGGCACCAGTTCCCTTATCGGGTTGATTAATCGCATCAGGAATTGGTGTAGAGTGGACACCACCACTCGACCCTCCGGGGCCACGCATTTGATCCTTAGCAAATTCTTTCGCAACGTGTTGGAGCCTAATGATTTTGAACTTCTTCCTGTATGTTGTATCCAGTTGCTCTTCATCTGAGCTTTCTTCATAAGGCACAAGTACTGGTGTCTTCCCTTTTCCTTGGACAACTGGTGGACTTGGAGGTTTAGCTACTGTTTGAGTTATGTCGGTTGCAGTTTCAGAGTAGTGAACCTCTTCGTCTGATTCGGTTTCATCAGAGCTTTCGTCCACTAGCTTTAATTGTGGTTCAGGTTTGGGAATGGGAATAGGAACAGCTTCCTTTGAGGGAACAATCCTTTTACGTGGAGGATTCCTTTTGGGGAGCTTCCTTTGACTCTCAGTACTTGCAGCACTTCCTGCACTTCCTCTTCTGGTTCTCCTTGTAGGTGTTCCAGAAGATTTTTCATCAAGATGACCAACTTTGCCTTCTTTAACTGCTACCATATACCTTTTGTATGTGTTGAGCTTTTTTATTTCATCTGAGAGAAGGAGATCTGGCAACACAGCACCTTGTTTCTTGGTTGTTGACTCCTTAAATCTGATTATTAGAGTGGGTTCAGACAACATGTCGAGATTGTCGGGGTCATTGATTCTTTTGGGGATATCAGGGTTGTATCCAAGTGCTCTTTGGATCAACAGTTTTGTATATCTGATGAATCTTTGAGCCAAGCTTTTTGAGGAATGTCATCATGTCATCCCATATCAGAGCTTCAACTTCGATGTGCTTCATGTTGATCAGAGCCCAAAAGATCTGCATTTCCATGAGCTTGGGATGCTCATAGCCAGTGTCACGACCAGAAATAGATTTTGTGATGATGATATAAGGGGTTCTCCAAGGCTGAGGAATGTTTTTAAGATCCACATGGGAATGCTTAGTGATAACTCCTGAAGCTTCGTCATACCCAATATCAATCAAAAATTGCAGAATGGTCTCTTCAGTTGGTGCAGCAGAGTATTCAGTTGATATGATTTCAGGAATGAGTAGGACAACTCTTAAATCTGCAGGTGTGATGGTGACTTGCTTGTGGTTGAGAGTCACAGTCACAACATTCTGTCCTTTGATCTTTTGCATTGTAGACCAAAACTGTTGAATGTAGATCTCAGGAACAGTAGCAGAATGGGAGAGCATGTTCTGATAAGGATGATTCTTGAGAATATCCACAGCAATCAGGCAAGAAGACTTTGAGCAGGTGAGAGTTTCAAAGTCAACGCGAAGGTTATTCTTTACAATCTTCATCGGGTAGCCATTTGGGAAGATATCAGCAATGGTAAGAACATTTGGTGCATCCACATTCATTTGAGCGGCCATGTCGTGATCTGAAATAACATTAGCCAAAAGAACCAACATATCGAAAGACATTATGTTAGTCAACAGATGATTATATTGTCTAATTATTGAATGTGCATTGTCAATGATTGTTACGAGTCCAAAGTCACTTGTTTGTTCAATAGTCCAATGACGTCGTGATAAGTTTCGTGAGTTAGTTAACTTTAAGTTTTAAAGTTTATGTTATCACTTATTTAACACAACATATTAAACGTTTTAAGCTTATTAGTGACATTATTGGTTTCGTGACGATATGATTTATTTATTTACAAGTTTGCACGCGTAACAATTCATAATGAAGGTTTGATCAAGGCTTAGGCGTAGAAATGGTAGCTTATGCGTAAACAGGAGAAGTATACGCGTAGACGCAAGCTTATGCGTAGGATCCTTACTTACGCGTAAGAAATATTACGCGTAGGAAAAGGGGACCTTATGCGTAAAGCTTACGCGTAAGCATATATAAAACCTTACGCGTAAGGCTTACTCGTAAGAGTAGACCTTATGCGTAGAGGTCACTGTTTACGCATATCCTTCACAGGATACGCGTAGTCCCTTTGTAGAACCTTACGCGTAAACGCTACGCGTAAGATTACTCTTACGCATAACATGCTACGCGTAAGGTGATCCTTATGCGTAGATGGTTAACAACCTTGATTCTGATTTATACGAGTAGCAAACCTGAAATAAATCATCATAACATCAATTTTAACACATACATTCATTCTCTAACAGATCATGGCATGAACACTTGTTAAACAATTTACGAGTAAAAAACCTTATGCGTAAACCAAAACCCTAATAGTTCAAAGATTACGCGTAAGAATTTTAGCCACGGAATTTGCACCAAAGTTTTTTTGGTAGTTCTAAGAAGTCATGTGAGTGATATAACCAAGTATTAACATCCAATTCGCAGTGAATCAAAAATACCCAAATCTCAAGAACATTAAACCCTAATTTCTAATTTTCAATCAATTAGTGTTTCTGGGTTGTTTTAAAGCCTAGATATCATTAATTCATCATGATAACAACATCACACAACAATCTTTTTGACCAAAAACATTGACATTTGAAAATACCCAAACCCACGCATAAACCCTAGTTTTTCAAATTCAATCAATACGTGATTCTGGGTGTGTTTTGAGTGTAAGAATGGTATAAGTGATGTAAAATAAACGTTTTGACACAATCCTTTTAACCTCAAACACATGAACAAGATTATGTGTTCTAACACTTACGCGTAAAACACAAAAATCATTAAATCTTAAGTTTCAACCGTTGGATTCGCATGAAATTCAAAACCATTGTTTAAAAACTTGTTAAGAACACAAAATCACTTACAAACTGAAGATTAGATAACCGGATTTGAAGAAAGATTTTTGTGCGTAGGATGTGTTTGGTATAAGTAATAAATGTGAACATTAGGTTAGGTGGAGGAGTTTTATTAAAATAACTTTAAGCTTTTGGCAGTTTTAGTCCCTCCACCTTTTCCATTTTCATTCAAAGCCTTTTAACTTCCATTATGGTTACCAACTGAAAGATATTTGAAAATAACTTTGACGACACTCCCCCTCGACTTAAGAAATAATGAAAGGTTATAAGTTTTAGTCCGAGGAGTGACAGTAAACCAGAAATGTGACCACCATTGTTAAAGAATCAACTAGGATAGTATAACATGAAAGTACACATTTATTTTGAAATAGTTAAGTATTTATTTTCTCCCCCTCAACACTTGATCGTAAAAATATTGAATTTTGAAAGATTATAGTGTTGACGGAAGAAATGTACTTGCAATGTTAAAAGAAATAGAGTTAGAAGATTATTTTTGTTGTTTTATCAGATTTTATATTTTTGTATTTTGTTTTTGAAAAATTATTTACAAAAGAGATTTTGGTGTTTGACAGGTTTTTAAGACTGTTTTAAGAGTTCATCCAGTTCCACTTGAGGCAAACACCGCATACCAATCCGGTGGACCAACTCATTAAACCTAGCGGCAGGCAAGGATTTGGTGAGAAGATCTGCCAATTGGTATTCTGTACCCACAAAGTATAATTCAACAGTACCCTGTTCCACGTGGTCCTTGATGAAATGATAACGAAGATAGATGTGCTTTGATTTGAATCTGGAACCGAGTTGCACGAGATCGCAATGGCACTCCGATTGTCGCAGTACATCGGGATTCTGTCAAATACGTAACCATTGTCTTTGAGTTGTGTTCTCATCCAAATGACTTGAGCACAACACGCCGACATGGCTACATATTACGCTTCGGTTGATGACGGCGATGTGCGATCCTGCTTCTTCGATTGCCATGACACCGTTTGTCACCAAGAAATTGTAATGCTCTGAAGTACTTTTCCGTGAATCTAAACATCTGCGTGATCGGCGTCGAAAAGCGATTAGTTCAAAACCAGAATCCTTCGGATACCGGATCCCCAAATTAATGGTTCCCTTGATGTATCGGAGGATTCTTTTAGCCTCGAGAGGTGGGTTTGATGGGTCTCGTGATAACGGGAGAAAAGATATACGGCAAACACAATATCAGGCCTGCTAGCTGTCAGATACATGAGAGACCCAATAATACTTCGGTATTTTGTAGGGTCCACCAATTTCCCATGTAAATCAGCGTCTAGCTTCTTGGTATGAGCCATTGGTGTGGCATAGGAGTCACAGGTTTTCATTCCAAACTTGTTAAGGAATTCAAGGGCATATTTGGACTGACTCAAGAAAATACCACGGGGTGATTGATGAACTTGCAGTCCTAGAAAGAACGTAAGTTCACCCATCATCGACATTTCAAAATGTTTCTTCATTAGTTTTGCAAAAGCGATTGAGTACTTTTTATGTGTTGACCCAAAAATTATGTCATCCACGTAAATTTGAACAATTAAGATATGTGCCCCGTGATATTGTATAAAGAGAGTAGGATCGACCGAACCCTTGGTGAAATTATTGGCAATGAGGAAGGATGACAGCTTATCGTACCATGCCCGAGGAGCTTGTTTGAGTCCGTAGAGAGGTTTGTTCAGTTTGTAGACATGGTTCGGGAACTCAGGATCAACGAATCCTTTTGGTTGGCTGACATAAACCGTTTCTTTCAAATTTCCATTGAGAAAAGCAGTTTTGACGTCCATCTGAAAGACCGTTATATTCATATGAGCCGCGAACGCTAGAAATATCCGAACAACTTCAAGACGAGCAACCAGAGCAAATGATTCTTCAAATTCAATACCCTCTTCCTGACGATAACCCTTAGCCACCAGACGTGACTTGTTTCAGATAACATTCCCTTCAAAGATCTAATTTGTTCTTCCATATCCATTTAAGACCAATGACGTAGACCCCTGTTGGTCTTTCAACCAGTTCCCATACTTCAAGACATTTGAATTGGTTGATTTCTTCTTGCATGGATTCAATCCAGTTGTCTTTTGTCATTGTGACTTTAATGTTTTTAGGCTCAGATTGGCAGACAGTGAGTGCATAAATGCAATGTTCACCGTCTGAGTGAAGATGTTGTCTCGTAACGACTGGTTGATTTGGGTTGCCAATAATATTTTCCAGAGGATGGTATTTTGTCCATCTATGTGTGGAGGGTTGATGTTGGTATACATTGTGCAAATTTTGAGGGTTCAGATGACTCGTTGATGATTCCGCGACATCTGGTGCAGCAGTTTCATTAGCAAACGGGTTAAAGAACGCATTAGGATCAAAATCCGCAGGTGGGGGTACACCATTGTTAAGAACATCATTAGCTGGTTCATCATTGTTGGAAGCAGTTTGTTCAACTGTTGTTGTAGAGTCAACTGGTGTAGGTGCTTCTTCAACAGTGGTTGTTGTAGCAGGTGTATCAGGTATAGGAGTATGATCAGAGTGGCGCAGCGGAAGCGTGGTGGGCCCATAACCCACAGGTCCCAGGATCGTAACCTGGCTCTGATACCACTGTTAGGTCACTAGTTTTACAACACAAGCATCAGGAGAAGAAATAGAGAAGAGATAGAGGTCGGTTGAACAATAAACAAACACACACACGTATGAATATGCACGGTTTAGGCGTAGAGAGTGAATGAAAGATAAATTGAACAACCAACCCTCAAGTGAGGGTTATACAAGACTATTTATAGGAGAGGGAGCTAGGGCAACACTCCTAGTCCCTTCCTTTCCTTATTGGACCAAGACCTAGGCTTATGGGCCTTCTACATAAGCCTAAGGCTAATAACAAACATAAAGGCCATAATTAAGCTAACTATTACATATGAATCACTAACACTTGATTAAGGTTTAGGAGTGATTCCAACAGTTTTCCTTTATATAGGCACTCAACCCTTTTCATTTTACCCCCATCCTTCACATTTCACTCTAAAAATTTCTCTCCTTCGTCTCTTTTTAAGAAAACTAACAAAACCCGAATTCCAAACAACAAGAATCTAAAAATGGACCCAAAGAGAGTTCGTGCATGCAATCTACTCAATGAACTGGCAACCACATCCGGTTCTTTTCGTTTGAAAGAATAAATGAGCTTCAAGTTCAAATGGACATTGACCATCAATGGATGCGTCGTACCTAACTTTTGAACCAATGCGAGGAGCTTTTGAATGATTTGGAAAGCGACAAGAGCTGATATCTGAAATTGAGCTGCTACTTGAATCCAAGACCGCTGACATAAACATGGCTTTTTAGCGGTTGATGGTGCGAGAGGAGCTTGATCGCTTCCGGCCGATCATGGAACAGGTCGACAAAACCAAGGCATCCATCGACAAAATGCTCACATTCTTGCAGATGCTTGCGCGAATGTATCATTTGGGTTTAGGTTCAGCAGTCTCATTATGAAGCTTTTGGTTGTTTTTTCTGTTTTCTGTTTATCGTTTCCTGTTTTTTTGTGAGGCTCTTATTATCTTCCCTTGATGTAACATGTTTGTTTCGAATGTAATCGAATACATTATGTACAATTTTATTTATTTTTGTCGTTTGTTTTGTTCGATTTTGTGTGTATTATGAGATTTAGGTATGATCTAAGATTTTGGACTAACCATGCAATAATTAACCATGCAAACGTGATAAGTGTACTATTTTCTAGGTGGATACAGACTAAAGGCGAAATATACAATAGACTTTTATGACAAAAAGCATACAACCTGACTTATCATTGAAAAAAGGGTTGAAAAAAACATACAACCCCAACCACAAATATATCTCACGTGTGTATTTATTTGCATCATTTTCCCTCATCTTGTCTCATTTTACTCTTGATTTTTAGATCTTCACCATATTTGCATCAGTTTCTTCTCATTATGTAGAGTAGTAATATCCCTAACCTCGACCAAATAGTTGATGATCGAGAATGGTCAAAAATGTTACTAAGAGATGTAATATTCCCAGAGATTTATGAGAGATATGGCCCAAATGTTGAACCGAAGATGCAATTGCCAGCTGAAATACTGGAAGATCTAAGACGAGAACTATATAGTGAGGAACAAGAACAAGCTGTTAAAGCAAGTGCTAGTGTTAAACTTAAGGTACCACAGTCGCAAGTTGATGGTCCTAATAGCATTAGCGACATTGTAAGGATCCAACATAAAATATAGGAGACACGTAGAGGCAACTCAACCATATGGAAATACTGTAATGATGAATCAAAGAAACAAGGAAAACAAAAAAAATTGTAATAGGCTACTTTTTTATGCGTTTAGATTTTAGACAATGTGGTTTATGTACATTGTTTTATTTTTAATCCAATATATTTTGTGTTTTGCACTTATGTTTTGCAAAAATTTGATGACCTTTGTTTTGTGTTTTGCAAAAATGTTGATGAACTTTGTTTGCACATACTTAATAATAGTGTAAGTTTCTGGGACCAATGGTGTAAATGACTCTTTTTTGACATATTTGTGGAAAACTAGAAGGGGGGGGGTTGAATAGTTTTACCGATTAAAACTTGGTTTTAAACTATTTAGATCGACTTGTGTCAATCTATTTAAACATGTGTGTTGGATGTTGATAGACAAGCATATATAAATATGTAATGAAAAGATAAGGAGTAAGAAGCACAAAACCACAACGCGAGTCTTTATAGTGGTTCGGCTACAAGGACACCTTCCTTGCCCTACTCCACTCCTCGAGTCACCTACTCGAGAGTTTGTAAACACTACACGACACCAATCTCCTTATGGCGGAGAAGCCTTCACAACGTTGCCTACACTTTATCCGGTACAAGGCTATATACCGGGTTCTTTCACAAAGTAGAACCAAACCTTTCACAACGTCGCCTACCCTTTATCCGGTACTAGGCTAGATACCGAGTTCCATTACAATGGAGGAACTACTACCCAACACTACACCAATCCTATCCCTAAGGAGATCCACTCCTTATAACAACATCAACAAGGATATCAATATCCTTTGACCCAATACTAATCTATCTTGTACATCGAACACACCATACCGAATGTACACCTTAGGCACCTTTCACTAATGCCTTTGACTCGATCTCTAGGCACCCTTCACTAATGCCTTGTGACTTGACTTCTAGGCACCCTTCACTAATGTCTTTAGCCTTGACTTCTAAGCACCCTTCACTAGTGCTTTTAATACGGACGTTCGACACCTTTCACTAATGTCTTCGTCTTGACCCTTTAGGCATCTTTCACTTATGTATTCAACACTACACTTCTAATGAGATGGAAGAAAACTATCAACAAGAGAACCTCAGTAGTCTTGATGATGATGAAGCGTGGCAACTCATGGACTTGAGCTTGCTCGACTTCAAAAGGTGGTGATCTCGCCTTTAAGAGGAACCTAGAGAATCACACAAAAACAAAACTACATACATAGATCACTTGGATATGAGGTTAGAGAGTTTATAACTCAAAGACAAAATATATGTGAAAGGGGTGAGTTACAATGAAGAAATGGCTCACTATTTATAGAAGAAATTTGGCTACTGTTCCATGGATCCCACGGATCCCTCACTTGAGGGATCCGTCCAGTGTATTACTAGGGATCCGTGGGACACTCCCTTTTGCACATGGGTTTTGGGTCATGGGTTATGGGTCATGGGTCCTAGACTTTGGACTATGGGTATCCAAGTAGATACAATGTATCTACAAGATGCAATGCATCTAGTCCATGGGTCATGGGTTAAAACCATGGGTCATGGATAATATCCATATATGACTTATGCATGATGTCATGCAATGGGTTATGGGTTATGCTCCATGGGTATGGGTCATGGAATTTGGGTTTTACCCAACTACATTAAATGTATTTGGTCAATGGGTCAAATACTTAAGTTTCTACCCATTTATATTACCCATTATAACACATACTAGTAATGTATATATTTACCCAATATGTAAACACTAGTTGTTGTACATATGTATTACTACATCATAAAATCACTTTTACTTGTTTAGTGTTTTATGTGAAAACGTAAGTGTGTTAGTAAACTATTGGCTCAAACTATTTACGTATTTTTATTTGTTTCGTTAAAATGATTTACCTTTGTTATCGACAAAACATTAGAAGATCGTAAAATATATATAAACGTTTTTACGGTTTATTTGTATTAACAATCTTCCCCTTTTTGTTGATGACAAAACATAAAATTATTTTAAGAAAAAACTAAAATTCGTAAAAGTTTGACTTGTAGTTTTTACTTTCTTCTCCCCTTTTGGTCGAAACAAAAAGAACGTCGAAAAGAAGCTAACACATTGTTTTAAGAAAAACATGTAAAAGAAAAAGAAAATGTGAAAAATTAGAGAGCAAGTGACGAGAAGTGTTCTCGTCTTAACTCCCCCTTGACAAGTCCATCCCTTTGTGAAGGCGTCAAGCAAGAAGAAATACTAAACTAGTTCATTTGCAACTATGTTTGCAAAAGATTTCGTCTATTCGACGAATATGCTCCCCTTGATGATTGCAACTTTGCAACGGGACGTCATGAAATGTAATCCTAATGAGAATTATATTGCAAATGTATTGCTTTGACACAAAGCTCCCCCTAGCTTAGGGTGTCAAAGTCTTCATGTGTATATTGAAAATCTACAAAACAAAGATTAGAAAACAAGTATATAATACATAATTTCCTGCAAATAAGACTCAAGTTAGAAAACAAGTCTTTTATTGCACGGATCCCACGGTTCCCTCCTTGGAGGGATCCGTCTAGGCAAAACGTAGGGATCCGTCTGACTGTAAACAAAATACAGCAAAGGTGATGTAACAAATGATGTTAATCATCAAAGTGAGATATGTATTAGAGCAACAATCATATACTCAGATCAATATGAAAAATATCATGTAATTTCATTTAATAAGACTAGAGATATGATGTACATGACTCTAAAAACTAAGAAAATGAACAATACATGACTTTGGATTACTAGACTATCTAAGTCGCGCTTGATACTAGGACACCACTTGAATCCTCTAGCTTAAGTTTGTTTAGGTTTGATCTTGTTGAAACATTCGAGGAGGTGACAAAACATGAAACGTTGATCTTCACGTACTTCATGTATCAAACTTTCAACATGTTGACAATGATAACAATCTTTTTCATAGCTCGGTAGTGGTGGAGGTAGAAAGGAAATGACTTGATGTGAAGGATCAAGTGAAGAGGGTTGAGGAGCCTCAAAAGAAGGAGGGATTGATGGAGGCACATTCGAGGATGGCTCAACTAAGGATGATGTTGGTGGTAGAGAAGTGTCAACTTCCATGTGGTCGGGTGGTTGACTTTGATGATTTCTCATAATCCAAAAGGGATTATTTGATGGTGACGGAGAAAAAGAAGCCAGAGCTAGTGTTGACTCAACACCTTGATTTTGTTCCACTATTCCTCCTAAAGAGGAGATTGTTGTCGGTGGCGGAGGATGAGATGGCCTAGGAGGCAAATCCTCTAGATTGTAAAGGTGTGGTGAATGATAGGGCTCTAGGCACCAAGAGTGACGGTTTAGTGGAAATGGGATTGTTTGGTTTAGGAGGTATGGTGGTGTTTGGCATTGGTAGTTTTGTGGGAACAATCCTTTTGGGAATTGGTTTGACCGGTGGAGGGGAGATCCTACCATGTGTGGATTTAACGGGAGATTATTCGGTTGAGGAAATTTCGTGTACAACACGAGCAATTTTCTTGGGTGGTCCTTTGGTGGATGAATTACCACTAGGAGCTTTCCTCATGATGAGATGATTGAAAAAGGTTTCTAAGTGCTGAGAATGAGGATGAAGATGATGACTTTAAGAGTCTTAACAATGTGGTTTATAAAGAAAGAGATTTGGCAAGTGCATTCAAGACTTAAGCCACTAAGATCCTTTGGAATGTGATGATTAACATGCACAAGAGTCAACTTCAAAGTTGTACTGATCTAGGATCTTAATTAAGATAAGACGGAGTGTTCAAGTTAGCAAGATGAGCTTGAAATGATTTTTGTAGCTAGAGTTGACATGAATCTGTCACCCGGATCCCACGGTTCCCTCCAATGAGGGATCCGTCTGGGCTAATCCTAGAGATCCGGCTCTCAGCAGCTAGGAAAAGAGAAAAATGATGTTAGTAAGGTCTAATGCCTATACCTTTTTGAGTGTTTCAGTCCTCCTAAGTATCTTAAATGAAAGGGTGCTTAAATGTTCAAGGGCAATGAGTGATGTAGCTAACGATTGCCTTTTATGGAAGAAAATGAAACTTTTATGAGTACCAATGAATGACCAAAGATGACACTAAAAATTTAGGAGTGTCAAATTGAGCTAAATGATCCTAGAGACCAGATAGTAACTTAAGATAATATTTTGGAAGATATCTTAAAAGTTATAGAAAAATGGAAAAGCTAGAATTTGACCCATTTTGAGATAAGGATGACTAAAATAAATTTGCTAAAATTGAAAGATTTCTAAAGCTAGATGTATGAGCATGTGAGGGATGATGTGTGAGTATAAGAGCGGAAGAGTAATAAGTTTTGGTGAAACGATAGATCGAAAAATGCCTTGAGTGTGATCTAAGTGAGTTATGAGTGAGTATGAAACTTTACTCACCTTTGAGAAGGGCTTAATTAGTCCTAAGGCACTATGTTTAGCTAGTGTGAAGTGATCTAAAGACATGGTTTGAAGTATAAAGATTGCAATTGCTTTTTTGTTTACCTGGATCCTACGGTTCCCTAAGAGGAGGGATCCGTCTCCTGCTAAACAGTACCTTTATAAAAGGTATGCAAGGGTTGCACAAAGAATCATATTTCAAAGCTAGTGTTTTCTAAGAGGTTTGAACACTAGTATAGTAGAGATATCAAATGTTAAATGTTTTATTTCATGAAAGAAATTACATTACATTGATAGAGCATGAGTACTAAGGATTGACCCTATTTTGAAAAGAAACTAAGTTTCTTGAGCGTTTTCGCTAGATGGATCATCAAATGGTTGATGAGTATTTGCCGATTCAAGGATGAAGAAAGTCTTCATGAGAGATGTGTTTAGAGGTTCCATCATCTTGTTCACAAGTACGTACAACGGACTTTGAAATTGAGGGTGGAAGTACATGATGTGATGATAAAGGCATGTCAAGAACATTTCATAAGGGATTAGTTTGTTCTTGGAGCCTTGAAGATTTACAATTCATCTTGCGAAGAAATAGGCGAGATTGTATGGTTGTTGTGTTAGCAAACAATACATTATGTGAGCACAACAAGCCGGAAGAATTTCTCGATTTCCCCTAAGACTCTAAACATTTTCACGTAGGATGAGTGCGAGAGGCTTGTACTCATCTCGGATATCCCATGTATAGATAATGTTTGGATCAGAGTAATAGGGTCGGGGTTTGCACAACATGCGAGTCAAGTCTTGAGGAGAATGTGTGAACAATATGGACTATTTTCTTCACGATGGTTGAAGATAGAATCAAGAGACCAATATTCAGTGAAGGCACATTGTCCAAGATTTGGAATTCAGAGGATGTGAGAAAATTGCCCAAGGGTTAGAACAAACTTTTGGTTTTTTATCCAAATTCAAAGAGATAGAGAGCGTTCCTCGTTACGAACGAGTTCAACTTGACGGAAGAATTCCAATAGAAACCTCGGACATATTTTCTCGTTAATTTCGAGAAGACATTCCAGTCATATGGTTCGGAAGGAGGTATTGATACCTTCTATTGTAGAGGAGTGTCGACAATACGTCCTTCATGGAAGTGACGGGTTTCGAGAATATTGACCCCACGGACATGATTGCCAGGTGTGTTGGGCTCAAGAGAGATGTTAGGGGTGTAGACGCAAGTGAGTGAAAAGTCGAACTCATACTCATGAGACATGACAAGACCTATGGAAGTAAAAAGGAAATGATGAGACTCGTTAAAGCACAAAGGATGATCACCTAACGTTTTTACTAGATATTTATTAACAATGACAATTAACTCACTTATTTTAACAATCTAGTGGAGTATTTCCTTTTAGGATGAGAGAAATTTTTATATTGCATGAGAAACTGTTTTCCAGAATGACGGTTCTCAAAGTTCCCTTCCATAAGTGATCCGGCTAGTAGAACTACAGGGATCCGTGGATCTGTAGTGACAGAAAAAGGGTTTTGATAATAACATAGGTGTTTACATCTTGTAGTTTTATACCAAGGTATGTATATTAGCCAACATTTACTTTTAGCATGCATTATCGGTTTCTAACGTATCTCAAGACAAAAAAATATGAAAGATATAAAGTAAAAGAAATGACAAACACATTATGAAAAATAAACTAGATAAACTAGAACATTAGTAATATTTCATTTCAATGCTAAGAACGATACAAAGGATTGGGTATATAACACCAATGTAGATTAACAACACAAAGTACATGTCTCCATAAGAAAACTTAATCATAGGGAACACGAGAGCAATGAGTGTCAAGATGATGAGTACGAAGGCGATGTAAACCATGATGATGAGGATCTTTCTTGGTTTCGGTTTGAGATGAGATGAGATGAGAAGGGAGATGAAGCTTTGAATGAGAGGTAATTTTTGTGAGTGGAAGATTTGAAAAGTGAGGGTTTGGTGGAGTGAGGACGATCGGAAGGGATATTTATGGGGAAGGAGGAATTTTTTAGATTTGTGTTTTTTTTTATTATTAGAGAGATTTGATTTTTGGATAAGGTAAAATAACACAAATTTTATGAACCTAGATTATAGAAGGAAGAGTAACACGTATGCAATAGACGTTTCCTAACTAAGCTACGTATAATATATGAGTATAAAAATATTAAACACATAAGTTTCTATGTAAGCAAACTTATTTTCTAATCTAATGTTATCTAGAGATAAGTAGAAAAACATACCTCTAATGCACTTAGGAGTGTCTTTACTAATGACAAAACAAATGTCAGTAGACAACTCCGGCTCCTTCGTGTATAAGATTCCTTCTTAGGGAAGGTATTCTTGTTACCAAGCAATTCCCATGGCTTGATAAGTATGAGCTTTAATTAAGCAAAATGACAAGGAAGGTTAGTGCAATTTAGTAAGAAAACAAAATGTTGTCATCCTAATCAACATCCTACAAAAGTGTTTTAAAAACATGGTGTTTGTTTTTGTAAAAGACCTTCTTTGTAGTTTTCAATTAAACATGGATCGTATCAAGTTTTTAAAGTACAACATACTCTAGAAAACTTGGTAACGAAGCTCTGATACCAATTGTGGAAAACTAGAAGGGGGGTTGAATAGTTTTACCGATTAAAACTTGGTTTTAAACTATTTAGATCGACTTGTGTCAATCTATTTAAACATGTGTGTTGGATGTTGATAGACAAGCATATATAAATATGTAATGAAAATATAAGGAGTAAGAAGCACAAAACCATAACGCGAGTATTTATAGTGGTTCGGCTACAAGGACACCTTCCTTGCCCTACTCCACTCCCCGAGTCACCTACTCAAGAGTTTGTAAACACTACACGACACCAATCTCCTTATGGCGGAGAAGCCTTCACAACGTTGCCTACTCTTTATCCGGTACAAGGCTAGATATCGGGTTCTTCCACAAGGTAGAACCAAACCTTTCACAACTTCGCCTACCCTTTATCCGGTACTAGGCTAGATACCGAGTTCCATTACAATGGAGGAACTACTACCCAACACTACACCAATCCTATCCCTAAGGAGATCCACTCCTTATAACAACATCAACAAGGATATCAATATCCTTTGACCCAATACTAATCTATCTTGTACATCGAACACACCATATCGAATGTATACCTTAGGCACCTTTCACTAATGCCTTTGACTCGATCTCTAGGCGCCCTTCACTAATGCCTTTGGCTCAAACTATTTACGTTTTTTTATTTGTTTCGTTAAAATGATTTTACGTTTGTTATCGAAAAAACATTAGAAGATCGTAAAATATAAATAAACGTTTTTACGGTTTATTTGTATTAACAATATTGATATGATATGTTGCATATGGAAGAGTATGAAATGATTACTCATATTCTCTTTGAGAGTCTTGATGACTAGTTGCTCTTGTGTGTATGACGTTTATGATGTTTATGACCCATTAATTTTTGTATAGTTTGTGTCTTTTACAGTTGCACCCATTTATTTTTTTAACTTATATAAAGTCAAACAAAAAGTCTCTTGTACAAAAACAGGATCACAAGCAAATACCGCAAAAAGTAAAACAAAAAGCCAATTGTAAAATACACTTGAAACTAAAACTGTCCATTAGAAATGTTGTACAAAAGAAACTGTCCATACATGTTGTACAAAACACAACACATAATTTTCCAAATTGTACCCATACATAATTTTTTGATCATAAACTACCATTATAAAATGTCCATAACATCAACAAAACAACTAAACACATGGCAACAACCATCATAACCTGCTCCTAATCCATCCTCCTTTTCCCAACTTCCTTGCTTGTAGATAATGTCTAGGTTTTCTTATTCCAAAAGTTTTATCATCAATAGCTTTCCAAGTTTTAATGGCTGCAAGGCTTAGAATGCAATTCCTTATTGGAGGGGGGTCTTGTACCAGAAACCCTTGGAGTTGAAACCTTATGATCTGCAACCTTTGACATGGATCCTTTTTTTCACTTGAATCTGCCGTTTTGAATCATAATTGTCATGAGAAGAACTTGAATCACCACTTGAGTCAGAACTTGATGAATGATTTGTTGGCAAATACCATGACAACATCTTTGGTTTGGAACTGAAAGATTTTTTTAGAAAAGAACTGGAAGGTTTACTAGCATGCTTTCTGCTTGTATCCTCATCAAACCCCAGGCTAATGTCAGAGTCAATGATGAATTCAGAGCTTGTATTAGACTCAGTTAGTATGATTTTAACATCAAATAATAAACATCTTGAATCATAGTCAATGCATACAACATCAAAATACATACAACAAGCATACCCTTATGACTTTATTCAACAAGCATACCCTTATGAATTAATCCAAGCAAAGCAGCATAACACATTACAAAAAGCTTACCCTCATGACTTTATTCAACAAGCATACCCTCATGATTGTATCCTCATGACTAATATCTAAGCATACCCTCATGACTTTATTCAACAAGCATACCCTCATGACTGTATTCTCATGACTATTATCTAATACTAGTAGCATTAGGGTTTTCAAAATTACCTTTGTTGACCTCCTTTTGTTGCTCTGGTTCCTGTGACTGCTTGGCCTTTCCAAACACTTCTTCAAGCTTTGTTATCGCCTCTGTAAGCATGGTTTTGCTCATATTGGCAACGAGCTTTCTTCATTTTGTTTTAGGATAAGTGTCGATATTTATGAAAATCAATTTTGTGTAGCACTTTCTTTTTTTGAAAAGCGAATTGCATATCTAAAATAATAGCAAGCCATTTTAGGCATGTTTTGAAAACTTTTTGAACTTCTGTTCGATGAATGACATTTCTAGGACCGTAAATGTTATCGATGCCAGAAGACATGCCTCGAAAAACTATTTTTGGTATTTTCTATTTTTCTAATTTTTTATGGTTTTTGATGGTTTTATAATTTTCTATTTACATTTTGGTATAAGATATGTACAAAGTATGTTATTCAATTTAAGAAGATGTTGACATGGATTCTAAAATGAGGATATCGTTCTGAACGTTGTAGAAGTCAGTAGTCAACATCTCTTAACCATTCACCACCAATGCTTTCGAGGCTCCTGAATAATCATCTAAACTTGATCCTTCTCAATGTGATGCTTAGATAGCTTCCCCCCAAACCGAAAATCTTCTTTTTGAGAATGTACAAAGAGACGTTGTAGAAGTCACTAGACAACATCTCTTGAACTTTCACCACCAAAGCTTTCGAGGCTCTTGAATAATCGTCTGTGGTTGAGCCTTCTTAGTGTGAGGCTTTGGTAGCTTCCCCCTAAACTGACAATGTTCTTTTTGAGCAGTTTCAAAGTTCTCTTTCAAGCTTGCATTAGTTAGGCTTGCATTAGTTAAGTGCACAACGGAATTCGTAGCAAACTACATCCAATATTGCTGCTCCTAATAAGAATGATCATCATGATTATTCGACATGTCCAGTTTATGTAGGTTGAGATTCAACCAAAATTTGCAACACTTTTTAACCGCACGTTCGTTAGTGAAAAGGCTTTAAAGAACAAATTTGACAGAATGAAGAGAGACTATAATCTTTGGACGTCGCTAAAGAATGGCAAACCGGGTCTCGGAAGGGATGCAAGTGCAAATAAACTTGATTGTTCAGATGAGTGGTGGGAAAAGAAAATTAAGGTAAACTAATAATAGCACTTTTAGAACTAAAATAGCATATTCTTGCTATAATCATTTTGGGATCTAATGGGTCACCATTAAATTGTGTAGGATGACCCGAATTTTAAAAAACTTCGAAAAAAACAACCGTCTTTGGAGTTAAAATATGCGTGGGATCAAATTTTTGGAGATGCTGTTGCTGGTGGTGACGATTGTGTGTCAACCTCAATGGATGCGAAGGCTTACAAGGAGGTACATCATAAGAATGTTGAGGCTGAAGTTGTTAACAGTGATGTTGATTTAGATGGCAGCCAAGATGGTACACAAGTGCAGAATTCTGAGATGGAAAAGTTAGAAAATGAAGGGCCTAGTTTCTTTAAAAGTTTCTTAGATGAAGTCAATCTAGGTGACACAACAACACCACCAAACCAAAAACAAAACCAAAGTGGCATCCCTAAAAAAATTAATAAGCTTACCAAATCAAACACCAAATGTAAAAATATTAATATGAAGCGTAGAGGAAGACAATCAGGGGGATCTGCAATGCTTAAAGAACATCTAGCTCAAAGTAAGGCTACTCAACAACGTGTTATACAATACTTGGAGTCAGAAACATCTACCAATAATCAAAGTAATAAGTTTAGTATTGATGCGGTTGCAAGTGTCATTAATCACTTGATAGAAGCAAAACTAATTGTAAAAGGTAATATGTTGTGGTTGTTCGCAATGGACTTGTTTGAAGATCCGGTAAAGAGAGAAATGTTCATGAGTATGCCGGATGATGAATGTAGGATGACTTGGCTGCAACATAAGCAAAACAAGATCACCTAGATTTTGTTTTGTATGTAGTTGGCGACTCATCTTGAAAACATATTTCTTTATTTATGTGATTTCATCATTTTTGTTTGGATAATTATTGTGTTCTTGTTTTTTAATTTGATATATGCTTATTACAAGCATTTTATGGTTTTTTTTCATGTCATTTAATCATGATATTTTTAGAAGTTGATTATATATGTTATTATCTGATTTTTATGTTCTTGAATTGTACAGGATTACTATGGATATTGATAAATGAAAGAAGATTGAAAAACTACAATTTATAGATTTTTTATTAGATATGATTAATGACACTGATATAGTTCTTTGAGTACTACTATAAGCATATGTGTAAGGAACCATGCATGACTTCACAACAAAAAGGAGAGGATTGGATGAATGATGTTTTGAATGGTAATTCTATTCGTTGTGTAAACGCATTTAGAATGCATCCACACATTTTCAAGAAATTGTGTGGGGAACTACAATCAAATTACGGATTAAAGTCAAGTGATAAAATGCCCGCTCTTGAAAACTTAGGGGTATTTGTCTACACACTTGCATTAGGAGTATCTAATAGGGATGTTGGGAAGCGTTTTCAACATACTGGAGAGACTACAATTTATAGATTTTAATATGTGTTTTACATTTATATCGGTTGGTTGGGAAGGATCAGCACACGACACACGTGTGTTTCTTCATGCGATTAACATGCAATCAATGAACTTCCCAAAACCACCTGAAGGTGACTATACATATATGGGATGTTATTATGTGGTTAATCAAGCTATAATATACTAATTATCTTTTTAACCATTTTTACAGGTAAATATTATCTAGTTGACAAAGGATATCCGGAAAGAAATGGATATCTTGTTCCATATTCCAAGACAAGATATCATCTGTCTCAGTTTCAAAATGAGCCACCTACTAACATTAAAGAAGCCTTTAATCGTTCTCATTCATCTTTGTGAAGCTATATTGAGAGGTCGTTTGGAATTTTAAAGAAACGGTGGAAAATACTTGGTGGAATGCCCCAGTTTAGTGTGAAAACTCAAATTGAAGTCATTATCGTTGCATTTGCTTTGCACAACTACATTCGTAATAGTGATGAAGAAGATATGATGTTTACTACGATCGAGCATCATCCAAATTACGTACCACCTGATGAACTTCAGGATGTTCGTGGACATGAAACAAACACCGAACATGTCTCTCAAGGAACATCTAATGAGATGAAACAAATTCGGGATGATATTGCTACATCTATATGGAATGCACATCGTTAATGACTATTACAAACATGTTATCTTAAAACACTACTATTATTGGTAAAATAATTAATGGATTATTTTTATGTTTTACATTTGTTTAAAATTATATATTCATGTCCTTTTATGTCATTTTACATTTTATAATTGTAGTTAACAGTTAATTTACCGAACACTTTTATCGAAAAAAATACAGCTTGTAGCTCACGTTAACAGCTTTGCAATTTACAATTTACAGCTTACAGTTAACAGCTTAGAGCTAGTTTTGCCAAACATACCCTATGGGCCTGTTTGGCAAGACATTTTTTGGATCTTTTTAAGAGCTATTATCTTTTTGTTTTATAAAAAAGCTTCTTCAAATTTAATAGCTCGGTTTGGATATGCATGCTACAAGCTTTTAATTTGAACAAACAGCTCCAAAGTTAACATCTACTATAAATAGTGTTCTAAATATTCAAGAGCTGTTAAAAACTAAAATTACCCATATACCCTCTACCCTTATATAAAAATAATCACGTACAATCCATCTTCCCCACAACCCTAATCAGCTCCCTTCAGCATCTGCTAAACAAACATTCATGTACGTCTTCCAAAAGAGTAGATCACCCAGGTACGTCTTTGTTTTCGCCATACTCTATTATGCATTAGTTTTGTTTCTTTGATCTTTACAGAAGAAAAATTAGATTTTATATATAAAGGTAAAGGAGATGCTTATAAGATACTATTGGGTGTTATAACCTACTGTGTGCTATGCATGTTATAGGATACTAATGTGTTTTGAAAGTGGTTATAACCTACTGTGTGCTACATGTTATTAAATTGAAAGTGGTTATATACCTGTTGTGCTCTACGCATGTTATTAAATTGAAAGTGGTTATATACCTAATGCAGATATATAGAAAAAATAACGCTTGAATTGATACTAAAGGTCAAAGGTGCATGAAGGAATTTATAAACATAAGAATATACCACTATTAGTTGTTTGGGCTCATGAGTATTGATCAGTTTTTGCTAAGAACCTTTGTACGAAGCGCACATTAGTTTTTGCTTGCTATCGATGCGCACATTGGAGGTGATCTTGAAGCCATGAACATATATTACTAACTACAGTAGTAATTAAGTTTTACCCAAGTGATAACATCAAATAGTACTGAATATTAAGTGTCAATTTCCCCCCAATAATGCTCGTATTTTATATCATTTATATGGATTTACGCTTGTTTTCCTTTGTATTTCACTTTCAGATAAATTACGAGCATTGGAGCTAAAGAGACGCGGATTTGGAGAGTTTATTGAAGATATATCATAGTATGCTCATTTTGAAGATGTTACGGCGTAACTCCTCTCTCACATTACGCTGTAACAGAAGCGTGGCTCAGAAAACCAACTCAACTGAAGATTACGGCGTAACTCTCTCCAAGATTACGACGTAACCAACTAGGTCAAATGAGGTTTCGCGCCGCTGCAAGTTACGCCGTAACTATTGTCTCATTTACGGCGTAACCAAGATTTATTGAAGATACGGCGTAACTCCTTCCAGCTGTTACGCCGTAACCAACATTTTCAGTGCAAAATACGAAGAATTGGATGTTACGGCGTAACTCTTAATATTAGTTATGCCGTAACCAGATCTGGCCTATAAATAATCCTCGAATTATAGTATTTCAAAGCATCCCATTTCACACACAACATCTGTGAACGTGAAGAAGAAGTCGAAGGCAAATCTAGAGGAGCATACGGAGCTATCTCCAAGGGAGAAATCACTCCCCTACGATAAGCATTAGCATTTTATCTTTCCTTTACTTTCAATTCATGTATTTCGTAATGTTAAACATTGAATCGACTGTTTTAGTTAATATGAGCGGCTAATCAACTCTGGTGCTGGCCTAGTTACGATTCCTTAATTGTTTTGTTTATGTTTACATTGCTTCCGTAAAATTATTTCTAAGTGTATGCTTGCATAGTTTGTTGGTAGCTACCCTTGTTTCGGTAGTTTTGAATGGCGGTAGTGGCTAGTTACTTAGGAGATATGACCTAAGTAGGTAGACTGAGTGGGAAGGGTAAGATATGACCAACTGACGACCCTTTTTGCTTGTGCGATTTGACCAACTGATCACCTACCGTTTGGATGAACTTAAGAAGTCGGGGATGAGTGTTTAAGATGCTAGCGCCCGGGCACTCATTATTATAAATCTTTCATGTAGCGGTACTTAATGACTTGGATTAGGGGACTAAGAACAACTGGACTTACGACGGGTTACCTGATAGGTTAGGACGAACTGACCAAATGTTTTCCTAACGACTTTGACCCCACCTGAAGTAATTGGAAGTAATTAGACGTAAACATAACTTGATATGATGAGTAACTAGGTTAGCACCCCTCTCCTCTATTGATCACAACCCTCGCCTTTATTTTCTTTTATATTAGTTAATTAGTTAATTCAATATCAATATCATATCGGTGACACCTAGACTTAGTTTAAATCCGCATACATAGCTCTTGGGACGACCTCGTTTTTACCGAATACTACACTACACACGACCGGGACTGCCCGTTAGTGCATTAGGGTAGAAAATAGGTATAAAGAGACTTATAAATATTAAAACCTGGTCAGTAAAACATGCATCAAGTTTTTGGCGCCGCTGCCGGGGAGTTATATTTGGATTTCAGTCTTTCATTTTTATTTTAATTTTTTTTTTAATTTCTCACGATCTCTTTTCAAGTTTCAGGTACTATGGAAGTTGTTAACATTTGTTGAACCTTAGACCTTGATAGATCTTTGAGCGCTCGTGAATCGTTAGTAATGCTTATGTAATCACAAACACACTAATAGAAAGTCTCTATTACTTGTATTCTAAAGCGGAAATCAAACACAAGTATAACAACAGATAACTAAGAATACTTTGATCGTCTATGGATCTTTGAATAATACTAAAACTTGTTTTTCCAATTCGTACATCATTCATACTAATGTGTTCCTTTTATAGACAAGGAACCCTAAACCGTTTCCCAAGAAACGTATAAACATAAAACAAAAGAAGATATACATTATCACTTCCTAATAAAGCTCATGCATATCCTAACTAACTATAAAATACTCGAAATATCTATTTCCACATAAACAAACTACGCGGTTTTTCTACTTCCGCAAAATCTCTTCTTCAGCAGAATCCTTGCACTTTAGCAGATTCTTCAGCATAATTCTTACTAAGTAGAATTCCCAACAATCCTCCCCTAATCTTGAATTAGACATGGTTAAGTTCAAGATTCTTGATAGATCTTTAACACTGCAGAACAAGAGGATTGTATTCGAACATCAGCAGCAAAGAACCAAAACAATCACATCTCTATGATGGCAAAACTTTGAAACTCCAGATCTTTGCAGCAACAAATGACAAAATGTACATCAAAACATAGTAGTTTCATACTATTCTCATCACATCCAGGTGTGTTAACTCCTGGGAGAGGTGAAAATAGTATGAAACTACTATGTTTTGATGTACATTTTGTCATTTGTTGCTGCAAAGATCTAGAGTTTCAAAGTTTTGCCATCATAGAGATGTGATTGTTTTGGTTCTTTGCTGCTGATGTTCGAATACAATCCTCTTGTTCTGCAGTGTTAAAGATCTATCAAGAATCTTGAACTTAACCATGTCAAATTCAAGATAGGGAGGAGGGAATTACTAAGTAAATGAAGAATCTGCTGAAAGGATTCTGGCTGAAAGAAAACCGCGTAGTTTGTTTATGCGTAAATAGATATTTCGCGTATTTTATAGTTAGTTAGGATATGCATGAGCTTTATTAGAAAGTGATAATGTATATCGTCTTTAGTTTTATGTTTATACGTTTCTTGGGAAACGGTTTAGGGTTCCTTGTCTATAAAAGGAACACATTAGTATGAATGATGTACGAATTGGAAAAACAAGTTTTAGTATTATTCAAAGATCCATAGAGGATCAAAGTATTCTTAGTTATCTGTGGTTATACTTGTGTTTGATTTCCGCTTTAGAATACAAGTAATCGAGACTTTCTATTAGTGTGTTTGTGATTACATAAGCATTACTAACGATTCACGAGCGCTCAAATATCTATCAAGGTCTAAGGTTCAACAAGTGGTATCAGAGCCTTGGGAGAGTCTCTGTGATACTAAGAACATTCTTTTCTTTACACCCTCACAACCAAAACAACCTTCACCATGCCTGGGTCAGACGATGAAACTGAAGTCACTAACAATCAAAACAACACATCTCTGCAACAACTCAATCTCACAAACAGCAATGTAAAGTTCCCATAACTAAAGAAGAAGGAGTATGAATTGTGGGCTATGAAGATGCATAATTGGATCTCCAACATTGATTGGAATCTTTGGGAAGTTGTGAAGAAGGGGAACAGTTTGAAGAGGCATGTCACAGATGCTGATGGTGTAGTTACCATCGTTGGTCCCAAAACTGCTGAAGAGATACTAGCTGTTCAGAGAGAGAACAAAGTTAGAACTATTCTCCTTCAGGCTATACCTGATGATCACATGGGTGACTTTCACTACATGCAGGATGCTAAGGACATCTGGATGGCAATCAAGGCTAGGTTTGGTGGGAACGAGGAGTCAAAGAGAATGAGGAAATCTATGTTGAAACATCAGTTTTAAGAATTCCAAATCTCTGAGGAAGAAGGTATTCACAAGGGATATGACAGGTTCCATAAGATTTTGATTCAACTAAATCAGATGAATCCCAGGCCAGACAATGAGGACCGCAATTCAAAGTTCTTAAGATCTTTACCTCCATCTTGGTTGTAAGTGAGCATTGCACTCAAAGCTAAAGGTGAGTTGGATATGGTTACTTTTGATGATCTCTAAAACATGCTTAAAACTCTTGAGCCCGATGTCAGATGTCCCTTTCGTTCATCCACTCCTAGTCACACAGCATTTGATGGGGCCTCCTCAAATAAGATGAATTATGCTCCAAGCCCAGTTTCCTCAGCATCATCATCCTACATTACCACTCCATCAAATTCTCAACCTAAATCCAGTGGTGTATTGGAAGATGTACTTCACTCTTTTGTTGCTGATTATGACACTCATCAGTAACTAGCATTTGAGGATTTTGAACAGGTGGATCCACTTGATATGGAAGAGATGAACTTGAAGTGGCAACTGGCCATGCTTTCAGTGGACATCAAGAGGTTTGAGCGTAAGTCTAGGAGAAAGTTTGGTTTCCAAGGAAGAGATCCAACAAGATTTGACAGAAGGAAATTCAAGTGCTATACTTGTGGTCAGATGGGTCACTTCTCAAGAGAATGCAAGGATAGGAAGGCTGGTGATGAGGTTAGGTATTCTTCCTATCAGCAAGGAGCTGGAAATTCCAAAGCTGGATCCTCAACTGCTATGGTCACTCTGGATGACCATGTCAACTGGAAGGTGCATGAGCCTGAAAATGATGAAGCTCCTGGTTCTGAGCATGGTGGATTGCTGGCAAGCTGTACTACAGAGGATAATCATGATCAAATTGCCTTAATGGGCATCTCTCAGGTACATAATTGTGTTTTTGGTTGTAGTAAAAGATATAATGAACTTAAGGAAGCCAATGATGAATTGAAACCTAAATATAATGAATGTTATGTCGAAGTTGAGGCTTATAAACAGGCTTTAAAAACATTAGAAAGACAAAAAATTTGGTTTCAAAAGAATCAACTGGCTTATGATGAAAAGATAAGGGTGTTAGAAAGTGATTTAGAATGTGCTAAAATTGATCTGAAACGTACTGAGAAAGAAAAAGCTGATGTAGTTTCAGAAACCAAGTTTTGAAAAAGGAACTAGATGAGGAAGTAGCTAGACATAAAGAATGGTTAGTATCAGATGACAAAGTAGCTCGCTTTCTCTATGGTAGTCAATCTGTAAACTCTGGTTTAGGTTTAGGTTTAAAAAAATATGTTGGCTTAGAAGCTAGGAATGATACGTGTAAATCTACTCCAGCAGGATTAGCTGATTATGTAAAAGAAGGTGAATTACATGCTGTACCTGGACCTATTAGAGGTGAACATATGCCCATTGACCTTTCCATCACAGCTGACTTCGATGGATCACACCATCTTTATGGCAAAAAGTCAAGACACTTGCCAGACCCTGATTCTTCATCTACTGACTTTGTCTCTTGTGTTGACAGTGACAAGTCCTCTGACCAAGGGTCTACTACTTCTACCAGTTGTGATTCAAATAAAAAGTCAGACCTTCCCAAGACCTCACCCAAGACTCCTTACAAGCCTGTTAGAGTTGCTGCTGAGGAATCAACTTCCAAGACAGCTTCCTTTGAAGACTTGTCTTTTAATTCTTTGCAAAAAAATGTCTTTAATTCTGTTAAAAACAATTCTGTTAATGTTTGTGGTTTGAATGCTTTTGCATGTAATAGAACATCTTAAACTTTGAATAAATCTTCTAACAAGAAGAAATGTTTTGTTTGTGGAAGTAAATTTCATTTGATTAAGGATTGTAATTTTCATGAGCAAAGAATGGGTGTATGTGCTAGTCAAAAGAAACCTAGACCAATGTGGAAAATGTTAATGATATACCATCTTTTGTTCCATAAGCAACTCATAAAACCAGCAAACACAATTCTGCTGATAAACCTTCTCCATATGCTTGGAGAAGATCTGTTGCTAGACCATATGTGAGACCAACTAGTTCATATTTTCAAAATGGTTATTGGCCTGGATGTGTTGACTCAATGTATGATGGGAAGGGATATAGGGATACTGCTGTGAAGCCCTCAGCAGGTTGTTCTTGGACTAAAAAGGGACCTAATTTTCAATGGAGGACCAAGAACAATGGTGGATCTTATACATCTACATGGCCTAAATCTTATGATCCACAAGGCAGGCTCAAGTCAGTAATGACTTGAGTCTCCATAGTGTACTAATATTTTGTATATATTTTTGTTGTTGTTGTAGGATCATCCTCTGAGGAGTAAAGATGTTGGCATTGTAGAAAGTGGTTGTTCCAGAAGCATGTCTGGAAACAAAGAAAAGATGCATGATTTTGTTCCCATAGAAGGAGGAGGCAGTGTGACTTTTGGTGGATGAGATGGTAGAATCACAGGGAAAGGCACCATTAAAACACGTCATTTGGATTTTGAGAATGTGTACTATGTAAAGGAACTGCAACATTTCAACTTGTTCTCAGTATCACAAATTTATGACACCAAGAACAAAGTATTATTTTGTGAAGATGAATGTATTGTGCTCTCTAAAGACTTCACACTTCCAAAAGATACATGCATTCAGCTGAGAGTTCCTAGAAGCCACAATCTATACACATTCAATTTGAATGATGTTCAACCAGAAGGTGACCTAACATGTTTGGTGGCTAAAGCATCCCTAGATGAGTCTACAAAATGGCATAGAAGGATGGCTCATGTGAACTTCAAGACCATTAACAAACTTTCTAAACTGGGTCTTGTTGAAGGAATTCCTTCCAAAGTCTTCACCAATGAACACAATTGTGTTGCCTGCAACAAAGGAAAGCAACACAGAGCCTCATACAAAGCCATTATAGCTGTGAGCACTATCTCAGAACCTCTTTAGTTGCTGCATATGGATCTTTTTGGTCCAACCCAAGTCAGGAGTATTGATCACAAGTATTTATGCCTGGTAATCACTGATGACTATAGCAGGTTTTGTTGAGTATTCTTTTTGAGAACTAAAGATGAAACATCTCAACTTTTAAAAGAGTTCATTACCCTTGTTGAAAACCAGTTGAACAAAAAGGTTAAAGGTATTAGGTGTGATAATGGGACAGAGTTCAAAAATGCTGTACTAATAGAACTCTGTAAGTCTAAAGGGATAAAAAGGGACTATAGCACTCCAAGATGATAATGTGGCAGATTTATTGACTAAAGCTTTTGATGGACCTAGGTTTCAACACCTAGTTGTCCATATTGGGATGGTTAACCCTTAACTACAAAGTTTGAGGGGAGGCATAGGCCTCAAGGGAGGCATATGCCTCAGGGGAGGATTGTTGGTATATATCTTGTAAACTTTGTAGATATTTTTTTATCTTTTTGTTTGCTAACACTAACCTGCTAATGTTCTTTCAGTTTTGTTTGTTTTGGTTTGGTGTGTTTGCTACTTTGTGTCTGTTTTGCAGAATGCATTTATGAGCAGTTTCTAATATTTTCGTTGGAGTTCACCAAGGTTGGTAAATGTGAATATGGTCATGTAAGCTTAAAGGTTGTTTCTACTGAAGGAAAGTACTGAAGTACACATTAAGTGCTAATCATTGAGAGATAAAAGACATGTTGATCATTCATTCAAGAAACAGTTTACATCTTACAATCAACTTCAAATGAAATACAAGACCATTCCTATACAAGATCTATCAAACATACACTAGTTCCTATCATCTATTACAAAAGCTGGTGGATACACTTGACAAGTATGATGAAGCAGCTGAAGATGAAAAGGGAAAGGAGTTATGGTTGATGAAGAGCTTGGTTCAGATCTTGTGAGTAAACAGGAAAGGCTAGAGCAAGCAAGAATGCTAGCAGAGTATGCTGATATGATGAAGAGTCAAGCATTGGC
Organism: Chrysanthemum makinoi; assembly: GCA_910596185.1. Lineage (NCBI taxonomy): Eukaryota > Viridiplantae > Streptophyta > Magnoliopsida > Asterales > Asteraceae > Chrysanthemum > Chrysanthemum makinoi. The sequence continues at coordinate 271,469,790 of OU343224.1, forward strand.
ACAAAATCTTGCAGATCAGTTTACTACCAATTTGCCTCCTGAGAGACAAAAAGATATGGATGAACAATCAATGACTTTTACTGATGAGCAATGGGATTCTTACACTCTTCAAGCTGCTTCAAATCCTATTCTTGCTCAAAGCATTTTAGGAGCTGATTTTGATAGTGACAACTTTGATGCACAAATATTGGCCATTGGAAAACAAAAGAAGCTCGTTGCAGCTGCAAAGAGAAAAGCCATTGCTGCACAAAAGGCTCAAGCTAAGAGGGAGAGACCACCAACTGCAGCTCAGAAGAAAACCTATATGAGGAATGTGGTGTATAATCAAAGTACTTCTCTCTATCAATCTGGTTTGACAAAGAAGCAAGTCTGGGCTTTATCTGAATCTGAATTAACTAGCATGTATACTAGGATTATGAAGCATGTTACACCTGTTTCGACATTGAAAAGGATTGCTGGTGGTATGGATGCTCCAAAAGCCAAAAGACCCAGGACTGTTGCGATTGTGACTTCTTTTGCGGATGCTAGAGCAAAGTTTAGCACTCATGCTGTTTCTGCTGAGGAACCTACTGAAGGTGTACATTCTACTGAGCGAGTACAATCTGCTGAACCTATTGTTGTTTGTCCTAAAGTTTCTCCCTGTACTGCTGATACATCTATGGATCCACAGGGAGCTGCTAGCACTTTTGAGCATGATACTAATCCTTCTTCTGCATTTGCTGAACAAGAAGGAGCAGATATGGTTAGGAAAGCTGAACTGGAAGCTGCTAGAGCTAAACAGGCCAGAGAAGAGCTCGATAAATTGAATGCAATGGGTGGTGCTGTTCCAATTCCCTCTGCCTCTACATCTTCCATTTGGTGCATCTGAGAAGGTACCATCTTCATTTTCTATGGGCATTTATATACCTGGTAGGAGGGGGAAACGGATGTCTAGAAGAAGACACATTGCAATCCGGAAATCTATGCGAGTAGTTGGGAAGAAGACCTCTGGAGTACCTAAATCTAAAAAGGGTGGTTCTTCTAAGCATTTGGATCTAAAGGCTGCTGAGTCCACAATCATTAAAGAGGGATCTTCTGAAGCTTTTCTTGAGGGGTCTCATGGTGTGTTGACTACATGGACATTGACTGATGGACAGCTTAACACAATCTTTAGGTTGGATAAATCTTCTATGAACTTTACTTTCTTGAAAGACATTCTTCATATGGTGGATAGGCAAGATTTGGTTACTCTCCATGGCCTTGTCGCACAATATTATGATATTCATACTCCACAAGGTTCTGGGTTGTACTTATTGGGAGATCTTCAAGTTCTTTTTGACTCTCAATCTCCAAATGGTAAAGGGTATTCAATTTGGAAGGATTCACATAAGTGGAAGGTTGAGACTTGGAGATTTTATCCTATTCCAAGTGTGCATGTTGTGGAGACACGGTGTGGAATGTCTGTGTGTATGTTCTCTGATAGGCTTTATCCTTTGTCTGTGAAATTGATGCAACGAATGCTTAGAAGGAAATTGGAAGTTCCTCCTGATCCAGTTGGGAATGATATGCTCCATGCTGAACAATTGATTAGATTGATTAAGACTCAGCTTCTGCAACACCAAGCATCTTCTTGATTCTGGTATCTTGTATTCTTTCTTTCTTTCTTTGTTTCATTCTTTCTTAGATAAAAAAAAATCTATGTATATTCTTTTTTTGTCTCACTTTTTCTTGCAGGTTTGTTGTACATTACTCTGTTGATGGTTATCAACTCACCAGCTGTGCCTTGTGTACATCAAAGGGTTGGCTAGTCCAAAGGGTACAGCTTTGGTAAAGACACATCAAATCTGTTGATAGCTGTAATGTTTTGCTCAAAATCATAGGGTCTGCAACTCACCCATGCTTAATTGCTAAGGGTTGTATGGTCATCAATTCACCATGGCTTATACCTTTTTGGTATCCAAGAATTGGCTAGCCCACAAGTATATGGCTTGTGGTAAAGGCAGTGGAATTCCATATTAGGTTCTCAATTCACTAAAGGTGATTCTTTCCCCTAAGAATTGACTAGTCCTGAGCAAACGGCTATAGGTAAAGACATCTCAAATCCGTTTATAGCTGCTGATTTGCTATAAATCATATGGTTATCAGTGTACCATAGTTTTCAAACTTAAACATTAGGCTACTCCAGTAGTAATGGCTATTGGTAAAGAGACATCAAATCCATTATTTTCTATGATTCACCTCTCCCAGGAGTTAACACACCGGGATGTGATGAGAATAGTATTAAACTACTATGTTTTGATGTACATTTTGTCATTTGTTGCTGCAAAGATCTGGAGTTTCAAAGTTTTGCCATCATAGAGATGTGATTGTTTTGGTTCTTTGCTGCTGATGTTCGAATACAATCCTCTTGTTCTGCAGTGTTAAAGATCTATCAAGAATCTTGAACTTAACCATGTCAAATTCAAGATTAGGGGAGGATTCTTGGGAATTCTACTAAGTAAGAATTCTGCTGAAGAATCTGCTGAAGTGCAAGGATTCTGCTGAAGAAGAGATTCTGCGGAAGTAGAAAAACCGCGTAGTTTGTTTATGCGTAAATAGATATTTCGCGTATTTTATAGTTAGTTAGGATATGCATGAGCTTTATTAGGAAGTGATAATGTATATCTTCTTTAGTTTTATGTTTAAACGTTTCTTGGGAAACGGTTTAGGGTTCCTTGTCTATAAAAGGAACACATTAGTATGAATGATGTACGAATTGGAAAAACAAGTTTTAGTATTATTCAAAGGTCCATAGAGGATCAAAGTATTCTTAGTAATCTGTGGTTATACTTGTGTTTGATTTCCGCTTTAGAATACTGATAACGCTACACACGTCGTTCGGGGTCAAGGAAACTTCCTTTTCTTCGAGCAAGTTTTATAACACCCTAGGCAGTGAACCTAATCGTTGTAGTGTAGTAATTAGGGTAAGCCACGGGTATTGATATCGTTCTCTAGGGGAATAGGAATGCTAGTAAGAAGTTACTACGCCAAGGTTGGGGTTGAGGAAGATTATTTTTTATCTTTTTATGTTTTTTTAGGAAATTGAAATGTATGAATCTTGGGGTTTGGATTTGGGGGAGGGGGGTTGGTATTGCTACCGATTACTCTACTTATCTAATTATCTAATCTAAGGTGTATGTAGTCTATGTCTAATTATTGTGTGCTCGTATGATAGTTTAAAGATGTGTTTACTTAGGTTTTACTACTCCTTAATTATCTCCTATTGGTGGTTGAATTGTCACGTCCTTATTCTTAGTTGCGTTGCGTGTCTAAGGTTGTAGGTATCGTATGTTCCTAACTCTTTGAACTTACCAAAGGGTCTCGTCTACAAAACCCACTATGGATAATAAACTCCTACTCTAAGGCACTCTTTGGATGGTTTAGCTTACAACTACTCAAGGAGTTATATTCTAAGGTTCACAAAGATTTAATCAAGCATTAAGTACACAACGAATGACCTATCGCATTACTAGATCATTAATCAACTAAGATAAGAAACAACCAATCAATAATCAATAATTAAGTTTCATATTCCCTAAGCAAACACACAAATAAATTAGCCGGACATGGAAAACATGCAAGCATACACACAAATAATCAAAGACATAATTGTATTAATGAAGTAAAGAACTTATCTTGATGTAAGATAGGGTTTGGAACCCTAAAATACTGTACAAGACAGCCTTGGTTCGGTTCTAGGTTTTCACTCCAAAAGACTACACGCAAATCTTGAAAAATTCGGATTCTATATATAAGATTACATATGCGACGGCGTCACCTTATGTTTTGTGACGCCGTCGGGTCGCCGTCATTAGGGTTTCGTCTCGGCCACGTTAGTCTTGCGACGGCGTCACCTTGTGCTTGTGACGCCGTCCTCTTCAGCTTTTGACGCCGTCTGGATCACATCTAGGCCGTCTGAGTAGCGACGGCCTACTTTTTTACAATGGACGTCGTCACTTGAAAATAAGACTTTTGGGTTCTGTCCCGTCACAAAATCCTCGGACGGTGTAGCAGATAAGCAGTGACGCCCTCACCTTATGTTTTCAGCAGCTGGAGTGTCTCGATTCTGAATTTGGCCATTTTCTTCGTATATTCGCGCCTTTTCGTCCAAATAAGTGCCATTACAGCAATTTGCCTTCAAGAGACCTAAAAGTGAAAATGAACGATATTAAGTAATAACGGATACAAAAGTGATCAAATAAGGGCTTAAATGACCCCTCGAAAAGGTACATTTTAAAACCTTATCAAATATGCCTACACTTGGTATTTGCTTGTCCTCAAGCAAATGTGCTTTTAGCCAATTAATTTATAAGTTAGGGGTCATGAAGCATTGGTTTAAAACAGTCCACAACATATATAAGCCCCGTAAAAGTCATAACAAGCACGGAAATTACATACTAGCACCTCACATGGGGTGTTTGGATACTCACATCTCTCTCGGGTGTATATGAAATATAACAAATTGGAAATGGAAGATAAACACTCATTAACCGGTCCTAGTACATAGATTACCATAGGCTTGAGAATAGATCAAACCTCCATCGCTTTGGCGTAAGCACCTAGGAAAGACTATCAAAGAGGTCTTTATAGGGTTGTAATGTTAGGCTTACGGTAGGGAAACAAAGGGTTTGGTGGGATAGGCTATTTAGTGGTGTCAAGTCAAAAATCTTTATGTTGCAAGTATACGAAGAATGGCGTTGCTAAGCCAAGACTCGACACTCTAAACTCTAGCTAACTGAAACAAACAAACATAAATTTAAAGGATAGATGTAGGATGGTAGCCCGTATATATATATATATATATATATATATATATATATATATATATATATATATATATATATATATATATATATATATATATATATATATATATATATATATATATATATATATATATATATATATATATATATATATATATATATTCACTCTATTTTTTTCTTTTCTCTTTTTCTATATTTTTTTGATATATATATATATATATATATATATATATATTTTTTTTTTTATACACTTTTACTCTACCATCCTCTACGGTAACATCAAAATGATAGGGATTTATAGGCACATCCCTACACTTGAGTTTTTATTACTCTAATACTAATTTGACCCGAATTGAAAAGATCAAAACACTTGGGGTACATTATTATGCAAACAAAGGGAATTTGAATTTAACGTTCCCTTCCCGTCATTACATAAACTTTAACTTTTTCCATGAATCCCAATCGTCCCAAAACTGTATACAAAGGATATGACTCGACTTAGCAACTCATGCAAGCAACCAGATAATTGAACTAAGGGTTTAGGGTGATAACAATAATGTACTAAAAGTGAGTGCATACAGGGTAGGCTAAGGCGATTTGGGTGTATATTTGGGGGTGGGGTGTAAACAATGCTCTTCATTGATATTCCGGAAAAACCGAAAAATCAAGAGAACCGCGAAAAGGATAGGCTCTGAGGGGTTAACTAGGGGTATCGTGTACTAAAGATGAGTACAACGCAAAGGGTGTGGGGGAATTACTCAACCGATGTGGAAGAAGTAATTATATTACGGGTATCAAACAAGGGTTATCCTAATGCCTCTTATCATTTAGTTATTCCTAACTACACAAGTGTAGTCTTACTAGCGATCTCGGAATGCATCACAAAACAAGTTCTAGAATATAATATACTACCGGTTCACACTCTAAGCATTGAAGATGAATGCTTTTAATTCCTACTAATCTAAGGGCGATCCTCACATTTTAGGTGGAATTTAAGTGGTAAAGGGTTTTTGTGCTAGTCATGCAACTTCCTATCCGTGAGACGCTTTTGTTAAAACTAATGGCCCACTCTTATATGTCATGAAAAATTAAAAATTTGGTGCCAAAATTACCCTAACCGACATTTTCTCATGGTTTATTACACAAATACACTTGGACAAAGCAAATAATCAAGGATAAGCATAGTCTCAAAGTTCCCGTTTTATTTTCCCTCCCTACACTTAAACTGAACATTGTCCCCAATGTTCCCCGAAAGTATCAAAGTTATGATAATGAAGGTAATTAAAAACGAAATAAACTAGTACTCCCCTGATTAGCTCGGTAGGATCCGTGTGTGAAGTAGTGGTTAAATCCTTTCCAAGAAGAATGTGTGCGTGAAAAGCTCCTTCCAATCTTTTGTTTCTTCTTCTTGATAAATGAAACCTGCACACTTGAATAAAACAAACGAAACCTTCGCGTAAAATCGGCGGTAATAATATATATAAGACTCGATTTAAACTAGGATATAATGCTTGTGGAATGGATGTTTACAGATTTTTCGGAAAATTAAGACCTGGAAAATTCCAAAAATTTATAAGTAGCTCGAGAAAACGAGAAAAAGTAATCGATGTTTTACTCCTTCTTGACGCCGTCAGGTTATCGACAAAAAGCTGGTCTGCGATTTTCGGAAAAATTCGGAAAATTTACATCTTTAGAATCTGGAAAAATTTCTGCAAAACATCCATTATGACTCGATACAAGCATTTGACTCGAACAAACACATATATATATATATATATCTTTTAATGAATTGTTATTCTCATGTTTACGTTTCTTTTGAAAACGTGTGTAATCCTCCCTACACTTATCCTTTATGTAAAATACCTTTATATGCAATTAAGACGAGGTTAAAAACAAAATAAAGCATTTTTACAAATTCAAACATGAGCATAAATAATTAATAAAAGATATATGACACTAACAAGCAAACAATTAAGCATGGGTTGCCTCCCACGAAGCGTTTTTCTTTATTTAAGAGTCTTGTAGCTAGACTCGTAGTCGTGCCCTCACGTGACTTCATTACCGTCATCTCCTTCCTTCGATTTCCCGTCGTCGAAAGTGTGTAGACGTTGTGTGCTTACTATAGATTCCTTGCCAACGTCGTCTATTATGGTGACAGTTTTATCCTTTAGATTGGTTTCCTTCACTGTAAAAGGCCCAAACCATCTTGGTTTGTTTCTACCTCGTAATGCCCTTATCCGTGATTTGTATAAAAGTACTTTTTCTCCTTTTAGGAATTCCTTAGGGTTCCTTTGTGCCTTTGGTATCGAAGTGGGATTATTTCCTAACTTCTTATCGGGTTTCCACAATGTTGCATACAATCCTTGAACCATAAAGTCCCTAAGCCCTTTTTCCTAATCATTCATTTTCTTCTTAACACTATCGCTAGGGGCTTGTGGATTTCCACTCGTAACCATTTCCATGATCTTAAGAGGATACCTTGGGATGATGGGTATCCTAGCGTACCCTTTCCCGCTTTTAAGTACCATGATGCCCTCTCCGCATTTGATAGTTTCCTTGGCGGTGGCCAAAAATGGTGTTCCAAGAATGAGTGGCACATTTTTATCTTCCTCGACATCAATGATTATGAAATCCACCGGATAAACGATATTAGCCACTTCTATCAGAACATCCTCCGCGATCCCAACGGGGTAAACATAGGTGTGATTAGCTAAGGAAAGTCTAAGATCGGTCTTGGCTGGTTTCTCCTTAGTTAACTTATTATAGATTGATAATGGCATTATGTTCACATCAGTCCCCTGATCGGCTAAGGCATTTATATTATCAATATCACCTATGCTACATGGTATCACGAAATTCCCTGTAGTGTCTTGTTTTTTTGTTAATGGTTTTTTTATGACCAACTCATACAGGGGTCCCATAGGTAAGGCGTCATACTCTTCTTCTGTCATTTTTCCTTCAAGGGCTTCCCTAAGAACTTCATTGTACCTAAAGTTGTTTACTTGGTTTGCAATGGTCTTTTTGTTAATTTCGTGCTTAAGGTAGTACTCAATGGTCTCAGGCTCATCATTAGGCACAGACTCCTCCCTCTTGCTTTCCTCAGTTTTCCTCATCTCAACCCTTGCATCCTCGGGTATAACAGAAACGGCGTTAACAAATGAAGTGGGAGGACAATCGTTGCTTCTTACAAGTACCTTTTCAGGAACTTTTGTTTTGGTATATTCAATTACCAAATTCATCATTTCCGTCATTTTCGCTTGCATTTCCTCTCTCTGCCTATAAACCTCCTCTTCAAATTTGGCTAATCTCTCCGTATGAGCTGCCATGTACTCCCTCATTTGTTCCTTGAAGCTTGGTGAAAGTGGTATTGGGGAAGTAGAACGGAAGCGCCTTTCGGAATTTGGATTTTGCTCACGACTTGGGGACTCCGAAAAAGGTGTGGTGTTGTTGGTGGAATTGGCGGATTTGACAGTTTCTCGAGGAATTTGTACGGGGGCTCTTCTTTGCCTTTCCATAAGATAATCAATCCCTCTCTCAATGGCACTCATTTGCTTCTCGAGGGTGTCGGAAGATTCAAAAGGAGTTGATATGGCATTAACTACGTTAACCGGAGTTTCAGGAGATTCATTCCAATCTTCGTAGCTCTGATCAGCAAGCTCCTTTATAATATCCCAAGATTTCTCTGCGTTAAAGTCGCTGAGCCTTCCACCGGCGGCTCGATCAATGGATCATCGAGTGATGAAATCGGTATGGTCATAGAAGATTTGTATTTGAAGCCAAAGATCAATGCCATGATGGGGAAGTCTACGGAGTAGGTCCTTAAATCGAGTCCATGCTTTGTAGAGAGACTCACCTTGGAGTTGTTGAAACGTCAAGATGTCTCGCCTAAGTTTAGTGGTTCTCCCCGATGGGAAGAATTGAGCAAGGAAACGAGAGGTGAGATCATCCCAACTTGAGATGGATCCGGCGGGAAGTCGCTCAAGCCAATTACTAGCTTGGTCCCGCAAAGAAAATTGGAAGAGAGCGGGCGTGGTCTCCCGAGTAGTAGCATCAAGGTCAATGGAATCGACAATTTTGAGGAAATCCCTCAGATGCTGATTAGGATCTTCGGAACGAAGTCCATGGAACGCACATCCGTTTTGCACCAACAGGATGGTGTCGGATCGCAGGGCCGTAGTTTGGGCTTGGTCGGGAAGCTCAATGGTGTTCCTATAGCCTAGGTGGCTTGGTCTCGAGTATTCACCAAGAGTACGGGCTCTCGGCGGGTCAATTGGTGGTGGGTTGATGAATGGTGGGTGGTTATCACCATCCATGATGAAAAGTGATGGGATTACGAACAAAGGTCACGAAGAAGGGGGATAGACTAAGAGAAAGCTAAAAATGAGAAAAATTTACTTGATAGGAATCAAGCAAAGAAACCTAAACGAGGTGGACTACTAACTAGCTATTCTATTCCCTGGCAGCGGTGCCAAAAACTTGATAACGCTACACGCGTCGTTCGGGGTCAAGGAAACTTCCTTTTCTTCGAGCAAGTTTTATAACACCTTAGGATGTGAACCTAATCGTTGTAGTGTAGTAATTAGGGTAAGCCACGGGTATTGATATCATTCTCTAGGGGAATATGAATGCTAGTAAGAAGTTACTACGCTAAGGTTGGAGTTGAGGAAGATTATTTTTTATCTTTTTATGTTTTTTAGGAAATTGAAAGGTACGAATCTCGGGGTTTGGATTTGGGGGTTGGTATTGCTACCGATTACTCTACTTATCTAATTATCTAATCTAAGGTGTATGTAGTATATGTCTAATTATTGTGTGCTCGTATGATAGTTTAAAGATGTGTTTACTTAGGTTTTACTACTCCTTAATTATCTCCTATTGGTGGTTGAATTGTCACGTCCTTATTCTTAGTTGCGTTGTGTGTCTAAGGTTGTAGGGTATGCGTATGTTCCCTAACTCTTTGAACTTACCAAAGGGTCTCGTCTACAAAACCCACTAGGGATAATAAACTCCTACTCTAAGGCACTCTTTGGATGGTTTAGCTTACAACTACTCAAGGAGTTATATTCTAAGGTTTACAAAGATTTAATCAAGCATTAAGTACACAACGAATGACCTATCGCATTAATAGATCATTAATCAACTAAGATAAGAAACAACCAATCAATAATCAATAATTAAGTTTCATATTCCCTAAGCAAACACACAAATAAATTAGCCGGACATGGAAAACATGCAAGCATACACACAAATAATCAAAGACATAATTGTATTAATGAAGTAAAGAACTTATCTTGATGTAAGATAGGGTTTGGAACCCTAAAATACTGTACAAGACAGCCTTGGTTCGGTTCTAGGTTTTTACTCCAAAAGACTACACACTAAATCTGAAAAATTCGGATTCTATATATAAGATTACATATGCGACGGCGTCACCTTATGTTTTGTGACGCCGTCGGGTTGCCGTCATTAGGGTTTTGTCTCGGCCACGTTAGTCTTGCGACGGCGTCACCTTGTGCTTGTGACGCCGTCCTCTTCAGCTTCTGACGCCGTATGGATTGCATCTAGGCGTCGAGTAGCGACGGCCTACTCTTTTACAACTAGACGTCGTCACTTGAAAATAAGACTTTTGGGTTCTGTCCCGTCACAAAATCCTCGGACGGCGTTGCAGATAAGCAGTGACGCCGTCACCTTATGTTTTCAGCAGCTGGAGTGTCTCGATTCTGACTTTGGCTATTTTCTTCGTATATTCGCGACTTTTCGTCCAAATAAGTGCCATTACAGCAATTTGCCTTCAAGAGACCTAAAAAGTGAAAAGGAACGATATTAAGTAATAACGGATACAAAAGTGATCAAATAAGGGCTTAAATGACCCCTCGAAAAGGTACATTTTAAAACCTTATCAAATACAAGTAATAGAGACTTTCTATTAGTGTGTTTGTGATTACATAAGCATTACTAACGATTCACGAGCGCTCAAAGATCTATCAAGGTCTTAGGTTCAACAACATTGATGACCTCACTCTTGAGGAATATTTGGCGTTGACCAGAGAAGAACAAGGGCCGGGGCTCGTAAGACCGGCGATTGGAGCTATTGTTCGTTTCGAGATTAAAGATCAATTTATGAGGGAGCTTCGTGCTAACCCTTTTTCAGGAAACAAGGATGAAGATGCGTATGAGCACGTTGAAAATATCTTGTACATCGCAAGCCTTTTCAACATTCTAGGTGTGTCTCATGATGTTGTTATGCTAAGGGTATTCCCCATGACTCTTACTGGGGCTGCAAGAAGATGGATCGAAAGATTGCCTGCCGGGGCAGTTGATACATGGGCTCTTCTAAAAAAGCACTTCATCCAAAGATATTGTCCTCCCTCAAAGATATATAATCAGCTCATGGAGATCCATAATTTTAAGCAAGATGACGATGAAACGTTGTATCAAGCCTGGGATAGATACAACGATCTCCTCTACAAGTGTCCCACACATGATCTAAACAACCAGCAAAAGGTCAACATCTTTTACAAAGGAATCAACGTGACTACAAGACAGATGATGGACTACCAAGGACCCATTTCGAGCATGACTCCTACTCTCGCAATTGAAGCCATCCAAAAAATGGCTGATCATTCCCAAAAATGGCACGATTGAGGAAGAAAAAGGAACCAAGGCGGAAATTTTGATGGAATTGAAGCCATCACTAACAAGTTAGAGAATCTTGGTCGGGATATGCTCAAAATCAGGGAAACTGTTCATGCCATCCAAGTAGGTTGCGAAAGCTGCGGGGGAGGACATCTCACCAAAACTTTTCCTCACATTGACAAAGATAGCACCGTCGAAGAAGCCAAATATGGAGAAAATCGACCATTTTACTAGGATAATCGTAATGGCAATGGCTATCGTGGAGGACCTCCCCCATATTATCATGGTGAAAGAAGAGCTAACTTGGAGGAAACAATTAACAAGTACCTCGTAGATTCAACTAAGAGACAGAAAGAGCAAGAATAATGGCTGAAAAACTTCCAAGATAATAAAAACAAGAGCCTATCTAGCCATGACAAATCACTGAAAAACTTGGAAACCATGATTGGAAAGCTTGGCGACGAAGTACAAAGAAGAAATGAGGCACAAAAGAACAAATCGACAGTATGTAAAGCCATGTTTTCTAAGAATGACAAACCCACCGAGGAGTCTAATAAAGGCAACGATGCTGTGGGAAGAGAGTTACGCCGTAACAAAACATCAGAGTTACGGCGTAACCAGGATACGAGGAATGACAAGTCTCCCAAGATAGACGAATCTAAAAGGAAGAATCATTGGTGTAAGGCTATTGCAATTGATAATGGAGAGTGTTATGATCTATGGGCCTCATGCGACCCTCGGAACGAAACCTGCAATGGAGGGGTCGATAAAGAAAGGATTAATGATGGCAGATACATGTGGACTGCACTTCACGATGAAGAAATATTAGCTAAATTCTCGATTAATGAAGAGGAAGAACCACCCATCAGGCATTGCTGCAGTCCCTTACTAATCACGGAAGATGAGTCCACACGAGCATGGCCAACATGAAATCCCTTTCGTGAGTATCGTAACGGGGGTGGCAATGTAAAGGACGAAGTATGGATATGCCCTCACGAATTGGAAAGACATGACGTTGATTTTGGGAACCTATCCTTCAGTGATTGGTATTCAGTAACGTTCGGGGACGCAATCATTAATTCAGTTTTGTTGAGAAATTTGGAGCTCAAATATGAAAAACATATTCTTCAAGGAAAGACCATTAAACCACTCAACGATATTCCTTCTAGCAACACCGATGACGAAGGAACTTGAAGTCATTGGTGTGAGAAAATATAAACCCCTGACGAAAATCTTTGGGCATCTTGCAACCCTTTTGAGTATGAATGTAATGGGGGAAGCAGTCTTGAGAGAGTTGGGGAAGATGAGTTCCTATGGACCTCAACTAATGACTCGGAAAGAATAGAATTGCCTTGGCTAGACGACTTAGGATTCGACAATTAGGTCAAAATCAAATATGGAAAGGTAGATGCGCTAACCAAGGAGAAGATCTGGAACGGATGTATGAGTAAAGACGAACCAAGCGAAGAAGTTCCAAATGGAGAATCAGATAATGATGCCAAGGATTCATCGAGGAAAGAGAAAGAGGAATGCAAGCAGGTGCTAGTGGAAGATTTACTCGACAATAAATGGCTTAAAAATATCGAGTCCGACGAAGATGATATAGATTACCTGGAACTACAAGCATGGACGGAGGATAGTAAGGGCAGGGGTGGGCCCTGGCCCCTCCAAAATATTTTATATTTAATGTAATTTGTTCAAAAAGCTAGTGCAAAAAATAATTCTTTGATCATTTGGCCCCTCCTAAAACAAGTTAATGACACTTTGGCCCCTCTAAAAAAATGGTTCAAGCTCCGTCCATGACTACAAGGTGAAGATGGATTCATTGACCCCGACGATGAAGTATATGAGAAACGAAGGTGCAAACTTCTTGCCATTTCATATAAGAGGCCGCCACCAATTGTAGCCGAAAAGTATGAGTTCACTAGATACAATTTAGGGCCGAACGAAAATTTTTGCAAAGTTCGGAAGATCGAGAATAAAGAGTACCTCCGCACTGCTACAAATGTTGCTTGGGTCAGACATAACTTTATGAAGGACATGGAGGAAGTAGGCCAAGTAAAAAGGCCACCATAAAGCCCCAAGGCTCTGAGTCTAACTTAAAGACTCGCAAATAAAGAAAAGTGCATTTTCGGGAGACAACCCGAATTATCCCTTTCATTTGTTTTATTTCCATTTCTGCTGGGTTTTGTGTTTTTAACCATATTTGCAGGATTTCGAGAAAAATTGTTGCAGCATGCTAAACGGGGACCTGATCTGTCCATAGTTACGGCGTAACTCATTCTTATGGTTACGCCGTAACATACATTTTTGCAGTAGTACTTCAGAGCATTACCAATTACGGCGTAACCCCAGGCAATGGTTACGCCGTAGCTACAGTCCTGTAACGTCTGCTAGGTTTTGCTTAATTACGGCGTAACTCCTTATGGGAGTTACGACGTAACTATCCTCTGTAACACTTCTTTCATTTTAAACTCAATAACCTTGTATTAGTTTTCAAATGAACTTTGTGGGTATGTTCCCTGTAAGCCCTCACGAGACTACACTCGTCCACTTGGGACTCCAAGTGGTTTAAAAGCCTTGTTGCATGCGCTAAATGCAACCGTGATTCCTACAAAAATGAGTTAGTTTTCTTTTTCATTTTTTCTTTTTCTTTTTTTAGAATTATGCTTGTCGGTAGTGTGATTTCAGGGATTGAAGTTTGATCGGGATGCTTATGCGAAGGCACGACTCTTTTCGTGGGCCTTCTTTCTTTTTGGAGCAAATTTCAGGGAAGTTCTCGTCTAATTCTATTTTTCTCTTCACCATTATTTAACGCTTAGTACAAAAGGGACTTTGTACATTTCAAGTGGGGGGACGGGAGTAGAATTGTCTCTTGAACTTTATTTTGCCCACGTTTTTCTAGTTTATTTTGAAAAATTATGCCATTTTTAAAATTTTGACATGTTTTTCTTAACCTAACTAGATTAGACCTTAGCCGAACACATTATAACCCTTGATATTATATGGTGAGATTAGCCTTATCCGTTTCCATATTTTTACCCCAAATCCACCAAATTATGAGTGTGCCGGTAGCTTGTAAACTTTAGAACTTGGCCTTTACATCATTTCGAGACCATAGATGAGGTATGTTGAGTTAGCTCGATGTATTTGGACTTTTCAGTTTAAGAAGGCAGTATTATAGGATTATCACCCAAATAGCCTATCATTGTGTGTCTATCGATTAGTCACCTCGACTTCTCGACCCCCATGTTAAACCCTTTGTTGCACTCACCTTTAGTGCAAGATACCCCTAGATACACCCTTCTGAGCCATTCCTTTCATTTTGTTCACCCAACATATTGTTTCGATACACCTTTACACCTTAGCCTACCCTGTAGTATTTATTTGTAACTGGGAAGTCATTATTTGCCTAAGTTCAAGGTTCAAGTGGAGAGGTTCGGGAATCACGCTTTCGTCGACGACATATCCTTAAAGATCATTGAAGACCCCCCAAATTCTCATATTGTTCATCTCAAGGGGGGGGATGTTATGTGTAGTTATTATGTTATGTTGAAAAAAAAATGATGATGTGATTCGAAAAAAAATAAAAATAATAATAATAAATAAATAATTAGTTATTGTTATTTAGTGATTGTAAAGTGCGATGTTATAAGCACTATTGTTATGAGCTTAATATAGATTTAGTATCGAGGAGGCCACCTCGGTCTCATTTGAAGAATGAAGTTGGAAGTGTGCCCATCATGACGTCCTCTAATGGCACATCTACATGGTTATATCATGATCTGGTTTCTTAACTTCGAAACTTGAACTTTGGGCGAACGGTAAGTGGTGATGACTTGGTTATAGATTTAGACTATCTGCTTGATTCTATTTTACACCAATTTTATCCCATGTCTTATCCTACCTTTAGTCATGAAGCGTGTCTAGGTGATGCAGCGAGCAACCTTTGGTGTCTTGGCCATGGATTTGGTCATGTATCATTGATTTTGTCCACTTCGCCGTGACATGTTAGTAATGACAAATCACCCTTAACCTTTGTCGTGTCTACCCATTTTACCTTCGAGAATTGTTTTGTCCTTAACTCTAGTGGTGGAGATTTGTGTAACCGCCAAGCTTATGATAGAATACATGCTATGACTGTGCAATGAGTGATCACCCCGAAATTGACACTTAGAATAGTTGAGAGATTTGAGTGTTTTGTACCCATTTCGTGAGGTGTTCGGCTTTGTTTTATTCTAGCATAAGGGATTTGTAAACTTATATTTCCCAGGTAATGGGAGATATCTTTTTAGGGATCTTTCTAATAAGGTCTACTTGAGGGCAAGTAGAGTTCAAGTGGGGGATATTTGATAACATCAAATAGTCCTAAATATTAAGTGTCAATTTCCCCCGATAATGCTCGTATTTTATATCATTTATATGGATTTACGCTTGTTTTCCTCTGTATTTCACTTTCAGGTAAATTACGAGCATTAAAGCTAAAGAGGCGCGGATTTGGAGAGTTTATTGAAGATATATAATAGTATGCTCATTTTGAAGATGTTACGGCGTAACTCCTCTCTCACATTACGCCATAACAGAAGCGTGGCTCAGAAAACCAACTCAACTAAAGATTACGTTGTAACTCTCTCCAAGATTACGATGTAACCAACTAGGTCAAATGAGGTTCCGCGCCGCTGCAAGTTACGTCGTAACTATTGTCTCATTTACGGCCTTACCAGGATTTATTGACGATACGGCGTAACTCCTTCCAGATGTTACGCCATAACCAGCATTTTCAGTGCAAAATACGAAGAATTAAATGTTACGGCGTAACTCTTAACATTAGTTACGCCGTAACCAGATCTGGCCTATAAATACCCCTCGAATTTCAGCATTTCAAAGCATCCCATTTCACACACAACATCTATGAACGTGAAGAAGAAGTCGAAGGCAGATCTAGAGGAGCATACAGAGCTATCTTCAAGGGAGAAATCACTCCCCTACGATAAGCATTAGCATTTTATCTTTCCTTTACTTTCAGTTCATGTATTTCGTAATGTTAAACATTGAATCGATTGTTTTAGTTAATATGAGCGGCTAAGTACCTCTGGTGCTGGCCTAGCTATGATTCCTTAATTGTTTTGTTTATGTTTACATTGCTTCCGTATAATTATTTCTAAGTATATGCATGCATAGTTTGTTGATAGCTACCCTTGTTTTGGTAGTTTTGAATGGCGGTAGTGGCTAGTTACTTAGGAGATATGACCAACTGACCCTAAGTAGGTAGACTGAGTGGGAAGGGTAAGATATGACCAACTGGCGACCCTTTTTGCTTGTGCGATTTGACCAAGTGATCACCTACCGTTTGGATGAACTTAAGAAGTCGGGGATGAGTGTTTAAGATGCTAGCGCCCGGGCACTCATAAATCTTGCATGTAGCGGTACTTAATAACTTGGCTTAGGGGACTAAGAACAACTGGACTTACGATGGGTCACCTGACTTCTCCAGTGAAACCCTTTGCTGATAGGTTAGGACGAACTGACCAAATGTTATCCTAGCGACTTTGACCCCACCTGAAGTAATTGGAAGTAATTAGACGTAAACATAACTTGATAGGATGAGTAACTAGGTTATCACCCCTCTCCTCTATTGATAACAACCATCGCCTTTATTTTCTTTTATAGTAGTTAATTAGTTAATTCAATGTCAATATCATATTTGTGACACCTAGACTTAGTTTAAATCCGCATACATAGCTCTTTGGACGACCTCGGTTTTACCGAATACTACACTACACACGACCGGGTACACTGCCCGTTAGTGCATTAGGGTAGACCATAGGTATAACAAGACTTATAAATATTAAAACTTGGTCAGTAAAACCTACATCACCAAGCTTATCTTAAAGCTTTAATCATTAAGTTCATTAACCTTTTAAAGATGTATCTCAAACTTGTATCACATGCAACATTTATTACTTACTCACATATAGGGTTTTGTGGTGTCACAATGTAACATCTTAGTACTGTAATCGGCGTATCATCCTAATTGCTGAAACGACTTGATCACCATTGCGTTTAAGTAGTGCCATATCTGTGCAATGTATACCGATGGATGGAAAGACAATCAATGGGATATTACCCGACTTAATAATGATTAACAAAGCAAACCTCTTTGAACTTCGATGGCAAAAATAGGAGTGTAGCAGCAGAGGCGGCTCTTAAATTAACTAAGTTGACATTTTTCATGTCCATGCTGTCTACAATATACGAACCTAAAAGAGGGAATATAAAAACACATGCCTCATATATTTATTGTATTGTCATGACTAATAGCAAAAACTATAGTTTATACTATAGGTCAAAGGTACGAAGGAGTTTATATGAAGGTTCCTAAGAACACATGCATCATATATTTATTGTATTGTCATGACTAATGTTTCATTTTTTTTTATTGTCATTGTGAAATATAAATTATAGTTTATGTTAGTCATGATCTAATTTGATTCGTTATAAGTTTTCTCTTGTTATCTTAAGTCGACCCACTGAAAAGATATAAATCATAATTACTGTGTTATGCATTTGCCATGATCTCATTTGATTAGTTATAGGTTTTAGCTTGGGTGTATTGTTTTCTTTAAAATGTTGCTATTATGTGAATAAATTTTTAGATGGCTCCAAGTGATAAAAAGGCGAAAAAAGAAAAATGGTCAGAAGAGGAAACATTAGCCTTGTGTGAATTCTTGAACAAATATGTCAATGAAAATTGTCGACATATCCAGTTTAAGAGGGTTGAGATTCAACCAAAATTTGCAACACTTTTTAACCGCACGTTCGTTAGTGAAAAGGCTTTAAAGAACAAGTTTGACGGAACGAAGAGAGACTATAATCTTTGGACGTCGATAAAGAAGGGCGAAACGGGTCTCGGATGGGATGCAAGTGCAAATAAACTTGATTGTTCAGATGAGTGGTGGGAAAAGAAAATTAAGGTAAACTAATAATAGTGTTAGGATAAGCATGTTACTAGTATAAGAGTGTAAAGGGATAAGGATGTACAGTTGGCTATGAGATGATGATTAGCAATTTACCTCAAATAGGCCATGTATTCTCCTTATATATACTCTCTCATTTGTATGTAATATGCATCGATTCAATAATACAATTCATATTCTTCCATTATCTTTATCGTGTAATCTTATATGACATCAGGCCGTTAAGATCCCTAAACCCTAATTCTTTCGCCACTTTAATCTTCCGCCGCCGCCTCCGGCCGCCGGTTAAATGACGAAGGTTCGGAGGGCTCCCTTTAAACCTTAACCTTATCATTTAAAAAAAATTAAAAAAAAATGTGGATCTTTATGTTTTTCTAGGGAAAAACACGTCTCGTTTGTTTGGAAGGTTTTTTGGGGGTTGAAGTTTTAGAACCAACTTTAGTTTTCTCATCTTTTCTTTGTTAATTAGTTGATTGTTTGTACGGCTTTGTTACCAGTCGACTAAATTTGACCGTTGGTACGAGTCCCTAAAGTCGACCGTTGGTACGGTTTATTACCAGTCGACTTAGCCGACCGTTGGTACGAGTCAACTAATGTTGACCGTTGGTACGGTTTTGTTACGAGTCAATTAAAGTTATGTTTTTATTATGTTAATGTTTTTTTTTCTAGTTTACTACTCCAGTCCGAGCTTTCACGATTTCGCCGCTCGGACTGCGGATGAGTGTTAGGATAAGCATGTTACTAGTATAAGAGTGTAAAAGGATAAGGATGTACAGTTGGCTATGAGATGATGATTAGCAATTTACCTCAAATAGGCCATGTATTCTCCTTATATATACTCTCATTTGTATGTAATATGCATCGATTCAATAATACAATTCATATTCTTCCATTATTTTTATCGTGTAATCTATACTACATAAAATGGAAAAACATTCAAAGTGGAAAAGTGAAAAAGTGGAATGGTCAAATGAAAGAGAGAGAGAGAGAGACATATGTAAAGGCATATTTAATACTCTCTTATCACAACTCACTCAAAAACACATACAAAATGCTCTCCTATTCCACACATCTCATCAACCACCATCCCCACCACCACAAAACCCCTCCACTACCGGACCACTACACCACCGCACCACTCTATCATCGCATATCGTTAATTGTCTGCCGCTAGCAACCGATGCCGCCAGGCGCGGCCTAGTCTTATAAATAGCACTTTTAGAACTAAAATACCATATTCTTGCTATAATTATTTTGGGATCTAATGGGTCACCATTAAATTGTGTAGGAGGACCCGAATTTTAAAAAACTTCGAAAAAAACAACCGTCTTTGGAGTTACAATATGCGTGGGATCAACTTTTTGGAGATGCTGTTGCTGGTGGTGACGATTGTGTCAACCTCAATGGATGCGAAGGCTTACAAGGAGGTACACCATAAGAATGTTGAGGCTGAAGTTGTTGACAGTGATGTTGATTTAGATGGCAGCCAAGATGGTACACAAGTGCAGAATTCTGAGATGGAAAAGTTAGAAAATGAAAGGATCTTTACAGTCGTATATTTGTGATCTTTCGAAATTTGGACTTAATACCTTGTTCGCTGGCCACGGAGCTAGAAAAACTGATACATGAGCAGACTCTAGAAAAGATAGTTTCTTATGGACTCGTATAACATGCAAGATAGAAGGTTGCTATGAATAACAAACCTTTGAGACAACTTAGCATACATAAACTTTCAACAGACATTTGTCCAAAATCCCCCGATCAATTCTCACAAACAATAGAAATAATTCATTGTTTTTGCAAGAACAAACATTGTTAGAAAAAGTATCATAATTCTAAAAAGTATAGGAAACGGTAAATTAAAGTTCAAGCAATACAAATATATTGTGCCAAACAACAATGCAGTAGTAAATATAAAAAACAATACGGAGTACAAGCTTTAGACCTAACCTTGACCCCATGTTGCTATCAAAACAGAATTTAGATGTGCTACAATCTCAATTATCCAGAATTCATGACACCGAGTACCTTGAAATACCAAGTAGGTAACAGAACACATACATAAAAAGATCCCATTCGGATTCCCTTAGCAACGTTCAGCGCCTTCTGCTATGACTTTTGCTCTTCCTCCGACTTCTGCTGTCATCAGAATCAGATTCTGATTCCGAATCTGATTCTGATTCTGAGTCTGACTCCGACTCCGACTCGGAAGTCGAACTATATTTACGGTGTTTCCTTTTCCTCTGCTCTTCCACCTTCTTCTTCGAGTTCTTCTTACTTCTCCTTTTCCTATCTTCCCCAGAATCAGAAGATGAACCGCTTGAATCACTCTCGTCAGAAGAAGAACCCGAACCAGTAACAGATGAAGACCCGCTATCAGATTCAAACAAAGACGCTTCACTGCCACTACCAGATTCAGATTCCGACCTAGACCTGTGCTTCCGTTTGTTATTCTTACCTTTACTACTACTATGTTTCTTCTTACCACTCTTGTCCACTTTCACTTCTTTCTCAACATCAGGATTATCCAAATCATATGATACCTGACCTCGCATTCTCAATTTAGGGTTTTTAAGCTGCTGTGTTCGGGAAGGTCGAGAAATGTAGACTCGTTCATTTTTACACTCGTACGTCCAGTGGCCAGGTTGGAAACACTTCTGACAATTGGTGGCTGTAGACATTGAGGTTTTTTGGTCTTTTCTTTCACCAAGTCTCACTTGTTTTTCTGTACTCATAAGATACATCTGTCGTTTTGCTTCTTTCCTTTCTTGCCATCTGCTTGGGCCTTCTTCTTTTTGACCATAAGCATTTACATTTCGTGCTGCAGCTGCTGCTGCACGTTCAGCTTGGGAGCGGCTAAGGCCCTTAGCAGCTGATAGTGTTGCAGCCTTAATTCTTTCGGCTGCATCCTGTGCACCACCTTTTTCTTCTTTACCTGACATGGTCTTTGTCTACGATCCGCAAATAAATCAAGAAAAAGATAACAATACCCGATCCTGAAACAATTAAGGTACCCTAATCAGTAAAACATAGAGATGGTAAAATGAAGGGCATTAGATAGGTTTGTTTACAGGGGGTAAATTTATAGCACGAGTGAAAACATGTCGGATAGGTTGGCCAGCAAACTCTTCTACCAAGTATGATTATAAGGCTTATAATTGTAAAGACTACGGATCGTTTTTCTAAAGAAAATATAACCTAGTTTTGCATCTCTAATGTTGTAGGAAACTAGAGGGTATCTTTATCTTCAGAAAAGAGTTGAAAATTTAGAAAACATGATCAAAAGGTGTTTTCTGTTTTCCAGATATAAGGGAAATGGTGACTTTGTGTCTAAAAGGGAAAACGTGAAAAGCAAGATAGTCTGGTTTTCAAGTTATACTTTTCAAGAAATAAGGATTTTGTGTTCTCTACAAACCTTTTTGGAGAATAACGGTTTTGAACACATTTTCTTGTTTCTTAGAAAAATTTTGGTGTAAAACAGCCTGTTAGTTCATTTCAAGAGATAAGGTAAAATAGTTTAAAATTTCGTTAACAAAACACAAAATTCCGGTCACTTGGCCCTCTTAACATTCGACATCTTCAACAACGTACAAACAACCTTACAAATATTTACTGTGTTTTCAAAAGAGTTGGATATTATTAAATATATACCTACAACCTTACAAATATTTGAGTATTATAATAATTTTAAGTTTAACATAAATGGGTTCACGGGTACACCATGGGTATTTTGAGGGGTATACCCGTGGGTATTTTAAATGGGTGTCATGGGTTTACCCGTGATGGGTATACATTACCCGTCACCCGCCCGCCACCCACCAATGGGTACAAACTTTCACAACCCACCCGTGGGTAAAAATTGACGGGGTTACCCACTCATTTACGTGAGGGTACCTGTGGGTTATGGGTTTTTTCTCGCCCATTGCCATCCCTAAAAACAGGGGATGTTTTCTTCAACTAAAGAACCCATATACTTTAACAACAAATATCAGAATTTGTGACGAAACGTTATTTATTTATTTTATTTATTTATTTATTCATTTTTTTGCATTAGAAATACACTTGGGTGCATTTCAACCCACTAGAAAGATATCCGTCAACAGCAGCGAAAGCACCATACTCCTTGCAACTTGCAAGACACTAAGACTATTATTTGACGTAGATGGTAAATGACATTCGATTTGTATTTTGCAACTTTGACTCGCCAGAAAATAGGCTCACACGCCGGCGCGTGGAAACGCGTACGGCAGCAGTCAAACGGGGAAATTTATAGGGTTTTCAATTTGAACCCTCGTGAGTCCGATTATAAGGGAGGTGAGATGTAATTCACACTTGTTTTCTTTTCTAGATGCTCTAAAATAGATCTGTACTCACAGGGGTACCATTCTTCAAAACTAAAATTGAAACCCTAATTGGTACCAAATCTTCGCTGTGATACCATGCAATCAAAGTAAAGAACAATTGATACGAGATTAATGAACTTTATTGAATTGATAATGATAACTAAGGTTACAGGAAATATAAACAAGCCTTGATTAGTTAGGCACTAAGCTAGTTTAACCAATGGGCTTGGCCCTAATAAATCCTTAGTACTAATACTTACAGTAGTGTAGGTGATTCAGCTAACCGAGTTCAAGTTGAAATTAGACACATAACATATTCCGCACTATACGTTGCTATACCATAAGTATGATTGATGATAAAGTTACTTATTATATCTATTGTCTCTTGGTTTCTGCCCATTATTGACTTAGATACTACATGCTATTTCATGGAAGAATATGTGTTTGGGTCTTCACTTTTCAGTTCTCACTATGGTGGTATTCTAAACATACATGTGAAAGTTGCTAAAGCATTTACTAACCCTTCTCTGTGTTTAAAGACAGTCTCCATCACTATCCTCTCTCCTTAAAGGCAATAAAAGTTGTCATCATAAAACAGTCTACATTAAGCCTAAATGCTGACATTATCTCATGCTTGAGAAATTCTAGCGAACCATTTTCTTAAGCAGGGCAGCGAACACACATAACTTGGTGGTTATGCACATGAAAAAAAAAACATCATACCAATGGATCATAATGAAATACCACATAAGTATATATTGTCACTCACACAACATTGTCGTCATTCATGAAGGTAAGGATCAGAACAAAACCAAATAGTTTGTAGCGTAATTACTATAAATCATGGTCTAGGAGACTAAGACTCTAGAAAGATATTGAAGATAAAAGAGAGAAATCAACGTTGAGGGTAAGATGCTATTAAGTTTTTAGACCTACAAACTGGTGAACAGGATGGGACTGTTAAAAACTTGTCATATCAAAAGCTCAGTTCACATAATCAATCCATAAAGCAAGAAAAAATAAGGTCCCACTGAGCAAACAAAGACAGCAACAAATCAAAACTTCCAGAAACACAAAATTAATACCAATCCACATTACTTAAGACACAAGAGCCAAACTATTCTTCATGCATATCAACCTCGATAACCTCAAAACCCAAAACCATAACTACCAATGTTAAGTAAAACTAGTCGCCCAATGTTAGGCAATCACCAACTTCAGCATATTGATCATAGTCCATAGTCTCAAGTAATTGCATTCCAAATAACAGAAACAAGACAGGCATCACACTAGTAAAGACAATACTCCAAGAACTCTCCCATCTAACACAAAAAACATACTAATGTCTCTTGATTTCTTCCCGTTATTGACTCAGGTAATACATGTTATTCATGGAAGAATATATGTGCTCAAGATATCACTTTTAACTGAGTTGGTATTCTATAAACACAAAAACATACAAGTGGAACTCGCTAAAGCATCCAGTAACCGTTACCTTATGTCTTCAGAAAATTACCAAGAGTCTCCATTAGAATCCTAACTCTCCTTCAAGGCATATACTTGGCCTGGTGATCAATTATCGAACAGTCTACACTAAGCCTAAATGCTGACATCATCGCATAGTTTACAGAATTCTAATGAACCATTGTTTTAAACAGGCCAACAAATATAAATGAAAAAGCATCATTGGGATTTGGTAATCATAATGATATACCCCATATATGTTGTCAAGTCACACAACGTTGTCTGTATTCACGAATATAAAGGTTAGGAACAAATTGGTCTAGGTATATTTAAAAGATGAAATAAACCCAAGTTAAAGATGAATAGGACAAGGCTGTTAGCAACTTATTTAAACCGTAAGGTAAGAAAAAATAAAGTCCCATTGCGCAAAACGAGATTAGCAACTTCAAAGCACCAATCATGATTTGCATTATGTAAAAAACAGGATACCCAAAAAACAAAACAAAAAAAAGAAACATAAAACACTAATTCTCATTACATATCAACCTCGATAACCCAAACCAGAACTACTAATGTCAAGTCACCATAGACACCCATTGTTACAGTAATACGATTTATTCGCTATAAATATGACCGCTTATATCTAATAAGTCAATTACCAACCTTGGCATTCATGCTACCTTAGCTGGAAGTTACTACATCTCAAAGTACTAAAAAAACATAACAGTGCTACTAGTAAGAGTGGAGGCCATAGGGTGTGGTGAGCCTCTTCCCTCACTTGCAAATCCGGTCCACACCATAATCGGTTCGGTTTTCGGTTCTATATATTTGTGATTTACGGTTTCGGTTTGGCTTGGTCTGGTTTGAGCCGGAACCGAGAAAAACAGACCTAAACCGTATAAACCAAACCAAACGGACCGACACAAAACCGAACCGTTCGGTTCTCGGTTCATGTTTTCCACAAAATCGGTTTTGGGTTCAGTTTAGGTCGGTTTTGACCCGACGCTCAGGCCCTGCTCACAAATGTAACTTTCTCTCTCTATAAACTCTCGGGGAGAGTATGCCGAGAGTTGTGTGTGTGTTTTTTCCCTCGTTTGCCATGCTTGCCGATGGTTTTTGCCTAAGCCTACATTCTCCGCCTTAAGGTCTTTAATTTAAAAACTCTCTCCCTGCTTACAATAACTATGGTCATCATCTAAATCATTTAATAACACCAAATTAATGAAGAAAAAAAAAACACTTGATAAAAACCTAACCAATGTCACAATTAAATTAATTATCCATATCATTAAAACGCAAGAACCACTACTAATCTAGTATACATCAAGCAGTACGATATATCTATATAACCCTAGATTGAATATCACATAATACGTAAATCGTGAAATAAGGTGCGTACCTTTGGTTTTATGAGTGGAAAATTTGGATATTCGATAGAATGAGGGTAAAGCAATTGGGGGTTTCTTATAATTAATGTTACTATTAGTGTTGACCGTTGGGTTTGGGTCAACGAAACTCGGGTCTGAATCAAGGTAAATACAATTTACAATGGAGCTTTTGTTTCATATATGTGTAGATTTGGACCTTACAACTTATAAGGATATGCATAGTTGACCCATTAAATAGGTTTTATTGTCTTTCTATAAGCCTTTTTTTTTCAACTATGTACGGTAGGGGTGTGCAAGCAACCGAAAAACCGAACTTAAACCGAAAAAAACCGAAGAACCGAAACCAAAAAAACCGAAACCGATTGAAAAACCGACGGTTCGGTTTTTACATTTTGAAAAAACCGAAGTTTTTGGTTCGGTTTGGTTTTAGCTTTAAAAACCGACCAATAGAAACCGAACCGACATTTAAAGTCAAAAGAATATATCTTGCCTTGTTGTTCATAAATAATATAAGTACTTTATCTTGATATCTTCCTTTTACATTACCGTTGTTAATGATGCATTTCAAATGTGTGATAACTCTGCTAATATTTTATTTTATAACAATATACATAACACAAATGTGCTTTAAGGTAAAAAAAAATGGGTACATAAATGTCACAAGAACACATTAAGTTTGAATGTTAATGGTTGTTCCTGTTGAAGATGGTGCAATTACATCAAAAGATTGAATATCTTGTTCCATCATCATTCTTTTTTCGTTTGCACACCTTTCAATTGTTTCAGTGTACCTTTCAGGCTCTAAAAAATCCTTGGAACTTGGAGGCAACTTTGAGAATGTTGGCGATTGATTTAAGACGGTTCTTTACCCATTTTAGTACCGTTGTACTGGCCGGTACCGGTTTAAGAAATGGTTCTATTTTATGATATATGTCAAATCTACTTTGAAAAAGCAAAGCTCGATAAATCGTATAGAAACCGAAAAAACCGAAAGACCAAACCGAAAAAAACTGACAACCGAAAAACCAAACCGACACAAAACCAAAACCGAATGGTTTCTAAAAATCGAAAACCGAAATTTTTCGGTTCGGTTTCGGTTTTATACAAAAACCGAGCCAAACCGAACCATGCTCACCCCTAATGTACGGATGAGTGGTCGAAGTGAATCCTGACACCGGTAGTTTCATTATTCATAATTCACCCAAAAACCCGATATCAGAATGGTACATGATTTTTTTTTAAAGTTATACCCGAATTTTATACTCGAATTTGAAGAGGTGACATGGTCTGATCCAAACACCTATGCATTCTCATAGTTGCTTAAAAATATTCAAATACTTAAAACGGTGTATTTCTCCCTAACTATTATGATTAAAAAAAAACCCTATTATGAGAGACACGAGTAACCAAAAGAAAAACAAAAAGAAAAAAGAAGCTAAATCCTACCTACCATTAATCACCAATATCATTAACCCCTAAATATCACAAAAAATGAAAGTAAGTTGAACTTTTTTTATTAATTTGGTTAAAGCATGTTTCTTAATTTGTTAATGAATGCATATATATATAATTGATTCCTACGTTTTCCATGAGTTCCAAGAGCGGAACTCCATTGGGTAGTAGCTCCTTTTAAGTGAGCACCATCTTTGTGCATATCGTTGGAGTGAAGATTGTAACAGTTTAATCTACCGCAAGGATTTTGTACTAGTATATAGGTGTCGCGGATTCGCAACTGGACGTACGGATGATATCCAGGTGGTCGAAAGACAAACTACTGTACCGCCTTGTCTCAACTCTTTACATGAAATGGTCAAAAGACAACTACTATACCGCCTTGTCTCAACTCTTTACATAACCATTTTGATGGTTTTATTAGCACCAAGTATATGAATAACAATGCCAAAGTTAGAAAAGATAAAAAAAAGTCGTGTAACTTTTTAAAATATAAATTATTGACAAGATAATTTATATTTTATCATTTAAGTAAGAATCACCTATCACAAAAAGGAGAAATAAAAATGAATAGAGAAAGTTTGTCATTTAGAACCTGGATGTTGACATAGTTCATTGACGAAACTTGTAGTTTACTTTAGAAACAATAACATTAAAACCACATACAAAGAGATTTACAACATGAAGATAAAGCCAAAAAAACATTGCATTTATAAATGAGCACATATAGATGGTGTTTAAAACGTTTGATGACAAGCAAAAGTAACGTCTCATTGCTTGAGAAACATTGGGTGGAAATTGATTGATAAAAATGAACCCAAAACAAAAACAAAAAAAACTCGCACTAGTTTCATCTTCTCGAAACCAAATTCTTATGTCTATGCATTTGCCGTGTGTTGTATGTTGTTGTAACAAAATATGGACCACGAAATTTTGCATTTCATGTAACTTATTTATAACTCTACTCAACTTTGTAACGAAATTGCCATCATGAAATGATACTCTTTTTTTATATAAATTACACTTCTAACGTCTTTAAATCTCATGTATATGTAAAATTCTTGTTTTTCAATGAAAAATTAAGTTCAAATTAACTTCTTTTCCTTTTATTAACCTCCTTTCATCCTCCAATAAGCCTCCTCCATCTTTTTATTAAAATGTATTATAAATATTTTCTTTCTTCTACCCACACTCATTTCCTTTTTCACACACTTGCAATTATTTTTTTCCGCAAAATATCATAAAATTTGCACTTCGGTTGTAATGAAAAATTAAGTTCAAATAAACTTCCTCTCCTTTTATTTAAAACCCATTTCATCCTCCATAAGCCTCTTCCATCTTTTTATTAAAATGTATTAAAGATGTTTTCTTTCTTCCGCCCACACTCATTTCTTTCTTCATGTATTTGCAAATTTTTATCATTTTTTACCAACTTATTGTTCTCATCTATTGATCTTCTTCTAGAGATTTATTTTTTGTAATCTTAAATTCTACGATTTTATTATAACAAATTAGGAGATGTATTTTTGTAATCCAAAATTTTAGAATTTTTATAACAAATAGGGTTTTAGCTAGAGAAGGATTCTTATAAATTATGCTTTGTTCAGAAGAAAATTATATGAAGTGATATCTACGAAATAAAATTTTAACGATTTTTCTACAAATCTACCATACATTTTAATGTTTTGTAAGACATATGCCATCATGTTATAAACCTAGAGTGTTCAAGATACGCAAAATAGGCCCAGCTTGAATCGCCCACAGCCCCACACTTGCACGGCCATAACTACGTAAACTGGCTCCAAGATTCGGGAAATTCTTTTAAAACGAACACGTTACTTCGAGCTATAATTTGACAACTCAATGCTGCTGATTACCGAGACACAATAAAAATTTCCCGAGACTCCCAAGTCATCATTCCTTATTGACACAACTTTTCCACTGTGTTGATAAAGTAATCAATAAAGCTACACTTAATTCAACTGATAACTCACTAAGAAACCACACAGATTGCAAAATCACGATAGAGAGAGAAAAAAAATAATAATAATAAATTTGTGGACGTTGAAGGGACACAAGTTCTTGTCTGGTTACTTTCGAGAACCAGAAACCAGGCGAACAACATCAACAACTGAACCAACAAACTCCAATTAACCATGAAGAAAGTACTATCAGAGCTTTGCAGATTCACACTAGAAATTACACAACTAACCGAAAACATAATCTGAATAGAGCATATTCATAATAGGTACGACAAACAGTAACCTAGAATATCCCAGTGAGAATATTCGCAGCTGTGGAGACTGCTGCACCTGTTATTGCAAACTGCACAATTTGATCTTGCGAAGGATGATCTGACGTTAGTGCCACAGCTGCACCTGTGATTGCTCCTGCCACTGCACTGTTCCTCTGCACCCACTCAAAAGTGTAACGTTAAAAGTTTGTTCCTCAATCAACATGATTCGTGTTTTCTACCATAATTCAGAAGACCACCAAATGCATGCATGTTTATAGGAGTTTTGCTATGGGTTGCTAACCCCAAATGATTGATCCAGTCAAGTTTTCCCAATGTCAGAAGATCAATAAACTTTTAACAAAAATAATTTACTCTTTAAGTATGATAAAATTGTAGCCTATAGGCATCAAAAGAACACATATGAAGTTTATATCTTTCAGCTAAAAGACTTCCAGGACCAACTATTTTTTTCTTCATTAGGGCATTCTAAGTGACATGTTTAGGATCACTCATCTATTCAATAGAATATTATATTATGGAAAGCTTTGTAAGGAACAAAGGAATGCAGCGCTATAAACAGTTCAATATCTAATACAGCTCCAACATAAAGAGTGACATACAGAGTTAATTACATACGGTCGACTCACATATGAATCCAACGAAATACTAGTTAACTTGCAAACAGATAGATAACTTACCCAATCATGAACTCCTCTTACTTCTTTCAAGCCATAAGTGAGACCCGAATACATTCCAGCAGCCATACCTGAGGTGGAACATGTCGATCGTCGTACCAATTAATAACTAACAAAATACAAACTACGCCGTGACATAAAACATGTGCTTTTTTTATCGATGAATGTTAAGAGCAATTGATTACCCCATTGTATGGATTCTTTTCCTGTGGTTTTCACCTGGAAACATGAATAGAATGTTAGTGAAAACATATTTCCCTCATGGTGGACTACTGGACCATAATGTTAGATTAGAGGAAGCATTTTCCCAGTCACCTATTTGCTAGAAAATAAGTACATCTTCTTTTTAAAGAATGTTATACAAGGGAAAGCTATTTTATTTAACATGCTACTATACTTTTGAAACCATGGCCAAACTAGCACATGTGCTCCATTTGTATTATTATTTGATATATATATCTACGCGTGTTTACTACACAATAGACTTGCATAGTTGTATTATTATTTACTGCTTAACAAGATCAGCGACTAGTGATTTACATTGTGGACACACTAGAGGCGACACTTTAGACGCGTTCACTTAAAAATTTAAGTTGGTTTGTTAGCATCACACTTTTACTTAACGCCACTGGGTCAAAATCAAGCTAAAAATGTAGCAGTTAAATGGGTCAGCAGAGTTAAATACCACCTATACCTGTCTAATGCCTCAAGTATATATTGCCTCATAAGCTTATTTAATTTTGGCTTATATTTCATAAGCCTCATTTTTTGGCTTATTTTGAGGCTTATGAGTCAGCAGAGTTGAATACCCTTGGGTGTTTGTTTAAGCTTATATATTGGCTTATGAGCTTATTTGATTTCGGCTTAATATTTCATAAGCCTCAATTTTTCGTCTTAAGAGGGTAACGAGCTTATATAAGCCCATGTGTCTCAAAACAAGGCAGAAAATTAGACTTACAAAATATAAGCCGAAATCAAATAAGCTCATTAGTCAACATATAAGCTTAAACAAACACCCATGACAAAAATGTAGAAGGTACAACAAATATTGGCAGATCCCTCAAAACCATCCCTAACTGTTTTAACCCGCATTAAATTCTGCCTTTTAACCGTTTAAATAAAAAATTAGCCTTTTAACATGTTCCTGTTTGATAATTGACCCATTACCCGACCTGCCCCAACAGTTGATTTCCCCCCTTTACATGAATGACTTGACAATTCAAGATGGAACATAAACACCATAAAAAATGAAATCAATGCAGTAACTAGAATTAGTCGGACCATAATTGTCTCCGATACATAAAAATACTAGCATAACAGCAGAACCTCCATCTTCTACACTACACATTATTAAATGCAAAAGTGAACTATTAGGAGTAATGAACATACCAAGCCTTCAAGAAAACTGCTGTTGGTTTCCCCTGAAAATCAATAATATCCGTAACCTTCAGAATTCCATGGCACGTTATAGCTGAACAATGGTTGAAAAATAACAATATGTGAAAGCATACACACCTGTAAGACCTCTGAAATGATTGTTCTTTTTTGGAATAGTGACATCGGTCCTGTCTCCACTTGCATCTGATCATAGTCATCAGAAAGCAATTTAGTACATATAATGTGCACCATTCACATCAACGTCATAACGGGGATGTATGTAATTCCCCCTAATATATATAGCATAATGTGCATTGAATTACTTTTTTTTTTTTTTAATCAACTATAAGCGATTTAAGAAGGTAGAAATGCTCATTGTTCAGATCTAAGTGAAAAGTTGACAAAAAGCATGATATATTGGTTTTCAGCAGAAAATATGATTCATATGAATGTGGAATAATTGCCAATGCATTATAAACAATATATAGGCACATCCAAAGACCCTTGAGCTCTTTTAACTCACAAGAACAAGAACTTAAGGCAAAAAAAACTACATGTATATTAAATTCACAACTCCAACATGAATTCTCATACAAACTAACATCACCCGAACAACTACACTGATGACACATCCTATATCCAGCCAGACAGTTTGATAACATGCATAGTTGGCTATTGCACACAGGCGCGAAACTAGATAGGGTCAAAATAATTGTGTTTCTAGTGATTATTTACTCATCATTCATGAAATCATTTCCTACTTTTTAGTTCATTTTTTCAATTTCTAAACGATGTCACTTTAAACTAGTTGCTAGTAGCTAGTAACTAATTTTATATGGAAATAGCAAAGGAATGAAAGGAACTGACTTTCAAGAGCAGTAAAACATGCTTCTCGCGAAACCGCCTGAACAGCACCAATCTGCAGTCCATATATTGACATTACATACATGATCATTCTCTAACAATAACTAATGAAAAGAATAACATAAACACTAAGAGCAAAAGACATACACCAGCAGCCGTAACAAAGCTTCCAGCAATCCTATTAAGAAGAGGATGTCCTAAATCAAACATATTTCCAGCATTGTTGTTGTAGCTTCTCACCTCGTCCGAAAATGATCTTGTCTCTAAATTATGTCCCATTTTTGTTTTCTAACTCTGAAAGGTGACTTTGTGTTTGTAAGTGTGTATATCTTTGTATGTGCGATGAAAATAGTGAAAGTGTTCAAGGAGTACTGAAATGTGACACACTGACACGTTAGTGTTTTATGTCACACGTGTTGGTGTATGAGTATTATCAGACAGAAGCTAAGGCCAGCTAATGCATGCATGTGTTTAGTTTCACAGGTGGCACACTTTGGGTATCCTCGTACTCATGTTTTATCTGAATGGAAAATTCAAGATAAAAGTCTCGAGAAGTGCATTCACGAGAATGTGTTATTTTGTTTGAATTTGGTTCTGCACAAAATATGGGTAGACTGATTCTTGCATACATGGACACTCATAGCAAGTTACATTGTAGGTTTGATTCAGGGACGTGAATGACTCGAGATGCTAGCGAGCTATCGGAGCTCGATTCATAAAAAAACTCGACGGGAGCTTGAGCTTAACACGAGACTCGTTTTATAAACGAGCTGGCTTTAAATAACAAACCCGGTTTAACTCGCGAGCGTGAACTAGCTTATACGTATGTGACATTATAGTTAACATAGTCAGAATGATGAGCAATAAGTATACACACATGTTACATCGACTTGAATTATATGCATCACTAGCCTTTTAAATGCATCTTATTGTTGGGGGTTATGTCCCAGCAGTAGGGTTAGATAATCAACTTCAGCAGAAATGCTCAACTGTTTGTAACAGATACCACTAGGTGGTTACCGGATATCACTTGGAATCGTGTGATCACTTTCCAAAGTAAACTATTCGACCCTAATGCCTGGGTTGCACGAATATCTACTTGGGATAAGACCAAATGCAGTTAGAGAATTAGGCACAATTCTATAACCCTTTCGCTTATAAGTGTTTTGTGTTTTCTGTCTGTAATTCATGCTTAATCACATATCCTATTTATAGGATAATACTCTTGGCTAATTCAATGGAATTATGAGTATTAATAGCCCATTAATAGCCTCATAATTATCCCCATTATAGCCGTTAGTGGTTACATGACCATTTAAACGTGGTCATTAAGCAGTTGAAACTGCCACTTGAATAGGTCAAAACCGTTACAAGCAGTACTTTCATCAGTACTTTCATAGTGCTATCAGTGGTTACACTGCTTCAGTGGAAACACCACTGCTTCAGTGTAAACACTACTTCAATGAAACACCACTTCAGTGGAAACACCACTTCGTGGAAACACGATCCAGTGGAAGTACTGCTTCAGTGGAAACACTGATAATCAATGGTAACCACAACAGTACTTTCACCAAGCACTACCAATACAAACCACTACAAGAGTCAAGGTGTTCATGGACCTTATGGGTGTACACTCCGTACCTCCTAACCCATTACAAGGTGTGAACTATTCCCACAAGTGCACTAAATTTTCCAACAATCCTCCCCAAATTTAGTTCACTTCCTTTGCATGAAAATTAAACATCAAGCAAAACATGTGCATAAATGAAAATGTCCCGAGGATTGAATTTCCATCTTAGTAAATTACACGTTTCAAATATTCGAGAATCCGGGTGTTCTAAGAATTGAACCCTTCAACCCATTTGAATACCTGAAGATAAAATACACACAAGTATTCAAACACTTATCACTCGACACTATACAAGCCATGTGTCCATATCCAAATTCATAAATGTTGTAAAAGCTAAAGTCCAAAGCTTCTTGAAGCGGCAAAACTTCAACATTTACATAGGTGGTTCCTCTTTAGTCATGCTCCTGCCAAGCACTTTTTCAAAGAAAAATAACCATTAAGAAGTAAAGACTTCATCCTCCTTTCAGCAGGTTCTGAGCACAACCTTGGGATGTAAATAAAACATGTGCTCCAGTCCACTGAATGTTCAGCTTTCCACATTGAACTCAGCTCCTAAGTTTCCTCAGGAGGGAGTTGGGTGTCCTAGCATTCAGTGACTAAGTTGGACTTAAACCCATCCCTTTAGCAGACTTTATAACCAAGTCTCTAGCCAGACCCTTCGTCAAGTGATCAGCTAAGTTCTGTTGAGATCTCACAAACTCTATAGATACCACCCCATTCATGATAAGCTCACGAATCATGCTATGTCTGACACCTAAGTGTCTAGACTTACCATTGTACATCTTGCTATAAGCCTTAGCCAATGTAGCTGCACTATCACACCGGATAGAAATAGGTGCTATAGGTTTAGGCCACAATGGAATCTCAAAGAGCAAGTTTTTCAACCATTCAGCTTCTTTACCAGCAGCTGCTAAAGCCACAAATTCAGATTCCATTTTTGAACTGGTAATGCAAGTTTGTTTCTTGGATGCCCAAGAAATTGCACCTCCACCAAGTAGGAATACCCAGCCATTGGTAGACGAATTGTCTTCAGTGTTACTGATCCAACTTGCATCAGTGTATCCTTCCAACACTGATGGGTAACCAGTATATGAGAGACTATAATCCATAGTTCTCTTCAAATACTTCAGTACCCTTTGAACTGCTTGCCAGTGATGAGCACTAGGATTACTAGTATACCTGCTCAATTTTCCCACTGCAAAACCAATATCAGGTCTTGTACAAGTCATGGCATACATCAGGCAGCCAATTACCCTAGAATACTCAAGTTGAGATACAGCCTTGCCATGATTAGGCATCAGTATCCATAGGAGTACTCACTGGAGTACAATCAAAGTAATTGAATTTCCTCAGCACCTTCTCAATATAATGAGACTGAGAGATAGAAATTCTATTACTTTCATGTTTAATCCTTATACCAAGGATAACATCAGCCTCCCCCCATGTCTTTCATGGAGAACCTAGATGACAAAAATTCCTTTGTCAGGTCAACCTGATTTTGGTCAGTGCCAAAAATCAACATGTCATTAACATATAGACAAATGATGACTCCTTTACCAGAATCATCAAATTTGCTATATACACATTTGTCAACCTGGTTAAGAACATAACCACTAGACAAAACCACTTCATCAAATTTTTGATGCCATTGCTTAGGTGCCTGCTTAAGTCCATAAAGAGACTTAATCAGTTTACACACCTTGTTTTCATTTCTAGGCAAGATGAAGCCCGAGGTTGGTTCATATAAACCTCCTCTTCCAATTCACCATTCAAGAAAGTTGTCTTCACATCCATCTGATGAATAATCAGATTGTGAATAGATGCCATAGCAATCAGCAGTCTTATGGTACTGATACGAGCCACAAGGGCATAAGTATCAAAATAGTCTATACCTGACTTTTGCTTAAAGCCCTGAATAACTAATCTAGCCTTGAACTTTTCAATAGTTCCATCTACCTTCATTTTCTTTTTGAAAATCCATTTGCAACCCAAAGGTTTGCAACCAGGTGGTAGATCAACCAACACCCAAGTGTTGTTGCCCATGATGGAATCCATCTCATCATTGATTGCTTCTTTCCAAAAAGCAATGTCCTGGGACTTCATTGCTTCTTCAAATGTTTTGGGGTCATCCTCAACAATGAAGCAATAGGAGTATTGGTCTGAGACCTCATCCCTGGTACCTTCAACTAAGTATAGTTGAAACTCAGGTCCAAATGACTTTGGAGTCCTGACCCTTTTGCTCTTCCTGAGCACAGGTTCAGGTTGTTGAACCACAACCTCATCAGGGACCACTGATGGTTTATCATCAGGGACCTTTGATACACCAGTGTCAAGAGTTCCATTAGGAATCCTCTGACTTGGTCTTGGGACTGATGAGAATCTATTTTCATCAAAGTCTGCATCCCTTGATTCAATTATAGAGTTAACTGAAACATATTCATTAGGTTCAATAACATAGAACCTAAAAGCCGTGGAATGCTCAGCATATCCAACAAAGATGCAGTCAATGCCTCTTTCACCCAAAGTCTTTTGCTTTGGATCAGGGAGTCTTACAATAGCCCTACAACCCCAGCACTCGAGATAGTTCGGTTGGGTTTCCTTTTAGTCCAGAGTTCATAAGGGGTAACCTTGTTCCTTTTGTTGGGAACCCTATTTAATAAATAGCAAGCTGTTAACATAGCTTCACCCCAGAACCCTTGACTCAGTCCTGAATAGGACAACATGGAATTAACCATCTCCTTCAGTACCCTGTTTTTCCTTTCAGAAATACCATTTTGCTGAGGAGTATAAGGGGCAGTCGTTTCATGGATTATTCCAACAGACTGAAAGTACAGAGTATCCATGTACTCACCTCCCCTATCAGTCCTTAATCTTTTGATCAAAGACCCAAGTTGTAATTCAACTTCAGTTTTAAACACTTTGAATTTATCTAATGCTTCATCCTTTGTATGTAACAAATAAACATAACAAAACCTAGAAGCATCATCAATAAACGTCACAAAGTACTTCTTATTTCCCAAAGAAGGAGTGGCATGCAAATCACACAGGTCACTGTGTATCAGCTCCAAGAGCTTAGTCTCACGACTAACACCCTGAAAGGGTTTCTTGGTTATCTTGGTCAACATGCAAGTTTTACACTTTTCAGTGTCCATGTCAAAAGCAGGGATTAAACCATCCCTAGACATATCTTGCATCCGTTTATAGTGAACATGACCAAGTCTAGCATGCCATAGGGTAGAGTCAGTCTGGTCATATGTGGTCACAAAAGCTGAAATAACACTGTCAGTGGTAACATTAAGCCTGAACATTTGATTACATAAATAACCAAAACCAATAAAAACACCATTCTTAGAAAGCACAAATTTATCAGACTCAATAACTTGTTTATATCCATGATTATTCAATACACTACTTGAAACCAAGTTCTTCCTTATATCAGGAACATGAATAACATTAAACAAAGTTACAATCTTTCCATAACTAAAATTAAGATCTACACAACCACGACCATGCACCAAGGCTGTTGACTCATTTCCCATGTGAAGAATAGAACCATCATTCAGTGACTCATAAGTCTTGAACCAGCTTCTATCTTTACACACATGAACTGTTGCACCAGAGTCAACCCACCACGCAACATCATCATCCTTTCAGTGAGTTGGCTGAACCACCACTCCCTGAACCATTAGTGCCTGATCCATTGGCTTTACCACCAACTTTAACACCTTTGCAGTCCCTTTTAATGTGACCAGTCTTGCCACATTTCCAACAAGTAGGTGTTGCCTTCTTGTTAGGATCTGCCCTTGTGTTGTCATGAAATTTGCGTTTTCCTTTGTTGTCATTGTACCTGGTGGAGTTGTTATGCTCCACCATATTCACAACAGATGGTCCAGCAGCATTGCTACTCTTTGGCTTGTCATTATCCTGCACCTTGAGAGATTCCTCAATGCACAGATGACTGCCCAACTCAACCAGAGTTAACTCCTCTTTCTTATGTTTCAAGGTATGCTTGAAATCTTTCCAAGAAGGAGGAAGTTTATCAATAACACAAGAGACTTGAATAGCCTCATCCATGTGCATATTGTGTTGTGTAAACCTTCCAAGTATTCCAAGAAGTTCATTGTATTGTTCCATAACTGGTCTTGAATCAGTCATTTTGTAATTTGTGAAATTACTAACAAGGAACTTCTTACTTGATGCATCCTCAGCCATATATTTGGTATCCAAGGAATCCCACAGTTCTTTGGAAGATTCAAAGTTCCGATAAATATCAAACAGAGAATCAGACATACCATTGAGAATTAAGCCTCTGCAAATGTAGTCATCATTCTCTCATTTGCTCCTCCTCCGATCGCTCCACAGTAGCATCATCACCATCATCAGGAATAGGAGTAGTCAGCACATAGACCACACTCATGCTTGACAGTAAGAAATGCATCTTCTTCTGCCACCTCCTAAAATCCACCCCTTCAAACTTGTCCAGCTTAGCAAAGTTTGAAGCCATGTGTTTCATTGCAGCAGTTGCCATTGATTATCACAAAATAGTTTACTTTGATTGTTGGGGGTTATGTCCCAGCAGCAGGGTTAGATAATCAACTTCAGCAGAAATGCTCAACTGTTCAGCAGAAACAATACAAAGGTCAGCAGTAACAGATACCACTAGGTGGTTACCGGATATCACTTGGAATCGTGTGATCACTTTCCAAAGTAAACTATTCGACCCTAATGCCTGGGTTGCACGAATATCTACTTGGGATAAGACCAAATGCAGTTAGAGAATTAGGCATAATTCTATAACCCTTTCGCTTATAAGTGTTTTGTGTTTTCTGTCTGTAATTCATGCTTAATCACATATCCTATTTATAGGATAATACTCTTGGCTAATTCAATGGAATTATGAGTATTAATATCCCATTAATAGCCTCATAATTATCCCCATTATAGCCGTTAGTGGTTACATGACCATTTAAACGTGGTCATTAAGCAGTTGAAACTGCCACTTGAATAGGTCAAAACCGTTACAAGCAGTACTTTCATCAGTACTTTCATAGTGCTATCAGTGGTTACACTGCTTCAGTGGAAACACCACTGCTTCAGTGTAAACACTACTTCAGTGAAACACCACTTCAGTGGAAACACCACTTCAGTGGAAACACTGATCCAGTGGAAGTACCGCTTCAGAGAAACACCGATAATCGTGGTAACCACAACAGTACTTTCACCAAGCACTACCAATACAAACCACTACAAGAGTCAGGGTGTTCATGGACCTTATGGGTGTACACTCCATACCTCCTAACCCATTACAAGGTGTGAACTATTCCCACAAGTGCACTAAATTTTCCAACAATTAGCAAGAAGATCAAAGCATCAATGAAGACTTATAAGCTTCAACAAAGAGTTGCAAGTCTTGTTTGTTCATCACAAGTGTGTATTATAATAGTTCATACATCATTGTTTGTACCAAACCTTCATAAACTTTTATCAAGAAGTTGAGAGAAAACACATTTGATGAATTGTGAAGTGAAATTGTATTAATGAATTGATTAATTACAAAAATGAGAACTTACAACTACTTAAATAGTAAAGACATTACAACTATCAGCTATATCACTGAACTAACTAGCTAACTCTCTTATGCTACATTTTACATTGGATCACACACATTCAAGCTTGTATTCAGTAGTATCTTCATCTTGTGAAGAGTGTTTGGGATGACTGCTCTGTTTCTGCTGACACAGTGTTTGGCACAACTGTTGATCTTAGCTTGAACTGCTGAGTTGCTTGGGTTGGCTGTAGTATGTACACCATTATCCCCCCCACAAGTTGGTAGTGTTTAGGGATTACACATGCCCAACTTGGACAAACAATTGTAGTGTAATGGTTTACTTAGACCTTTAGTCAAGATGTCAGCTATTTGATGTTTTGTGGAGACATAAGTGGGAAGAATCTGACCAGCCTTGACTTTATCTCTAACAAAATGACAATCAAGTTCAATGTGCTTGGTCCTGGAATGCTGAACATGATTAGATGCTAAGGCAATGTAGGATGCATTGTCAACCATCATGAGGATAGGAGTTGGAACCTTGATCTGAAGCTCTTTGAGTAGGCATTGTAACCAAGTAACTTCACAAGTGCTATCAGCAAGGGCTCTTTATTCTGCTTCTGTAGAAGTTCTGGAAACCACATGTTGCTTTTTGGACTTCCAAGAGATCAAACAAGAGCCTAGAAGAATACCATAGCCTGAAACAGATCTTCTAGAGAAAGGACAACTCGCCACAATAAGTAGTGAGATGTAGACTATTATTGGTTGGAAAGAAGAGTCCTTGGCCAAGTGTTAACTTGATGTATCTGATGACTCTTGTGAGAGCATCCATGTGAAGGGAAGTAGGCTTCTGTAAAAACTGACTAAGTGCTTGTGCAGCAAAGGCCAAATCAGGTCTGGTGATGGTGAGATAAAGCAATTTGCCAACTAAAGTCCTGTAGAAAGAAGGATCTGTAAGAGGTTCTCCACCATCCATGGTTAATTTGACATTAGGATCCAGTGGTGTAGCAGATGGCTTGGTGTCTAAGAGACCAAACTCAATCCCTAGATAGTAGTGAAGAGAGCCAAGGTCTTTGATACTAAACATCTCATCCAATTGGTGTTTGACCTGAAGAATGGTGTCTTTGTCATTGCCTGTTATCAAGAGATCATCCACATATCCCATCTTCAAACCTAAAAACCTGCCGCAGGAAAGAAATGCGGCTGAGCTTAAAAAGCCCAGTGAACAGATATAACAAAACGAAAGCTAAATAAAATCCGAAATGCAAAATTCTGTTTGAAACCTTGCACGACATATGCACATTATTTTAAATGATATCGAGTTAAAAAGAGATATATACATGCGCATAGATGTTGATTAAATCGTGTCGTTTGTGATTTTAAAGGACTCTTGTTAAAACCCTTAGTGCTAATCGTCGAAATGATCTTTTAACATTTGGTGTTTATACTTAGTGTATTCAGTGATCTTCATACTTTAGGGTTTTATGATTAAATGAGACTTAAGTGTTTTATAATTAATATCGTAGATTAGGGTTCATTATGTCATTTATTAAAGTTTAGGGTTAAATGTGAAAATAGTTTAAACGTCATAACTCACACATGAAATAACGAATTAACACTCTTAGCTTCAAACCCTAATCGACTCTCATTATGTTCTAGGGTTTTCTCCTTCTTTTAATATCACATTAATATGCATTTACTTTTCATGTTACGTCTTTTAATGACTCGCTACTTAACCTAACACCTTCATGTCTTAACCATACGTTACTTATATACATGTTATACTTCAACTTTTATTCCCATGCACGTTTATGATTTTATGTGACACACAAGTTACTTATTACTCGGATTAATTACACATCTACACACACATGCACAATAGTTTAGACTAGATACGACCACGCATACGTTTACATATCCACAAACTCACTTGACTTATAAAACGCACGCATATGAGATACGGTTCACAAACCATTTATGGTTCGGCTTGCATTATTCGGTTCACACTTCAAAATAGGGTTTAGGTTTACATGATCTTTACTCGTTTAATACTTGTTCAAAACTTTTATATGGTTCGTTTTACATGTAGAGGGTTCAGCTAATAGGTTTTACGCAAAACTCTAGCTCACCTACGTACTTTACATATTCAAGTTGTCATGTTTTTATCTTAGTCGAAACATATACATGGTTCGGTTCTTATATACATATGGTTCGGTTCTATGGCTCAACATATATCTATGATCCGATTTAATAATGCGTATTACATAACATGTTCTTTAATAATTATGAGGTTCAAGTCATTATGGTTTGTCTTTGTTTGGTTTCACACGGCTCGGCCACAAAAGAAAATACAAAATTCGACTAAACAAAACATATCACAACATATTAACGTAAGGTGTAACGAAAGAAGACGAATAAACATTGTTATACCTTAGCTTTGTTGAAGCAAAAGTCTCGACACCACAAGACTAGGGTTCGGCCGAATGGGAAGAAAAGAAAAGAGAGAGGCAACAAAACTAGGGTTTCAATTTCATGATAAGTGATTGTATTTATAGGTGGTATCATTTTTGTTTTAGGGCTTTGAGTAGGGGGTTTGGGTTTCGGCTTGGTCCAACCGAGCACACAAAACCCACGCCCAAATGGCCTTCTTGCTCTCGCTCCCTTGATCCAAACGAGACAAAATACTCGGCCCAAGTGGTTCACCGTTAACGAAAACGAGGCCCAACATATTAGCGAAACGTTTAAATCTTTCGTCGTACCAAAATCGATCACGTACACACATTCATTTAGTTAACTTTTAACTTCGTTAAATGATTATAAACGTATTTTACGTATTTTATAATTTTTTTGATTTCGAGGGTATTTTAGTCTTTATCTATGTTTTAGATTTTCAGGTTTTACAATTCTTCCCTCTAAAAGAAGAATTTTCGTCCTCGAAAATTGAAATGAAACGAAACGAAAACGAAATGAGAACATACCGAACTATTCAAAGAAATGAGGATAACTAGCTTGCATCGACTCTTCGGTTTCCCAAGTAGCCTCACGCTCCGGGTGATTTTTCCAAAGAATCTTAACGAACGGAATGACTTTGTTTCTCATGACTCTTTCTTGTCTTTCTAAAATAGCTTCCGGTTCTTCAGAATAAGACATATCGGATTGAATTTGATCAAACGGATAAGAAGCAACGTGTAACGGATGATAGTTGTATCCCCTTAGGAGAGATACATGGAAAACATCATGAACATGCGATAACTGAGGCGGAAGCGTGGTGGGCCCATAACCCACAGGTCCCGGTTTCGTCTTGTTGACCTTAGGATTGACCTGTGAGGACTGGGTAGACATTAGGCTTCCGTCTGTTCTGATCTCTTTCGATTCATTTTGATTATCGTTCAGATTTGACTTCGATATTCTTTTGTCTTCACTGATTTGGCCTTCTTCTTTTCGCATCGAACTTTGTTATTTTGTCTTCGTACATCTGTTTGTCGATCGTTAGGTGGAGACTACTCGTGGAGTTGAAGCTGATGGTGCCGACTCGCTGCCGCAACAGTCCCTGAAAGTGGAGAGGTTCGTGAAGCGAAGCCACACCCGACCGCTGGAGACATCAGGATACTGTTGGAGGAAGCTGGACGGATCAACCAAAGACGCAAAAGACGGAGACAAGATTCAACCGGTGGCTGAGAGGGTTCATCTACTTCATATGATTTGGGCGCGACTTATGTTACTCCGATTCGTTTGTCATGCGTTTTGAGGCGGTTTGATATTCTGTTAAGTGATTCTGATCGGTATTACTTTTCTTGATTTGTTCGGAACTCGGTTTGAATCGTGAAGTTTTATTATTTAGCATTTTGGTGATATCTCAGCTTTATTTCGGATAGTCAGTAATGAGTCATGAGGAGCTGTTTTGTGCAAGTTGATGGCCTTCTTTCATTATGATATGGTAAGTTGCTTGATGTAGTTTATGCTGTGTGTATATGAATCTGGTCTGCTTTGGTATGTTATTTGATATCTGTATGTGATATGTTTTGTTGTGATATTGGTTATGTGGTTTGTCATGAACCGAGGCAAAATATGATGACAATAAGAACTTGTTATGTGATGCAAGTATTATGACGCCTGATCAACGTGATAATACCGAGATCATATAATCTGAACTTATTGAAATCGTACGACGTCTTGGGAAATGCCAGGGGTAGGTACGTGAATGGACTAGGCTTATATCCGTTATCTTTTGATCCTCATATTCGTTTGAAATTCTGTACTTCTGTACGAGATTTTCACCGACATCTGTTACGTGTAAGTTTTGTACGCT
The DNA here is from genome assembly GCA_910596185.1 of Chrysanthemum makinoi. Classification (NCBI taxonomy): domain Eukaryota; kingdom Viridiplantae; phylum Streptophyta; class Magnoliopsida; order Asterales; family Asteraceae; genus Chrysanthemum; species Chrysanthemum makinoi. Next base: position 271,513,490 of record OU343224.1, read on the forward strand.
TTGAACTGAAATCATTATGATCTGTGTGAAATTATGAATTGCTACGTCTGCCTTAAACTCGTTCGTCTCTGTGCACCCCGCGACTTCAATTTTCGAGGACGAAAATTTTCTTTTAGAGGGGAAGAGTTGTAAAACCCTAAAATCGTGAACGCGTTAAATGACTAAAATATCCCTCAATCAAACATCCGTAAAATGAAACGAGCTTGATAATTTTGTTGGAGATTAATGTTACACAAGACATTGGAAGTAAAACTTACTTTAGGCGATTTGATAAATATAACACAATGAAAAGTTACATGTACTAATTTACTAGACAATAAAATAAATGTGACAAACTATATTGGCATGTAAATAAAGGAAGATTTGGTCACTTAAATTCTCCTCTAAACTCGGTTGTATTACACGCCCCTAATCCTATATTTTATTTTTTTGAAAGTTAATTATGGTCTTTATTCTCTTTAATGTTGGCCGAATTTTCTCACATCCATTCCCCTAATCATGTCTAAATGTAACTACCCATTTATTCATCCTAAAACAAACCCTAATACTCCTCTACCTAAAAATGACGACAACACCATTATCCCTCCCATTCCATTCGAATTTCAAAGCAAGAAAGGTGTTCCAAGAAGCTTTTGATCAGGTTGGTTCGAAGGAGAAGCTGGTCTTTGGGTTTATTTCAGTCGTGGGTTCTTTTTCTTTCTGTCGTGAGGTCCTAGGGCTATAGGAGTTGGCCGTAAGGTTACTTGGTCGTGGAGCTGTGATGATCCTAGATTCTGTCGTGGGTTTGGCTGTTTGGCGTGAGTTTTTCTTGGCCTTGTAGCTGCTGCCGTCATGGGTTACATGATCTTTACTATCTTTGCTTCTTGTTCTCATCTCACAAGGGTAACATATTCATCTCATTGTCATTGTTCTCATTCTTATATTGATTGTAAACCGGGTGATGAAACCATTTGAATGCATGACGAATCTCACATAAAATAAAAACCTGGGTCTCATAAAATCATAAGTGGAAGAAGCATAAAGTCGACCTACAGATATATATGATTTTTTGTTTGAAACCTTGCACGACAAATGCACATTATTTTGAATGATATCGAGTTAAAAAGAGATATATACATGCGCATAGATGTTGATTAAATCGTGTCATTTGTGATTTTAAAGGAGTCTTGTTAAAACCTACTTATGTCGCATTAATTTCATCGTCGAGCATGATGCATTTGTGGTCTGAAATAGTCTTGTTCGGTCTTTTAAAACAGGTTATAATATGAATATTGTGGATTATCAAATCTCGGTATAAATGGGTCGATGTGTGGTGTTGTTTCTGTCCAGAATAGGGTGCGTGAATTGGTCGCGGTTGCATGTTAATGAGTGAGTCATGTGTGAATAAATGTTGGTCTAACCAAGGGCTGTTGGGAAATGATTTCAAGTTCACGAGTTCTACATGTAGCTTGGTAATATGGGCGTTAAAACTGGTAATTCTCTTTAACAGTTGTGTCTTTTGCATGAGCAGTAGATATCTCATTTTCAGTTGCGTCATGCGAGTTTTGATTTGCATGTGTGGGTCGAACACTAGTATGGAATGCATGTAAAAGGTTACAATAATATGATATTTCAAGTGAACATAAACTAAAACATGGTCTCATAGGAGTAACTTTTAGGATGATCGCGGAATTTATGTGTGCATCGTTTGGTATTTTGAAAGGGGGTCGGGGAAGATGGTCTATGTGTGTGTCCGTTTACATGTTTACCTAGTCATCGTTGTGAATATTATGAACCGCGAGCAAGCTCGATGTTTGACTAATATTGTGCATGAAATTGTTATAAATCATCTTTTTACCCTTTCTATTAACGTGCATGGCAAAGGAGGAAATAAAATAAACATTTAATCTAATTACATTATAAACCCTACACTTTGAGATATTTACCTTGTGAACCCTATACTTCGAATTATTATATACTAAAACCTTAAAATAAGATAATTGTCATAATAAACCTTTAAGTTTACCATTTATTATTTATAACCCCTAAGTTTGGCTAATTAATGATTTTTAAAGTATCTTGATTCGGTCAATTACTATAAATGAGAATACGCTTATAACTCTAAAAATACTATTACGATTAATCCGTTATGACTTAAATGAGCTAATAAGTATTTTACGAACCGTAATTCGTGTAGATTCGTTGACGAAGATACGGCGTTGCTTTCCGGTGTTACTTTTCCGTTTGTTTTCATTACGTTGCTAAGGTACAAATATTCTGACCTTTTCTCTTAAGGTTTCTCATGATTCGTTTACATCCTTCGATATTAGCTTTGAACTGTTATACTTTGCTCTGAGCCTTCTATTTAGGGCTTCCCTATGACTCTGCTATGCACCCTTTTGTTATGAACTTTGATTATGAACCTTTCGATTATGAACCTTCGATTGTGAAACTTATGACTACGAACCTTTCTGATTATGAGCCATTGATATGAACTTTTGATTATGAACTTATGTTATGGAACTTTGATATGAACTTTGATATGAATCCTTATGATATGATTATGCTTTGACCCTTCCGTTTGATACCCGAGCCAAATATGTTTCCCTAGCCATGAAGGTAACATGGCCGTGTCGCTGATGCACCTCTGGCATGACTCTAGGGCAGTAGAGTGATGTTCGCCACGCCCCTTGGTGGTGGATCATATTTTGTATATGTGAGGTAGGGCGTATGGATGCATCCTAGATCCGTTCGTTATCCGATATGATATGATTTGTCCGGTGAATGATGTCGCGGTGCAATACGCTGCCTTCACAGTCTGGGAGCTAGCTACTCCATTGGTTACTGAGGTCTCCCCTCCTATTATATATGGTATTCCGGGGTCACCCCTCCGAATACAATGGTTACTTATGATATGATATGATATGATATGTTTCGGGCTCGTGGTAGATTTCTGACAACCCTTACACTTTTGATATGCCTATATTGTACTTTCTGTATTTCCCCAACGCACCATAATCTGTATTAATTGTTCATTTCTCAGTACCCTTATATGACTCACTCTTACCAAGATATAGATACTCCTTTTCATTGATCTGTCACACTTTCATTCCGTTATTTCAGACTATCGTTCCATTCACGTATCGGGTTATTATATGTTATTGGATTTGATTATGCTTTTCATGTGTTATGTGACTACCGATTACTCTCTGATATGATTAATATACGGTTATCCGAGTTACTGTTTTCATCGATGATATGTGATCTCACTGTTATGTGACCCTCTGAATTTTTCTGGTGACCATGCTAATGTGTAATCGTTAGTTTTGTCTGTTTATTATGTGTACTTCGTTCAAGAAATTCCGTGGACTATGAATATTCGTTGTGTCCTTATCTCGCTTATTGTTTACCTCGCCATGTTTACATTTTGCCTATGCTATGGTTTGATTAGGTAAATGGTTCAGCTTGTGACGTCTGGCTTGTTAATTTGTTTAGTTGCCATGCTATGTCTTTAATTCATTTAATTATATCGTTTATACTATATTCCTACTTATTACGTGTGACTGACATGTGTTGACTGCTGTTAGTACTTCCGCTGTTATTGTAACGCCCCAACCCGACAAGGGTAAAGGAATCACAAGTAATGGTGTCATATCAAAGCAAACATAAACATCCAAAAGAAATCTTAACATAAATGCGGAAATAATTCAAGTCAAAACGACTTCAATACATAGGTCCCAGCGGAAAAATAACTCCAACAAAATATCTGAAATAATAAGTCTTAAATGGCATCATAAGATCAAAGCTAAATAAATCTCTAAGGTAAGTCCACTCATGCACTCATCCCAAAGCAAAACCCAGCTTCCAATGCTTAGATACCTGCCGCGGAAGAAAAGAAAATGCAGCTGAGCTTCAAAATCTCAGTGAACAGATATACAAGCAAAGCGAATACGAAACGATTTCGAATACAAAATATAGTGAACGAAAGATAGCAAAACCATAATCATTTTGAAAGTATAAATCAGAATTATCGAATAAAGTTTATAGTTAACTACCACGAGCCCAGAAACAAATATCAGATCATAATCATATTCTCATAAGGCAACATTTCACGTAAGGCAACATTTGTAGGGGAGACCTACCAGAGTTATGAAGGACGTGCATGCACACAGCATCAATCATCAGATAACAGATAACATATAACAGATAACAGATAACAGAGCTAGGATGCATCCATACGCCCCTTCCTACATATACAAAATATGCTCCACCATCCAGAACGTGGCGAACATCACTCTACGCCCTAGAGTCATATCAGAGGTGCATCACTGATACGGACATGGAACCCCATGACTAGTGAAATATTTGGCTCGGGTGTCAAACTATCTTAGGTCAAATCAGAATGTCATAACTGACACAGATCATATTTTATCTGAAGGTTATTCATATTTTCAAAATCGAGTTTTCATATCATATAGTTCAAAATCGATGTTTCATAATTCGAAATCGAGTTCAGATAAGCAAATGCTCAAACAAAATGGAATGGGGTTCATAGCAAAGGCTTAGGAAACCCTAATAGAAAAGCTAACGAAAGAAAACGTTAAAAGGAACCTTTACTGAAAAGGTCAGAATATATGTACCTTATTCCAAAGCAAATGATCGAAAAGCAGAAATACGGAAAGCAAAGGATTACTCCTTCTTCTCAGAACCTATGCACATTAACGGTCGTCCATGTTATTTATGATTCCATAATCATCGAAATGATCTTTTAACATTTGGTGTTTATACTTAGTGTATTCAGTGATCTTCATACTTTAGGGTTTTATGATTAAATGAGACTTAAGTGTTTTATAATTTATATCGTAGATTAGGGTTCATTATGTCATTTATTAAAGTTTACGGTTAAATGTGAAAATAGTTTAAACGTCATAACTCACACATGAAATAACGAATTAACACTCTTAGCTTCAAACCCTAATCGACTCTCATTATGTTCTAGGGTTTTCTCCTTCTTTTAATATCACATTAATATGCATTTACTTTTCATGTTACGTCTTTTAATGACTCGCTACTTAACCTAACACCTTCATGTCTTAACCATACGTTACTTATATACATGTTATACTTCAACTTTTATTCCCATGCACGTTTATGATTTTATGTGACACACAAGTTACTTATTACTCGGATTAATTACACATCTACACACACATGCACAATAGTTTAGACTAGATACGACCACGTACTACGTTTACATATCCACAAACTCACTTGACTTATAAAACGCACGCATATGAGATACGGTTCACAAACCATTTATGGTTCGGCTTGCATTATTCGGTTCACACTTCAAACTAGGGTTTAGGTTTACATGATCTTTACTCGTTTAATACTTGTTCAAAACTTTTATATGGTTCGGTTTACATGTAGAGGGTTCAGCTAATAGGTTTTACGCAAACTCTAGCTCACCTACGTACTTTACATATTCAAGTTGTCATGTTTTTATTTTAGCCGAAACATATACATGGTTCGGTTCTTATATACATATGGTTCGGTTCTATGGCTCAACATATATCTATGATCCGATTTAATAATACGTATTACATAACATGTTCTTTAATAATTATGAGGTTCAAGTCATTACGGTTTGTCTTTGTTTGGTTTCACACGGCTCGTCCACAAAAGAAAATACAAAACTCGACTAAACAAAACATATCACAACATATTAACATAAGGTGTAACGAAAGAAGACGAATAAACATTGTTATACCTTAGCTTTGTTGAAGCAAAAGTCTCGACACCACAAGACTAGGGTTCGGCCGAATGGGAAGAAAAGAAAAGAGAGAGGCAACAAAACTAGGGTTTCAATTTTCATGATAAGTGATTGTATTTATAGGTGGTATCATTTTTGTTTTAGGGCTTTGAAGAGGGGGTTTGGGTTTCGGCTTGGTCCAACCGAGCACACAAAACCCACGGCCCAAATGGCCTTCTTGGCTCTCGGCTCCCTTGATCCAAACGAGACAAAATACTCGGCCCAAGTGGTTCACCGTTAACGAAAACGAGGCCCAACATATTAGCGAAACGTTTAAATCTTTCGTCGTACCAAAATCGATCACGTACACACATTCATTTAGTTTTACTTGTTCGTAAGTTAGGTTTTAATTTCGTTAAATGATTATAAACGTATTTTACGTATTTTATAATTTTTGATTTCGAGGGTATTTTAGTCTTTATCTATGTTTTAGATTTTCAGGTTTTACAATTCTTCCCCTCTAAAAGAAGAATTTTCGTCCTCGAAAATTGAATGAAACGAAACGAAAACGAAATGAGAACATACCAAACTATTCAAAGAAATGAGGATAACTAGCTCGCATCAACTCTTCGGTTTCCCAAGTAGCCTCACGCTCTGGGTGATTTTTCCAAAGAATCTTAACGAACGGAATGACTTTGTTTCTCATGACTCTTTCTTGTCTTTCTAAAATAGCTTCCGGTTCTTCAGAATAAGACATATCGGATTGAATTTGATCAAACGGATAAGAAGCAACGTGTAACGGATGATAATTGTATCCCCTTAGAAGAGATACATGGAAAACATCATGAACATGCGATAACTGAGGCGGAAGTGCTAATCGATACGAAACTTCTCCTATACGCTCCAAAATTTCAAACGGACCGATGAATCGAGGACTGAGCTTGCCCTTGATTCCAAAACGTTTCACACCTCTATACGGCGAGACTTTCAAAAATACACGATTTCCAAGCCGAAATTCTAAATCACGACGATGCTTGTCGGCATAACTTTTCTGACGAGACCTAGCCTCCTTCAACTTTTCTCTAGCAACAGCTACTTTCTTATTAGTGATCTCAATCATTTCCGGACCTTCAATTAAGCGTTCACCTACTTCATCCCAACAAGTAGGTGCTCTACATTTCCTTCCATAAAGAAGTTCAAACGGTGCTGCCTTAATGCTAGCATGCCAACTGTTGTTGTATGCAAACTCTACTAAACACAAATATTCATCCCAGCTGCCAGTCCATTCTAAAGCACAAGCCCTTAGCATGTCCTCTAAGGTCTGAATAGTCCTCTCTGACTGACCATCTGTTTGAGGATGAAATGCCGTACTAAAATTAAGTCGAGTACCCCAAGCTTTTTGCAAACCTTTCCAGAAACGAGAAGTAAAAAGCGGATCTCTGTCGGACACAATAGATGCCGGAGTACCATGAAGTCTAACTATCTCTTGCTGAAAAATTTCCGCCAATCTACCAATACCATAATCCTTTCTGATTGGTAAGAAATGAGCAGATTTGGTTAGTCGATCAACAACTACCCAAATCGCATCATGCTTCTTTCGAGTAAGAGGTAGTCCAGTCACAAAATCCATAGATATCTTATCCCACTTCCATGTCGGAATATCCAATGGTTGCAAAAGTCCACTAGCCCTTTGATGTTCAATCTTAACCTGCTGACAAATCATACACTTCGATACAAACGTCGCCACATCTTACTTCATACCATTCCACCGAAGTATCTGTTTCAAATCCCTATACATCTTGGTAGAACCAGGATGGATAGTGAAAGGAGAACTATGAGCTTCAGTCATAACTTTATCGCGAAGTACCGAATCATTGGGAACACAGAGCCTATCTTCATACCATACAATTCCGTCATTATCAACCTTAAACTCCGTCTGCTTACCTTCTTCAACGTTTTGCGCTACGGCCCACAAATCGCCATCTTTCTCGAGCTTCCTTAATTTGCAGATAAGGTTTGACTCCACCTTCATACTAGCCCAAGATCCTCAAAACCTCGTACACACAACTCAACATCCAAACGCTCTAAGTCACGAAGAATCCTAGGTTCAATCTCAATACTTGCAAGAATGCCCGATTCCGCTAAGTGCCAAGAACTACGTTAGCCTTACCGGATGGTAATGAATGTTGGTGTCATAATCCTTAAGAAGTTCTAACCATCTTCTTTGTCTCATGTTAAGTTCTTTTTGAGTGAAAATATACTTGAGACTCTTATGGTCAGTGAAAATATCACACGTCTCTCCATACAAGTAATGTCTCCAGATCTTCAACGCGAACACCACTGCAGCTAACTCAAGGTCATGAGTTGGGTAATTCTCCTCATACGGTTTCAGCTGCCTTGAAGTGTAAGCTATCACCTTTCCATGTTGCATCAAAACACAGCCTAATCCTTACTTAGATGCATCACTTTAAATTTGAAATCCTCCAGAACCAGATGGAAGAGTCAAAATAGGAGCGGACACCAATCTCCGTTTCAACTCCTCAAAACTCTTTTCTCGTTCATCCGTCCATACGAACTTTTCTCCTTTTCTCATCAGTTGGGTTAAGGGCAAAGCTAAACGAGAGAAACCTTCAACAAAACGTCAGTAGTAACCAGCAAGTCCTAGAAAACTCCTAACCTCAGCCATCGTCGTAGGTCTTGGCCATTTAGTGATAGCCTCAACCTTAGACGGATCCATGGTGATACCATCAGCAGATACAATATGACCAAGGAAAGCGACTTGTTTTAACCATAACTCACACTTCGAAAATTTGGCGTACAACTTCTTCTTCCTCAGAATCTCCAAAACTATCCGGAGATGTTGTTCATGCTCTTCTTCAGACTTAGAGTAAACCAAAATGTCGTCGATGAAAAAAATAACAAACTTGTCGAGGAACTCATGGAAAACACGATTCATTAGGTCCATAAATACTGCAGGCGCATTTGTCAAACCGAAAGGCATAACGAGAAATTCATAATGACCATATCTGGTACGAAACGCGGTCTTAGGAACATCTTGCTCCCTCACACGTAGCTGATGATAACCAGATCTCAGATCAATCTTAGAAAAGAACTTAGCTCCTTGCAGTTGATCAAACAAATCATCTATACGCGGAAGAGGATAACGGTTACGAATGGTAATACGATTGAGTTCACGGTAGTCGATACATAGGCGCATGCTTCCATCCTTCTTCTTCACAAACAAAACAGGTGCACCCCATGGAGAAACACTGGGTCGAATAAATCCATTTTCTATCATCTCTTGCAGCTGCTCCTTCAAATCCTTTAGTTCTACAGGTGCCATACGATACGGAGCCTTCGAAATCGGTTCAAAGACCAGGAATTAACTCAATGCTAAACTCAACTTCTCTAGCTGGGGAATACCGGAAGTTCATCGGAAAAACGCCGGTGAATTCATAAACAATGAAAGGTTTTCAATGTTAGGACTCTCCAAAGATGTGTCCTTAACAGATGCCAGAAAACCTTGGCACCCATGAGCAAGCATGGTCCGTGCCTTCATAGCAGAAATAAACTTAACAGATTTGAGAGGTTGAGAACCATAATAAACAAATTCAGGATGTTTTATGTCTCCAAAGATCACAGTTCTAGCATAGCAGTCAATGGAAGCTATATGATAAGCCAACCAATCCATTCCTAGAATGATATCAAAGTCGACCATATCGAGAGGATACAGATTTGCAGAGTGAATACGATCATCAAAACGAAGAGGGCACTTAACGTATTTATGATCAATGATCATGTGGTTTTTCATAGGCGTAGATATCGATAAGTGATTCGTTAGCGGTTTGGGCTTCATATTAAGTTTCTTAGCAAATGTGACAGATATAATGGAGTGTGTGGCACCGGTGTCAAATAAAGCGAAGACAGAAAAATCATCAATGAAAAGAGTGCCCGTAATGGTACTCGGTGCGCTCCGCTTGATTTCGAGTAGTAGCATAAACACGTCCAGTAGTAGGTGGCGACTTGATGTAGTTTCCGTGAATCACCGGTTCTTCTTAGGGCAATCCTTGATCTTGTGAGTAGTGGAACCACAAGAGAAACATCCACCAGTGGCCTTGAAACACGGTCCCGGATGAGCCTTTCCACAAGTAGTACAGATAGGTAGGGGAGGCAAAACTTCACCTGTCCTTTGTGACCGGAAGATCCTGAAGCACGACCTCGATATGCTCCTCGATGACCGATCCTTGTTGTAACTGGTTATTGTTACCTTGATTCGACGATCATTTCCATTCTTACCGCAGCTCTGCTATCTCCTCGCCTCAGCCTAGAGTCCACATTCCTTCCTCGACCGACCCGCGATCATAACTCCTATCCACTTGACCCTCGAATCATAATTCCCGCCAGAATTTCCCTTATAATCATTACTTTGAGTCCTACCTTGAATCCGATCACCATCACGATTACGCTTGTTGGAACCCGAACCCTCATGAAAGATCTCAATGTTACGAGCTGCGTCATTGCAGGCCGACACATCCTCATACTCAATATTAAGCAGTCGGTCCAACACCCACTTCTTCATTCCCCACTTGAAGTGCTTAGCTTGGCGCCTACCATCTCCAAAGATTCGCTCCCACAAAACTTACCAGCCTCATAAACCTACCCATGTACTCATTGGAGTTCTCATGATCAAACTGGTAGATTCCTTGATAACCCCTCTCATACCTTTGTCTGCTCAAAGATCGTGGAAGTAACGGTTATAGAAGATAGTCCAAACTCACCCAAGTACAAGTAATAGCAAAGCATCTCCTCCTCTCACTGTTTGAGTGCCTTCCACCAATTCAATGCATCACCCTCCAATTTAAATGCAGCCAAACGAGTCTTAAACTCGTCTCCACAACCCAGTACTTCAAACAGCTTCTCAATATGAGTGATCCAGTCCTCGGCCTCAGTGGGAGTAGCAGCAGTGCTAAAAGAAGGAGGCTTGAGCTTACCAAACGCCGAGCCAAGTATGAATGCCGACGGGTTGATTTCCTCCACCACTACCCGGCACCATTCTCGATTACGAATGTTGTTGATCAACTGTGTCATCATCTCAGGTGTAGTAAGACCAGGGAAAAGAGTGTTGAGCGCATTGGCAACCGCAAAGATCTAAACCAGAATATCATCGTCTCCATCAGCTACCAGTATGTACGAAGTTCGAACCATCGAACGATATTCAAACGATTAGCAAAATGAACAAAGGTGAGATACGAAATGGAAGTTCGCCGAAGGAAACCTAAAGTCTACCCAATCCTCACAGGTCAAAGCCTAAGCTCTAAGGTCTCAAAACCTATGGTCCATATGTCACAGTCCCGACTACAAGTCGAAACCTGGCTCGATGCCATAAATTGTAACGCCCCAACCCGACAAGGGTAAAGGAATCACAAGTAATGGTGTCATATCAAAGCAAACATAAACATCCAAAAGAAATCTTAACATAAATGCGGAAATAATTCAAGTCAAAACGACTTCAATACATAGGTCCCAGCGGAAAAATAACTCCAACAAAATATCTGAAATAATAAGTCTTAAATGGCATCATAAGATCAAAGCTAAATAAATCTCTAAGGTAAGTCCACTCATGCACTCATCCCAAAGCAAAACCCAGCTTCCAATGCTTAGATACCTACCGCGGAAGAAAAGAAAATGCGGCTGAGCTTCAAAAGCTCAGTGAACAGATATACAAGCAAAGCGAATACGAAACGATTTTGAATACAAAATATAGTGAACGAAAGATAGCAAAACCATAATCATTTTGAAAGTATAAATCAGAATTATCGAATAAAGTTTATAGTTAACTACCACGAGCCCAGAAACAAATATCAGATCATAATCATATTCTCATAAGGCAACATTTCACGTAAGGCAACATTTGTAGGGGAGACCTACCAGAGTTATGAAGGACGTGCATGCACGCAACATCAATCATCAGATAACAGATAACATATAACAGATAACAGATAAAAGATCTAGGATGCATCCATACGCTCCTTCCTACATATACAAAATATGCTCCACCATCCAAGAACGTGGCGTAACATCACTCTACTGCCTCTAGAGTCATATCAGAGGTGCATCACTGATACGGACATGGAACCCCCATGACTAGTGAAATATTTGGCTCTGGTCAAACTATCTTAGGTCAAATCGAATGTCATAACTCCATACGATCATATTTTATCGAAGGTTATTCATATTTTCAAAATCGAGTTTTCATATCATATAGTTCAAAATCGATGTTTCATAATTCGAAATCGAGTTCAGATAAGCAACAGCTCAAACAAAACGGAATGGGGTTCATAGCAAAGGCTTAGGAAACCCTAATAGAAAAGCTAACGAAAGAAAACGTTAAAAGGAACCTTTACTGAAAAGGTCGGAATATATGTACCTTATTCCAAAGCAAATGATCGAAAAGCATAAATACGGAAAGCAAAGGATTACTCCTTCTTCTCAGAACCTATGCACATTAACGGTCGTCCATGTTATTTATGATTCCATAATCGTCGAAATGATCTTTTAACATTTGGTGTTTATACTTAGTGTATTCAGTGATCTTCATACTTTAGGGTTTTATGATTAAATGAGACTTAAGTGTTTTATAATTTATATCGTAGATTAGGGTTCATTATGTCATTTATTAAAGTTTAGGGTTAAATGTGAAAATAGTTTAAACGTCATAACTCACACATGAAATAACGAATTAACACTCTTAGCTTCAAACCCTAATCGACTCTCATTATGTTCTAGGGTTTTCTCTTTCTTTTAATATCACATTAATATGCATTTACTTTTCATGTTACGTCTTTTAATGACTCGCTACTTAACCTAACACCTTCATGTCTTAACCATACGTTACTTATATACATGTTATACTTCAACTTTTATTCCCATGCACGTTTATGATTTTATGTGACACACAAGTTACTTATTACTCGGATTAATTACACATCTACACACACATGCACAATAGTTTAGACTAGATACGACCACGTACTACGTTTACATATCCACAAACTCACTTGACTTATAAAATGCACGCATATGAGATACGGTTCACAAACCATTTATGGTTCGGCTTGCATTATTCGGTTCACACTTCAAACTAGGGTTTAGGTTTACATGATCTTTACTCGTTTAATACTTGTTCAAAACTTTTATATGGTTTGGTTTACATGTAGAGGGTTCAGCTAATAGGTTTTACGCAAACTCTAGCTCACCTACGTACTTTACATATTCAAGTTGTCATGTTTTTATTTTAGCCGAAACATATACATGGTTCGGTTCTTATATACATATGGTTCGGTTCTATGGCTCAACATATATCTATGATCCGATTTAATAATACGTATTACATAACATGTTCTTTAATAATTATGAGGTTCAAGTCATTACGTTTTGTCTTTGTTTGGTTTCACACGGCTCGGCCACAAAAGAAAATACAAAACTCGACTAAACAAAACATATCACAACATATTAACGTAAGGTGTAACGAAAGAAGACGAATAAACATTGTTATACCTTAGCTTTGTTGAAGCAAAAGTCTCGACACCACAAGACTAGGGTTCGGCCGAATGGGAAGAAAAGAAAAGAGAGAGGCAACAAAACTAGGGTTTCAATTTTCATGATAAGTTATTGTATTTATAGGTGGTATCATTTTTGTTTTAGGGCTTTGAGGAGGGGGTTTGGGTTTCGGCTTGGTCCAACCGAGCACACAAAACCCACGGCCCAAATGGCCTTCTTGGCTCTCGGCTCCCTTGATCCAAACGAGACAAAATACTCGGCCCAAGTGGTTCACCGTTAACGAAAACGAGGCCCAACATATTAGCGAAACGTTTAAATCTTTCGTCGTACCAAAATCGATCACGTACACACATTCATTTAGTTTTACTTGTTCGTAAGTTAGGTTTTAATTTCGTTAAATGATTATAAACGTATTTTACGTATTTTATAATTTTTTTGATTTCGAGGGTATTTTAGTCTTTATCTATGTTTTAGATTTTCAGGTTTTACAGTTATGATACTGGTTATGTTTTCAACTAAGGGTTTTGACCTGTGTGAATTGTCATGTTCACTTATTAATTAATTGCTTCCGTTTTCCTGTAGATATCTGTTTGGCTTGTATGTCTTCTGATTTCCTGATTTGATTGTATGACATATATGTTGTGTGGATGCAACGCCTGCTATGCTTACTTATGTTTCAGTTCTTGTATGTCTGGTTTGTATGTGCTTGTTTATATGTCATCGATGCTTTGCTTTGCTTCGTTCTCCTTGTTATCTGTGCTTTGGATATTTATATAATTGTGTTCTTCAGGATCTTCCTTGACTCATTGTTCTCATTTCACTGCGACTTTGTTATCCGTTCCCTTTGTTTCATTTTGCATTTCGGATTTTATTTAGCTTTCGTTTTGTTATATCCGCTCACTGGGCTTTTAAGCTCACCGCATTTCTTTCCTGCAGGTTTTTAGGTTTGAAGATGGGCTTCGATGGGCCGAGAGTTAGAGTATCTGAGTGGACCAACCCTAGCACCTTATTACTTTGGGACTTATTTTGAACCACTTGCTTTGGGATTTTAATTCATTCGATATTGTATTTTCTTGTCACCAATTGTGTGTATGTTTTGATACTTCATTTTTAAGGTTTCCGTTTGTAAAGATTTCATTTGTATGTTCTGATATGACACCAGAATGTGACACTTCTACCCTTGCCGGGTTGGGGTGTTACATCCTGTTAGGAATTAGAAATTCCAGGTATTAAAGAGTCGGTCACCTCAAGTATATGTAATCGTTAGAAAGCTCGTAGTCGTAGTTATTTTAAGTTAAGTAGTATTTAGTTAAGTAACACCGTGGAGGACGGACGGGTCTTTACCCACTGTATGCCTGATCCACAGCCCGATGTGTGGCGTTTTATGTAAGACTATAAATACTCTCTACCTCCCAAGGTAGAGAGTTGGAGCTCATAATAATATCTTTCACTTTCTCTCACTAAGTTCCCTAAACCTCTAACTTTTTCTCTCTAGAATTCCATCTATATGCTACCTTGTGTTAATGTTATGATGTGTATGTGAAAAGTTATATCTTACAATTGGTATCAAGAGCCATGGTTAGATCATATCTTACACATCTTTGGATTTCTAGTGGTTTTAGGTGGTTTTGAGTTTGAAAAAGTTTAGTGGTTTTTGCATCATTTGATTGATTTCTAGTGTTAAAGTTTCGATTTTGGTTGTACTTTTATGTTTAGAATCATCAAAAGTGTTTAGGTTTTCATTTGGTAAGCTTGAATCATCTTGGTTGGGTTGTTTTGGATTGAAAAGTGAGGTTTATATGGTTTTTCAAGCTAGCGACTTAGCTCACGGAATATTTTCTTGGTAGCGACTTGCTTCACATTTTTGTAGCGACTTACAT
The DNA here is from genome assembly GCA_910596185.1 of Chrysanthemum makinoi. Taxonomy (NCBI): domain Eukaryota; kingdom Viridiplantae; phylum Streptophyta; class Magnoliopsida; order Asterales; family Asteraceae; genus Chrysanthemum; species Chrysanthemum makinoi. The sequence continues at coordinate 271,528,661 of OU343224.1, forward strand.
TGTTGGAGCTAGCGAGTTAGATCTAGCGAGTTAAAGTACAAGTAGTGGATTCTCCACTACGGGTAGCGACTTGTGGTAGCGACTTGGTAAGTAGCGAGTTGCTCTTTAGCGACTTGTGTCTCTAGCGACTTGTGTAGCGAATTGTTGCCAAAATTTGATTAGCGACTTGGTCTCAGAGCGAGTTACTACTTAGCGACTTGCTTTTTCGTTAGCGACTTGGGACTCTAGCGACTTAGGGGTGTAGCGAATTAAGGGTTAGCGACTTAGTGCATTAATTTCTAGCGACTTAGTGCATTAATTTCTAGCGACTTAGTGCATTATCTTCTAGCGATTTAGTATTTTATCATCTAGAGTCTTGAGTGATTGTTTACTGTTTTCTCTTGATTCAAGTAAAATCCGTGAAAGAATCCATTTCCGGTTTAATCATAGAGTTATAAAATCCCGTATAATCTGTTAACATGTCTACCAACGATCCCACTGTTATCTCCATCTGCTGTCGAAGATGTTCAAGCAGCTGGCTCAGATACTCGCCCACCCATGCTTGACAGAACTGACTACGACTCTTGGGCTCAACGAATTAGACTGTATTGCCTTGGAAAGGAAAATGGTGTCAACATTCTCAAATCCATTGATGAAGGACCATATCGAGTTGAAACGACTAGAGACATACTTGATACTAATGCAGATGGTACTCCTGTTTACGGAATAGACCGACCTAAGATGTATGATGAGCTTGATGATAAGGATAAAAAGAGATTTGATGCAGATATCAGGGCTTCAAACATTGTTCTTCAAGGTCTTCCTAAAGACATCTACAAGTTGATCAATCATAACACGATGCTAAGGCGTTTGGGACAATGTTAAGATGCTTCTCTCATGTTCTGAATTAACTATGGAAGACAGAGAATCCCAACTCTATGACGAATTTGAGCATTTCAAGATGAAACCAGATGAGAGTGTCTATGAGTACTATGTGAGATTTCATAAGTTAGTTAATGACATGAGGAACATCCGAATGACTATGCCTAACATTCAGTTGAACTCAAAATTTGTGAACAACATGAATCCCGAATGGCACAAGTTTGTTACCGCTGTGAAGCTCACTAAAGGATTGAAGAATACAAACTATGAGCAACTCTATGCCTTCCTCCTTCCGAATGAGAGACATGCTATGTTTGAAAAATTAATTCTCAATCAGTTCAAAACCAACCAGGTAGAGACAAGCTCGTCTAATGACTCTACAACTTTCTCTCAAACATCGAATCACAACCAAAGCATCACAAGTCATACCCTTGGGTAATGGTAATCACAAACTCATTCCCGATCCTATGTACAAACAAGCTGATGCCGATACTCACGTGGGTAGCTTCATTAATCAACTAGCTCTTCTCATCAGTCAAAACATGAATACTCTCCCACCAACCAACAACAACCTCGAATCGCATCTAACCCACACAATCAAGCCACTGTTAAAGATGGAAGGATCGTGGTGCAACCAGTTCAGAAAGACAGATGATCGTGGACGAGGTGGAGCCGGGAGAGGTTATGTTGGAAACCAGAATCGAGGAAGGAATGGTAACCAAGGTCAAACTAAGCTCATCAAATGTTATAACTGTGGTGGAGAGGGACACATTGCAAGGAACAGTACATCTCCAAAGCCCACGAATGCCGATTACTTCAGAGAGAAGATGTTGCCGGCTCAAGCTCGTGACAATGGTGCTACTCTGAATGAAGAGGAATTGCTGTTTCTTGCTGAGGGCAATGCCAAGACCTATGATGCGATGTGGATGAGCGCCTATTCAGAGATAGGTCACAATCATCAGAATGCCTTTCAAGTCGCTGATTGTGATGCATACGACACTGATGTGGATGATGGACCTACGGCACACACAATTTTTATGGCTAGCATTTCTCCAATGGTTTCTTCCAAGGTCTCTTCTTCATCACTAGCTGGGCCATCCCATGACAAGCTCATCTCAGAGGTATTAAAACTATACGATGATGCTGATGTGCAACAGATGCATGACAAAGTACAATCAACTGAAACTATTGAATCAAATATTGAAAATATGGGTAATATCAATATTGTCCCATATGATCAATACGTGAAACAAAGTGAAAGTGAAGTTGTACCAAGTGATGCATCTTCTGCAATCAACAATGACTTTGTTTTTGATGAATACACGCATGTGCCCCCGATGATTCCATTATTTCTCAACTAAATGCCTATAAAGAACGTGTTGCTATTTATGAACAACGTGCTAAGTTTGAGTTGACCACTCGTGAGCAGGAAATGGATAACCAAGTAAGTACAGGAATTAGAAAAAGTAAGTTTAGAGAAGAAGTATTGAAACAAGAATTAAATTCCTTGCAAGAAAAACTCTCTAAAACATCTAAACAAAAACAAGAACTTCAAGAAAATGTGAAAATGCTTAAGCAAGAATTTAATGCAAAGGAATCAAAACTCTTGAGAGATTTTTCTAATCTGAAAACTTTGAAAAACAAACTTGAGAACAAGTTGTACATACAAGGAAACACCATTCAGAATGCTCACATGGTCACTAAACATCGAGTCTTAAGCGATAAGCATAGCATTTCCCTTGTTGAGGAACCGAATCCAGAGGTAATTAAAAAGGCTAGAAATGCTCATAAGGTGCTTTATGATGGTAATGAAATTCTTAAGCCTAGGCAGAAACCTAGTTGCGTTGAGTGCACCGAGGAAGATAAGAAATCAGATGAAGTCACTAGGGAAAGGATGAACAAAAAAACTAGATGACCGAAATGCAAAGAGAAAAAGATTATTATCACTCCCCATGACTACAAGAAGGAAAACTGGATTTCCTTGAACATGTTTAAGCCTCAAACATTGTTGACCCCTGAACAAGTGTTCTGGAAAAAGGATATGGACTTGCAAAAGTCGAAAATCTTGTTGAAAAGAATCCCCCTTGTAGGAAATTCCCTAAAGCGACCGTGTATCCTCCAAATACACCAATGCATTTAGTTCCTAGAACTATTGCCACTAAGAGCAAGACCTTAATCAGCCAATATGTTATTCTTCAACTATTTGCCGATTTTGAGAAAACTTGTAAGAAAAGGATCACACCCATCGGGATAACTGAAGGGGAAAGGGGTTTTGAGCAAATGAAAGAATGTTATTTAACCGAGGTCATGCCTTTCTTTAAACAACTAAAAGATCATTTTGAGAGTCTTAAAAAGGGGACAAAATCGATATTAAAGAAATGGAAAAGGAATTTGATGCAATGGTAGTTGAAGTTAGTGATTATGAGCCTGCACTAAAATATAATGAGATTGAGAGGAAGAACTTGCATACCTTAAATGAGACTCTTATTACTGAATGTGTTGCTCAAGATATCTTTTTCACCGCTTCAAATTGCTCTATTAATGCTTCCAAATTTCATGAACTATCTGTGGCCCTGAAAGTCTCCCATGATCGTGTCATTGAGCTTGAAAAACTAATTCTGAACTAAACGAGAAAATTGAACTGGATGATCACAACAATTTGGTTAAACATTTTTCTAAACTGGAAGTTGAGCATTTTAATTTACAACTAAAATATCAACATCTTAAAGAAAATGTTAAAACTTCAAATGTCAAGACATCGTCAGATGCTCCAGAGTTTGATGCAGCTTTTCAAATTAACAAACGTGATGAACAGATTCAAGCTCAGTGCAACACGATCTGAAAGTTGAAAGCCCAAATCTCTCAATTAAAGGGTCAAACGAACAATAAGACAGGCTCCCAAATCCCTCCTCCTTTAGATTCTCCGAATTCTCAAACTTTTCATCTTCAAAACTTAGTTGATGCCTTACAAAAGGAAAACGAGAGTTTTCTAGAAGAAAATGAAAAGTTAAACGACATTTTAAAGAGTTATATGATTCAATGAAAGTCACCCGTGACCAAAACAACGAAAAAATAACGTCTTTACAAAAGGAAATTGAGAATCTAAGAAGTCAGGGAAATGGGAAACCGCCACTTGTTTTCAATAAGAATGTTGTCTCAAAGTCACCCTTAGACTGCAAATACACTGTGACAGTTAAATATATTCCTCCTCATCTTAGGAATAATGAACATGCTTTTCATGAATACTGTGCTCACCTTAAGGATAGTCTAGAATGTCTCCGTGAGATTGTCGAAGAGGATTTCATTAACAAACCTCTTGATAGTGAAATTAGGTTTGCTTGCCTCCATGCCAAACGATCTCAAGAGTTGCTAGAATGTGTAATTGCCACATGTCCAAAATCCTTAACCTTAGGTGCAAAAGGCAAAGCTGTGATGCCCTGTTCTATGCCTAGTGCCAAGCAAGAAATCCGTTCTATGCCCAGTCTTAAAAAAGGAAACACTAATGTGCCTTCAAGTAGTTCAGATTCCGGATATGTTAGTGCTAAGAAAGTGAACTTTAGTGTGCCCGCAAAAAGCTCAAATCACAGTCTTAAAGTATACACTAATGTGCCTTCTAGTACTTCAGATCCTTGCACATCAAGTTCGGGAATGCAAAAATTAGATCAACCAACTAATGTTCCCATTCCCTCTACAAGAGTAATCAGTGACTTTAAAGCGAGCAGGTCAAAGTCTCAAGACAATACAAGGAATGATAGGACCTTGCAAGCTAAGAATGTGCATTGGAAGAGAGTAGAAGACCAATCTAGGAACTTTAGGCTTGAGTTGAATAAAACGAATCGTGTTGATTCTAATATTAGCCTTAGGCGCATCAGTAATTAATTCGAATTCTCGATACTATCTGCAAACCTTGTAATGCTGCATGCTTGAATTCTTGCTAATCATGAATGTGGTGTGAATGCTTTGTCTAATGCTGTCAAATGCCCGTTAAAATTGTTAATGCTAATAATCGTGCAAATAAGGCAAAAAGGCAAAAACGAAAGATGTTAGAAAACAAAGTGGAAACCCACAGGAAGAACTTTTATAAAGATAGGTTATTATTGGATACCTTTTGGCCATAAGAATAATCAGTTTTGTTCTCACACTGCTAAGATTATGCCCACTATAAAATGGATGCCTACCTTGGTAGAACTATTCCCTTAAGAAGTAAACATACTTTGAATAGGGCAAATACTGACACCAAGATTGCATCTATTCCCAATGATTCCATTGCTTCTACTTCTGATATGGATGTTTCGATTCGATGTGGGTGTTCCAATCTGTTACTAACCAAGTGGAACCCATTCTTGCATGGGGATCCCAATTATCCAGCTATCCATTTTTGTCTGTGTTCAACTGCAGATCGTTCAAATCGCTTCGTGGTACCGGACTCAGCCGCTCCAAGCATATGACTGGAGACCGGTCGCCGCTCATGAACTTCGTGAGCAAGTTCATCGGGACTGTTAGATTTGGTAATGATCATTTCGGTGCTATTATGGGTTATGGAGATTATGTTGTTGGTGATAGTGTCATCTCGAGAGTCTACTATGTTGAAGGGTTGGGTCATAATCTGCTCTCTGTTGGTCAATTCTGTGACTCTGATCTAGAAGTTGCCTTCGTAAAACATACCGCTTTGTTAGAGATCTTAATGGTAAGGAACTGTTAAAAGGAACTCGTGGGTCAAACCTTTACACCATCTCTATCGATGACATGATGAGGGCTTCTCCAATCTGCTTGTTATCAAAGGCTTCAAAAACAAAGTCATGGTTATGGCACCGCCGTCTCAATCACTTGAACTTCGGCACCATTAACGATCTTTCCAGAAAGGACCTAGTTGTAGGTTTACCTAGACTAAAGTATGAAAAAGATCATCTTTGTTCAAAGATGTCAATTGGGAAAAAGCAAGAAATATGCCCATAAACCCAAACCTACTAACTCTGTCACCGAAGTTCTTCATATGATTCATATGGATTTATGTGGACCAATGAGGGTACCGAATATCTTTGGGAAGAAATATGTGTTAGTTGTGGTTGATGATTACTCTAGATTCACCTAGGTCAAGTTCTTAAGGACAAAGGATGAAACTCCCGATATCATCATCAAACTCATCAAACAAATGCAGGTTCGACTTAACAAAACCGCCGAATTGTCGCAGCACAATGGAACCGAGTTTGTCAACAAACAACTTAATGAATTCTATGAAAGCGTTGGAATCAGCCATCAAAGAAGTGTTTCACGAACTCCTCAACAGAACGGTGTAGTTGAAAGACTAAATCGACTCTCGTTGAAGCCGCTAGAACAATGTTGATTTACTCAAAGGTTCCAATGTTTCTCTGTGCTGAAGCAATCGCCACTGCATGCTATACACAAAATCGCTCCCTAATCCACACCGCATATGGAAAAACTCCATATGAACTTGTCCACAACAGAAAACCTAATATCTCTTTCCTTCGTGTGTTTGGTGCATTGTGCTATCCAACTAATGAGGGTCAAGACTTAGGGAAACTTAGGGCTAAAGCCGACATTGGAGTATTTGTAGGATACGCACCAAACAAAAAGGGATACCGAATCTATAACAAAAGAACCCGAAATATCATGGAAACCATTCACGTTACGCTTGATGAGCTGACCGGTCAAATGGCTCCTGGACAATCCAGCTCGGGACCCGCACTTCAAGACAGTCCCATTGGTTCATCTCTTGTTCCAAACTCTACTCAAGAAACTCCATATGTACCTCCATCTCAAGATGATGTAAAGAAATTGTTTGATCCTATGTTTGATGAACTGTATGATTCAAACACTCATGAGGTGATGATTCCCGCAAAGAGGATGCTCATATTCCTGTGAATGAAGTCAATCCTTCATTCTCAATATCTTTAAGTCAAGAAGCACTGCTGCCGATCCTTCGCCTCATCAACAAATCATCATTCTTCAAATGTACATCATGGAAATGTTTCTGGCATCAATGATGAAGTTAATCCTTTTGCTACTCCTAAAGATGCTCCGTTTGAAAACATATTTGCTACTCCCGAATCATCATCGAACCATCTTCTTCGTGAGACATCGACTCGCTACCTCGCCTCAACAACTGCCACATGAACACCTTAGAAAATGGACTCACGATCATCCATTAGACAACATCATTGGAAATCCCTCTCGTCCTGTATCAACCCGGAAACAACTTGCAACCGATGCCTTATGGTGTTTCTTCAACTCCGTACTTTCTAAGATCGAACCAAAAGATGGTAAAACCGCCATGAATGAAGACAGCTGGTTCAATGCCATGCAAGATGAAATTCATGAGTTTGATCGACTTGATGTATGGGAGTTAGTACCTGCTCCAGATCGTGCTATGATTATAGCTCTCAAATGGATCTTCAAAGTAAAACTTGATGAGCATGGTGATGTGTTGAAGAACAAGGCTCGTTTAGTTGCTAAAGGATATCGCCAAGAGGAGGGTATAGACTTTGAAGAATCTTTTGCTCCTGTTGCTCGAATCGAGGCAATCGAATCTTTCGCTAACGCCGCTAGTAAGAACATGGTAGTGTATCGATGGATGTGAAGACGGCATTTCAACGGAGATCTTAAAGAAGTCGCCTACGCCACCAACCTGAAGGATTTGTGAATCAAGAGCATCCTACTCACGTTTATCGTCTGAAGAAGGCTCTCTACGGTTTAAAGCAAGCTCCAAGGGCATGGTATGATACACTGTCAAAGTTTCTTCTATCATCCGGATTCAATAAAGGAGCAGTTGATCCTACATTGTTCACCAGAAGTCGTGCAAACATTTAACTCATGTTCAAATTTATGTTGATGATATTATTTTTGCCTCGACTGACCCAATGGAATGTGATCAGTTTTCTAATGAAATGAGTTCTAAGTTTCAAATGTCAATGATGGGACAAATGTCGTTTTTCTTGGGATTACAAATTTCACAAAGTCCCGGAGGCATTTTCATAAATCAATCTAAATATGCAAATGAGATTTTAAAGAAATTTGGATTTGATTCATGTGACCTGTTGACACTCCCATGATTGATCGAACCAAACTAGATGAGGACCACTCAGGGATCATGATTGACCAAAAGAAATATCGTATGATTGGATCCCTGATGTACCTCACAGCTAGTAGACCGCACATCTTGTTCGTTGTTTGCATGTGTGCTAGATACCGTGCTAAGCCTACTAAAAGCACCTTGAAGCGTTAAACGGGTCTTTCGGTATCTCCAAGGAACCATCAATATGGGACTATGGTACCCGAAGGACACCGGTATGTCACTAACGGCCTATGCAGATGCCGATCATGCAGGTTGTCAAGATACACGCCGAAGTACATCCGAGGTGCTCGCTGGGTGATAAGCTTGTGAGCTGGTCGTCAAAGAAGCAAATGAGTACTTCTATTTCCTCTACAGAGGTGAATACATAGCCATGTCATCTTGTTGTGCTCAAATCTTATGGATGAGATCTCAATTATCTGACTATGGCTTTGAATTCAACAAAATCCCTCTGAACTGTGATAATAAAAGTGCTATTGCTCTCTCATGCAACAACGCTCAACACTCAAGAGCAAAGCATATCGACATTCGACATCATTTCATCCGGGAACAAGTGGAAAAAGGTGTGGTGGAACTATATTTTGTGAGGTCTGAATATCGGTTAGCGGACATCTTCACCAAAGCTCTTCCAAGAGAACGCTTTGAGTTTATTCTTCCACGTCTTGGCTTGAAAAGCCTTCAACCAGATACTCTCAAACGCCTTCGTGAGGAAGACGAGGAGTAAAGGTCTATCTTCATCTATCTCATGTAAATACTTATTCAAAAAACAAAATACAAAATTATAAAACCCTATAAAACCAAATAGAAAAATATAAAACTTTCAAAATCCATAAAAATCTGAAAAATTCAAAAAATCTTCAAAAATATTGTCTTTTTGTCATGTTTTTTTTCCGGTTCGAAAATATCTACGGTCTTTGTGCTGTCACTCAAAGAATGACACGGGACTTTAGATGTTGTTCGAATTCTTAAAAAAAAAAAAAAAAAAAATCAAAAAATATTTTTGGGAGAAAGAGAAACAATGGTTTATTGTCATTTTCAGGCAATAACCCGGTTTTAAAAGAAAGAACAGAGCCATGTTTTATCATGATTTCTAAGTCCATGCTCTGATTCTATAAACATTTATTTGTGAAAACTAAATGCTTTGAAAAATAACTCGGTCTCTATTTTTGATAATCATCCGGACTTATCTGTCAAAATCTCTATCTCTCAATCAACAACCTATGTCATTGATTGAGGGGAGAATGATTTCAATTAAATTAAAAAGTTATTTGGCATTCAATTGTTTTCAAAAGATAATCATGCATGTTTAACCAATGGAGATTAAAATCTCAACATCGATCCTTATCGCTAAAACGCTTTCATAATCAAGTCACAATTCTCCTTAAAAGCTTTCAAAATCAATTTAAATCTACAGAGATCACAAATCTCAAATGTTTTGATAATTGTGATCGGGGGAGAAGTTGTGATTTAAATAGGATTTAAACCGATAATTCGATAAATGGTTTCTTAAGTGATTAGCATGTTTGCCTCCCCGTAAGTGACAAACGATTTCAAATTTTCCATGCACACGTTGAGGGGAGCATCTATCTTAAACCACAATGATTTGAAACGTGATCACATATCTCAATGTGCGGTTCCCTCTAGTATGTGCAAAACTCTTTTCAAATCTCGAGGCACATATTGAGGGGAGCAAAATCATGAAAACCTCATCCTTCCCCAAAATGCTTTATCTACTTGATTCGATTAGGGAAGTGATGTTGATATTTTTTGAAAATGGTAATCAAAGAAGTTAATTCTTTCTCTTGCCCCCGTGTGGAAAACTATTTCAAATACTTGATTCACATGTTGAGGGGGAGTTCTTCTTCTAAAAATATCAAAACAATTCAGGTACAAAATGCTTTGATAAAATATCATAAGTATCCGGATTGATTTTCAAATGGTTTTCAATTGGTTCCTATGGCCGATGAACAATACCAAAAAGACCGACCAACTTTACATTATGTATGGTGATATAAGGATGATAAGGTTAGGTATGTGTTCCCATGATCCGCCAGATCCGGAGGGATCTACCTGTGGACTATCCACTAGTTAGTGTAGAGTTCTTAGGTATGATGATAAAAGGAGAAAAATGAGATATGGGTAGAGTGCGGACTAAGATCGAGCTAGTATGGAATAAACCCAACAAGGTTCTAGCTATGAAGTCTCGGTAAGCAATGAAGGGGTTGAAGAATTAAAAAGAATTGAATGAGAAAAGGGTGAAAACAAATAGCCCTCCATTTATTCAACCTTAGGGCAGAAACCGGGTTCAATTCATATGCTACTGATGGTAACATCGGTATTAAAGACAAGACGTCATGGACCCAAAGGACGCACCGCACTTCAACTTTCCAAACCACTCAAGTTCCTCTTAAAAGGACTTGTTTCATTCTCACGGGAACCGACATTATCTATCGACTTTCTCTTAGAGATTGTTGATATTGAAGGAGGAGACCCTCTCCCTAGTCTCCGATATAGGATCCAAATATGCACAAATTGAGTCTAGAGCCACGAGATCATCAATAAATCTCATTAGGACACTTTCAATGAAGACTCTCTGTTTCACACAATGTGGAAAGAGATATTATATCTTGAGTCCTACGCTTTATCCTTGTGGTATTGCCGTAACATCCGAAAGTGATGTGTTTACATATTCACAATGAAGATGGAAAGCCTTCTGGAGCCAACATCTAACAAGCCCCTGGTAGGTGGCATGTGAGATCTATTATACAGATCAACCATGTGACAACTGAACAGAAACAATGGGGCGATTCATTCTTTTGAATCAATCCTGGTTCAGGTTATGGATTGACGGATACCTTTGAAAAACCGGTCTTTGTGCTTTAAAAACTCTTTTCATTAAGCACGTCGACCGTGTATTAATTTTTCAAATCAAAAGGTGTTTTATGATTGATAATTGATTTTCATTAAAACCTTCGTTATATTGCAAAAACAATTTCTATTGAGCAATACACGATTGTTTTTCAAATCTCTTTTCATCAATCAGTGGACTAAAATTTGGTTCACTCAACTCCGTGTTGTCTTCTTTGAGACGTTCCGGTTTGAGAACGCTAGAGCACCGCGAAACCCTGTCAAGGAAATTCCTCGAATTATACCGATCACAAAAGACTTGTATCGATCAACGGGAACCGTGGGCCGTGTACCTCAATTCATCGAAAGTGTTCAAAGACACTTTCGTGCGCTTTATTGCTAACTGTCTTATGTAGGTACACCCCGACGCGTTTGCAATGATCGTAATGAAGCGGTCAATCCATAGCCGCATGCTCACTTAACACATTCATCTCAAAAGAAATCATGATTAGTGCATCAATGACTCTGATATTATCACTCCATGCTTCGCTACGCTGCGCCAATATCATGATTCAACAAATGCTTCCGCTACTCGATGAGAAGATATCATGATCCGAATGTGAGCATGTCGGTCCTAAAGTCACAACATCACATAATACCAACACCACAAAGGATGTCACAGAGATTTTTTTGATGGCCGATAATCTCAAATGATGGCTCAAAATTATTATCACGTGGATCAGGAAAAGACCTCCACTTGAAGTAACCAAACATGCAATGTGAAGAATCAATGACTACGAGCTTAGGAACAAAGGACAACATCAAGAATGCAAGAACAATTGTTAATGTCATATCTGTTTGTATTCAATGTAATTTTAGTGCATGATTGAGGTGACCTCCCTTAGGGGAGATTGTTAGGAATTAGAAATTCCGGTATTAAAGAGTCGGTCACCTCAAGTATATGTAATCGTTAGAAAGCTCGTAGTCGTAGTTATTTTAAGTTAAGTAGTATTTAGTTAAGTAACACCGTGGAGGACGGACGGGTCTTTACCCACTGTATGCCTGATCCACCGCCCGATGTGTGGCGTTTTATGTAAGACTATAAATACTCTCTACCTCCCAAGGTAGAGAGTTGGAGCTCATAATAATATCTTTCACTTTCTCTCACTAAGTTCCCTAAACCTCTAACTTTCTCTCTCTAGAATTCCATCTATATGCTACCTTGTGTTAATGTTATGATGTGTATGTGAAAAGTTATATCTTACACATCCCAAGTATTATTCTTTTCTAATGCCACAATTTCCTTATTCATTGCTTCAATCCAGGGTTTATGTTTAGAGGCTTGATGGAATGTGGATGGTTCAAAAATTTTGTCAATGCTGTTGATAAAATGCAGTGATGTGGGACAGAGATTTGAGTAATTGTGGTAATGAGAATGATGAAATTTGGGATTTGTGATATTGTGTATGGTGGTTCTTGGGAGTTTGTATTGATAGTCTTTGAGTTTATGGTAATACACTTCCACAGTACAGTTTAACTGCTTTAATTCAACAATCTCATCGGCTATTTGATAAATTCTGTGTCCATCAAGTTGTGAGTAGTGTTCAAACAGTTCATTCCAGAGATTGTAAGCAGAATTAACATAGGTGAGATGATTACCAATTTGATCAGACACAGTATTCAAAATCCAGGAGATGAGCATATCATTTGCCCTTTCCCAGTGAGTTCTTAGTGATGAAGTGGATGAAGGTTCCTCAAATTCACCATTGATCAACTTCAGTTTGTTTTTGGCACTAAGAGCAATAAGCATAGATCTCTTCCATGTACTATAGTTCTCTGAACCTTGAAGTTTCTTTGAAATCAGTAACAAGCCAGGGTGATCATTTGGATGAAAGTAAAGAGGATGAAGTGGTGAAGTAACATCATCATTCAGTGATGAAGATGCATTTTGTGAATCTGCTTCTGATGTTGGCATTGTTGTTAAAAGTGTAAAGATTGACGAATTTGAAGGAGATTTGAAGGTTTATCAATGGAGATGATGTAACAGAAATGTAACTGAATTATGATGAATTAATAACAGATTGAATGAATTGTGATGAGTGATGATGAATCTTGATGAATTATGATGAATCTTGATGAATGATGATGAATCTTGATGAATTGTGATGATTATTGTGCGGAATTTGGTGGTGAATGGTGGTTATTGTGGTGGTTTTGGATAGAAAATTTTGGCGGGAAAAGTTGTTACGGTGGATAGTGGTGGAGGAAAGTTGTTATATGACCGTAAAATTCAGTTAAAATGATCGGAGTCAGTTATTCACCACAGAATGTGGTGTTGTCTCTGATACCTCATCAAGAAGTTGAAAGAAAACACATTTGATGAATTGTGAAGTGAAATTGTATTAATGAATTGATTAGTTACAAAAATGAGAACTTACAACTACTTAAATAGTAAAGACATTACAACTATAAGCTATATCACTGAACTAACTAACTAACTCTCTTATGCTACATTTTACATTGGATCACACAAATTCAAGCTTGTATTCAGTAGTATCTTCATCTTGTGAAGAGTGTTTGGGATGACTGCTCTGTTTCTGCTGACAGAGTGTTTGGCACAACTGTTGATCTTAGCTTGAACTGCTGAGTTGCTTGGGTTGGCTGTAGTATGTACACCATTAACTTTCCATAGTGATCGGTTAGTATTTTAGTCCTCAAAATGCATAGTGTGACGGGAGTGGTTGTACCCTTGTAAAATAACTCGACATCTAGCTTTATGTCGGAAATATTGTGTAAGTGACGTGTAAAGGTTTTCTCCGCCGGATAATGGAGCTTGTTGATTAGTGAAGAATATTCTCAAGTTGGCGACTCGGGGAGTGGAGTAGGGTAATGAAAAGAGTCCTTGTAGACCGAACCACTATAAACTCTCGTGTTGTGGTTTGTTCGTTTCTATCCTTTCTTGCATTATAGTTATTGTTACTTTGGTTGGTTTCACATAAACATAAAAGATTTTAAGAGAAAAACGGTAAATTTATTCAACCCCCCCCCCTCTAGTTTCCCACAATTGGCATCAAGAGCTACGTTACTCAAGATTTTTAAAATTTATTGTATTGTAAAACTTGAAACGCATGGATTTTGAAAATTTTAAAGAAGGGCAATCTATGCAAAGACCACCACTATTTGAACCAAATGGATTTATCTATTGGAAAAGCCGTTTTGAAACATATGTGAAATCAAAAGATATAGATCATGGTATATAGTTATTGAAGGTGATCATGTCACAAGTGGCCGGATGAGGATACTTCACTCACTAGTCATAGTGATGAGCAAAATAAGTTAATTGCAAAAAATAATGAAGCAAAAATGATGTTTTACAACGCTTTAACTAAAAGGAATTTGAAAGAGTCTTTATGTAAAAAACCCACTAAAGAAATTTGGTAATCTTTAATAATCACTCATGAAGAAAATTCACAAATCAAGAATAATAAAATTGATCTTCTTGTTCAACAATATGAACAATTTGCTATTTCTGAAGATGAAATCATTAATAGTGCATTTGCTCACTTTAATACTATTATTACCTCTCTCAAAGCACTTGATAAACCCTAAATATAAATGAGGCTTTAATACTATCAAAATAACTTCTTTTGTTTTATATCAAACATCGAACCCAAAAATATAAATGAGGCTATAAAAGATGAATCTTGGATCATAGCTATGCAAGAAGAATTAAATCAATTTGTTAGAAATGATGTTTGGACATTAGTACCTCAACCAAAAAGTCAAACTATAATTGGAACAAAATTGGTCTTTTGAAATAAAATGGATAAAAATGGTTTCGTGTCTAGAAATAAAGCTAGGCTAGTAGCACAAGGTTATAATCAACAAGAATGCATTGAGTACGATGAAACTTTTTCTCCGGTTGCTAGGCTCGAGTTTATTAGAATTTTACTTGCATATGCATGTGCACATGATTTAAAAAAATAATTAAAAGGATGTCAAAAGTGCATTTTTGAACGGATTTATAAATGAAGAAGTATATGTCGCACAACCTCCGGGTTTCACCGATTTTGAAAAATCTAATCATGTTTATAAACTTAAAAAGGCTTTATACGGACTTAAAAAGGCTTTATAATCATGTTTAGCAGATTGACAAAGATCTTCTACCAAAAGATCTTTGTCAATCTGCTAAAGTGAGCCGACCTAGTCAAACGATCTACCACAACTCAAATCGAAAAGGTACGAAGAAATCCCGTTACAAATTTCGTGGAGATTGATCCACTTCTTTTGACAAAATTCTTTCATAACTCTATCAGCTAGGTTTTCTATCTCAGTAATTAAGTTTATAAGAATGCAACTGGTCTCATCCTTTTTACCCAAAAAGAAACCCCAAGTGAGCCTGCTATAGTCATTAGTAATAACCAGATAATACCTTTTATGCATTAAACTACTCACATATGTAGGACCAAACAAGTCCGTATGAAGCATGAATAATGATTGAGTAATAGAGTTTTGAATCTTGGCCTTACAAGAAGCTTTGTATTGTTTACCCTTAAGGCAAGCAACACAAGTTTGGTCATTTTCAAATTATTTTTGAGGTAAACCTCTTACCAAACCATCTTTAAAAATCTTATTTATGGTTTGAAAATTAACATGACCAAGTCTCCTATGCAAAATCATTGATTCATCCAATTTGGCTTTGGCTACAAGACAAGTTAGACTCTCTTTAGTAACAATTTTCTTCATATCAACACTATACATGTTGCCCTTTCTAGGAACCTTAAGCAATACTTGATTTTCATCAGGTAGCATAAAGTCATGAGAAAGAACAAGACATTCAGTGTCAGTAAAAAGAACTTTGTTCTTTTTGTCACACATATTTGAGACTAAAGAGATTAAACTTAAGTTCCGGCACAAAATACACATCTTCAAAATCAAGTTTTTCGGTTTTAATTGTACCTTTACCAGAAATTTTACCACCTCTAACTCCTCCCCAAAAGGCAACATATCCTCCATCAAAAGCTTTGAAATTTGAGAGGTAAGACGTGTTCCATGACATGTGCCTAGAGCATCCACTATCAACATATCCTTGATCTTCTTCATCATCTTGTGGATGTTCATGCATATAGAATAAAGGAAATTAGTTTCCTTTGGGGACCCAAGCCATTACTGACTTGGATATGCCTCGTGCATCAATGTAGTTATATTTCTTCATAGTGATTGATGCACCATTGGGTTTGGTAGGTCTCCATTCCCAACATGCTGAGGCCTTAACAGCATTGCCCCTTTGTCCCTTAACATAATAGGACATTTTACCAGTTTGTTGTGCTGATTTAGTAAAACATGTTATTGGTTTACCACTTGAAACTGTTGATTTGGGGTGAGCAGTACAAACAGGCCTAACAGTATTCAAAGGTCTGAGGCCAGTTCTCATTAACACTGCTCTAGGAGCCATGTTTTGTTGAGCATTAGGGTGATAATCTGTTCTATCCAGCATAGGAGGGCGGGTATCAGACCGAGCACCTTGAACGTCATCTGAAACGGTAGACATGATTAATAAGTATACGGGGTTTTACCACTCTTTGATTTAACCGAGAAATAGAATCTTTCGCGGGATTTTACCAAACCAAGAGGAAACCGTAGTACTCAAATCACAGGTGTCAAATCTCAAAATACAAAACGCAACAACCAAGTCAAATCGTAGATAAATCAAAACGCAACTAACAAGTCGTAGCTATCAAGTCGCAGTTAATACACTAATAGACCATGTGACAAGTTAGAGTATTTTTTTTTAGGGTTTTTCTAACTTGTGCTCTAGGGATACAAGTTAAGCAACATCATAAATATACAAGGACTCACGAAAAAGTACACAATGATCTACATAAACGCAACACTTGACAAAACGCAGAGAACAAAATGTAACACTATCCAAAACGCAACATGTCAAAACGCAGAACCAAAACGCAATACACAAGTCGCTTTCAATAGTACAAGCACTACTTGTCCTTTTGTCCTTTCCTAACAAAACGCAGCTCAAATATTAATAAAATAATCAAGTCGCAGTCCAAAGTCAATCAAATCGCAACGAGTACAAACCAAAACGCAACCAATACGGATCAAAACGCAACGATTAACTACCAAACCGCAGTCAAGAAATATGATCCGAGAGACAAAACGCACCCTAGAACACTTTCAAAAACCTTGCTTTATCAATCAAAAACACCACAACCAAGATGAATCAATTATTCCAAACCCAAAACTAAACTAATATGATGATCCTAAACACAAAAGTACAACCAAAATGCAAACTTTACTACTAAATAAGATCAAAAGAGTGAAAAAGTCTCTAAACTCACTCAAACCAAAACTTATGAATAACCAATCAAGAATTCAAGAACACACAAAGTAGATGATCAAACCATGGCTCTTGATACCGATTGTAACATATTGGTTATCATAAAACACACTATGATGATTCGAACCTAAATGAGTTTTAGAGAGAGAAAGATGAAGAGAATGGGAACTTCTAGTGAGAGAAAGTAATATAATATTATGAAGCTCCAACCTTCTACCTTGGGAGATAGAAGGTATTTATAGTACTTTACAATAAACGCCACCTACGGGCTGTGAATCAGGTATACAGTGGGTAAAGACGCGTCCGTCCTCCACGGTGTTAGTTAACTAACTACTTATAATAACTAAACGACTAAGACTACGAGCTTTCTAATGCTTACACATACTTGAGGTGACCGAGTCTTTAACTTACATATTTTCTAAATCCTAACATAAGTATTCATAGATCAAATATTATAGCTAACGAAATAATTTAACATGTGAATTGTCAAGCGTCGTAAAAATACTAAAACTCTTGTGGGTTACCATGTGCTTGCGTACGCGAAGGTTGTCCATTACCGTTAACTCATCCACTTTGAATTACATATAAAAGTGAAAATACATCTTCATGGGAGGACACATGTTAGTCGTCAAAATGTGTTTCGCCGAATATTATTATCGTCAAAATGTGTTCACTTATATATAGGTATGTATATGTATATTTGACATGTATATGACAAAAATAAAAAATCACTATAAAAATAATTAAATAAGAAAAAAGGAAAAAATTATAAAAATAAATAATAATTAAATAATAATAACTAAAAAGTAAAAATGAAAAACAAGTTAATGATTAGTGTAATTATTTTGGTGTATTAAATATAAAAAAGCATGTCAATAATTTTATTTTTGTGTAACAAATCAATAATTATATAATCATTTTGGTGTATTTAGACTCTCCCAAAATAAATTGAAACCATTCTTTTACACTACCCACGTGAGTGTGGCACAAAGCTACACGACAAATGCAAAATTCATTTGTTTTATTTCTCTCTCTTGGATTTCGTCTTCTCTCCACTAAACCTGCTTAGAGCGTCCATAATGAGTCTACCCTTTAAAGGACTTGAAGCATTAATGGCAATAAATGATAAAGATGTTATGACTTGATGCATTTATTATATCTTTGCAAATAAAAAGCTTTTGCTTCAAACCGCTTGACATCTACAAATTCTTTGTTTCAAGTCATTTAAAAAGTTATTTCATGCAATGCTAAAAACCTTATGAAAAGCTTTTTCAAATAGTAAAAAGCTTTTTGTCAAATGCCCCATTGCAGATGCTCTTATGTTCTTCCCCAACTAAACCTGTTGATGTGCTTTTTTATAGAGCTTGAAATTCGTCTTATTTTTAATTTCTCTCATGTATACAAATCAAAAAAAAATTGCCCTTTGTTTGTGTCATGCCCTGGGCCGTCGCCCTGACTGCCCATAGCCAGGGCCGGGTCTGGTTGTTTAAACAACGTTCATTAAAATATATTTACAAGATATAAGCTAAACTTTACAAGAAACTACTACCAACTACAGTGGTAACACATTACACTACTCAGCAAAAAAAAAGTTTGTTCTAGAAACACAACAATGATTTGTCTCGGAAAAAACAAGTGTTTGTTCTAATGGTATGTGAATGATGAAAATGTTTCTTTCAATCAAAAAGTGTTTCGTTGGTGTGTTTGGATTTTTAAATTGATAATTATACCCAAGACAATGAGCATAGTTTAAACTTAACCCATCATAAAATCGAGTTTAATATCACTACGATGACACCTATACATGTATTCTAATCGGCACCAAACCATGTAAAGTTTTCGTACAGGATTACAATAATGACACAATGATGTCAAATGCCCCCTTAGTTTTTCTACAAGCATTTTCTTTAGAGTAAATTGCATAAATCATCCTTAAAATTTGACGAATTTGTATGTTTCGTCCCAAACATTTCTAAACTGCAAAGACCGTCATTGTGAAAAACCTTTGGGGCATGTATCGCCCCCAAAGGTTTGCCACTGATACGATCATTGCAGTTTCAAAATGTTTGGGACGAAACATGCAAATTCGCCAAACTTTAGAGACAATTAATGCAATTTACTCTTTTCTTTATACAACAAATCCATCCACTTCGGTCAAACCAACAAGGTAAGCATAATACTTCGGTTGGTTTAAGTTAAGAAACTAGGACACTGTTTTCTTCATTTTACTATTTGTAAGTGTTCATTAGGTTATGACTCCTCCGTCTCAAAATAAATGTCCACTTTCAAATTGCATAAAGTTTTATGATATTCTACTAGAACATAAAGCCGAAAAATAATGAAACAATAAATGAGACGACCCTTGTTTAACCCAGACTGAACAAAATACAAAATCCAGTTTTCTCACTTGAGAAATAAAACTTTATGCTACTAAAAAAGAGCAAAATGGCTTGTTAGGAACAGGCCATGGTATCAACATGAACAAGTTAGAGTTGAAAGCCAACCTGGTTTTTCTACATAGATCAAAGTTTCCTCTTGTTCCAGGAATCCAGGACAAACATGAGATGGTCTATATTGGCAAACAAATCTATGTATATAAAGCGTAGATCTAGAATCAAATGCAATTACAGAATCAAATATCAAAAGAACATAGTAGACTAGATTTAGCGGAAGTTTGTAATGTACAATATATATATATATATAAATAAGAACGTCTACTCGCCACCATATGTTTCACTGGAAAATTTGCATATTATAACACTACACTGGGCAACAAACGAGCCCAATCTATCACACACATATATAACAGTTCACATTGCTAAAACTAGGCCACTTGAATTATCATACTTGATAAAAGCTAAGCAAAATTGCAACAAAAGTATAATGTTATACATTAGATAAGTAGCATCAAGACTTATTACCTAACTGGAATTTATGGTAGCAGCATCCCTCTTTACCACCACCACCACCGCGCCTTTGCAATGATACTGTACAGTATTCTCCCCCCACTACTACTGGGAATATCACTAAAATGTGTTTCACCTTTATCCACCATTTGGGTCTCTTTTTTCAAAAAAGTTGCATCTACCAAATGCAAGCGAAACAAAACAGATTGACAGTAAAAGCCTGAATGACCCACGGACTGTAGGTCAAGATCCATTTACAGCCATCTCAGTAGCAACTGCTATCCCACCTTTATCTGCTTTGGTTGCCTCATTTGGACTAGTATTACCCTTATTGTCTTGACTTTTTTCATCCGGTCGCTCATTATTGTCTTGAGGATTAGCAGAGTTTGTAGCGATTGTAGTTTTCGTTGAAGGCAATACGGCTTGACTCAACGTTGTGCACAATGTAGCAAACACACTTTCTTTTGCCTTGGGGTTTTTACCTCCCAATCTTTGTTTTTTTACCAAGACGGGGTCTTGTTTGGAAGAAGAATGTTTTCTTTTCAATCTGAACTCTAGAGTTCCTTCATCTTCTTCAGATTTTTCTGGTTTGTTCCTTGGTGGCGGCTTGTAGTCCTCATCGTCTTCATCATCTTCATAGTCAACGAGTCCCCCGGGCCTAGAACTACGAAAAGATTGATTAACAGAGCGTAAGTTAAAGAACATTAAATGGGCGATTGGTGCAGACCTTGGTAAGGTACAGGTTGAAAAGGGCCACTTTTATTAAGCGAAAGTAGTCTAGGTTTTAATCAACAAAAAAAATAAT
Organism: Chrysanthemum makinoi; assembly: GCA_910596185.1. Lineage (NCBI taxonomy): Eukaryota > Viridiplantae > Streptophyta > Magnoliopsida > Asterales > Asteraceae > Chrysanthemum > Chrysanthemum makinoi. The sequence goes on from OU343224.1 coordinate 271,549,525, forward strand.
AATAAAAAATAAAAAATAATAATAATAATTAAAAAAAAAAAAAAAAAAAAAATCCAATAATAAGCTGTTTATGGGGAAAAAAGATAATTTAGGAGGCTTATGCACTAAAACTACACTTTGCGCGACTTTTGACCCACATGTTCCATTCCCTCTTTAGCTACTTTTTTTTGCCTTGTACTAGTTTGAGCCATTAACAAGAATACCTAACCCACATTGACCCATTCGTAAAACTGGGTCTGATTTTGCACCTCCAAACTTAGCTATCAATTAGTCCAACATGAGTCTATCTAATAAAAAAAATTATGTTTATGACTAGACCTAATTCAATCATTAGCAATACTGGGTTCATGCTCCATAATTATTATCAAATATCTAGGCTATAAACACATATAAACAAATGTGTGGCTCCAAATCAAAACTATAAATATTTGACTCAATATTGGTTAAAAGGCACTTTTATCTTGGAAGTATCTTAGTTTAATGAGATATCTAGAATTCTAGACAGTTTTATTCCTTTTTTCCTTTTCGAGGCAAATTCCAAATCAAGTGCAACGTTTAAAGACCATCATTTTAATCATATACTTTAAGAATCTTAAACAGAGAAGAGCATCTAGAATGCTCTTCCTACCTCGCATTTTTCAATAAACTGGAGGTGATGATGTACAAATAAATGAATAATCTCAAAATAACAGAACACTGCTACTTTGAAAAGCAAACATAAGCAGGGAACATTTCGTATTAAACTATCATAACAAAAATTGCAAATGGAATAATAGGAACCAAATAATTTACCTTAATGATGAAATGTTTGCAGATGCTCCATTAGGTAAACCAGGTTGTGCACGTACACTTGTACGAGGCACTGACACAGATGTGGAGTCTTCTTCATCGCTGTGAAGGTGCCAAGTTTTAGTGTAATGTGTAAATATATGATAGTCAAAATATCCGATAGTCAGAAACCAAATATATACCCCAACTTCCTTTTTGGGATGAACCAGGTATATACGACATTTTCTTTCAGAGAAACCAGAATTTTAACTATTAAGTTACCCACTTGTCCATCAGTATCTACTAAATATTAATGGAATCAACTATGCATTATGTTCCCAGATTTTGATATTTGAATCATATCAATTGTCAGAAAGCATATGCATATGCCCCACCGTCCCGAGAAATTATAAAAAATGTTACTTTGGGGATGCCATTATAGAGGGTACTCCAAGTTTCAAATGTCAAACAAGGTCCAAATCAAACCTTGCAGTTATGTTGGGAGTACAAATTGTAAGGACAACAATACCTGTCTTCATTGAAATAATCCTCTTCTTCCTTCTCGAGAGCACGCTCATCTACACGTCTTCTAGCATTCAATGCATATGGGCCATTTTGGTTGGTTGCCTGCTCCATGGCCTGTAGACCCAATTGTGATACACCAAAACTATAGTGTACTAGAGTGGCGAACTGGATGGGCCCGACAATGTTGGTAATAGGTCAAAACAGGTTGGAAGGTTTTGCCCGACCCGCAAAAACTCTTTGAATTATTAATTGTAAAATATGATTATAACAACCTTAACAAATTAGTACTTACAAGTTACAACTGAAAAAAGCAATTTAGAAGCTCTTATGCATTTAAACACACTTAAGCTGACTTTTAACCCCTCACAACCTGTTTGATGTAGTAATTTTATTGGATAACCAGTAAGAAGCCAACCAAGTATTTCATGTTTTTCATCGAGGCCTCCAAAGTCCAAACTATTAGAACTGTTTTGTTGGCCACGCAAGTATATATCCAATTTTGTTTAGTACCATATCTGATTGAATACATGTAAGAAGACGAAACTTTTCTACTACTTCTTATAGAAGAAGAAAAAAACTATCTATCTTTTTGGTTTCAAATACTTTCTTAAGTTATCCAACCTTTTTATCTGTGGGGTGTGTGTGTGCCGGACTTGGTATATTTAACGAAACCAGACACATATTTGGATGACCTATAAAGTAGTTTTAATAGCTTGGTAGCCTTAATGAAAATAGCTAAAAAGTTGGTTAGCCTTCTAGTACATTATCCCTTAATGTAATTATCTTGACCCATTTGACTAGGTAGCGATAAAATATAACCCAAATCAACTCATTTCCACAAGAATGGTCAAAATAGCCACCTATACACGTGTATGATTCACATCTCGGATAAGTGCAAAGAAATACCTGGTCGTATCTAACTTTGAGTGAGTGAATGGAAGGTAAACTGTCAAATCTGACCAGTTGGTCCCAAAATGTTTCAACTATGTACTTAAGTAGTATCTTCAGATTTTCCTGCATGGACGTCAAGACGTATTCATAAAATAAAGTACTATCACGATGATGCAAAGACATCAAAATAATTAGTACCTTACGAATATACTCAAAAAGCTCCAAAACTGCTGAGTTCAATAAATTATAGCGACTTCCATTACCGACAAAAACATCTAAAATAGGTTTAAATAAATTGTTTCTTGCAATATGATTCATGAGCTGCTCATCCTGCAAAATCAACACAACAGAATGCCTCATTCAAGAACCTGAAAAAAGCTACATTAACATATGGAGTCAAAACTCAGTAAAGGAAGGCCACTTGGATAGGTTTACTTATAAACAGATTGATTTTTATATGTTTATATCTAACTAGCCAAATAGAAAAAAAGAATAGCTTAAAAGAAAATAGGGTCAAATGGGTCCAGCAGATAAAAAGTCACCCAAAGTGTATTTTAAAGCATAATATAACATTCGACATTATAACATTTTGGCAATTATATTTACACTTCATATATCAATAAAATAAATAAATAAATAAACTTCCCAGGGACAAACGGTTTTAGATCAACCCAATCCACCCACAGTGGCACCTCTTTGAATACTAAGGGTGCGTTTGGTATGCGCCTATTGGAATGGATCTATGGATTTCATTCCGATTAATGGTGTTTGTTTAGTGGGCCCGGAAATAAAATGGGTATATTATAGTCATAGCTTCATTGCACACCAATTTGGAATGGATTTATACACTTTTTCATTCCATATTTTATCAACCAAACATAAACAATCGTAATGATACATTTTTTCATATCCATTGTCATTCTACCCCATACCAAATCCAATACCCATTGTGATTGATTCCCAGCAACAAACCAAACGGGCCCTAATATGAAAATTGTGTAGTAGCCACATCATAATAGTCCAACTAAGCTAAAATATGTGTACCGATATAACTGAACTGCAGTTAGACTCCCAACAGTGAAAACAATGAAATTTAATGATCATGTGATGAAGTCCATGGATGATGGCAAGTAACTATCAAGAAACGTAAACTACATCTGGTGTAGATGTTCACAATGAATACTTAATAGTCTCGTTTGTAACAATAGAATCAGACATAGTTTACTTACTTTAATTGAAATCAGAGTTCGAATGAAGCGAATAGCTGCAACCACAAGATATTTTTCCTTTCTACAAGTCAGACTTAAGACTTTATCTATTACACCACTAAGCAAAACTTTGGATCTGCACAAAAGAAAACAAATGGATAACCCAGTCCCAAGTTCTGAGACAAATCAAATATCCCAGAAAGGGTAGAACTTACTTTATTTTATACGGATGTTGCAGAACGCAAAAGCATAAGAGGTCATATATGTTCAAAAGTATTTCAGGCTTTGCACTATTCTGGTTTCCATGATATCCGTTGGAGCTTGTGGATCTATGAACAACCTGAGCATTGCCATATGGAGGACATGATGATGTTACCACATCAAGCAGTTCATTCAAGTGCCTCTCGTAGAATATATCAACAATAGCATCTCTCTGCAACAAATTAAAAACAAAAATGAAGACATGAGAAAGAGGGTTGGATGCAAATAAGAAAAGTAAAGATTACTTCCACAACTGTTTCAGTGGAGGTGACAAAACGGGAAAGTTTGATTACAACAATTTTGGTCATATTTGATTACAAAAAACTATATTACTTATCTACTAACCTTATCTTTTTTAATAAAACGATTTAAAAGGCAAAATCCATCGTAAATACACTGTTGGTTATTTTTCACCCATTAGCAATAACATAACCTGAACCGGCCATTTCATAAATGGAATGGGCCAATATTGCTAGTTTCCCACCTCCACTTTTGGTAAAACTTAAACAGAATAGAATGACAACATATAATTGGATGGAAAATGACTTATCTGTGTTCGGTTTACATATATTCTATATGGAACTTTTGTAACTAGGGAGGCATGCATTTACAAATTGGCCTCTAAGCATTAATCTGTTCCTAAAATACCATGTAACCTAGTAGTGGTTGAATATTTCTTCAATGCAAGATCTTACAAGTTACTGAATAGTCACATAATTTGCTCAACATGCCACGAATTTTGATCCAGTTCACCCGTTTCCAAACAGGGTACAATTTCGTTCCAGATCGCTGGGGATCTGATACGGGAAGTCAGGAAAATTGGCGATCTCGACCATTGTTTGCATATGATTTATAAATTTTCCAATTCATGTCTCAGTGTTCCGATTTTGGTCTAACACGTGATTCGATTTCTGTGATTTTTTCAGAAGTTTTTATATTTGAGATTATGTGTATATATGTTTTCTAAAGTTATTATATTGACTACTGGTTATGAGGATTGATTAACTATTGGAATATTTTATATTTGAGATCCCAAATGAACCAACCCCCCACAGAACCAAATTTTCCGTGCCTAGCAAACCGCAATCCCAATCCGCGATTTTGTGCCGGAAGGATCCCCGTTCTATGTGACTATGTTACTGAGTTTTACCAAATAATTGTGTTCCTATGTTCCCAAATAGCGGATGCCAGGAAATGTAGTTTCTAAATATACTAACCAAACAGTTTTAAAGTTGACAGTATTCATGCAAATAAAATCAGCTCTTTCTAAAGGCTGCCTTTATATGGTGTTAGGTATTCAGCCTGTTTTGATGTGCATTTTTAAAATGATTATTGCCATCTGAAGAATCAGAGTTAGATAATCCCATATTTAGGTGATTCAGTTATGGATAGGTAGGTGAGTCTGCAGTTGTCTCACTAACCTGTTTTCTCTAGGCAAATTTTCATCTGCTACTTCAAATGTGGATAATTTGACCAGTGATGTAAAAACTAAAAAGCGCCTAGGCTGCCACCAGCCACACCAATTTCACAAAATTGGCCAAAAAGACGGTCAACGCCGGTCAGCGGCGGTCAACACCGTTTTTTTACTTTAAATTAGGTTTTGTTTTCAGTTGGTCGGATCTTGTTTTTAAATGGTGAAAAAATAAACTTTGTGACGTAATTGTTGTAGATGAGAAGAGAAGACTAAATTTATCATTATATATTTAAATTATCAATGTACATATAATTTTAAATTTTAAATATAGAAAAGACCAATCCGCCTACGCCTCGCCTCAGCCGATTACTAGCTAGGCGGTGGTCGACCACCCGACTAGCGCCTAGCACTTTTTGCAACCATGAATTTGACCATAAAAAATAAGATTTTGCAACCAGTTTTTGCCCGCACTCCACCTCAATCCACCCAGTAGAAAATAACCTTTGCTTGTGAGTATACAGAACAGAACTAGATTTTCAAAGTTTCTAAATGCTATATCACAGATAAAAAGTAAATTGAATTAAGCGAAGAGAAGGAAAAAAAGTTAAAAGTAGCCTAACCTGTCCTGTGGGAGTATAGGTATCCAAAAGACTTCGGATTATCTCAAGAAATTGACAATGCATGTCATCTCCAAAATCTTTAACCATGCCTTTTACCTGTAAAAGAACAATCTTTAAGCATACCTTTCATCATCTATTCCATAACCAAAAATCAGATTTTTGGACAATGATTCAATATACTTTTTTGTAGATTTTGTATCATGTCACGACAAGAACCTTTCGTAAAACAATACAACAAATTAGTCCACTGAGCATATGAGTTATTACACTATTTTCTACCAACTGAAAATGCCTTTTGCAGTCTATTTAAGTTTGATAGTTTCCTATGCATGCATCCTATTTATCATTGTGTCTAAGAAAAATATTAAAATAAGAGCTTTAAAAGCTTATTGCAGTTGCATGTAAAATATCCGATGTACTTTCTTCGGCTCTTTAATCCCCAGTTCAGAGATATTTATTTCTTATAACATCTACATGATATGTTATGTACAACTAGACACCCTCATTATGGTTTCTGATCAAGATCCTGCTAGCCGTCTACCACATAGTTTCATCCTCATTCATTAGCTAAAGAGGACAACCATTGCGTCTAGAGAGTAGATGTAGCTTTTTCAACATATTTACATGCAAATGGGTCCATTCAAATTAGGTTTGATCTTGAGTGAAGAGGTAAATAAGCTGTATATGAAAAATCTTAGAAAAGAAACAGGTCAAATGGGTCAAAAGCCACTAAAGTGTATGACCAATGCGTCAAAATCTTGCATATTTAAAAACTAGATTAGTATTGAGACAGACATACGTATAATGTTTCTACTAACTTATGAACCAATGGTGTTTCAGGTCAACCCAACCAATTTCAACACCGGTTTGAACTGTTACAGTTACACACCACACCTGTCCGGACCATTTTGCCACCTCTACTAGCGATTGACAACCTTCAACTTAAGAACAGAAACTACTGCACAAATAGGTTACATACCAAAAGCCCAATTAGTGAGGCACCTTCCTGTCGACTAACATATGAACGCAGCAAGGTTGGATCCTGGCTCACAAAAAGCATGAGGATGTCTATCCTGCATCCATAAGATATTCATAGCATCAGTACAAAACTTAAGAACCATTTAAAACTAAAGAAATTAGCCAAAGAGATGCACATTGTTTACCCAGTCAAAATGAGCTTCTTATTGTCGCTCCGCAGAATATCCGCAATGACATCAAATATGCCTTCATTTACAAGATCCCTACAGTGTAAAAACACCCACAATTTTGTTAGGGAATTAGCATGCATAAATGAAGTTTAAGTTGAAACAATATCAGGAAGCATGCCTGAAGAGCCGCAGTTGCTGGACCATCTGCAAGCTCTTGCTTAGATTACAGAATTCTTGCAAGAAGTATACCTATATCACAAACAAATTTACATCGTAGTCAAAATAGAAGCTCTTACAATACTGCTCTGCTATGAAAATCCACAAATGTACTACAATTTCCGGCTTGATACAAACTGATTGAAGGATAAGAAAAACAGTAAATTTATAAAAAAATTGGTGGTTGGTAGCAGCGTTGTAAAACAAGGGTAGCAAGGCCGAGTAATCACAACTCACTACAAGATCAAAACTATACCAAAGTAGGTCAAAAATCAGTCGAAACTTGGGGTTAACACGGACAAACTTGGTTTGAAGTATCTAAACAATGGTGTTAGTGTTTTTAAACATATTTTTATGGCTCTACAAACAATTCTTTGGTCTATCAACCTGTCATACATATAACTTCGCAACTTACATATAAAAATTGCAAACCGATACTCCCCACCTAGGCTGATTACAAGCTACACGGTATACAGCCATGGTTCAGGTGTCAAAACAGGCTTTGTTTCCAGTCAGATTGACTAGCAATAACTTTCATCTAAATTTTTAACGTTCTTTAATAAATAATTAATGTGTTGAAGATGATCACAATTTAGCCAATTAAAATAAACTTTGGGATACTTTACGATTAAAATGAACTTTGGGATACTTTAGCCCCTTCTCGTTTTTAGCCAATTTCTTAAATTTTATACGTTTGAGGTTTGACCAATAAGATATAGTAAAATATAACCTAAATCAACCTATCCGTAAGCAAATGAGTCAAAATTTCCATCCCTGATCAAAAAAGGCTACTCAATATTATCCCAACAACAGTAACAAACATATAACACGAGTTAATTATGTAATATTGGAACTGCACTTGCAGATTCTGTAAATAAGTAAACATAAAAGTACCAAGAGCGCTTCTTTACCAAATTCGTCTTGGATTCAGGGCCCACAGAGGGTGATTTTAACCTCATAAACAACTCCTTGATAAAGGTGTTGTCATCTTTCAACAAAGTGACAACCTGGCCAACCCAAAAAAAAATCAAATAGAGAACAATAAAGAGTCACAACTCACGATTACACAAGTAATGTAATAATCTTACCATTCCATTATTTGAATGGATTATCGAATTCAAGCTTGCAACTGTGGCATCATCCAATACTCTAGGCAAAACAACATCCTATAGATAGTAGCATGTGTTAGAATTCTACAACAAATAATATCAATTAATCTATGAGGTAAAATACGAGAATTCTACAACAAATATATGAGGTGACATTCATGATTTACCTTCAGATAAGTGACTCTGTATGTTTGATGTATCTTTGACAAAGCTAGGGGATCCTTGATTGGTATGGCCTACATGAATGATTATTACATAAAAATACTGTACAGGGAAGAAATTGTTTTTGTTTCCCATCATCCTTGGCACATATCTGTCAAGAAAGAACTAAGGATAAATAACTACCTCCTTGAATACCACATGTTCTTTAAGAAAGTTCCGATGATGGATGTGAGGTACATCAGGATCATCTGCAGAAGAATTTAAAGCAGCAACCTTAATCATCAAAGCAAGCAAACAAAATGACACAATTACACACACGGGTTAGTGTTCCTTCTAAGTTTATTGTGGTTTACTACATACAGAGTGGTTTACTACATACAGAGTATAATGAAAGTCTAAACAAGATGACACCGACTGAAACTTATGACCATCAAATTGAAGGACTGGGATATTTGTTGGGCATTTACTACATTATAAAGTCAATATATTTGTATTTATTAGTAACCTGAAAGGCCACGATAATTCCTAACAAGCATAATGATTCGAAAGATTCAAATATCAAGACAAGATTCTAAAGTATTTACTCTATCTACGCTGCAGAGACATAAACTAACAAAACATCTTAGACAGGACTACATCAATATTTCATTACTTAAGGTTTAACAGCCCTACATACTCCTAAAAAACACAATCATCAGAAAGAAACAGAAAAGACAGGCGTGATTTCCAAATTAAAACCGCAAAACACAAATAAAGTAACAACATGATGACAGATAAAACTTACATTCAAGACATCCAACAATATCCATGATTAATTCATCAGAAAATATTTTCTCAAAGATTTGTGGACTGTTTAGTAGAACTGCAATAAGAATCTACAGAGTTAGAACTTATGCAAGAAATATCAAACTTGCTCTTCAGAAAAAATGAAAATTTATTGGGTTTGGGTAGTAACTGATCCCTCTGACAATTTTGTATATTAAGTGAAGGGCATCATAGTTCTCCAAATCCTCGCACATGCTGAACAGATCCATCAACTTAGGCAAAAACTTTTGCTGCATGAATTATGGGTCCATGAAACAGAGTTTAAATAATCTTACAACATGCTACAGGTATACCAAGTGTTAGCCGTTCAATATAAAACTGCCGTTCAAAAAAAAACGTAGATTAAGAAAAGAAAAAAAAAGATTCAAGCTCAGCAGTTAATACATAACGAATATTGAGGGGCAGTATCAACTTCCATCCTTAGCACCAACAACCAAAGCACAATAAGTACATACAAGTGAGACCACTCATTAGGTTCTATTATAACCTTTATGCCACATAGTCACTACGGAATATGCTTTGCATATTATACTGCATGTTGGATCCTTCTAAGTACAGCCTGATTCTTTTAGTCATATGTTAGTGATTCACAGTGGTCCCTCTGCTCCTATATGGAAACAGATTGTACTAACGAGGTCCCTTTATGGTGCTTTCTGATAAACGTAACCTATCAAGCTTGAAAAAATTATAATCGGCTGTGAATTCTTAAGTGGTGCTTGTTTTTTCAGAAAAGAGCTTTTCACCTCTTATGTCTGGACTGGCAGATGTTTTTAAAAAAAGTGTGTTTGTTTTTCTGAAGACAAAATAGGTAAAAATCACATATATCCTTCATTTTAGGAGACATGGAAAAAATATTTTCATCACTTCTCAAAAATACACTACACCCTTCTTCCCTTCTTCCACACTATCTTCTTCCTCATCTAACCCCAGCCACCTCCAGCTACCCATCATCCGCCGCCGACTAAGCTATCTCCCACAACCACCTCCAGCCACTCGCCAACCACCTCCGGTAACCATATTTTCTTCAGATCTACAGTTCATCATCGTATCTTCAACAATTTCTAACAATTATGACGATGATATTGTAGAAACTAGTATACCAAATTTGTAAAATTTACATTTGGGTTTCAAAGATTGTTAGTTTATAGTGTATAGATACTTGTTTGGGTTTGAATTTTGTTGACCTCATAACATTGGGTTTTATTGTGCACCGACCTGGGCAAACAAGGTGAACGACAAATTGATTTATTTTATTTTCTATCTTTTGCATCTTTAATAATAAATTTTCATCATAAGTGTTCTTACGTACTCATGGACACGAAGAGGTGAGAAAACAAACACTATTTTTTCAATATACTTGGGCCACCTCTGACCAAAAAATAGGTGATAAGAGGTGGTCAAAAAGAGGAGGTAAAACATTTGAAAAAACAAACACCTACTAATGGACCTCCTCATTCTAGATGCTAAAAAAGTACTTGCTTTTTACATTCTTTTCAGTTGATAGTCAAGACACCATTACCTATTAATTTATGTCTCCCATTCTTTTGCTTCTATTAGTAGAAGATTTGGTCCATAACAAATCAGTCAACAATCTTATATATGAATCGTAAATGCCACATTAAGCTATTCATAGATGTCTAGCTTATCGTACAAAAGAGTGCAGATATACTCTTAAGGCTTCAATTAAGTTTATCATCTATTACCATGTTTCTTCATACTTATAAATCTTATAATAATGTAAAGGAATACACTGAAATATGAAAGTTAACCAGCAGACATGCATGTTTCTCATATCTACCGAGTCAAAGGAAATAGAGAGTAGCATACATCATGTAGTATGAGTTCTGTCACGCATAACTGATCAGTAATGCTACTGTCAACCACGACCTGCAAGCCAAAAAAAAACGTACACATGGGTCAACTATACATCCAAAAGAAGCTGTAATCGGTGAGAAGTTGATACATAGTGAATTTCACTATGTATCAGCTTGACCCATTACATATGAAAGGGACACTTCCAGTAATGTTTATTCTCTAAAAAGAGCGAAATGGTAACATAGAATTTGGCTAAAAGAAAACAGACCAGACAGGTGGTAAATCGCCCAAAGTGTAGTTTTAATCTCTCTTTTTGTAATACTATACTTTTGTAATCATATATATCACAAGTCATCTTAGAATAAACAAGCATAACAACCAAAGAGGCTTAAGTCTTGTAGTCTACCCAACAAGACCTGTTTGGACTCGTTATACAACCTGCCCATTCAGCTACCTCAGAATATCAAAAGTCAGGATATCAGAACAATAGTGTCAAGAAAACAAAAAATTACCTTCAGTATTGAAGGTAGTGTTGATAGCTCTACCTCAGGCAACTCCCTCAACTCACTGTTAGCACCATGGTACGTCTCATCTGTATAAGTAAATTGATTGAATATCAACTTAATGGCTTCATGAAAGCTTTGTCCATCTAAAATTATCTAGAATAAAGTTTTGCAAAAAATAAACCCTTCATACTCGAGTACAAAGTAATCAGATTTACAAAGTTTTGATAGCTAATTTCCATTAGTGACACTTTAGCATATACATATCAATTACAAACTCTGGGGTAAACTGTGACAAAGAACTCAAAGACTGTTTGGAAAATGTGACGCAGAAACAAAAACACAAACACCACGAATTCGAAATTCCTCCACATGGATACGAAGAAACAAAAGACTGCTTACAAGGACTTTCGCAAGGTGTCCTTTTTAGTTTTAACTACATATATAAGAACTTGATACGAAAAATGACCATTTCTTAATGAGTTAATGAAATAGCAATACACACAATGAGTAATGCTTTTCTTGAGTCAATTCTGACAGTTATTTAACCACAATTAAATACACATTGTATTACCTTCAAAATGTTATCGGGACTCAGATGAAATCAAATCAAAACATATATAATATTTGTATAATTATCACTCAAAAAAGTTATTGTTTACAACTAATCAATCTAGAAAGCCTTTTGCCATGCACGCCATACAACCCCAAAGTAACTGTAGAAATGGACACCTACTATGAAAGCTTACTATTTTCATACAAATGGACAGAACTTTCATACAAATGGGCTGAACTTTGTCACCTCCAATGGACACCTAGGTAATGCCTAACTAACTGTAGAAGTATGTCTCTACATTCTGAGATGAACACCAAGGTGCCATCACAAAATTTCAAAGATGACATATCAAAGTTAACATTCAAATCACCAAAATTTGCATGGAGCAATAATAAACAAGTGAATGAATATCAAAACAGAAATTTAGCACACTTGCTTCAGATCGTAATTCACAAATGAGATTCAATATATAAACTGCAAGCACTTACTGCTGATGGTATTAAACTGTATATTCCTCTGCACATTGCATATATGATCCCTGAAAATAATATCATTTACATCAATGCAAAATAAAGAATCAAATCATAAATTGAAGGGAATGACACAGAAAGATAAGATGATTAATTTACAGTTTACCATATGTATGAGCACCCTGTGGTCTCTTGAAAGCTAAGAGCTAGTTCACTGGAAAATTCTGAATCCCTCCATGAGATTATTGTATCTGGACAGCAAAGGGTAAAACCACACACACACACACAAATCTTTAGAATCAAGCAATTAGCACTAAGTGTCTTTAAAATCAAAAGTACCTTCTTGCTTTCTATATATATCCTCTGAGCTAATGCGATGCACAAGCAATGTTTCGTTGTCTTCTTCATCAATGACAAACAAGCCCAAATCTTCAGATCTCTGATGTAAAATTAAGTTTATGTAACTCTTAGAAACTTGCTTAGAGATTGAAAGTTAAGTTCATGATAAAATTCAGTTTTACTTGTTTTCAATACCGAATTATGTCGAACCTCCAAATAGTCAATGGTAACATGACCAGTCCCTTTATCATCCCATTTTCCTTCCCCATTTAGTCGGTATACCTTGACACGCTATATACAAAATCACATGAAGAACACTGGTCAGTCATTCTAAGATTTAAGATGATGAGCTGAGAGCACAACTAATTAATTAGCAGATTTAAAAGACGCATAACTGATATGTTAAACATGCATTATTAAGGGGTTAATATTCAAGTAATATGACAGGATTATCATAACTGAAACTGGCAATAATATTATTTCCTTGATAAAGCTATTCTATAAATAGTGACTAAGGTAAGCCAAGTATTTATTTTGCCGGGGTAATCCCCTTTACCCAAAAAAAAAAAAAAGCCAAAGTATTAGGCTTTATGGAAGTATTGAAACAGGGGTAAGTTGAGCATCATTTAGAAAAACCTACCAATCTTAAGCAGGAAATTTGGAGAGATGCTTGCCTCTTCAAAGCATGAATATTTTATATTTTACAGCGTTTATTAACGTATTGGGTTGTCTCACATTAGTATGTGAGAACTATGGAATCAAAAACAGCAAAGAAAGAAGATGAAGTCAAACGAAGCTAAGGGAAGCATCAATAAAGTAAAAACGTCAAATAAAAATAGATGCGCCAAAATGAATGAGTGGTCTGCTCTAATGTTAAAAAAATAGTAAATAAAGTCGTGAAAGCACAGAACCATATCAAAGGGGCAAGACAACCGCTGGCATGACTCATGAGTATCAGAAGGTTTGAGAGACGCACCATATCAGGGCAGTGACTCGAAAGAAGAAAGTGGAATCCTGATGAGGATGGGTAACAAGACTGGAAAATTAAAGAATTGTAAAAATGAACAAATAGCATAATCCAACATCTGTGTGATAACTTTTGGCCTTTTGCATACAAACTCGGCGAATTAGTGAAGCGCCTTTTTCTGAGAAAATGTGTTGGGCGAAATGGCGAGTATGTATTATATATTTTGATAAATTAAAATCAACATCACTGGTTCTCTTTTAAGATGAGTATTAAATATAAACCTCCACGCTATATAGTCTTCTTAGTTCACAGCCTTATGATATAGATGGCATGGAACTCATAAGACTGAGCCTGCCCATTGTCAAATTTGTAAGATAATAAAACATGCATTCATATATGTATAATATTATTAACCAAGCAAAAAGATACTCTATGTTGCCATCGTATAAAATCGAAAGCCATATCTTACATTTTTTGAAAAAATCAATTCAATTACCTAGTGACCAATAATGTTAGATGAACAACGGCTTACTGCCTCGTCTCATCAAGACATTTGGACAATTACATATCATAAATGTATGGTATGGTTAACTTCTTCATTCCAACTGCCTTAAAGGGCCGTTAGTAGTAATCGGTTGATGAAGAACATACAAGTAATCAGATATAAATCTACTTACAACATAGAAACTACAAAAATATCCACTTAGCCAGATCTAGTGATTTTATAACTCGACTGACGCCTACGGAATACATATACATGGGTTCATCTTGCATGCAAATACATATGTGCGTTGTTACTGACACAAACACAATTGTTATTTGTTACAAAAATATCAATATTAAAATATGGGAGAAATCATGCATGCAAATGAAAAGATTATAGATAGGTATTATTATAATCATATAATCTGTGTATCAAGGTTCTCTCTTGGTGTATAGTACATTTTAACTATGTCAAAAGTAACGTTTTGTTGATTATCCTTATTTTACACTATTTTATGAGCTATGATGTCTGCCAATATATGTAACACCATATATATTAGCATTATGACATGAGGGCTACAGCTACCATAGAACCACATTACAAGAGGCCCTTTTCCATCTAAACAAATACTCTTGTGACAATAAGTATTCAAAATTATATAAACACATTGCAAGAAAGACACGAGAAGATGATCATGAATGGTAACAAAAGTTACCAAGCTTTTACCCAGAAAAAAAAAAAAAAACAAAACAAAAGTTACCAAGGAGTCGAAGTATCCATTAAATCTAAAGGTTGTGATACTTAAGATTATCACAGATCATTTTTTTATCAACAGCACATATATATGAACACACACATATACACTGTTGCGTATCCCACTTAATGTACTCATTCCTAGTGTTTGTAAACCTCTAACCACTTATGGATTTAATGTTTGTCTTTTGAGCATTCAAATTTGAGTAGAAGAACATGCTACCAGCGAATATTCAACTTCTACTGAAGCACCAAACAGTAAGACAAAACAAAGAGAAATTGGAGAGCATAGAAACTATATACATCTAAATGGAGTGAAATGACATTTGGACTCCAGTCCTGACCAAACCAAAGATAATCAAAACATATAAGTGGAGATGATTCACTGTCAAACTAAATGGAAAGGGTGAGTTAACTCCAATCCCACATAGAAGTGAAGCTACACCATTAGTGACAAGAACACAGAAAACTAATATTGAAATATGCAATCTTAGAAAATTCTATCCATGTATATGTGATAAAGAGCATTTAATACCATGAAGAATTCAAGGTTTTATCGGGAATCTTCTACATTGTTATAAAAGCCACCTACGATGTTGTAGCCTAGATCGCAAGTCTATATGGTCCAAAACTACATGTCCACATGGTCCGGTCATTATAGCCAAACAGCCAAACAGATACAAAGCTTGCTACGTCATACATAAGTGACCATATATTTCCAACAAAGGGCCCCTTAGGTTTTTTTTTTTTTTTTTTAATGCCAATTTTTTACAACCTGCACCACCTATCTCACATATGTCTCTAACGAGACTTGAACCCACAACCTCTTGGTTGTTGGGCCACTCACATACCGTTGGGCCAAGAGGCCATTAGAACAAGGAGCCCCTAGATCGGGTGCCATGCTTTCAAAGAAATTAAGAAACACATTTTACGGACCTCTTACGACTTACAGAATTCGGAGATAGTAGGGATAGATGGGCTAAGAAATATGAAGAGCTAATGGGATGCTTACCGACTCAACGAACTTCGGCAAAAGGACATCTCACCTTTTTCCATGTTTGAGTATGTTAAGGTTGAAATCAAGGATAATATATAGCAAACTAAGGTAAAATTGCAAGTTCAAAGAGTTCTTGAGTGAGATATTAAACAAACACAAATTGTATGTATGTTTAATAGAGAATATAAGATCATGCTGATCATTTCTTCCAATCACTACTAACATTAGGAAATAGGAATCACAAAAAACAAACTCAACTACCAAAATCTATGACATAACCATACATAGTTCTAGCAAAGCACCACAAATTGTTATTATAACATATAAGGGTCTCCCTTCCGGTTATTCCACCATTCATTCTTTTCTCTATAGATAGGATAACCTACATGCTACTAAGGGGTCATCCTATGATACTTTATCCACATACCTGGACTAGAAAGGTTTCATAACTTAAATAACAGGATAATCTTCTGTAAGTAAACCAAAAAGCACAAGTATTTACTAATTATGAGCATAGCAAGAAAACACCCAGTACACCTAGCAACAAGAACATACAATTCTAACAAAAATTACTATAAAATAGCAACCAAAAAAAATCTGCCTCGTGGAAGGAAAGCCGCATGGTCACACACTATTACACTAACCATTACAAACCTTACCAATTCCAACACATGGCTCAAATAGCAACCATAAAAGTCTCGCACTATCGTTATTAAATAAGCCACAAGAACACAGTTTTCCGTCGCTATCCTGAACATGCATTTTGAAACTATGCTACCTTTACCACATGCTACTATACTAGTGACATTCCATACTTCTGTTCTCTTTTAAATACCTTCCTATCTCCGAAATGTAAGTTGCACTGCAACTTAAATGCTATATAGCAGTTAGAAAACCTGCCCGGCTGCCCCCTGCATAAAATTATACTAACATGTTTTTTACTTTATTACATCAAGTGATCACCCACAAAAACTAAATGAATTCCGCGAAATGCATCTCGCAGATACAGAAGTTTGGTAACTTGTAAATCTTCAAAGTAGTGCTGTAATCTGAATTGGCAACAATACTTGAAACAATTGGGGACAATAAAAAACTCCGTTTGTCATTATACTAACTTCATCAGATACTAATGACTTTCGACATTTCTGTTCTAAATTCGAATACTCCACAAAGTAAGTAGCGTTGTTTAGTTGCTCGAACTATCAAAAGTTCTCCACTTTACCAATTTGCATTCTAAAACCAGTCCTCAAAAGTATTTCACGCAAAATGAAATGAAACCTACGGGAAGTCGGTAATCCTAAATAGATATAACCACTACATATAGGTTATTCCCAAAAATCAGCATCACACAAACTTAAAACAAACCTATAAATTTAGGTACCCTATGTATCATTTCGATATCGGAAAAACAAACAAAATTAACCTAGAGCTGACTTATCAATAACTTTAAAGGGAACTATAATAACGAAGAAGTAAATAGATAGAAAAAGCAAAATTTTCCCTCGGTATGTTCACGGCCACACCTAAATAAACTCCCTCACATACATTTTGCAACTATAACACCTTCACGCCTTACTAGTGACATTCACATTTCTGTTCTCTTATGAACTACGAGAAGGTCCAAATTTTCACACTTTGATTTTCTAATCAACCTCGCGCGGAATGAAACGAAACCTACGGGGCAATCTTTGATATATATACTAGCCGGGTACCCGCGCACAGCGGCGGCGATAAGTATAGCTATATGTGTTTGCTTACCCGTTTAGTGAATTCGTTTCACAACACTTCGAATGTATATGTGTTAGTTGTAAGTGTTTGTTTGGGTTACCCGTAACTTTCCCGTAGCTTTCCCGCGACATCATTTTTCCCGCATATAGAAATACCCTCGCAATCTCTTACGCGTCAAACACTACCCCAAAAGTATATGATTTTGACGAATCAAGATTATATTGATTGAAATAAATGAAATAAAGGTTAAAGTTGTAAAAATTTGAATTAAAATAAAATAAACCCATTAAAAATATAAAACTAAAAACTCATAAAAATATATCAAAATGGATGCTGAATTAAAGAGCATAAAATTTTAGAAAATATGGTGAAATTAGATTATAAAAAAATAAGTAGATAAAAAGATATTTTAATTTAAAAATAAAGATGAATTTTTAGTTGAGAAATGACACATGTCATTTTATAATTGAAGCTCTTTATCTTAATTTTTAGTGGTTAGGAGTTAGGTTTGGAGTTTGTTAGAAGTTAGGCTTGGAGTTTGTTAAGAAGTGACACATGTCATCTCATGGAGCTCCTTATCTTAATTTTTGGTTAGAAAAACTCTTTCCATAATAAGCAAGTAAAAAAGTATGAATTTTTAAGCCTTCTAATTTAGAAGGCCTAAATGCATTATAAAGTAGTATAGATATAGATATAGATATAGATAATCACAACAAAACTATAAATTTTGTGAAAAGGATAACCCTAAGTATCAATTTCGATAAAGGAAAAACAAAAAAAAACTAAGGTAGAGCTGAATTATGAATAACTGAAAACTAACCTGCATCGAACTACTAGTTGAAGCAGTTGTCTTCTCCGGTGCACCCATCGGAAGTAGGTTGTTGAGATAAAAATTAGGGCTTTTTTTTTGTTTTGTTTATTTAATAAGTAAAGGAGATTAAATAGATGAAAGGAATGAAATTATAACTTAATCCGCCATTGACGGAATCCAGGTTTTCTTTATTTTTTGTTTTGGGAAGAAAGAAAGAAAGAAGAGGGAGGAAGTACCAACCCCGTGTTTGAGCCCCTCGCTCTCTATTTTCGTATTTCTTTTTTCTTTTTCCTTTTGCTGCGTTTGATTATTACCGAGGGTGTTAACTGTTAAAAGTTAAAAGTATTCGGTTTTACACCGATAAATCTAAAGGTGTTTGGTTGACATTTTTGGGGGGCAACTTTGGCATCAATCCTATTTAATATTTGTTAGATTTAAGTAGTTATGATATCCGTGCACGTATGGGGTTTTGACAAAAAAAAATTATTTTGTATTAATACTGAATATTTTGTGTTTAAAGGTAATTACAAATAATTATATACTTATGCACGAGTTTTCCATTATATATTAATATCCATTAGAATTTGTTAAAATATAATTTTGTAAAAGTTTCTCTTAGATAACTCAAGATTTAACTATATTTAGCAGACATATATGTTGATGTTGCTATTTAAATTTCACTATTGATATTATTTTGTACACAAGATACGAGTTTAGTAACACATAATTAGCGTCGATGAAGTTAAAATATATTCCTTAAAGTTTTAAAAAAATGTTTTTCTACATATCCTTATATAAATAAATAAGAATTACATGATTTGTTGTTATAAGTACAATCATGCATATATTTTTTTTTTCATATTACAGTAACCCGTACTTACAATTTGATAATTATATTTTCGTTTTTAAAAATTTAGCCGTATTTAATATTCAAATTCGTGTCCACATAATCATACTTTTAAAATAAAATAAATGAGTCCTTACTGAATTTATATAGTAAAAGAAATATTTTGATATTTATAATCCTATGCATATTTATATGTTGTAATTTTAAAACAACATATATATTGTATTTTTAATATATAAAGTATAGGGGGTATAAAGTATAAAGGGGAATTTGTTTAATTTCTAAAGTTATTATAAAATTGTTATAAATATAATCGCGTATATTTATTTTTATATTAAAGTAAACCGTCCTTACAATTTGATAATTATATTCTCGTTTTCAGCAATTTAGCAGTATTTAAAATGTAAACTCATGTCTACATAAGTTAAACTTTTAAAAATGAAATAAGTGGGTCCTTATTGAACGTAAAAAGTAAAAAAAAATGATACTTATAATCTTATGCAAATTTATATGTTGTTATTTTAAAACAACATATACATTATATTTTTTAAGATATAAAGTATAAATGGTATAAAGTATAAGGGGGTATTTGTTTATAATCCAAAGTTATTAAAAAACATGGAGGCTTATAATATTATACTTAACTCTATATAATTTTTAAAAATTCAACCGCTAAAGTTTTATTAATTACTTCATCTTTTTTTGAGTTTTTTTTTTTCACAAATTTGACACCTATATTTATATGTGTTTTTTCTATCAACCAAAATTTTTGACCAAATTTATTAAAGTTTGACCAAAATCAATTTAATTTTGACTTTTATTAACCAATCATATCACACGATTTTGCTTACGTGGCGAAATAATGAATTCTCTCCGATGACCAGACACGACCAAGTTGCCACAGTCGATGACCAAGTTAAAAAAAAATAAATAAAAAAAAAATTGAAAGGAAAGTGTGTGTAAATATCGGTTGAAAAAACGACCGATTTTCGTTTTTGGGTTGCCTCAACCGATCCTCGACCTACACCCCACATTGGTCATTTCAAAGTTATTTTGTCGAGAAAGCTGATGTGGCACCCGGTGACCTGGGTCACGACTGTGTCCAGCTTAAAAGGTTGACCAAAATCAATTTAACTTTGACTTTTATTAACCAATCACATCTTACGATTTTGCTTACGTGTGTGCCCCAATAAGCTCATGTATTTCTAACCGTATAACATGCGTATCCGACTCACATATTCGAACATTCCTACCATAAAATTCCTTGTATAGGCACTAAAACACATCTTTGGTACATTAAAATACATTCATATATTATCTAAATCAGCAACTCAACTTAATTATACATTCATACATTGAGCAGGCGTAGAAAATCCTTCCACGACAATCATGTGTTGATACTTAATCCTCTTCTAAGAAACGTACAAAAAAAATTGCATTACACTTTAGTATGTGCGATAAGATCATAAAACTGCAAAAACCACTAACATGTTGCATTATAGTGAGGATAACAACAAAGATAGTCATAACATCAAATAAGAAAACTTCATATTAGAACTAAAGGGGTGTTTGGTATGCTTATTAAATGTGCTTATTGGCTTATTCAATTACCATAACACAGTAAGTTTATGATAAAGCTATAAGCTTTTTTGAGAAGCTTAGTAAAAAAACCCCGAACTCACAACTAATTCTATCATAACTTAGTGTGTTTATAGTAAAAACACAAATATTAAGGGTAGAACTTTTCAATAAAACATTATAAAAAAAAAAAAAAAAAAAAAAATACTAAAAGTTACTAAAAGTTGCTATGTATAACAAAAAAGTTAAACCATAAAAAAAGTTACTAAAAACTATCAGCTAGATAAGTTATAAGCCAAAGTTCTGTTGAAGTCTCTTTCGGATTCTATTCAGAAGCAAAAAGAGGTTAACACATAAATCATAAGTATAGAAGAATGGTTGTATCTCACATCCGTGATTACCAACTCAATAACATTATCGCAGTATAGTAAAGTAATAACCTGATTAAAAACTATATATTCTTGTTTAATAATTCTCATGTACATACTTTTATTTCTTTACAACGACCAACTATTACGTTTTTTTTTTTTTTTTTTTTTTAATGAAACATCACTTCAATGAATAAAGTTAGGTTATCACCTAATTAGTTTTTTTTTTTTAGGAGGTGATTGTTATCAAATAAGGATTGTGATGCGTGCATTTTTTTTTTATAATTTAAGGAAAACATCCTCTAAATTAACCAATGACTATCTAACCTTTTTTTTTTTTTTTTTTTTTTTTAATAATTAGCTTTGTAAAACGTTTTTAACTGACAGACATGTTGAGGTTGAGGTTGATGTTGTTGTTTAACTTTAACTATTGATATCATGTTGTACAAAATGTGCGAGTTTAGTAGCACATAATGAGCGTTGATGAAGTTAAAATATGCTCCATAAAGTTTTTAAAATGTTTTTATGGATATCCATATATAAATTTTAAATAATAATTCACGAGTCGTTGTTATAAGCAGAATCGCGTATATTTATTTTCATATCACAGTAACTCGTGCTTACCATTTGATATTTATATTCCCGTTACTAATATTGTAAAGTATAGGGGGTATAAAGTGTAAGGAGTTATTTGTTTTTTTTCTAAAGTTATTAAAAAACATGAAAACTTGTAATTTTACACTTATCTCTATATAATTGATTTAAAATTCAACCACTAAAGTTTTATTAATTACTCCCTCTTTTTTTAAGTTTATGTTTTCATAAATTTGACACCTATATTTTTATGTATTTTTTTCTTTAACCAAATTTCTCCACCAAAATTATTAAGTTTGACCAAAACCAATTTAATTTTGACTTTCTATTGACCAATCATATTGCTCGATTTTGCCTAAGTGGCAAATTCGAGCTCTCTTATTGGTTTAATTTTTTTTTAATAAGAAGGGTTTTGCAAAAACACTTCGAAATGATGTAATTCTTTTATTATATAAATATAAAAGATATCCATGATTTAGAAATAGCTTTGATGCCCAAATAGTATATGAGAGAAAAACCCAAAGGGGAGGCCGAATTTCTTTTTATTTACGTGGGTCCCATTGTTTTATACCCTTTTTTATTTTTTTCCTCTCACATTCTCTTTTTATATTTTTATATATCTTAATAAAATAATAACATATTTATTTTATAATAAATTTTCTCTCTCCTACATCAAATCCAAATCATAATCCAAAACCAAATCCAAATCCTAACCCCATCTACAAACCAAACGGACCCTAAGGTGCAATTTGGTTGGGGTGTCATTCGGGCCGATCCGACTCAAGTTAATTCGAGTCGGGTCAATCGGGTTCAAAATTATATTCGGGTTAATTGGGTCAACCCGAATTGACCCGAGTTCTAAACAAGGTCGGGCTCGGATATATTTTTTTAGCCTTGACCCGATCTGAACCCGACTAACCCGGCTCAACAACACTTTCACAAGTAAAAATACTCGGGTTGACCTCGAACCCGAACTGACCCGACCCGAGTTGACCCCGAGTTCTAAACAAGGTAGGGTTCGGGTATGTTTTTTTAAGGCTTGACCGGATTTGACCCGACCCGAGTTGACCCGAACCCGATCGGGTCAACCCAAATAATACCCCTGGTTTGGGGTAGTGGGCCGGGTTTGGGATTTGAAAAGACAAAATGAAATGTTTTTTTGGTTTAGGGCCCGTTTGGATGATGGGTTTTGGTTTAAGGGATTATGATGAAAACAGTGAAATGGCCCACAAAAAGTAAAGGTGGAGGGGCTGCCGGGTTTTTGACAAAAACTCTGACACACACTTTCTTTATAATATACAAGTTTTTCTCTTTCACACATGAGTATCTTTTTAAATTTTTAAATAGGGATAAGATATTCCTACCTCCTAATTCTTATATTCCCACCCTCCCACTTTTTTTGCATTTTTTTTTTAATAATTTTGTTTATATCAAAAAACTATAAACCTGAAAATGCGGAACAGAAAATATAAAGTTTAATAAGTCAAACGCTTAAAACTGTCAGAAATACGAAACAGAAACTGACAGAAAACTGTGTTGTACTGAAACAAATGAGGGACAAAAAATAAAAGTACAAACCCTCCCTAGTAGTGAGGGTGGGACTAGTACATCCCTTTTAAATAATGGGAGGGGATATTCTAACTCTCCCTATATTTGATATTCCAACCCTCCCTACTAAGGAGGGTGTATCTTTTTGTACTTTTTTTTTTTTTTTTTTTTTGTTTGTTTTGTAATGTTTCTTTAATGTTTTTTTGTGTAATGTTTTTTTGTGTTTATATATATTCGTTTAATGTGTGTTTTTTTAATTAAAAAACAACAACAATAGCACGTTAAACATTAACACATTAAACAACTACAACGACAACTGTTATTATTATTCAATTAAACAACAAAATTAACACATTATTTAAAAACAACAACACCTACTAAATATGAAGATTATTTATGTCATCTATAAGATCATGGAGCATTGCACCCGACCGACATGCGTGATCCTCAGGATTCGTTGCCAATTCCGGTGATGTCTCCAGCGTCTTTATTCTTGTCATCAACATCTTGTTTTGAGACAATAACATCTTGTTTCTTGTTTCAAGCCGGTCAATCTTATTATCTTTAGCAACACAGTTTGAGCACTGCGTTGAAGAAGATGCTTGACTAAAGTACTTGTTTTGAAATGCATCCTTCCACATAAAGTATTCACACCCATAGTCATCTGTTCCTGCCTGTTACATGTTAAGAAAATTATTAGAAACGTATTCTTAACAAACAAATTATTTACATATTTACAATATTAAGCAAACTTATAATTATTTACCACTGAATAAGGACATGCATAATACGGTTTCCCATTATTAGATTCTGTACAGGATGTCCTTTCTATAATTAATCCTATCCGACAGCGACACAAGAAAGGATTGTTTTGTTCCACCTGGCCAAAGAATTTGCATAATAATATACAACATAAATCATTAATGTTATTATTAATTTAAATAACCTTTCAGTCATTTATTATGTTTTGTCGGTGTCATAATTCAAAAAGTTGTTTACAACATAAATCTGTAATCATTCACTATGTTTTGTCGGTATAATTATTTACAACATAAATCAGTAACTTATTTACTATGTTTGTCTTTGTCTAATCTCATTATACATCAGTAGTCGATCAGAATATAAAGTTTCCCATTTGGCTGCATTGTCAAGTCTGTACGTCCTCCATTGTGGGTGAATATCCGGAAATGGTGAATTTCCGTCTATCGTCAGATAAATGAAGTGAGCACAGGCGTCTTCCCCCACACGTGCCATCACAAGGGGTCAATTCCTTGTGATAAATTTGGATCGGAAAAGAGTGGAAAACACGTATAACTTTGTTGTTCGGATATGAATACAACAGGGTGGTTAATCAGTGAAGCAATAACCAACCCCATGTTTGGCATAGTCATCCACCTATCCCGCGGTGCCATTCCATCACCGAACCAATCTGTTGAGCTCCGCATTAGGTCAACGTCATATTGCAACCACATACTTATGTAATAGCCACTACGGTTGTCTAACTCGTTCTGTAACCAACGTCGAATATCGCGCCACCTATCTTCGTGCAAACCAATACCGTGGGCAACGCACCGAAACCCACAATTTCCATCACCTCGCACATTATAAATACTTATGATGTACGGATGGAATAACTCTGGAATCCGGTCCATCATATAATCGCTAACTTCATCTCCAACGTATAACATGTGTCTTATACTTTGTTTAACTTTGGGACCCATGTAAGAACTATGTCTCGCAGGTTCTTTGTTAAAGTCCCGGACTTTTGTAGATCTTGAATTTGTGCTTCTTCGGTGATCTACGGTTGGTACTTCATTCAAGTCTGGGACTTTTGTAGCCTTGGACTTTTTGTCCTTTTCGCTCGGACGTCCACGGGTACTTTTGTGAACAACATGTTCAAGTATGTCAATAGATTCCGGTTGGTATATCCCTCTCACCTTCTTTAACATATTCTTCTTGACAAACGACGACGCTTTGCTAAAAACACTCTTGAATTGCCGCATCTCATTTTCACAAGAAGGTTCATCTTCAGGTTCACAAGAAGGACCATCTTCAGGCGTAGGATTATTGATAACAGGCCACGAAACAGATAGGGTTCTCCAAAAAATATCAATTATTTCCAGTGGAATGGCCCATACTGCATTCATTAAAAGTGACTTTTTTAAATTACTGATATTAATGGGGAAAATAACTTGATAGTCATAAAGTTAATATACTTACCACGAATTCGATAGTGAAGCATTTTGTGAAAGCACATTAATCCATAAATTGACCGCAACTGATGAGTACAATCTTCTGCGGCAATCGTCAGTTGGAGTTCATCGAACATGAGTTCCAAAGCATATTTGGAAACTTTATACCAGAATTTTGCAAATAGTGGTATATTACATTTATTCATTTTCCTGTTTATGCTTCTATTAAAAGATTCTTTTATCGCATTTTCTTACAAAATGAGAATCTTATCGATCGAACTCAACAACGTGTCTAAGTTGGACTATGTGCTACCCAAGTATGATATCAACAACGTGTGTTGACTCTCAACTCTGCATGTTGTTGACTGGCCGTAGTTGCGATATTGATCGGTAATAAACGAGATAAACATGTCTGTGTAATCTTGCAGCCAGTTATCCAGATACTCCTGTATATCTGAAAAAAACAATGAATTAATAAAAAGTCATTCGGGTGCTTATTTATTAAATAATAAACACAATGAATTAATAATTAAGTACCCGCATGGTTGACACATAGCTATTGTAGGTGTTCATAATAATGCTTGACTATGGCGGGGGTCGAAGCTTTAACCATCCAATCCCATGTCCAAAAAATGGAATCATACTCCTTTACTGAATTGCATTTATTTCTGCAATTCTTAAGCACATTTATATTAATATGCCATCGACAGAGTAATTTGTTTGCGTTCAGGAACTCTTTTCTGCATGCCCCGACCAACGCTAAATCTCTGTCAGTGATGATAACACGAGGGTAATAATTTTCGTCTATCACCTTCTTCACACATTACAATACCCATTGAAAATTAGGCCCTTTTTCTTGGTTTAAAAAGCTAAACGCCATTGAAAATGTTTTATTTGTTGAAGTTACTCCGATAATTTCCATAAATGGCAATTTAAACAATGTGGTATTGTATGTGGAGTCTATTAGCATGATTTCAGGGAATGTACACCATATAGCATACGACGTGGGGTGAACAAAAAACAGTTCCTCAAGCTCATTATGCTCATTTACCCTCTCGTAATATGTATACCCTGAATGCATCAAATGTGAGTAAAGGACTTGGATTGGAGTTCTATCACCTATAATGGCTCCCCGGATCTTAGTTTGTGCGTTATATATAGTTCTTAGGCTAGACACGTTATCCGGATTACGCTCCTTTATTGACGAAAGTATATGACGTGGTTGTACGTTATACTCTGTCAATTGTTTCACCAAACCGAAATCATCATCGTTTAATCGCATTGCATATGAGAAACCATGCAACGACTCTGCCAAATCATGATTATGGCTATCATCCTTCACCCTCAAAATCCAAAAATATTTTGTGTTATGATATTTCGCCCCTAATTTGAATGGACAATCGGTTTTAGAGGTACTTGATTCCCGTTGTTCAGTACCTTCATACTCATACTTACCACCCTTTGAACACCCATAACTGATTTCGTACAACCACCCCTATTATGATTTGGTTCTTGTTTTAACAATCACAAAACCGAGCCCCCGAGCTATATTTTGCACCCAATCAGTTACTGCCTCGTCAGAAGCGAACGTCTAAAAATATGCAAAAGTCATAATAAGTAATTAATATAAACGTTTTAGTTCCCACCCACAGTTTTACAAAAAATTTACAACTTTTATATTTTTTTTACAAATTTTTTACAAGAAATTTTTTTACTTAACTTTACAAATGCAATTTTTTTACTTAATATGTTATAAATATTACAAGTTTACAAACTTTACAAGAAATGTTTTTTACGTTTTTTACAAACTTTACAAATATTACAAGTATTACAAGTTTACAAATATTACAATTTTTTTTACAAACTTTACAAATATTACAAGTTTACAATTTTTTTTTACAAACTTTACAATTACAAATATTACAAGTTTGAAAAGAAAAAAGTAAAACGCGTTGGTTTACAGCTGTACCCACCCACCCCCCACATATCACTCTCTCACCACATATCACTCTGTCACTTTGTCTCACTCTCACTCCATTCTCTCTCTCTCAATCAATTATCTCTCTCTCTCTCAATGGTTTTTAGATCAAACCATTCAATGGTTTTTAGATCAAACCATTCGTGGTTTTTAGATCAAACCATTCGTGATGGTTTTTGTGATCTTTTATTGTTAGATCCCTGGTGATACGTGATCGTTTATGAAAACTTTTTATGGCTGTTTTTGGTTTCTGTGGTGATACAGATCAGCAACAGATCAAACCATTTATGGCTGTTTTTGGTTTCTGTGGTGATACGTGATGGTTTCTATGGTGATACGTGATGGTTTTGGTTAAAAAAATAGTTTCTTGATGGTTTTTTTGAAAAAAAACAATTGGTGTTCTTGAAAAGACTTGTTAGATACTTGAAGGTTTCTGTTCTTGATGGTTTTTTTGAAAAGACTTGTTAGATACTTGAAAGCTTTTTGGTTAAAAAAACGGGAAGGGATATTCTAACCGGGAGGGGATATTGTAACCCTCCCTATATTTGATATTCCAACCATCCTAAAAAAACAGTTGGTGGTGATGTTTAGATCTGTTGCTTATCTGTGGTGATGTTTAAGATCTGTATACAGATCTATGGTGATGTTTATCTATTGGATATTCTAACCGGGAGGGGATATGGTTGTTTTAAGATCTGTATACAGATCTGTGGTGATGTTTAGATTTGTTGCTTATGGTTTTCTTGACGGTTTTTTTGAAACTGCTTATGGTTTTCTTGATGGTTTTTTTGAAACTGCTTATGGTTTTCTTGATAGTTTTTTCTGTGGTAATGTTTAGATCTGTGGTTATCTGAAACTGCTTATGAAATAAGCACTTGGTAATGTTATGTTTGTCTCAGTGACGGTAATGGTTGCTTATCTGAAACTGCTTATGAAATAAGCACTTGGTAATGGTTGCTTATCTGAAACTGCTTATTATAAAATAAGTTGTTGTTTTCTAAACTTGGTTTTTTAAAATGGTTTAAAAAAACCGAGATACAGCGATGATGATAAATATATATACTTTTGTTGATTTGGCATGGCATAACCGAATGGACGGTAAAGTGAGTTTTTTTCTACTTTGCAACATTCAAATTTGCAGCCAAAATGATAAAACGATACTAATCTGAGCCTATTAAAAATCTAGATATGTCTTTTTGTCGTCTTTATAAATTTTGCATGTGATATTGAAAAAGTGTACAATTTATTACCTCTTTGGTGTAACATGGTGAACTCGACATTTTCCGAAGCCAAATTTATTACCCCTTGTTTGCTTCTTTGTGGTATGTGACTACCTCTTGTTGCTTCTTGGTGGTCTGTGACTACGACTTGCTTTTTTGTGGTATATGACTAAGACTTGTGAATGTGAATTGTGAATGTGATTGTGAATATGAATGTGATATGGTTTATAACGAATGAAAGCCTGCAAATTGAGAATCTTTACTATTGTAAATTGCTTCATGCAAATTGAGAATCTTTACTATTGTGAATGTGAACTTTGTACAATGAAAATGTTGATAACGTGTGAGAAATTGTTTGATGAAAAATACTTTTGAGATAAGGCGATGATGATAACCGAAACCGAATGGATGGTAAAATGAGATTTTATCACTTTGCAACCTTCAAATCTGAGCCTATTAAAAATCTCAATAATTTTTTGACTACGTTTTTTTAACACAACGCAAAAATAAAACATGAATAGGACAAAATATATAGTCTTAGTAAACAAAGACTCAAAGTTGTAAAAAATTTAGTATTGTGACGATATTTAGTAACGACAAAGGCTAAACGATGATTAAAAATATAGTCCCAAATCTGAGCCTACTAAATTTTTACACAAAAAAAAAACATTACAAAAAAACATTACACAAAAAAAAGTACAAAAAGGTACACCTCTCTTCTACTACTAGGGAGGGTTTGTACTACCCTAGTAGTAGGGAGGGTGGGAATAATAAGTCCCTTAAATAATATATTTTACATCACATGTTATTATTAAATTGGTAAAATAAATAAATTTATCTCTCTTAAATCTACCCTAAATCCAAATCCAAACCCACGTATAAATCAAACGGGCCCTAAAACTTGTTTGATATTTAAAGTTGGGATTTGAAAATGGGCATCATGCAAAAAAAAATGGATTGCAGAAAACCTTGGTCATCTTCTTGTTTTACACGAGTAACTAGATAAATTGTGGGGCTACTTACATTCTTAAGCCCACTTTTATTTTCTTCCTCTTTTTAGTTATTTTTTAATAGAGATATATTGCTTTAAATATATCAAATTTTAATCATAACTCAAATCTTAATCCAAACCCTTTAACAAAATAAACAAGTTTTTAATACCAAACTCAAATCCAAATCCAAAATTAAATCCAAATCCTAATCCTAATCCAAAACTCATTTACAAACCAAACGGACCTTTAGATTTGTAAGTAAAATGTAAAGGGTTTAGAAAAGTGGGTGAGGGAGGTGGGTATTGATAAAAGGTGTGGGATCATTGTAATTTTTTATGAGTCATACTATACAAACCCCCCTGATGTGACATAAGGGGGTTTTGGTGAAATATTCCTTTTGTCCTCTCTTTATTTCCTGTAAAACACAGTTTTTTGTCAGCATTTGTTCCGTATTTCAGATAATTTTAAGCGTTTGACTTATTAAACTTTACATTTTATGTTTTGTACTTTCAGGTTTATAGTTTTTTGATATAAACAAAATTATAAAAATAAAAAGAAAATAAAAATAATAAAAAAACGCAAAAAATGAGGGAGTGTCCTTTGTAGAAAAGAGGGGTGTTAGGATTTAGTAAATCCAGTTATTAAAGTGTCGGTCACCTCAAGTATATGTAATCTTTAGAAAGCTCGTAATCGTAGTTATTTAATGTTAAGTAGTATTTAGTTAAGTAACACCGTGGAGGACGGACGGGTCTTTACCCACGGTATGCCTGATCCACAGCCCGTAGGTGGCGTTTTATGTAAGACTATAAATACCCTCTACCTCCCAAGGTAGAGGGTTGGAGCTCATAATAATACTTTCATTTTCTCTCACTAAGTTCCTAAACCTCTAACTATTTCTCTCTCTAAAACCTTATTGTATACGCCCCATTTGATCATGATTTGATGTGTTTGTGAAATCCAATATGTTACAAATGGTATCAAGAGCCATGGTTTGATCATTTCTCTTACATATCCTTGGATTTCTAGTGGTTTTATATGGTTTTTGGGTTTAAAAAAGTTTAGTGGTTTTTGCATCATTTGGATCATTTCTTGTGTTAAAGTTTGAATTTTGAGTGTACTTTTGTGTTTAGAATCATTGTATGTGCTTGGGTTTTGATTTAGAAAGCTTGAATCATTGTGGTTGAGCTTGTTTTGGGTTGAAAAGTGTGGTTTTGAAGTTTTTCAACTTAGCGACTTGTGTCTCAGAGTGTTTTTCTTTGTAGCGACTTGCTTTAGTAATTTCCAGCGAGTTGTAGTTTAAGTCATAGCGACTTGATCTTAGCGACTTGTCTATTGAGACAAGCCGACAAACAGTACAACGTAGTGGAGGTTCCACTTCGGCTAGCGACTTGGTTGGCGTAGCGACTTGTCTCTATTATTTCTAGCGACTTGTCCTTATTGTTCTTAGCGAGTTGACTCTTAGCGACTTGGATACTTAGCGAGTTGTTCTTTAGCGACTTGTCTGCTTAGCGATTTGGTGCTTTAGCGACTTGTGTTCAGCGACTTGGGTCTTAGCGACTTGTGCTTAGCGACTTGAGGTTTAGCGAGTTGCTACTTAGCGACTTGGTTCAAGGGTTATAGCGACTTGGTTAGTATTTGTTTCTAATACGGTTTTCTCTTGATTTAGTAAAATCCCGTGAAAGAATCTATTTCCCGGTTTAATCATAGAGTTATAAAATCCCGTTAAATCTGTAAACATGTCTACCAACGTGCCTACAATAATCTCTACTGTAGCTGAGGACGTTCAAGCAGCTGGTTCAGACACTCGTCCACCCATGCTTGACAGAACTAACTATGACTCATGGGCTCAACGAATTAGGTTGTACTGTCTGGAAAAGGAAAATGGAGTCAACATTCTCAAGTCAATTGATGAAGGACCTTATCAGATTGAGACTACAAGAGACATAATTGATACTGCTGCAGATGGAACAATGATCTTTGGATTGGACAGACCAAAGACGTATGATAAGCTCAGTGATAAGGAGAAAAAGAGATTCGATGCTGATATCAGGGCTTCAAACATTATACTTCAAGGTCTTCCAAAAGATATCTACAAGCTTATCAATCACAACACTGAAGCCAAGGCGATTTGGGATAATGTCAAGATGCTTCTCTCGGATTCTGAATTAACTAAGGAAGACAGAGAATCACATCTGTATAATGAATTTGAGCACTTTAAGATGAAACCAGAAGAAAGTGTCTATGAATATTACGTGAGATTCCACAAGCTTGTGAATGATATGAGGAATATCAAAATGACCATGCCAAATATTCAGCTGAACTCAAAGTTTGTGAACAACATGAATCCCGAATGGCACAAATTTGTCACCTCTGTGAAGCTAACCAAAGGATTGGAGAACACCAACTATGAGCAACTGTATGCCTTCCTTCTTCAGAATGAGAGACATGCTATGTTTGAACGAAGGATTCTTGAACAGTTTAAATCTAAACAAGGAGAAACAAGTTCATCAAATGATTCTACAGCCTTTTACACCAATGTTGGAATTACCACAAAAGCTTCTCAAGTCATACCCACAGGTAATGGTAATTACAAGCTCATCCCTGATCCAGCATATAAACCTCCTGACTCAAACACACTCATGGAAAACTTCATCAATCAACTATCTCTCATGGTAAGTCAAAATATGAATTCCCTCCCACACACCAACAATAATCTCAGAACAACATCCAATCCACACAATCAAGCTACTGTCAGAGATGGTAAGGTTGTGGGGCAGAATGTGCAAGGA
Source organism: Chrysanthemum makinoi (assembly GCA_910596185.1). Taxonomy (NCBI): domain Eukaryota; kingdom Viridiplantae; phylum Streptophyta; class Magnoliopsida; order Asterales; family Asteraceae; genus Chrysanthemum; species Chrysanthemum makinoi. The sequence goes on from OU343224.1 coordinate 271,582,201, forward strand.
AGACGATATGAACAAGGGATAGTTGGAGCAGGTTATGGTAATGCTGGAGTAGGTGGAGGATATGTGGCAAATCAGAATCATGGAAGAAATGCCAATCAAGGGCAAGCAAAGCCAATCAAATGCTACAACTGTGGTGGTGAGGGACATATTGCGAGGAACTGAACATCTCCAAAACGTCCACAGAATGCATAATACTTCAGAGACAAGATGTTGCTTGTGCAAGCTCAGGATAATGGAGAAGCTTTGGATGAAGAGGAGTTGTTGTTTCTTGCTGAAGGGAATGCTAAGACATATGATGCTGATGTAGATGAGCAGCCAATTCAAGAAATAGGTCACAATCATCAAAATGCCTTTCAAGTTGCAGACTGTGATGCATTTGACTCTGATGTCGATGATGAACCTACTGCCCAGACAATCTTCATGGCTAGCATCTCACCTATGGTCTCTCCAAAGGTCTCATCGCCACAACAGGCTGGCCTATCCAAAGAATCAATCATCTCAGAGGTATTAAAACTATACGATAAGGTTGATGAGCAAAAGATACATAATGAAGTACAATCTCTTGAAACTTATGATTCAGATATTGATAATGCGGGTAATAGTAATATTGTCCCATATGATCAATATGTGACACAAAGTGAAAGTGAGATTGTACCAAGTGATGTATCTTCTGCAGTCAATAATGACTATGTTTTTTATGAATACACTACATGTGCCCTTGATGACTCTGTTACCTCTGAACTGAATGCCTATAAAGAAGAAGTTGCTATTTATGAACAACGTGCTAAGTTTGAGTTAACTACCCGTGAGCAGGAAATGGATGACCAAATGCGTACAATTATTAGAAAAAGTAATTTTAGAGAAGAAGTGTTAAAACAAGAGTTAAACTCCTTACAAGAAAAGCTTTCTAAAACTGTTAAGCAAAAGCAAGAGATTCAAGATAATGTTAAAGTGCTTAAACAAGAATTTAACGCTAAGGAATCAAAACTTTTGAATGACTTTTCTAATCTAAAAACTTTGAAAAACAAGCTTGAAAATAAGTTGTACGTACAAGGGAACACCATTCAGACTGCTCACATGGTCACTAAGCATAGAGTCTTAAGCGATAAGCATAGTATTCCCATTATAAAGCATGAGTATGGTAAGAAAGCAAGAGAAGCTCAGAAGGTAATCTATGATGGCACACTACAAGAATCTGATGGAATACCCACAACAATTACCCACACTTATTGTTTTGAGGGCAATTACACACCGAATACCCACTCATTACCCATGATCAATGACTTAATTAGTTGATCTTATTTTCCCTCAAATTTCCCTTGAATTTACCCACATAAATAGCCATGAAAATATATTTAGTGTGAAATTGGTGGGTAAATAATTGGCGCTAAATTATTCCCCACAAACTACCCACATCGTGAGTTATCATGGGTATATATGTGGGTTATTTAGTGGGTAAATGTTATTTACCCACGAAATGCAAAGTCCTTTTTATTGGTGGGTGAGTTTACGTAGGTATTTTAAGGGTGAAATATATACCCATAACTTTACCCATCCTATTATTTGTATGTGTATTTTGGTGTGAATAATCGTTTATGGTAAACTCGTGGTTACAAATATACCCATGAATATACCCACAACTTTGTTTTCATGGGAATTTTTTTGTATGGGTAATTTTTTGTGTAAGTTATGAGTAAATATATAATCATATGCTTACTTGTATTTTTCTTTTTAGTATTTCTATATGGATAAGTTTATGTGGGTGATTTGTGTATCTTCTTTCTTATCATAAACAAGAATATATATGTCATGATCGATCAATATAGAAGAAGTTCATGTTGGGTAAGTAAGTTAAATTTATGTGTGTCTCTTTTGATAATAGTGTAAGTTAGAAGAACTAAAAAGTTCTAATTATCTCATTGAGATATATGGGGTTATAATTTGTGCATAATTGCAACGAGTTATTGGGTTTGATTGCTATAGTGTTTTTCTAGTTTACTACTTTAGCCCAAGCTTTGGCGATATGATTTTGCCGCTTATACTGTGGGAGAGTACTGGTTGATATGTATGGCCAAATCTCATGTGTGGGCTTAGGTCCAATTGTTTATTATGTTTCATGTATTGTATATATAGTTGTCTAATAATACATTATGACCTACGGGGTTTACATTGTCAGCAGATGGCTTTATGACACCCCGTCAAACCGTAGCCGCCACCATTTATCCCTTTCTTATTAAAAAAGTTTTTTGGAATTTTCAGCCAAAACTCTAACCGCGTATTTTTTTTGCCATACCATTTTAACTGTTTTTAGTTAACTAACGTTGTCAGCGCTAGGGGTGTAAATAAACCGAGTCGAGCCGAGTACTGCCAAGCTCGTGCTCGGTCGAGCTTTATATTTCGAACTCGAGCTCGACTCGTCATATGAAACTCGAGATCGAAACTCAAATCGATCTCGATTATTTCCTCATTTAATGCTCGAGCTCAATAAATAATCTGCATATCAAGCTCGGCTCAACTCGATTTGTATGAACATTAAGTAAAATTATGTATATAAAAGGGTAAAAGTGTAATTTAATCGAAGCTCGATAAGGCTCGGAAGCTTCACGAGCCGAGTATTTTGGAGCTCAAAAGATGTAGGTACAATGAAAAATGATATTGATTTGTTAATCATATCATTTCATTTGATCTATTTAATAGACTATAAGACCAAAATTAGAGTAAACTATAAATACAAGAACAGGTCGAGCTCAATAACCTAATACAGGAAATGTGTCGAGCCGTGCGACTTATATGCTAAATTTGTGTAACGAGTAATATGATACTCGCAAGTTGTTGCAAATTGAAAAAAAATGCTCAATTTTATTTTTTTTTATCTTTTTTATCACTATGTTTGTGAACAAAAAATGTAAAAAGGTTAGGATATATTACCAAATATTAGACCACTAACTTGATAAAACTTTAAAGACTAACTTAACATGTTTTTTATTATCAATAACGTAAGTTTTTTAACATAATTCCCCATTAAATCTATTCTTATATTTTTCTTTGTAACAAATCATAGGTTTATTCTCATAAACAATTCTGCCAAAATTTGATTTACCTCCCATTTTCCTCAAAAAAATTACTTCATTTCCCTCTTCTTGTTCAAAAAAAAAAGAAAAAAAAAACTTATCGTGAATTTCCCCCAAATAAAAAATCGATAACCACCTACTCATCATTTTATTTCATGGTCTCTGCCACTGGCCACCACCCTTCCTCATTTCATCATATCACTATCACCGTCAAGGTCGTCTACCTCTCTTTCTCTTATATTTATTTTGAAACTTAAGGCTAATTTTAGGCTTAATATTTGATGTGTTAATGTGTATGTATCATTGTATTGACCAAGGCTTGAGTTATTAGTTAATTTTATGTTTAATTTAAAGCTTAATCTATGTATGTCTATATGCTAAAAACGTTAATTTTATCCCACCAAGTCTTAATTTTGGAATGAATTAGTATAGCCTTGGTCATATATTTACAACTTTAGACTCTTTGAAGGTATTAACTGTTAATACAGAACAACGAATATTGATTTCGGAACTGGTAGATTGTACGGTTACTTTTCACGAATTGGAACAGAAACTCTACGTGATGTTGAAAAGCAAATGTTTGTTGTTTTAGTTTTTTAGTGGAAGATGGTTATTAAGTTTGAAAATTCTTATAGCATCGCAACATCTAATTAATGTTGTTATTACATTTTGAGACTATATGATATCATGTTTGGTTTAATTTAAGTTAGTGCTCATTGGCTTTTTTTTAATAGTCTTATTGATTATTAATGTTTAATGCAAATGCAGGTACAAATATTGTGAAATTTGTGAATCAATGATAGCATGTGCTCAGATGGGTAAGGGTACGATTCATAGTTTGATCACACAAAAAAGGGAATATGTTCATTGCTAAATGTTGTTATTTGTCTGTAGATAAAAAAGGTTTAAGTGGAAACTTTAGCTACGGTTGGAAATAAATGAGCCGTAGTCCGTGAATGTGTTATGCAATTTCAACTTTAGAAGCCAAACCAATAGAGCGATCCATCGCAACTTAGATGTGGGTGATTTTTTTCTTTTGTCCCTTTTTCATATATAATTCACAACTTTGAAGGAATTGGTGGTGATATATTAGAGCACGTTAATATATTTCTTTTGTTGTGTTGATGTATATTGACTGAAGCTTATAGCTCAAGTTTTTAATTGCAAGAATTTTGTTTAATGATAGAATGAGCTTATAATCATTTGGTGCATGAATATTGCAGGTAATGTGCGTTATCACGGGCGACGTAGTCAAGAAGGTTGAAATAGAGATAGAAGAAGGTTGATGTTATGATGGGATCTACCTTACCAGTTCATATAGCTCATGCCTATTGTCAAGTCTTAAATTGCCAATTTTAACCATAGGGCCTGTTTAGCATTGGATTGCTTATAGAAACTGTTTGAGTAAACGATGAAGAGAGCCGTTTTGGGTTGATAAAGGATATAAATTACACGGTATGTTCATTCATAATGCGTCTTAAACATTGTATATTAAAAAGTAAACGAAAAAGAGAGCCATTTTGGGTTGAAAGTGTAAGCAAAGAAGAGAGCCATTTTGACATATTTACTTATGAATGTGTTGATTCGGGTTATATTTAATCTTTAACATGACAAAGGGGTTCAAAGCTTATTTTTAATGGGTAAAACCCGAGAACCATTTTATTGGAAAAATTAGATTATTATTACTATAATTTTGAAATCAAATTTGACACTAAATATTTATGCATATTTTAAAAGTGTAGGTGAGCATGTCAACTGACTAGACAGTAGACACCTACTTTTACCTTTAATTAGCCTTCAATTATATTAAATATGAAGTGATGAGCCATTGTTGTGAAAATTGATCATTTTATCATATATCCGGTCAAATATTTTATGAAACTTGTATAATTGTTATCGACTATTGTGTTTGTTATTTGATGTAATGTTAGCATTACTGAGCATCTTAATAAGGGCTAATATGATGACGATCATCATCAACAGATTAAAGCAAGTAAAAGATTAGCTGATTATCATCGGTTACTATCCCTGGACAGCAATATGAAGGTACCCTTAGTGACTTCACCTATTTTTATAACTACACCTTTCATTTATTGAATAATTTCCCTCTTCACATCATAACCAAAATCTTATTGGGCTATCTGAAGAAGTTAACTTTTGTGGACCCTTGCTACTGTGACTTGGACCTAGACGCCTAGTGTTTCTTAGTTGCCTACTGGAATTTTTATTGGCTATGTTGTGCGTTGTCTTTCTATGTGCAGTAGGTTTCAGCAATATATGAATGAGTGTTTTGTTTCTTTGTCTATTTTCTTTGAAAGCTTTTGAAGTTGTGAGTATTATGTGATACACATTTACAGGTCATCTGTGAATGGTATCTCGTATTCCCCATTCCACATTCTTACTAAGGATTAAATTAGCATACTCCTCTTTATAAAATATAACAGTGGCAAAATGAAAGTAGCTTTATACTTGTAGGAGTATGATACTATGGAAAATTTTCAATCCCATGAGCTTATGATTACTAAAACATATGTAAACCTGATTAAGGTTTTTCAGTAATATTACTGAACAAAAGTTGCTAATCTATAAATTGAACGTCACTTGATACGGCTTGAAAAGTTTCTGATGATGACTATTTTGTCAAGAAGCTGCAATTTAGCATGACATTTATATAAGTAGATTGCTGTAAACAACAACTAATTTGAAGGTTCTTGGTAGATACATACTTACCTATATATGGGGAAGTCATATATTAGTAATTATAGAATCCATTGTGTATTAATAAAAGTATGCAGATAAAGCAAAGGTCAAATTTAAGAATATCAGTAAACTGCATAAACTTCTGCCACCTTCTTTTTTTGTGTGATTGTTCTATATTCTGCTACTTTTTTTTTTTCATTCAAAGAATTGCTTGTTGTGTCCCAAAATTTCTGTTAATCTTTTTATAATTGATGTAGGAATCTATATACAGGCGTCCACGTACTGGATGAGCTATTCTTGCATACTGATATCCAAGGTCATGACAAGTAAACTTTTATTAATGAGAGGTCAAAAACAATTAATGTAATTCCTGATTTCTAGATTATACAATACTCTTTATTTTTTATGTTATAGGTGAAAATGATGGAGGAGATGCTCATCAAGATCCAAACACTAGTCATGCCGCACCAGAAGTGAGGAAGACGACCATAATACCCCTATGTAGATATTAAGGGTGCGTTTGGTATCCCCCAATCGGAATGGAGGAATGAATATCATTCCGATTCAAAGTGTTTGGTATCCCGGAATGATTATCAAAAGTAGAAATGATATACAAATATATTCCATACTTGATAGGCATCACACGGGTAGGTTATGATTGTTTCATTCCCGGGCCCACCATTTCCCCTCACATAATTTATACTACACTTTTTATCTAGTTATCCTACCAATCAATATTTATGAGATTGATACCTCAACTTATAGTCATTCCTATTTCACCCCTATATCAAATCCATACCGATTCTCATTCTGGACAACAAACCAAACAGCACCTAAGTTGATAAGTGCTATCAATCTCTATCATATTTACTTATAGACATCTTTAGGATGATGTTGTTCTTACCAGTTTATTATATTTTGTTTAAGACATCTTTAGGATGACCGTTGTTTTCATTTAAAAGACTTGATATCTATTTTATGTTTGAATATTCTTCTTATAATAGGATGTTTTTTGGTTATACGAGACCTTTTGTGTATGCTTTTTATAATGCATTTGTTGTAATTTATATATTTAATAAAATTTAAAAAAAACTGTTCCCATGGATTTACCCATGAAGTATTCGTTTTTTATGGGAATGTGTAGCCACGATTTACCCATAGAACTGTTGTTAATTTAGTAGCGAATTTACTCACGAAATATCACTAAAAGTAGGTCATTGTTACCCATGGCTTACACACGACAAATAGGTGGGGATGTTTACCCACGTATTATTGAGGAAAAGTTACCCACATATTATGTGTCGACTTTTACACATGAAATAATTTTGTGGGCAATGTTACACACAAATTACCCACGCGTATATCTATGGGTATTCTCGTGGTGAGTTAAAAAAATCCCATATAACTTCACCCACGAAAGCAACTTAATCGCCCACCCAAAATGATGTGGGTAAATTTACCCATAGAGTGCAAATGGCGTGGGCATACATTTAGCCTCGGAGGTTTTACCCATCTTCACATGGTTGTGGGTAGTCCGTGGGTATTACCCAGTTACCCATGAAAATATGGCTTTTACCCACAAATGTTGTCCGTGGCTATTCGCCTGAATTCTTGTAGTGGCAATGAAATCCTTAAGCCTATGCAGAAACCTAGTTGCGCTGAGTGCACTGAGGAAGATAAGCAATTAGAAGAGGTTACTAGAAAAAAATTGGATGAAAAACTTAAGAGCCCCTCATGCATAGAAAACAACATCAGTTTTAAAACACCTAACTATGCTAAGTAAAATTGGATTGCATTTAACAAGTTTAGACCTCAAACACAGCTGACCCCTGAACAAGTGTTCTGGAAAAAGGATATGGACATAAAAAAGGCTGAAGAGTTTGTTGAACAGAATCCCCCATGTAGGATAATGCTTCCAGCTACGGTATATCCCCCCAATACACCAATGCATTTAGTTCCTAGATCTATTCCCACTAAGAGCAAGACCTTAATCAGTCAGTATGTTATTTATCAATTATTTGTTGATTTTGAGAAAACATGTAAGAAGAGGATCACACCTACTGGGATAACTGAAGGGGAGAGGGGTTTTGAGCAAACTAAAGAATGTTATTTAATTGAGATCATGCCTTTATTTAAACAATTAAAAGGTCAATTTGAGAGTCTTAAAAAGGGGATGGATTCAGATATTAAAGAAATGAAAAAGGAATTTGATGCAATGTTAGTTGAGGTCAATGACTATGAGCGAGAATTAAAATATAATGAGATTGAGAGGAAGAACTTGCATACCTTAAATGAGAATCTGATTTCTGAATGTATCACTCAAGATGTGTTTTACACTGCCACGAATTATTCAATTAATGCATCTCAATTTCATGAATTATCTGTTGCTCTGAAATTCTCCCATGATCGTGTCATTGAGCTTGAGAAAACTAACTCTAAATTGCATGATAAAGTTGAACAGGATGATCATGATAACCTGGTGAAACAGTTTTCTAAATTGGAAGTTGAGCATCTTTCTTTGCAATTAAAATATCAACATCTAAAAGAAAATGTTAAAACCTCAAATATCAAGACATCCTTGGATGCTCCTGAATTTGATGTAGTTTTTGAAATTAGCAAACGTGATGAACAGATTCGAGCTCATTGTAACACGATCAGAAAAATGAGAACCCAAATTTCACAATTAAAGAGTGAAAAGAACAATGTGACTGGCTCCCAAATGCCTCCCCCTTTAGATTCTCAGTGTTCTCAAACTTTTCATCTTCAAAACTTGGTTAATGTTTTACAAAAGGAAAATGAGAGTTTTCTAGAAGAAAATGAAAAAGTTAAACAACACTTTAAAGAGTTATATGATTTAATGAAAGTCACTCGTGACAAGAACAACGAAAAAATAACGTCTTTACAAAAGGAAATTGAGAATCTGAAGAGTCAGGAAAAAGGGAAAATGCCACTTGTCTTTAATGAGAATGTTGCATCAAGTCATCTACGACGTAAATATACTGTGATTGTTAAATACATTCCTCCTCATCTAAGGAATAACGAATTTTTATTTCATAACTATTTTGCTCGCCTTAAGGATAGTCTTGAATGTCTCTGTGAGATTGTAGAAGAGGATTTCATAAATAAGCCACTTGATAGAGAAATTAGGTTTGCTTGCATTCAGGCCAAACGATCTCAAGAACTGTTAGAATGTTTAATAGCAACATGTCCTAAATCCTTAGGTACGAAAGGTAAAGTTGTGATGCCTTGCTCGATGACTAGTGAGAAGTATGCAACTCATTCTATGCCCATTATTAAGCAAGGAAACTCTATAGTGCCTTCAAGTAGTTCAGATCCCTGCACTTCTAGTTCAGGAATGCAAAAAGTAGCAAAACCAACTAATGTTCCAATTCTCTCTACAGGAGTAAAACGTGACACCAAAGCGAGCAGGTCAAAGCCTCAAGGCAACACAAAGAATGATAGGACCTTGCAAGCTAGGAATGCTCAGTGGAAGAGAGTAGAAGATCACCTTAGGGAGAATTTGAATAAAATGAATCGTGTTGATTCTAGTGTTAGATCTAAGCATACTGTAATTAATGCGAATTCTGCTACTTTTGGCAAAACATGTAATGATGATTGCATGGTTTTTGTTACTAATCTTGAATGTGGTGTGAATGATTTGATTAACGCTGTTAAATGCCCTGTTAAGATAGTTAATGCAAAAATCAAGCTAAGAAGGCTAGAAAGCAATGGCGGAAGAAGGTTAGAAAACATTGGAAACCCACAGGAAGGAAATTTAGTAACATAGGTTATCGGTGGATACCTACTGGCCGCAAATTCAATCTTAATGAGATGTGCCCTAAATTATCTAGATCAATGCCCATAAGGAAATTGATGCATACTGGTAGAACTATTCATTTAAGAAGTGAACATACTTTGAATAGGTCAAATACAGACACTAGCACTGCATCTATCCCTGATGATTCCATTGTTTCTACTTCTGATGTGGGTGTTCCAATCAATGTTACTAACCAAATGGAACCCATTCTTGCATGGGGATCCCAATTATCCGGTTATCCATTCTTGTCTGTGTTCAACTGCAGATCGTTCAAATCGTTCTGTGGTACCTAGACTCAGGCTGTTCCAAGCATATGACTGGAGATCGCTCACGGCTCATGAACTTCGTGAGTAAATTCATCGGGACTGTTAGATTCGGGAACGGCCATTTTGGAGCAATTATGGGTTATGGAGACTATGTTGTTGGCAAAAGTGTAATCTCCAGGGTATATTATGTTGAAGGTCTTGGTCATAACTTGTTTTCTGTTGGTCAATTCTGTGATTCCGATCTAGAAGTGGCATTTAGAAAACATACTTGTTTCGTTAGAGAACTCGATGGTGTGGAACTGTTAAGAGGAACTCGTGGTTCAAATCTATACACCATCTCTATCGAAGACATGATGAAGTCTTCTCCAATCTGCTTGTTGTCAAAGGCTTCAAAAACAAAATCATGGTTATGGCATCGTCGTCTCAATCACTTGAACTTCGGCACCATTAATAATCTTTCCAGAAATGATCTTGTAACAGGCTTACCCATATTAAAGTATGAAAAAGATCATCTTTGTTCAACATGCCAATTGGGAAAAAGCAAGAAATATGCCCACAAACCCAAACCCAAACCCACAAACTCAGTAATGGAAGTTTTGCATACCCTTCATATGGATTGGTGCGGACCAATGAGAGTGCAAACGATTAATTGGAAGAAATATATTTTGGTCGTTGTTGATGACCACTCTCGATTTACTTGGGTAAAGTTTTTGAGGACAAAGGATGAAAATCCAGATGTCATAATCAAACTTATCAAGCAGCTTCAGGTTCGACTTAACAATACGGTTAGAATTGTTCGAACAGACAATGGCACAGAGTTCGCTAACAAAGACTTATGTCAATTTTATGAAAGTGTTGGAATCAGTGATCAAAGAAGTGTTCCACGAACTCCTCAACATAACGGTGTAGTTGAAAGACGAAATCAAACTCTTGTGGAAGCCGCAAGAACAATGTTAATTTATTCAAAGGTTCCAATGTTTCTCTGGGCTGAAGCCATTGCCACTGCTTGCTACACCCAAAATCGTTCTCTCATACATACATCTCATGGAAAAACTCCATACGAACTTGTCCATAAACGAAAACCTGATCTCTCCTACCTTCGTGTGTTTGGTGCTTTGTGCTATCCAACGAATGACGGTCAAGATCTAGGTAAATTAAGAGCTAAGGCGGAAATTGGAATTTTTGTGGGTTATGCATCAAACAAGAAGGGTTACCGAATCTACAACAAAAGAACTCGAGATATCATGGAAACTATTCACGTCACGTTCGATGAGCTGTCTGGGCAAATGGCTCCAGGACAATTCCAAATCCCTCACCAGCAACTCCTTATGTACCTCCTTAAGAAGATGATTTGAAGAAATTGTTTGATCCAATGTTTGATGAACACTATAAGCCAAGTGCTAATGATCTGTCAATTCCATCAACAGAGGTTGTTCCTATCCCTGCTAACGAAGTTAACCCTTCAGTTTCTATGTCATTAAGTTAAGAAGCGCCTGCTGATCACTCTGTCTCATCAACAAATCATCAATCATCGAGTGTACATCATGGAAGTGTGTCTGGCACCTATGATGGAGATAATCCCTTTGCTACTCCTGAAGATGCCCCTTTGAAAACATATTTGCTCCTGAATCATCATCAGAACCATCTTCATCAGGAGAAATCGACTCTGCTACTTCAATTCCTCAACAACAACCACACGAACACCTTAGAAAATGGACACATGATCATCCATTGGACAACATCATTGGAAATCCCTCTCGTTCAGTATCCACTTGCAAACAACTTGCAACAGATGCCTTATGGTGCTTCTTCAATTCCGTACTATCCAAGATCGAACCAAAAGACGTTAAAACTGCCATGAATGAAGACAGCTGGTTCAATGACATGCAAGAAGAAATTCATGAGTTTGATCGACTAGATACATGGGAATTAGTACCTCCTCCTGACTGTGCTATGATCATTGCTCTAAAGTGGATCTTCAAAGTAAAACTTGATGAGCATGGTGATGTATTAAAGAACAAGGCTCGATTGGTTGCAAAAGGATAGCGTCAAGAGGAGGGTATTGACTTTGAAGAATCATTTGATCCAGTTGCTCATATCGAGGCAATCAGAATATTCTTGGCTAATGCTGCAAGTAAGAACATGGTAGTCTATCAGATGGTTGTAAAGATGGCTTTTCTTAACGGAGACCTTAAAGAAGTCGTATACGTCAGCCAACCTGAAGGCTTTGTGAATCCAGAGCATCCTACTCACGTCTATCATTTGAAGAAGGCTCTTTACGGTTTGAAGCAAGCTCCAAGGGCATGGTATGATACGCTATCAAAGTTTCTTCTATCTACTGGATTCATCAAAGGAGCAGTTGATCCGACATTGTTCACCAGAAAGTCAGGCAAACATTTAATTCATGTTCAAATCTATGTTGATGATATTATTTTTGCCTCAACTGACCCCAATGAATGTGACCATTTTTCAAATGAAATGGGTTCCAAATTTCAAATGTCAATGATGGGACAAATGCCATTTTTCTTGGGATTACAAATTTTAGAAAGTCCCGGAGGCATTTTTATAAATCAATCTAAATATGCAAATGAGATTTTAAAGAAATTTGGATTTGATTCTTGTGACCCTGTAGACACTCCCATGATAGAGCGTACTAAACTGGAGGAGGACCACTCAGGGATCATGGTAGACCAAACGAAATATCGTAGTATGATCAGATACCTGATGTACCTCACGATAGACCAGACATTACTGTTCGCTGTTTGCATGTGTGCTAGATATCAGGCTAAGCCTACCCAAAAGCACCTTGAAGCGGTTAAGCGGGTCTTTCGGTATCTCCAAGGAACCATCAATATGGGACTTTGGTACCGAAGGACACCGGTATGTCACTAACCTATGCAGATCTGATCATGCAGGATGTCAAGATACACGTCGAAGTACGTCTGGAGGTGCTCAGTTTTTGGGCAATAAGCTTGTGAGCTGGTCTTCAAAGAAACAAATGAGTACTTCTATATCCTCTACAGAGGCTGAATATATAGCCATGTCATCTTGTTATGCTCAAATTCTATGGATGAGATGCCAATTATCTGACTATGGCTATGAATTCAACAAAATCCCTCTGTACTGTGATAATAAAAGTGCTATTGCTCTCTCATGCAACAACGTTCAACACTCAAGAGCAAAGCACATCGACATTCGACTTCATTTCATCAGGGATCAAGTGGAGAACGGTGTGGTGGAACTCTAATTTGTGAGGACTGAATACCAATTAGCAGACATCTTCACCAAAGCTCTTGCTAGAGAACGTTTTGAGTTTATCCTTCCACGACTTGGTCTAAAGAGTCTACAACCGGAAACACTCAAACGTCTTCAAGAGGAAGACGAGGAGTAAAGGTATTTCTTCTTCCATCTCTTGTAAATATTTATTCGAAAAGCAAAATACAAAATTACAAAACCTACAAAAAGCAAATAGAAAAATATAAAACTTTCAAAAATCCATAATAATTTAAAAATCTTGAAAAAATTTCAAAAAAATATTGTCATTTTGTCATGTTTTTCTCGATTCGATAATATCTACGGTCTTTGTGCTGTCATTCAAAGAATGACACGGGTCTTTAGATGTTGTTCGCATGTTCAAAAAAAAATCAAAAAATATTTTTGGGAGAAAGTGAAAATGGTTTATTGTCATTTCAGACAGTAACCCGTTTTTCAAAGAAAGAACAGAGCCATGCTTTATCTTAAATATTCAAACCTCATGCTCTGATTCTAAAAAAAATGTTTGTCGTTAAAAATACAAATGTTTCCTTTCAAATATTTTTCCTTCAAATGATTCTTCTAAAAAATAGTTGTCATCTAATGAAAACAAAATTGATTTGAAAATACTTTGGACTCTACTTTTGAAAATCATCCGGGCTTTTCATTTGTCAAAATCTCTATCCTTCAATCAACAACATATGTCATTGATTGAGGGGGAGAATGATTTCAATCATTAAGAGTATCTTTCAAACAATTGGCACGTAATCGAGAAAGGTCTACTCTTGAATAATCAAAAAGAACAATGTTTTACAATATTGTATACAATTGGTTCAAGACCTTTGTTATTATTATGTTTTCAAAAGATACTCAAGCATGTTTAATCTTTGGAGTCTAAAGTCTCAAACTTGATCATTATCGGTTAAATGTTTCTCATAATCAAGTCACATCTCCCCTCAAAAGCTTTCAAAATCAATTTAAATCTACAGAGATCACAAATCTCAAATGATTTGAAAATTGTGATCGGGGGAGAATTTGTGATTTAAATTGGATCTAAATTGATAATTCGATAAATGGTTTCATAAGTGTTTAACAAGCTTTCCTCCCCACATGTGCCAAACGATTTCAAATTTTCCATGCACATGTTGAGGGGGAGCAACTTTTTAAACCACAAAGAATTAAAACGTGATTGATTTGTGTCTAAGTGCAGGTTCCTTCTAATATGTGCAAAACTCTTTCAAACCTCGAGGCATATATTGAGGGGGAGCAAACTTATGAAAACTTCATCCTTCCCCAAAATGATTTATCTACTTGATTTGATCAGGGAAGTGATGTTGATATCTTTTAGAAAATGGTAATCAAAGAAGTTAATCCTTCCTCTTGCCTCCGTGTGCCAAAACGATTTCAAAAACATGATGCACATGTTGAGGGGGAGCTCTTTTTTTTTCTAAAAATATCTAAAACAATTCAGGTACAAAATGCTTTGATAATGTATCACAAGTATCTGGATTGATTTTCAGATGGCTTTCAATTGGTTCCGATGGCAGATGAACAATACCAAATAGACCGACCAAATTTACTTTATGTATGGTGATATAAGGATGATAAGGTTAGGTATTATGTTCCCATGATCCGCCAGAACCGGAGGGATCTACCCAGGGACAATCCACTAGATAGTGTAGAAGTCCTTAGGTATGATGAAAAAAGGAGAAAAGTGAGATATGGGAAGAGTGCGGACTGAGACAGAGCTAGTACTGGAATAAACCCAACAAGGTTCTAGTTATGAAGTCTCGGTAAGCACCGAAGGGGTTGAAGAATGAAAAAGAAATGAAACGAGAAAAGGGTGAAAAGAAATAGCCCTCCAATAATTCAACCTTAGGGCAGAAACCGGGTTCAATACATATGCTACTAGTGGTTACTAAGGTAACACTGGTATTGAAGACAAGACGTCATGTACCCAGTGACGCACTGCACTAAACTTCCCAAGCTACTCAAGTTCCTCTTAAAAGGGCTTGTTTCATTCTCACGGGGAACCCACATAATCTATCGACTTTCTCTTAGAAAGTGTTGATATTGAAGAAGGAGACCCTCTCCCTAGTCTCCGATATAGGAAACCAAATGTGCACTATTGAGTCTAGAGCCACGAGATCATCTATAAATCTCATTAGGACACATCATCCTTGAAGACTCACAGTTTCACACAATGTGGAATGTGAGAATATATTTTGAGTGTCCTACGCATTATCCTTGTGGTATTGCCAAGACTTGTTGTGTCATCTGGACTTCATCAATGGAGCGATTCAAAATTGAATTGTTCCTTGTCCAGGAAAATGGATTGACGGATTCCTTTGAAAAACCAGTCGGTGTGCTCAAAAATTCTTTTCTTTAGCACGTCGACTGTGTATTATGTTTTTCAAAATCAAAAAGGATATTTATGATTGATAATTGATTTTCCATAAAACCTTCGTTGTATTGCAAAAACCTTTATATTTAATACACGATTGTTTTCAAATCATTTTCATCAATCAGTGAATCTCAATTCGCTGGTTCACTCATTCTGTGTTGTCTTCTTTGAGACGTTCCGGTTTGAGAACGGCTAGAACAGCAGCGAAACCCTGTCAAGGAGATTCTTTGGAATTATACCTGATCACAGGCAGTACTTGTACTGATCAATGGGGAACCGTGGGCCGTGTACCTCAATTCAACGAAAGTGATCAAAGACACTTTCGTGCGCTTTATTGCTAACTGTTGTATGCAGGTATGTCCGATGTTTGCAGCTGATCAGAATGGAGAGGTCAATCCATAGCCGCATGCTCACACATCACATTCACTTCTAAAGAAATCATGATAAATGCATCAATGACTCTGATATTTTCACTCCATGCTTCTGCTACGCTGCTGCAAATATCATGAATCAACTAAAGCTTCCGCTACTATGATGAAAAGATTTCATGATCCAGAATGTGAGCATGTCGGTCCAAAAGTTACAACTTCACATAATGCCAACACCACAATGGAAGAGTCAGAGATTTATGATAGCTGATGATCTCAATGCTGGCTCAAAACTCATTATCACGTGGATCGGTTAAAGACCTCCACTTGGATTAACCAAACATGCAAAAATGAAGAATCAATGACTTGCGGGCTCTGATCAAAGAACATTATCAAGAATCCAAGAACAATCTTAATGTAATATCTGTTTGTATTCAATGTAATTTGAGGTGACCTCCCTTAGGGGGAGATTGTTAGGATTTAGTAAATCCAGTTATTAAAGTGTCGGTCACCTCAAGTATATGTAATCTTTAGAAAGCTCGTAGTCGTAGTTATTTAATGTTAAGTAGTATTTAGTTAAGTAACACCGTGGAGGACGGACGGGTCTTTACCCACTGTATGCCTGATCCACAGCCCGTAGGTGGCGTTTTATGTAAGACTATAAATACCCTATACCTCCCAAGGTAGAGGGTTGGAGCTGATAATAATACTTTCGTTTTCTCTCACTAAGTTCCCAAACCTCTAACTATTTCTCTCTCTAAAACCTTATTGTATACGCCCCATTTGATCATGATTTGATGTGTTTGTGAAATCCAATATGTTACAGGGGGTTTGTATAATCTACCCTTTTTTCTATTTCTCTCTCTATGTCACATAATTTTACACTTAAAAAAATAATAAATTCATCATTTTTAAATTAAAACAATACTTTATTAATTTTATAATATATTTTCTCTCTCCAAATCAAAATCCAAATCATAAACCCACCTATATACCAAACGGGCCCTAAAAATAATATGAAACTAAATAAAACTAATGGTGTGTTTGGCTTGTAAATCAAAATGAAATCACATTTGGATTTGAGAAAGGTTTGAAAGAAAAAAATATAAGAGAAATATATGATTAATTAAAAGGTTTATTTGTTTTATAAATTTGAATGAAAAAACAAGTTGGAATATATTTATTATATTAAAATAAAATAAAAATTAAAGGAAACTATATAAAAGATCATCACAGCCATTCGTTTGTAACGAAAAGTCAAATAAGTGATTAAAAACTTAAAAAATATGACGACTTTTATTAGGAGAAGATATTGCCAGAAGGGTTTCACTCAAATCCTTTCATTTCGTATGAAATCAATTTTATTTGTCAAAGTATTCCCTCAATCCTATACCCCTATACCAAATATTCATCTTTATTAGTCAAAGTATTCCTACAATCCGACACCCCTAAAACACACACCACCTAAAAGTAGTGATATGGAGGCTTAAAATTTATGCCTAAAAATATGACTAATTTATTCTTTACTTGACATGTGTTTTATGCATTTTATCTTTCCTCATCTCCACTCTTCATCTTACCGCATGTCTTAATCCTCTTGTTAGGCATGTATTTAGGCATGAAAATCATTTCCCTAAAACTAAATTAATTTTTTTATTGGTGTATGATTTGAGTTGAAACTAAGCCTTAAGTACTTAATCAATGTGTGGTTTAATTTAAGATTTTGCAAATATTTAGATAGAAAAAGTTAAATTATATCTACATATGGTAAATGTATCTAACTCATCATGTTTTGTAGTTCTGTAGTCTACTATTTTTTCTGCAAATCCATGTAAACTTTTGAATTCGGTTTATTATGTGTACTCGGTGACCTCCTTAGCAGGTTACAGGTTAATTTATAGATTTACATTATTTTTTGTGTGCTATGTCACTAAATAATTTATACATTTTACATTATTTTTTGCATTTCCGTGTAGCCTACTTTATAAAACTCATTTTCAAACAACCTCAGAGGTCGGCTTATCCGTTGGCAGCTACAACTACACCAATTTCATCCCTTAAAGTATATAAAGAGTGACAACAACACATTCGCATACACTCTCACCCGAGAATGGAAAGCATAACAAAACAGATTGTTAATACAAATAAACTGTAAAAACGTTTATTCATAGTTAGCGATCCCTTATGTTTTGTTGATAACAAATATAAAGTTATCATAAGTAAAATTATAAGAATACATGTTATTTTTGTAAAGTATATACATTTGGTCATTTACATAAAATGTTGTATTAATTCATTTGTTGTAATTGTTTAATATGATGGATATTATCCAAGACCCATGACCCATTCCCATGGAGTTAATCCATAACCCATGACCCAAGACCAATGACCCAATGTCTAGATACATTGTACCTTGTTGGGTACCCAAGGCTCATACCCATGACCCATGACCGGGTTTGCAACCCAAAACCCGGACTAGTACAACCCAGTTTGTCGGATCCCTTGGATTGCACTGGACGGATCCCCCAAGTGAGGGATCCGCAGGAATCGGGCTAGAATAGATATTTTTGCCTATAAATAGTGAGCCATTTCTTCATTGTTACTCACCCCTCTTCTTACAAACTCTCTCATATATAATTTCTCTCTTCTTAAAATTTAAGGCTCGAAACGAGCCAGCTCGAGCTCGAGCTTTTTAAAACTTAAACGAGACGAGCTCGAGCTCTGGCAGGCTCGGGCTCAGCTCGGCTCGTTTCCACCCCTACTTTCCAACAACATATGTTGAACTCGTTCATCCAATTTTTTTTTTCATATGGACCTCTTTAAATTTTAAACATGACACCTTCTTCACCTTAGTTGTTATGCATTTGCAACAGGCTTAATATTAATAAAACGAAGCAAAGTATCATCATTGTTACTCTCGATAGGCCATTGCAGGAATATAAATTTTCCTAACTTGAGAATGAATATTGGAGAACTTACCGCACTAGAAACTTAATTTGACCCAATGGTTGAATTGCTTCCTTAAGAGAAGTTGGGTATGTGGAATCACCCATAAAATTGATCGTGTTTATCCGTAATTAAGCACCGCTAGTAATAGTCTCATATTCATTCTCTCACTTGAGAAATCTCTACTCCTATCTTTTCCTAAAGTAAGTTTACAATGGAAATACCTTGCGTTGTCTTAGGATTACTAATCAAACATGTTGTAATATTGATTTTTCTTTTGTTAGTCAATCACAACTACTTGCCTAATCAAGTGATTATCTTGCTTTAATCGAAAAGAGCTACATGACTTCATGGTTGAAGTTCATTATATGCTAATCACCATCCGTAATGACTATACATAGTTCATTGCTTCCGTTGACCAAAACAACCTTCTAAACAATTCACTTTCTTAAGGACGCATATACATGTGTTTCTTACTCTTCAATACCAACACATAGGCAAACATCTCTTAGCTAAAACCAACTCACAAAACCGTACTTGCTTTAAGCCTTTATAAATCCAACACTTACTCTTCTAAACACAATTCCTTCATCTCCACGAACAACAACTCCACCTTCTGGATCTAAATGTAGTCTAGATTGTCCTAAACTATCACCTCACAACTCTTTTTTATTGAACACCATCATGTGCTATTTTCTTTCTGGACACTTACCTTGCACGCCATTGTTAGTGCAAATGATTTACTAATCTAGATCGTAAATATGTTTTGAGCTTCTTGAATAGTGCTTGTTAAGTTTGCTAAACCTTTGTGTTATTTGTGAGCTCGATCTCATTTGATTGTCTATATGTTATTTCTACATGCTCTCCTTGCCATGCTTAACTTGTATAAATGTATGCTTGCTGTAAAAAACATTAGTTTTGGAATTTGATAAGTAAGTTGCATTTTATGACCTTACTGTGAAGATTTATGTCTCAGTAGCCGGATCCCCCAGTTATAACTGGCCGGATCTCTTGTGGGAAGGATCCGGTGGATCCGGGTGGATAGAAACTAGTTTTATGCCTTTTAACATCACCTTCACCTTCCAGACCTTATTGGACTAGTTGAATATGCTATATTAGGATCACTTAAATTGTCCTTAGGCTCAATAGATCCTACATTGATTCATGGATGACTTATGATCACATTTAAGGTGTTTTTGATTTTTCATTACTTCAAAACTCACCACCTTTCCGCTCCAATGGTTTTGCATTGCATCTCTCACCTTAAACCATCTATTCTTATATTTAACTCATTTTTAACAAATAGATTTTACTCATTTTGACCTTAAAATGCTCTAAAATCTTGTTTTTCATTCCTTACAATTTTTATGAAATTTTATAAATTTTCTTTTAACCACCATCTGGTTCCTATAACCATTCACCATCCTCAAAACACTTAGTGTCATCCATGATCACTCATTTGTGTTTCTAAAACTCTATTTTTCCCCACAAAAGTCATCATTGACAAACCTCACTCATTAGTCTTGACCACTTAGGTCTCATGCCATGTAAGACACCTTAATGGACTGACTAACTTAGGATATGTAGGTACTAGACCTTGCTAGAACCCAATCATCTCCTTTTCACCTCATCTGTTAGCCGGATCCCTAGCCTTAATGGACTGACTAACTTAGGATATGTAGGTATTTAGCCACCAAACACTTCCAAACATTACAAACTAGATTTTGTCCTTTAAACCTTCATAGATATGCATATCGAACTATACCTGCTTCCTTGATACTTTCAACCTTACGTAATATTGTTTTACATGAAACCTTTCACAGTTTATCAATTCCCCTGATAGAAATACAAGATATGGGATTGCTAAAACACAAACTGATTCATCATCTACAAAAGCTTGTAACCGATTCTATGTTGTCGCTTAAAACTTTATTTAACAAGTTCTTCCTTATAAAAAGTTGAAATTCAGCAACTTTCTTTACACTCATCAAGTCTCTTTCGAAACCCATCACGGTTTTTATCTACAGGAAATTACGTGTGAATCTAAGTGTTACAGACCTTGTATGGGCAGGACTTGTAATAGGAAGATTGATACGAAAATTCCTATATCAAAACTCGCTTATAAAAAAGTTTCATCTTGTTTTACATTAGCCCGTATACTCACCAACTATTTTGAACACTATGGCGATCTCCCCCGGTTATCTTTCTTTGCATCTCTGAAAATGAATATGAATATTTCCTTCCATACTCCCGGGACATCTACATTTCCTTTTAACTCATAGGTTAAGTATAAGTGTTGTGTCAGAAACCTTTGAGTAGGACGATTTAGAATATTCATGCCTTAAATCTTTTCGAAAAAGCACTATAAATATAATATTATAGAAAAGGAAACATAAGCAATGTAAATTTTTATTACATTAGAATCCACGAATATTAATATATAACGATACAATTAACAGCTGTAGAGCTAATGATACAAAGATCACCAAGTAAGGAATGGAATCGTTGAGCGGTTGATCCGCCAAGCTAACGAAAAACACCACTACAACCACAAGAGCAAGAATCACGGCTAGATGCAACATTTTGAATGTTCTGTATAATAAAAGAATATAAACAAGTTATTGAGTGCGGTAAAGAAAATATCAAGAGACATAGTTCGATAAAGAAAGAGAACGAATAAATTTGTCGTAACACATTCGTTTATTACCATAAAATTTTCATAAGAACTAAAATAAAACAAAGATTTATTACAATACTTCTCTCATAATACTATCTATTACCCCCAAATTGTATCTACGCTGATTGCTAGAACCACGAGTGGAACGAGAACCGCTAAAATCCCGGCCAAAAAGTCGCAACCTTCTTTATCAGGACGATGGCCAAGTAGATAGCAACTGCTACAACATACACGCTTGCAACAAAGGTATAAACGTGCGACATCTTGAAAATTAATTAGAGGAATGTAGGTGAAAAATTAAGTGCATGAGAAAAATGAAAGTTAAAAATGGGGTATTTATAAAACAAAAAGTAACCGTTAGGCTAATGTTCATATCCATTGGGGTTACTATTCATTTAAAAAAATTAATAAGACAACCCTGACAACTACCACAGTTTAAGTATTCCAGGACGGAATTCTGTTTCGGGTAGGTACTGTAATATCCCGTAATTTACCTAGTCATAAATTAATGTTAAACACGAAGTAATTCAATTTGGAAGTTTAAATAATCTATTTTTATGAGTTAATTTTTATTTATTTATATATTTAACACATGCAATTACAAATCATAAGTATGTGACGTGATTCACATTTTATTTGAAACAAGCTCACACGCGAGCCACGTTGGTTTAAATAACAAACAATCAAATTCGACAATTTCTTTTGGGCCTTTATGAAATGTAACTAAATTAAACACACTCTTTTCTTTTATTCTTTTGGGCCTTATAACGAAACCCGTCATACCCTTAATTACTTTGGGCCTTGGCTCGTTTATATTAACAAACCAAACGTATTCCTTTTTACTTAAACTCAAACACACCCTAGTCAAACGTACCCCTAATATCTTCATTTATCAAACGTACCCCTAATATCTTGTAATCACTCACACGTTTTTCTTGAGGAGACTAAAACAAATCAAATGAGCTCAATCATATTAAAAGTACACCATCATTACTTAGAGTTGTCAAGTCTCATGTAACATCACATCACAATCTTTTGTCCCCTTGCTTCTTGTCTTCCCATGCTCATTTCATAACATGTGCAAATTTTTGTTGCAAGTTCATATTTATTTATTTAATTCAATTAAGTAAATAAAAGCTTTTTATAATTTATATGTATGCATAATATACCCAATACTCTTACTGATTAAGTTAATACATCCTATTACTTGGTAAACCACTCTAAAAATTCAAATGATATTTTATAAGTCACATTTTAGGTAACTTTGCACCTTTTATGCTTTATGCGTTTTAAGTCTACGTTTTCAGTTTTAACAATGTTATAACGCTCCGGCAAGCTCGTGGCTCATCTAAAATATTAAAATTTGTTAATTTGATAAGTTATAATATTTTTATAAGTTTATACTTTTTACCTTTCAAGTTTCATGTAAAACACTCTATTACGCATTTTAAGACTAACATGTATGCAATACTTACCCAATACCCACACCACCTTTACCAATACCCTAAATGCTTATAAACATTTAAAATAACTCATCTTACCTTCCCTTTTTATCATAAAAATCAGCCACTTCTTTTTATTAATACAAAACTTTACAAAATATCTCATTATTTGACAAATCTACCAACTATGTACTAAAAATCTTACAAAATCATGCAAGATATCAATCAAGACCAAAATTTCTTCTTCCCCTTACACAACCCACAGAATTTTCAGCCCTCCCACATGGTCTCATCCTTATTTTATGGATCTTGTCTTGGTGGTTTCATTTCTAAACCATTAAACCTTGAAACAAGCTAGTAGTTTTCTCATTTCTCTTCCTATAAATACAACACCATTTCCTCTCATTTTAACACACACTAGACACTTAAATCCTCTCATTATCAGCTATTCCATAAGGGTTTTCAATCAAGGTTCAAGGCTTTTAAAAAGTTGCTAAGGATAAGTTAAGGTTTTGGAGTTGTAACTTTGAGTGTTTCATGAGTTTACTTGGGTTCTTTTGCACTAATCATCCACCAACACATTGTAAGGCTTATGAACTCATTTACATACTTAATTTTACATGTGAATTACATGCCATGTTCATAGGGAAAATTACACAAATAGACCGCGCGCCCTGATGCATATCACTTTATGGACCACTTTTATTTTAAAGTTGAAACTAGACCGAGGGCAACCGCTGTTATTGGGCAACTCAACCAAAGTGCGACAAGTGTCCCGTATGTGTAAGGTATTGTTTTTGGGCAACCAAAAGTCGGTGGGCAACCGTATTTTTTAAAAAGGGTTTTTTGGTCATTTTACGTTGCATAAAAAGTACACATTTGAATAGTGAAATTACAGTGAATTTAAATTCAAAATCCAATAGTCACTCGTTTTCGGCATTCGTCTTCTTCACTCTCGATGTTTTTTGCTTCTCGCATAAAAGCATTCCTAGTTAATCTTTTCACAAATGAAACAGTCTGCTGCGTCGGCAACTCTCTTGCTCCTAAGCACAATGTTCATTGCAACCGATTATTTCCGTTCGTTACATTTTTGTACAACAAGAAAACCACCTTCAATTGCTCAATCTTTTTGTTCCAATAATGTGGCAAAGTATGGTACGTTTTAATTCGATTATTGTTATTCGATCCATGTTATAATGAATCGTTGTTGTTATTCGATTAATGCCTATGTTACACACGTTTTAATTCCATTCTATAATCCATTGTTCTTTTTTATATCTGTCTGATTCGTAATTATGTAGTCTATAATACGTTGGTATAGATTCCTTGTATGGTCTCCTTAATTTTGTTTATTGTTATAAAAAAATGCCCTGTTAAAAATGTCATGTTTTGTGGGTTAAACATCCAAACTGAACCTTTTCAAAGGTAATCTGTTAAACTTTGTGGTTATTTATTACTTGTTTATAGGTAAAAAAGTAAACATACACAGAAAAGTGTATTTTCAATTTCCACCTATTTAACTCAAGGCAAATGCATAAATACTAAAAAGATCTGCACAAATAGTCACAGCAGATTTCAGGTTCACATATTATAGATTAAGCAGATAACAACCATTCAGTTGTTTTAGTACATCAACAAACCGTAGATAAGGTAACAGATGTTACTTGTAAGCCATTTTTCTTTTCCCTTTGCCTTTGCCTTTGTCTGTCGCTCCTGCGACTGTGGAGGGATTATTTATGCCAAATTTCTTCTCTTTAATATCAGCCCATGTTTGTTTATTTGCAAGTCCTATTACCTGAATCCTTTTACCTGGGAGGTTTCGACTTTCGGCATCACTAACTGGGGCCTTTTTTTCCTCGAAACTCATAAACGTTGCCCTTTTCAACAGATGTCAGTAAGCTACCACATCGAGTCTATCGAATAGTCACTTGAGTGTAGGTAGACAAATAGTGGATATAGAGCTTGAATCACTTTCGAGGTTTTCGTTTGGGAAGTATGAAGCCCATGGATTACATGGCTGCATTGTATCCGCTTGAGGGCGGTGTTATGCTTGAATCTGAAGAGATTGTTATGATATCTGCAAAATAAACGAAGTCTTTAAAGATGCGTGAAACCAAGGTTAGCAATAGAAAAATAAGATTTGAAACCAAAACCCACTACCTTTTTTAGTCATTTTTAAGGGTTTTTTGATATGTGTGTGTAAAACCAATGTTAATGTGCGTCTATTTATGCTTTGACTGTCACTATAAAAGAAAGCCTCTACCTAACCGCATTTAAAAACATTAAGCGCCTAATAAATGCTAAGTTGTTGACCTTATCCCTTAACTTTGAACTTATAACTACAGATTATGCTAAAGCTTAGTTTTGCACCATCCTATACATTCTAACATATTTACTTGAGCTTCTCAGTGAACTTCTCAGTTGGAACTTCTTGTTCTTCACCAAACTTTGTCTTCTTAGATGTCTGAGATTCACTATCTTTGCCCTTTCTCTTCAAATTGGGATACCTTCTTGATTCTTCTTTAGAGTCCATTGGAATAAAACAATTTTTTTGTCTTTGAACTCTGTAGTAAATACTTTCAACTTTATCATCAGACATTCCTTTGAATTGATGTCTCTTAAAACCACCAACATTTGTGATAAGTCTTCATGTATGCAATAACTTGTGCCTTAGTCGGTTGTCTTGATTTCCTTTTACCCTTCTTGATTGAAACAATAGCCTCTTTAAGTGCTTGATTATTCTTCATCTGTATGAAATCTTTTAACTGTGCAGTTCTTTGTTCTTCAGTTAAAGATGCATCGGATATAAGGTCAATTGCCTTCTTCTTGATCACTGGATCTTTTGCAATCAAGAATTGAATTTCTTCTTCCTTAGGTACATAGGCGAACTAAGTCTTTTCTCTAAATCTTGTAGGTTGAACAGTGGAAATTTGATCTCCCAGCCTTTTACCCTCCATAAAGCTTACAATCTCCAGTTCATCTTGTGTATCAGCTCCCTCTGATCCTTGGAACACTTGTCCTTCATTTTTCAATTTTTCAATCAGTTTCTAAGAAGCTTCCTCCTCTTGTTGCTTTTTCTTTTCCCTATTAATTACATCGACATTTAGTTCTAGATGTACTAACTGAGCTTTTTCTCTATCATAATCTTCCTGCTCATGTTTACTATTAAAATTCAAAACTATATTTGCAATTCCTTTACCCTTTCCAATATCGGTTGACCAACAACCGACTTGATGAGGCTCACCAATCTTCAAACTTCCCAAGGGTTTAGGTGCATAAGGTTTAATTGTAGCAGGAATGGGTGCAACGATAGGTTTAGGGATTGGTAAAGATTGCTTTTGGTTTAGCACTTGATTGGCAACCTCCTTTTCGACTTCTTTTGTCTTTGGTGGTGATGTAACAATGGTTGTGATTGTATTAGCAGTGGTTGTGATAGCAATGGGAATATATGAAGTAACAGTTGTTATAATTACCTTAGAGGTGGTTCCAGCATTGGCTTCTTCTTTAGAAGCAGTGGATGTAGCAACATATCGCGATGGTTGTCGCCTGCACTGCACCTTCTCTTTCTCGCACAAGTAGCTTTCAAAGCATCATTTATCGCTGCGCAACTTTTCCTTGCATGTCGGTCACCGGATAACCTTCCGATTAGCACGACTATCCGAGTCCAAAACCACATCGAAATTCACATCCTCCCCTGAATCAATGCTTTTACTCCTCCCCTGTTTAGATTCATCCTCCAACCTCTCGATCCTTTGAGGAGCTAGCCTTCTTTCCCATCCTTTTGACTCTTCTATATGCAATCCCGGTCTCCTCATTCTCTCCAAAACATTCAACCTGTGCTTCAACCTTTTAATAGTTCCAGCTAGAGAGGTTGTCAATTCGTCAAGACCAGACATTTTAGACTCCATGTTGCTACATTTATCCGTCAATTCCTTTAAAAGTTCCATTTTATCCTCACAACTTTGACATGTGTTAATTGGTCCGAGAGGTGTACACTGGGAATTGTGATTATGCACAAAAGTATCATTACCCGTCAATTCATGTTGAGTTTCACGTGTTTCCTCATCACTCCGATCAGTGTGACTGCTCCAAGAGGTGAATCATAGGATGTGAGTACCATGGCATCCGACCGAGGCTCCGTATCCATGGACCCCAAGTTAACCAGTTGCACGGGGATTCCTCCACCTGTGTTGAGCTCGGCGAACTCTCCACATTAGGAGTTGCGGTGGTTGGGTCTTACTTAGGTTTCCACTTACCAGTGGCGCCTACGCTGAAGCGATAGTTACACCCTCATGTCTTTCACCCATTCCACTCATGTCACCTACCACACCTGTTACACCCTCATGTCCTTCACCACTACAACCCGCCTCAGATGTTGAAGGTAAGGGTTTGGAATTGGTTTTGGAAGTGGTGGCGGGGTTTCATCGATGGATAGAATGGGTTGTGGATTTTCCTCCTCTATAAGTTGTGGCAGATTTAGCATGTGAGGAAACAAAGGTGTTACGGTTCCTGTAAAATTTGACTCTTTTTTCCTCATATGGGCAAACACCCTAGGAAGCATATGTAAAATGTCGTATTTTTTAGTATGGGGAATGGGTTACGTTATTTGACTTTACGCTATCAATTGAACAAACCTAGGATAGAGGTAGTATTTGCCCTGTTCTTTAATGTTCTTTTGAAAACCCCTCAAAAATCATTTCGGACTGTTAAATACCTTTCTTGAGATAAACAGATGACAGCAATTGCAATCTTTGAGGGAAACTCATGAAATCCAGTTGTTTTATTGCTTACACACTTGAGCAAGGTATGGATTAAAACTTCCATTGCGGAGAAAACATACCTTTGTGAAACTTTATACGATCCCCTTTTCTCTCATAACCCATTCTTTCTAAACCTTCAAATATTTCAGCATCTGACAGATTAACAACTCCTTGGCGTCCTCAAGCTTCAAAACATCTCTAATCACCTCCTCTGTGATCAGAATCTCCGTTTCATCAACAACCGCCCTAATAACCTCTTTTCCACCTCTTTCTTGAATTTCAGCATTCCTCCAAAATTGCCGTATATAAGCTTTAACAATGCGGGTTCTACGGTTAACGCATAGTGTATGGGACTATGTTTGATGAAATCAATCATCTCATGAAAACCTTCAGAATGGTCGTTCTTGACTAGGTATGCGACTAAGTTGTGGGTTTAGGAATATTTAGGTGCCATGTATGCGTTGAAAGTGAATTTGATATGGGATTTGTGAAAATTATACTTGGGAGCGGTTAGGGTTTCTATTCAGCGCCAATTGGGAGTGTTTAAAAGATCAATTATTTGATCGGTGATGAATTGGGGAATAAGTACGGTATAAGCAAAATGTTTCACAAAAGCCCCTGTTGTTTCCATATTCACCACAAGCTGCACTAGCGATTGTATTTACCAATCTTGGCGTGGATAGCGCAAACCAGTAGTGGCAACATCACTAACACTCCCATCCTTTGACCAAGGCTACGGCTGCAAAGTCGTTGTAAACTGAATGTGATGATGCATAGATTTGAAGGATTTCTTTAATTCCACCTTTTATGGGAATACGTAAACTTTATAATTAATGGACATAAACAGTTCAAGTACATGATCAAGGGCAGCACCATCATTTTAGTACGTCTTTTCCTCATTATTAAAGTTTGTCCTACTTTTGTGCATCCCGATTTGGGTTATTTCAAAATAACCATGCAATCTTGAAGAAACCACAGGAAACTGCACACATACTTGGAGTTCATGACATAAATTGTTAGTTCTATTATAATTGTATATTGTTCTGAGAAAAATATAAAGTAAATGTACACCTAATAATACCATTTGTATGTTAACAACAAGGGTAAATAATATTTTTCCTAAGGCATACACATCATAATGTTATGGACTACGTGGCATACCTTACTAAAATATTTGTTTGAATTGCAAGTAAACAACAGGCTAACTAGTTTAGTTGCCCTCAAATGGTTTAGTTGCCCAAAAATTGTTATCTTTAGGCCCAGGCGTATGAGTACTACATAAGCTTCATTAATTGCATTTGGCTTAATGTGCATTTCTAATTACTTGACAAGACGCAACTATTGACCAGTTGACTATCCACATTTACTTATATTGACTTTAATTTAAAATAAAATCCATGTCACCCCACACACCCCATTTTGCTTATATAAACGGACACCATCTAATATATTTTAAAACTACTTTTGTGAAGTGACACACACTACCCACAACGGCATTTACTACAAAGAAATGGATAACTATATTTACGACATGGCTAACAATGTCTTTGTGCGTGACAATGGGCGTGATCTAAAGTTCATTAGTGACATGCATGCAACGGTGATGGAGCTAACTTGCGATGCAAGTGTGGGGTGAGTAGATCAAGCGGTTGGAGTGTTTTGTTGGGTCCACTGTTGCCGGTGCTTGTATGGAAATCTTGTGTGGAATCCGGATGAGGAGCTAGAGAAAAGCAGGGGCTGATGAGGCTCATCACGAGACGCAGCCTTGTTGCAAGTTCTCAAGAAAAGCTCCTTTACGGCCATGATGCTAAAAATATTAAACCTATACTCCTAGCTTGTTATGTGCTCTCTCTCTCAAGTTCTGTCATAATAATCTTTTTTTTGTTTTGGACTCATCATCAATGTTGTTGCTTAGTTACTCTCTTTTTTATAAGCAATGTAATGAAATGAAATGTATTATTTTAATTTTGAAGCAATTGTCAAATGGTCGAATTTATATTATCACATAACAAACATATAATACTTTTGGACAAATATTGATTAACAACACTATATATATGACGTATTATTTTTAATCCTTCTTGAACAAACAACTGTAGTTTATGTATAACTTACTTATTTCGAGTATACAATATTAACATTTTTGACAACCCTCCAACAAGATCAACCCTGTATGTATTTTAACAATCTCAGTTATTGATAGGCCAAACTACCAGTTCTTCTAGAATAAGCAAACGTTTTTTGATTAGACTGGAATACGTCCGAACGACTATAAGATTACATGTAGTGAAGGGTGTATTTTTGGTTATTGTGGTGTGTGGGTTTGTATATTTTTATGTCGATTGGCACATTGTCAATGGTTGCAAGTTGATGATCCTGCTGACGTTGCGCTAGCTTATCGCGAGAACATGATTCGGTTTTTTTATAGAGTTAGATTTTATCCTTTGTATCAACAGTTTTAACTTATCTCCAACAGCACTTTCGTTGTTTTATCATGCACTATCGGTTTTCAATATACGATATTCTATCAAATACATTTTACAATCAAACATATATCATGCCTCATCCATTGGCATATTCATTCACACATTAACACCAACATTATTACACAAACACGCTAGACATAAAAACGTTTAACAAAATAAAATAACATTTACCCCATTACTATTTCCGTATCAATCAATGGATCATAAGTCTCATATAATATATAAGTACATTGTTAATAGTAAAATAATACTACCTTTGCTAATATATAGCAATTGTTCATCAAGATCACATTTAGTTTTTACACTAGTCAGGATGCCTTTCTCCAAACAATCTCTTTCATCAAAAAATGCTTCTAAGCCTTCACTTGCCTTATTTGATCTCAAACTAAGGTATGAATACCATCACCCTTCCTAAAAATGTTTATATGTTACCTCGTGGTTCTGACTTGCCTTGAGTATATTTTTTTACCATACTTGCTATTCTTTTTTATGTACATTTAATATACCTTTATTACGGGCCCGGAGATGCATGGCTGCGTATCTGTTTTGAGATTCACTACGATGGTACCTTCATTCGGTTGCCCAATTTAAGTTATCGTTTGGCGAACCCTTTAAGCTAAGGTTTAGTAACTCCTCAAGGATGAACTTTAAGCAAATGCTTGACTTGTTGGCCTACAAGCTTGAGTGTGAGATACGGGCTTTATATTTTTGCACACCAAGATTTGTTCTTTCAGCTGGTTTGACAATTGTTGAATGTGATAATGATGTTAAAAGGATGTATGAACTTCTTGCAGGAATATGGATTAATCGGCTTGTACATTTCACATAAACCTGTTAACTTAGCATGTTTCTATTATCCTAACCTAACTTTTAATCTTCTTGATAAGGAAACGCATGCAAAGCTTGCGATACATGATAAACTTGTGCAACTTGCTACATCTAAGTCTTACTCTGATATTCTTGCATGGGAGGAGGAAGACGGGCGTTCACCTCCCTAAGAACCCCTCCTTCCCAACCTAGACGTAAAGGAATTGAATTCCAAGGAAAGATTCTTTTCATGGATTTTTTGCATAGCGAAAGTGTTGATGACGCCATTGAGTTCAGGTGGCGATGAATGGTACTATGGGGGATTTGTGGGTTGTGTAGCAATGGATGTTGGGTGGTCTACTTCCCACCATATAAACGGGTGCAACGGGTTATCGAATACGATGATGGCACTTTAATGAATGTACCGACAAATTCTCTTCCAAATCAGGTTTTGTTGGATGCACGGATCTTCTTCCGTTCAGCGTCAAGTAGGGGGCTATGTCAAGCCCAGGTATGGACATAAGGTTTCGAGGAAACCGTATGCAAGGAGGCTATGCTTTGAAACACCAAGAACGGGTTTACGGAAGATCAAGATGTTGATGCATTTGAAGGCTCTAACAAGAGATCGGCGTCGAGGATGTTCGGATTAAAACCAACTTGGTATTTAAGGAACGGAAGGTTGGAGTGTAGGTATTGTTATGCAGCATGCTAATTGTGTTGTTAAACGATTATAGGCACTTGTGTTAACATTACTTTAAAGTTGAAAAACATAGTCTAGTCTAGGCGTTTTTGTAAGGCAACGTCTATGCATTCGCCACGTGCATTGTAACTATCTCTGCACGGTATAGTGCTCTATCGGACTTGTTTGTGTTTACCCACTTTGACTTTAAAGAAAGGCACCCAAAAATGTATTTGGCAGTTTTACTGAGCTTGATTACACATTTTTTTCATATTGTTTATCAACTGTGTGCATTTACCCACTATTTACTAACAACATGTTTATGTTAGTTGGTCTTGACACTAGCGTACTAATGTGCAATAGCAGTTTAAGTATTCATTCACGCGCCTAATATCGTGTCATATGTTTTGCATTATATTGCCTCACCATGACTACCTTTATAAGCAGCACCAACCAGCGAAGCGCGATTACAACATTATCATGAATTTGTGCTATTCGCAACACTCGTGATCATATTCAATTAACCCCTTTGTATACTTACAGAAACAACTATAACAAATCACACAATTCGGGAAACTAGTTTAAGATTGTTTCTACTTTATGAAATGCAACACTGTATAGTCTTGATTATGTATTCAAAAGATCTACACATGAATCTGTTACTCTAGGGGTATCCATTTTATGTGATCTATGTTGTTGGTTACATTATGTAAAGGTAATTTTATGCAGTATATATTTTTCTTTGTTGTTAGATGTGCTTTACAATTTAACAGCCGAACATAAAACTTGCAACTTCTCCAAAAGTAAATTACATATATAATTAAACGTTTATATCTATTCCATTACATTACTTGCCTATTAACATACCAAGTCCAACACAAGTAACCGACAAAGATCCTAACATAATGAAAAACAACCTATCATACAGCTTCAACTTTGACTTTGCATCAGTCAACTCTTTGTCCAAGATTGACTTGTCCAAAGCAAGAGTATCAACCAAGTGTTCAATATCCACTGACTTCTTTGATCTTTTCTCTTTTTCAAAGAACCCATACACGGATCTTTATAGTATTAGCTAGGCGTGATCATCATCCAAAAGCGATGCACATCACAAATAGAGCATTTTAAAAGCTTCCCAAGGTTTGCCTTGTTGTTGATGTCTTGGTGGTAGCGAAGCGCATGATCTCAAAAGTATTCAAGTTTGCCGCCAATTAGTCGGGTTGTAGATGAAGTTCTGGAACTCATGATAAAGCGGTTTTTAATTAACAAGTTTGTGGAAATGTAGGAAAATGTTGACCGACAAATTAGGTGGTGGGGAGTTTATAAAAGTTGCAAAAAGTACCTTTTAGGCTTTTATAACTGTATCGTTTATTCCCAAACAAAACTTAATAAAGGCATATATTAGAACTTATATTTGTTGTAAAAGTAGAGGGACCTACCATGACAAACACTTAAAATTTTTACCCCACAAATCACTTATCCTATGGTGACCATCAATATCCCAACATTCACTTTCATTGAAAAATAATCTTGTCCTTTTCATCTTATTTTAGGAAAAACTCCAGGGTTTGTTGTACTTATCCAATATGTACTTTTTATTCCTTATTAGTTCATATTGGTTGATATATATATATATATATATATATATATATATATATATATATATATATATATATATATATATATATATATATATATATATATATATATATATATATATATATATATATATATATATATATATATATATATATATATAATATAAATTGTGCTGAGTACATATATATTATATTCTATTATTAAATTATTATTTAATTCAAAGTTATTGAATTTGTTATTAGGGTTTATGTTTTATAGGTATGGTCAATATACCCCTTTAAGTCTAGTAGTTGCTTCTAATTGTTATTAGTATTTATGTTTTATAGGACATGGCGTAAACCAAAGAAGTCATATTTAAAGTTCACCACACGGAAGTTTCAATTTCGACCACTCCTTATATAGGTGGTCGCCTTCTTGATGTGGTGTTTTAGCTCGGCAGCAGAGTGCATTTACAAGGGTGCTTGATCATGTTTTCGATGATATTGGGGGGAAAATGGGCTTTATTTTATGGTGCACCAAACAAGTTACTCGAAGATGGTTTAACTTTGTTGCACACGCTGAACAATGGCGTCGCGAATGTATGACATTGCGGAGACTCGATCAATGGACCTCTACGTTACGCAAAGCAATGACCTTTGTCACAATTTTATTTAAAAACATGGTTTGGCAAGAAGAAGGACATTGGCATGCGATGGCGCTAGTGCAACACCGTTCAAAGAAGGAAGCTAACAACCCGTGTTTCTATAAGGAAAACGTCCGAGGTTCGGATCGGAGAAAAAGGGGTAGTGCACAAGAAAGCGAAAAATGGTTGCAAGAGGAAGGTGTGGAACTCAGAAATGGAAATACTTCCGAAGGGAAAGAGATACCCTTTTATGAGGATGTACATGAAAGTAAGCCAGGTCATGGGATTGCCAAGGTAAAAGAACCAGTTGTTGATCAAGAGGGTGTGTCCAGAAGTGGGAAAAGGGTTTGTATAACCACTTACAGCGGGCCATACTGAGCGGAAAGCGATTATGATGGAGGTCTGGATGCACGAATGATGGTTTTGAATACGTTTATAGAGTGTGTTTTATATTCAATTAACATGTTCATACCACGCAGATCTGCGACCACCCTATTAGCTAGCAACCGCATGACACAAATAAGTAATACTTTACAATCCATCCGTTATTACAAAGGCAAATACACACAAACGTTTACCTTACACAAAACACAATATAGTAGGACTTAGGCAGTGAATGCATTATTAAAACCATGTTCCCGCTTACTTTAAAAAGCTGTTTGGAGTAGGGAAATCGGATAGAAAGACGTGTGTGGAAGCCGGTGAGCTTGGTTGTTCAGTGGTTTGACTTGTGTTTATGTGATTCGCCGCATTAATCACCCCATGGTTGGGTCGTTTGCCTCGCTTTGGGCGTTACTATTTAAGCGAGATGATTCACCCATCTTACGAGCCTTTTTTCACCTGTTGTACACGGCTTAGCCTTTCGTTTGTAGCCAACCGGTCTGCGTATAGTGTGCCAATCTGGGTTAGTTGCCACTTAACAACATAACCTTAAAGTTTTTGTAAAGCTGAACAAATACTTACTTTTCTTTTCACCAAAGGTACTCTACATGTTACGCGGTTGTGGCCTTTTGTGCCACACCTTCCATAATAGTTGCTCTTAGAAGCGCTCACCTTGAGATGGTATTCGGTCTTTATTTTAGGCCCCCTGCAATTACGCTACCGATAGCGGGGGGCAACCAACCTCTAAGTTCGCCGGTGTCCCACGGCGTCATATTTTAGAGTGAATTACATAAATGTCGTCCTTGTGGTTTAGTAAAAGTAGGATCTTGTCATTTGTGGTTTTTAGCATGGGTTTTTCCATGGTTTAAAGTTCACGGATCTTGTTCGACCGGTCCCAAAAAGGACCTCCCTTGCAAATACTTTCGCGTGAGGGGCTAACGCGTCATATTTTGGTTTTAACGTCGGAGTTAATTACATAAATGCGTTGTGGTTTGAGGTAAAGTTCACGAATCTTTGTCCGTGGTTTATTATAATATTTTTTTAAAAAAGCTGTTTTTCTTTTAAAAAATTAATTTTATTAAAAAATATAATTAAATTAAAATAATAATAATAATAATAAAATAACTTTTTAATTTTATTATAAAGCGAATGAAGGCGTATAAAAAGCAATTTTATCACAGTTTCTATTTTACGTTTCATTTGTTTTTTATACGGTTAAGTCGCTCGTTTTGTATGAAAATGTATGAAAACATTTTTGTATTCTAAAAATGCGTTTTGTATGAAAATGTATTTTTTCATACAAAAGCGAATCTAAAATGTCACGTATCGTTTTGAATGAAAATGTATGAAAACATTTTCAACGTTTTTGTATGAAAAAGCGATACATTTTACATCTAAAATTCGACATTTTCATACAAAAAGCGTACATTTAAAAAAAAAAAAAAGCGTATCGGTTTTGTTTAAAATATGCGTTTGTAGCATGTATTTTTAAAAAATGATGGTTTGTTTAAAATGCGTTTTGTATGAAAAGCGTACATTTTAAACAAACAAAAAAGATACGGTTTTTATTAAAATGTATGCGTTTTGTATGAAAATGTACATTTTAAACAAAACCGCGTGACGTTTTTAAAAAAAAAATGTTTTGTATAAAACAAGTGAAGCGATATAAGCGACAAAACCGTATAAAAACGCGTTTTTTATACTGCTTCATCCGCTTTTATAAAAACCGTTTTTATCACGGTTTTGTCCGTTTATACGTTTCACTTGTTTTTATACAACAAAAAAAAACGAGCGGTTTTGTTTAAAATATCACGTTTTCATACAAAACGCATGCATTTTAAACAAAAAATTTTTTGGTCAGCATTCATACAAAAAATGTCGTATTTTAAACAAAAAATGACGTTTTTAATATTTATAGCCAATGAAAATATGCGTTTTATAGCGATACATTCAAAAATCGCGACTCATTTCGAAAATGTTTTCATACATTTTCATTAAAAACGCATACATTTTTTTTCGTTCGTTTTGTATGAAAAATGTTTTCATACATTTTCATACAAAAGCGTACATTTTTTACAAAAAAATGTTTTCATACATTTTATACAAAAAACGAGCAAAACCGATATAAAACAAATGGAGCATTAAAATAAGAAACCGATAAATAAGCGCATTTTTTATCGCATTCATTTTATAATAAAATTAAAAAGTTATTTTATTATTATTATTATTTTTAATTTAATTTTAATTTTTTTAATAAATTAATTTTTAAAAGAAAAAGCGATTTTAAAAATATTATAATAAACACGAGACAAGATTGTACTTTTACTAAACCACAAACGATTTATGTAATTAACTCATCGTTAAAACCAAAATATGACGTTAGCCCCTCACGCGCGACCATCAGGGAGGTCCTTCTGGGACCGGCCGACGGGACAAAATCCAGAATCTTTAGCTCAGCTGGACGAAACCCTGCTAAAACCAGGACAAGATAAAATATACTAAACCACAAGGACGATTTATGTAATTCACTCTATCTTTTAATAGGTAGATGATGTCTTGGTACGTCGCTTTAATAGTTGTATTATAAAACCAAGCTTTTGCCAACTTCTTAACACTTGTCAGGCCTGCAAATCTACCTACAACACAAACATGTCCGCTTGCGGCAAGCCCTCGAAAAGTCGCCATTTGCGACAATTGCATTCACCGTTTACCAAATCAACAACATCTTTGTTATTTTTGTCGTGTACTTCATACACTTTGTCCTTAAGTATTCCCAAAACCTTCTAGTTTGCACTTTTTTTCCATTATCGCTTTCACTTTGGCGGTTGCCCACTGTAAGTTCGTCATCAGGTGCATCTAGCATTTACACATATTAACATATATCGGAATAAGACCGCTTAATTATTGCTCGATAAACTATCTAATAATAACAAAATATGCTCTACACGCATGTTTTTCTCTGGATCGTAATACCATTTTTGAAGAAGACCTCTAAACCATTCCATCAACATCGTTATTGGGATCTTGCGCACATCCTTTGTTAAAGCAATGATCGATTCCACATCGCTTGTTTGAGGTCGGTGTAGTTGTATTCGCTTTTGCTGGGGCAATGTGCCCTTGACCATTTTCAATACCTGCTATGCAACTAGTTTTTGAGCTATCGATTCGTTTGCAAGAATCGTTACACATTAGGTGTGCAAATTCTCCGTTGTGTAAGCTTTGCGTCTTCCGGTATAAACACTTTAGGCTATCGCTTTGCATACCAGTATTCAACATCAAATGGCGACAACAATACAGTGAAAGGCATTTGGAAAAACATTTTACATGCTAGGGCTATTGCATGATGTCTCGGCCGATATAATTGCCAAATTAGCAACTTCCCTATGGATTCTTTTTTCGGTTTGTCAAAACCATGTCCATGTGTCACCACTCACCTTGAGAAACACCGGTGGCAATCGTTATAATTTGATTGTTTCCAGCTCCATTCCCACGGCTACCGGTTTGTCCCTCACGTAGGGCCCTTTAAGATGTCGCGTCGATTATGATAAGGGGTGCACATATAGCATGGAAACTCTTAATCAGTAAAATATAAATGCGATTACATATTGGATAACAAACACATTGTATATCAAGGTAAAATCATCATAAACCATGTATTTAAGTGAACTTTGTATACTATTGTAATGCATTGATAAGTAAATTAATGTCAAATAATTTGTTTTATGTTTCTACCGACAGTGGCGGTGTCTTTGTGAAACAAACAATAGTATCGCATGAGTAGATCCAATTAGAATGTTTTTGAGCTTATCTGACATAAATTGTTAGATACTTTGCTAAGATGCTCAACTTTTATAAGACAAGTAAAAAGTAGTTGTATGTAACTATTTTATGGTTTTATGTATGTATAGTTTTTTATATTCCATTTTGTGTTCATGTTGGATATACTACTAAGCAAACGCATGCTAAACTAAAAACAATGCCTATTCACCAACACACTTGTATGAAAACCATATCATATATTAGATTTATTTAAAGACATTCAAGGCAATTAGCTTACTGCGCGTAAAGACCGAAAGATATAAAAAGGTTCTTAAACGTCTTTGATCGCTCGTCTCAATGTGTGTAAGAGTACCCCCTGGTTTACGAGCTTTAGGTTGTGACAGTAGGTATGGTAAATAAGCGATGCTTTTGGACGTACAGGTTGATTCCACGCCAATTGTTTCCCTCCAAGCTTTTGTGTATGAAACATCTATATTCAACTCCATATTAAGATCATGGATAATGTCCACTCTGGCTTATAAGCGCGTGTAACATCTATGATTTTCGGCGTATCGATAATTTAGGCAGGGTTTTTGCCGTAGCATTTCGATGATTTGGATTGAGCGGATTTTGGAACATGCATGCGGTCATTAATTTTAGTGATTCTAAGCGGATACTGTTGGAATCCTGACGTTATATTACCAATCACATTTGGCTGCCGCATTTTACTACGTACCTAATAGTGCACGATTTATGAACATAAAATTCATACCCTTCTTTTAGGCACTTCAAAGATACCTCATATATGCACTCTTCCTTATCATCAAATCTATCATTCACTTTCATAACACCTCTATCTTTACTTTCAAGTCTGCTGCTCAATAGGTGGTGGTTGGGGTGTGGGTGGTATATGAGTTAACTTGTTTAGTTGCCATGTATTAGCATCTTGCTCGGTAACAACATATCATTAAGATCCAAATGTAAGTGTGGGGAACAAGATGGCGGGTTACCACAAGGGTTCTTTAACTTGGTTAATGCATATGGTTTGCACCTCATTGCGACCCATCGACCATACTTTGAAAAATCCAAGTCATCGTCGTCAAGTATGTTAGTTGTGGTTGGTGATGTTGTATGTTAGAGTTATCGGTTTACATCATTAACTTTGAACTTTTTCTTGATGTACAGCACAAGACTCGAAAAATTAATGTCAAGCGGGGTAAAACACCACAGAAGATCTTAAATACCATAAACACCTTGCATTTACATAGCAGAGTTCATTTTTTGTAATGTTATTTTGTTTTGATAAAACTTTTACGGTGTTATGTGTTGAGTCAAGTAAATAAGCACATGGAAACTAGGGTGTGGTTATATTTGGTGAAAAGCTATAAACACACTTATAGTGTGTATCATAAGGTAGCCCACCCAGATCAGTTGTACCTCTACGTAACAACATGTCAAAGAACTTTGGGAAGACTTGAAGGAGCGTTATGGCATTGGAAATGCTCCTAAGATGATATGCATATCATTTAAGGTTGCCTAACGTACAAGACATATTGACCAAGTATGTCCTATAGTTGCCCGGATTGCGTCTAGAAGGTTTTGCACGAGGTACAAATTAAGTTCCCACATGACACTAAAAGTTGTTGCCCATAGTACATCTAAAGGTGTGGGCCAAAGTACAAAAAAAATGCTAAGGACCCATTGTACAATATATTCTTTAAATATGTAAAGGTTGCCTAAAGTCTTGACTTGGTAGCCCAAATACAAATTTAGTTGCCTAGATTACATCTAAAAGTTTTGGTGACGATATACCAACAATTCATGGTGGCTTGTGTAGAATACTCCATTAGGCCTCGCTTGTTCCTTTTTGTATCCAAAAATTGTGGCACGAACACTTGTAAACTACCTATTCCGTCATTAACAAAATATAACAATAATTGTTTTTAAAAGTAGTAATTCAACAATTGTTATACCTTTTTTAAACTTTAAGTTGCTCAACTTCAGTGAATATCTAGTCGCAACAAAAGGAGGTACTATTTATTATCGAACAGCGGGCAAACAATGATTCGTCGACTCAAAATGAATGAACCGATTGTTTACCCTCGTGTTCGGTTTATTATCAATTCAAACCATAATCACCAATCCAATAATAATGTTTACTTTTTGATTTATTTTGGCCACAAATCATGCGTACAACTAGTTCTTTGATCAAGTATTTGAAAGCTTTTGGATGAAGCTTTATTCTTGTCTTAATATTTTTTTTGGCGGCTTTAGTCCGTTTTCCATAAAGTCTTGGAAACCATCCATCTACATACAATACTTTGGGTAACCCTTAACCCAAAAACTAAACCACAAAAAAAAAGTCCATTTACATCTTTATAGCATCGATTTTATACCTAAAAGCAGGGGGAGACATGCTCACGTATTCCCACAAAATTACTACATCAATAGTACGCATGGTTACTTTGAAAATGATCTTGAGAAGAATCTGTTTGTGTTAAACAACTATTTGTTGTTTGTTATTGATGCTTTGAGGGAGGAACCCATTTCGAATTTGGGTCCTATAAGGAAGTAGATCGAGGATGAGGAAAATAATTTTAGGCGGCTCCGTACAAAGACTTTCAGCGGGATGAGGTTTATGGAATGAATGATCGGAGGAGGACTGCGAAGATGCGGATGATGAGGAAATTTGGAGATGAGGAGGATGATCCACGAGGTCGGAGGTGGAGGAACAAATGTGCTTAGTGCGAAAAAACAGGAGGAGCAACAACTTGGGTTTCAGCCCTTATGATGGAAAGCGAGAGTTAGGCTTGAAATTTTGTTTCAACAAGTCAAAAGCGAGAAAGGAAATGAAGGAAAGCAGAGAAGAGAACATGGTTCTAACAACTTGGTTTGAAATGGGGTGGGTGGGCGGTTCGATGATGGTTTTATTATTATATTATTATTTTTAGGCGTTTTTCTTTGTTTTGCTTGTTTTGTTTTTTCATCTTTTGTTTTAGGTGGATAATTAGATCTATTGATTCGTGTAAAGTGGTGGTGCGAAAACACAATATATCGCGATATGGTAAAATCAAACCAAATTAACCTTTAGGAAAAGGTCAGCGTGCCAAATCTCACGGGTGTGATAAAAGTGATCTGGGAAGAAGTGATTTCCCGGTGGGTCCCAACGAGTGTGAATGGAAGGATTCGTTGAGTTTTGTGATTTATAACTTGAATTGGTGTTGATTATTTGTTTGATATGAATTACGTTTTCTACAAATTAATTAGCGGAAAGTAATTAAGGCAAGGGAACCCTAATAAACTACAAATTAACTACTATTAAGCCTAAGGAATGATAAAAGCGAGAGCTACACTAAGTCCTAGGGTGCTAAAGCATAAGCGTAAAAGCGGTAAAACAACCCGAGCCATAAAAGTTTTGAAATTTAAGGGCTACGGGTGTGAAACAATTTTCCTACGATCAATTAGACTAAAAATGATTTTTAGGAAAAGCGGAATATTTTTGACTTTTAAATTAATTTCTATGAATTAAAAATGATTAAACACTAATTAAATTATTAAAAATACTAAACTAATCAAGAAAAATCTGAAAATTTAACAAAATACTTTGAGGCAATCTGATTCTAAGAAAAATGAAAAGTGAGAGTGGTGCTATAGAAAATAAGCTCGAAATAAGCTAAAGAGTGCTTAAAGTGAAAGCGCCCAACACCCCTTATGTATTTAATAATGCAAAATGTGATTGAGACAAGTCCAAGAGGCAAGCGGTAGAGTGTGTGTTTGTGAAATTTGTGGTGGCGTGGGTTCGAGTCCCACCATGTACCGGTTTTACAAAACATTTTTTTTTTTTCAACTTTTTCTTTTTCGGTTCTAGATTAGATCAAATTAAAACTTTACTAAACACTTTTGAACTAAACCCAAAACAAGTTTGTATAGCTTCTTTTTTTTGGGCGACTGAGAAAGAAACTTTTTAGCCTCTTGACAACTTTTGTAAAACTTGACTTTTGAAAAGTACCCAAAAGTGTTAAATGACTTATACCCATTGATATGAAAAGGTACCAAAACAACACACCTTTAGCATTTTTGGCATGGAATAGGCAAAAGCGAGTTGGCTAAACTATGTTTAAGTTGCTTTTGGAAACTTGGAGGATGTCTAAGTACAAAGCGATTTCACGAACTAAAGCACCCAAATCTTAAGCTAAAGAGCACATGATTTGTATCCACCACCAAAATACTAAAATCTAAGATGGACATCCGGATTCAGTGAACTCAAAATTGCTCTATTTGAAGAACATCAAACACGAAGGTACTTACCATCACAAGTTAATTTGGACTAAGTTTTATCAAATCCGATGTCCTATTAAAATAAATTACCGGTAGGCAATTAAGTTAAGCTACTTAGGAGTGTCTAAACTAAAACTCAAATGGCAAGCATACTACACATAAGCACCAACTAGGTTAAACAAGATGATCTAATCCTATTCTATCTCACAAGCTTCTATCAACTGAGGTTATCTCTTGCTAGCGAAAGAATGAAGGAAAAAAAGGTACTTGTGTAAGTGATTCTGCTTGATACCAAGCATTTAGGTGGTGTTTGAAGCTTATTTTAAAATTTGAGAAATGGACTCCAAAGAAAACAAAACACAAAAAATGAAGTTGGCATAGTAGAGATGTAAAATAAACAAACCTGGAGGCAAGATCTACACTTTATGCAGCTTATAAATAAATTTATACAAAAGGTCCTTTAAGCGATTTATCTTTGAAGCAGAAGTAAAAAAAAAATAGGAAATAACAGTTTACTATTCTAATTTAAAACCAAGCTTTGGAGATCTAAACTTGTTTGAATTTGTAAGAATAAACTTTTGAAACTAATAAGCATTAGAACACTGTTACAAGCTAAAATGGGTAAAATGAGATTTCAAACCATTAGGAACTGACCAAACCTGCCACTTGGAACAAAATTCTTGAAGCTGTTTTAGAGCGAAATGTAAAAGCTAAAGCGTACTCAACTAACTCTTATTTAAGAATCTTAATTCACTAAATAAGCACTTGAAAAATGTAACGGAAGTAAAAGAAATGCTTTTCATAGATTAAAAACAAGACAATACAATAGAACTTGAAAACAAAATAAAAACTGATTTTAAAACTAGATTAAGGGTGCCTTATCAATGGCTACAAGAGTCCTATTTATACTACATCTGGGAGCTTCAATCCTCTTGGTTGTTCTTCTGTGAGAGTAGAGATGTTGTTGGCTTTGTGCTTCTTAGCGTAATCTGACCATCCAAAGTTATTGAAGAAGCAGTTTCTTGATCTTAGCCATTGATGGTTTAGAGCTCCAATGAGAATGCTTAGGATAATAAGGTGTACTTGGACATGTGATGCTTCTTGGCTTTCTTGCTTCTTCTGGCTGAGAGTGATGGGGGAGAGGTGTAGTGGGGGATGACTAGGAGGTGAGAAGGATTTTGGCGGAAAGGTTTTAGATGGGATTAGGTTTTATTTTGTTCTCGGTTTTGGTAGAGAGAAGAAAGAGGGGAGTACAATGGGTGTTTTATTCTTGGTTTGGGGGAAAAGGTCAAAAGGTTAGTGTAGGTTTAGGGTTCGAGGTTGGAGGGTCGGTTGGGGTTCAATGGATTAAGATAGGGGAAAGGTGGGTCAAAAATTGGTTTTAAGTAAAATTGTTGTTTTATTTTTGTGAAGATGTTTTGGAAATTTGTGGTATCGGGAAAAGGATTTTGGGTTGTTTTCCCGATCCACTCTCAAGCGTGTCTAGGGCTTCAAAATGTAGAAAATCACTTCAGGCTACGTCTTCTTTGCACATTTTGTTATTTCGATTTTCGTTTTCGCTCATTTTATCCTTTGTACGAAAGACATAAAACACACTCCGAGGATATTTTTAACATATTTTGAGCATATTTGGGTGTTTTTAGTCATTTTCGAGTCTTAAGGGGGTAAAAGCGATGAGTGAATAAGCACTCATCAAATTCACTAGGCAATTGCAGTCACCAGCGATCAATCATATAAATAAGAAAGACTCAAGATTACCAAGACTACCCCGTTTCGACTTTTTATTAGATGCGAGAAACTTAAAATTTGAAATGTAAACAAAATGCTTGATTATCAAAATATAAAGCGGTATCATGGAGCAGGATTCACAAAATGGGTGTCTCAGGGAATTATAATCGTCATCCTCTTTTATACTACAAACTAAGTCTAGACTTATTG
Source organism: Chrysanthemum makinoi (assembly GCA_910596185.1). Lineage (NCBI taxonomy): Eukaryota > Viridiplantae > Streptophyta > Magnoliopsida > Asterales > Asteraceae > Chrysanthemum > Chrysanthemum makinoi. The sequence continues at coordinate 271,626,453 of OU343224.1, forward strand.
TGCAAATGTTTTTGTAAAATGCTAACACTACTTATACAAGAAATCTATGTAAAAGTCAGACTTAACTTTTTTACTCCCCAATTCATAAGTTAGGTGTGTGTGTTGTTTTCAAACTTTGATCATAAAATGGAACACTCATCACGGTTGTTATCTATTCAAGTTTGATATTAATTCACCCGGAAATCTTAAAAAGGTTCGAAAAGGGCCTTTTATGTAGCGGCTTTCTTACCACATCCGGCAGGTTGGCTTTAGGTGACAGGCTTTTGACACCACGAGAGAATAGTACGAATCGGATTTAGTTCGATTCAAAGGTTTAGAAACTTCCGCTAACTTAATATTAAGACTTGAATGGACCTTACCACTTGATTATTTAGAGATTGAAAACTCAAAGGCCAAATCACTCCATGTAGCGGCTTTTCTTCTCATCCCAAAACATAAGTTTTAAGTGACGGGCTTTTGACACCCACGGAGAATACTAGGAAGCTTTCTAGACCTTTGAAATTAATAATCTCTCAATTCCGTTGCTTTTTAAGATAAAATTGGCGGAATCAGGTTCAACTCGGTTTAAATTTGAGAAAAAGCAAGTTTAGCACATTTATTCATAACTTTTTATTTCACTTAACATTTTTTTTTTTTCATTTCATTCACTTTTTCACTTTTGACTTGCAATTCACATTTGCATCATTCAATTTTCACGATCTTTCATTTTGCAATATTATTCCGCTTTTAAGAAAGTATGCTTTCCCAAAAATTTAAACAAGAAGTTGAACTCTAACTCTTTATCAAAATCGCTTAAAAATTTTATTGCATAACAAAACGATTTTTATGTTCAATGGTTTGAAAATAACACTATATTAGGTTCAATTAAGAGCTACGGGAGAAAAATTGTAGATTACATATACAAGAGAACCAACCTCCCACGCTTAGCATTTTCATTTTACACAACTTCGTAAAACTTAGCCCTAATTTAAGGAGCGGCTAGATCAACACTCTAGCGAGTCGGGATTCCCTGTTCTAACCTAATCAAGACTAAACTTTTATCAACAAGAAGTGTTAACACTTTATGCAAATTTTTTTAAATTTGGGTCAAAGCAGGGGTACTAGGGACTAGAGGGGTACAAATGTGACAAAATTGACGAATTCCCCGGCTTAGAATTGAATATTGCCCTCAATATTCAAGTCCCGGCAAATACTACTCCCGAGCAGGAAAAGGTAATACCACTAACAAAGTGTGTGGGCGACATACGTTATTTAACACAAAAAGATTTTCAAAATATATCCCCGGATGAGCGTTAGTAACATTGATCCGGATATTGGTGGATTGAAAGCGGCATCAATCATCCGCGATCAAGGGGATTCTGAAAACATGAGCAAACACACAAGAAGCAAACAGTGGAGGTTTCCCCAGCACTTAGTTGTTAGAAAATAGAAAGAAGTGAAAACATGGGTGAAAACCATGGAATGCTTCTTGTTTTGTTGCTTAAGTACTTATTCGTGACCGAATTCATTGGTTTGTGGGGAAGGTTTGGAGATAGGGACAACCATGAATGGTATGTCCCCTCCAAAATAGTGCTTCAACCTATGTCCATTCACCTTGAAGTTTGGCGTTGGGTTTGAGATAACTTCGGCGGATGCCATATGGAAAACTTTTAACAGGTGAATGGACGGTCAACGAGGTTTAAGCTTCCACGAGAAGATTTTCAATCTAGAATTGAAAAGAAGGACTCGGTCACCGATGTTGAAAACACGGTTCTTGATCTTTGAGTCATGGATCTTCTTTGTCTTTTCCTTGTAAATCAACGAGTTCTCATGGAAGCTTGATCACGAGTTCATTTAATTCATTGAGGTTGAACTTTTGGTGATCACTCATGGGACTAAGGTCAAATTTACATGCTTTAAGGCCCACGATAGGCTTTGTGCTCCGGCTTCGATGGGAGATGACCGCTTCGTTGCACAAGCTTGTAAAGAGTACACTGATGGGTGTTTTGTAGCGATACGGAGGCCCAAAGTGCACATCTTCAAGTTTGTCCAAACCAGAGGCGATTTCACCTCACGGTCCTCTCCAAGATTCTTTTCAAACCTCGATTGAAACCTCCGCTTGCCCACTAGTTTGGGGATGATACAGCGGTCGAGGCGGTGAGTGACCGTCTTGGCTTGCATCACTTTTCGCGAATTGATGCGTTGCAAAGTGCGTGCCGTGATCACTAATGATGGCGCGGAGTTCGAAGCGAAGCAAGAGACTTTAAGAACTTCACTACACTGATTCGTTGGTGGGTGGCGCTTTTCGCCTCTACCCACTTGAATGAATGTCGGCCATACGGTATATACTTGTTCCCTCGAGAAGATGGGAACGGTATAAAGTCAATGCCCCACACGTCGAAGATCTGCGCACTTGAATGGCATTTTGGGGCATTTCATCTCTTTTCGAGATGTTGCTATGGCGTTGACAAGCGTGCAAGATTGGACTAAGTCGTGGGCATCTTTGTAGATTGTGGGCCAATAGAAGCGGGTCAAACATTTGGCGGTGTAGTTAGAGCCATGATGTCCCCCGTGGGTCCATTATGACAAGCCTTGAGAATTTCAGCGTCTTCTTGGCCGTGAACACACCGTCGGATGACTTGATCGCCGCAGTTTTGAACAAATAGGGGTAGTCGAAATAATGCTTAACTTCTTTGAAAAACTTGTTCTTTTGTTGGGACGACATCCCTTTCTAGCGAAGTTACCATGATAGTTTGCAAAGTCGGCAAACCATGGGGTACCAGTCTGATGAGATACCACATTAAGTGTCTCAAGAGGAAACGTTTCGTTTATTTCCTTTTTCTCGAGCACACCTTGATGTGGATTTTCAAGGCGAGGAGATGATCGGCCGCTAGGTTCTGGCTCCTTTTTATCACGGATGATGATATCAAATTCTTGTAGGAGGAGAATCCATCGAACAACCTGGCTTTGCATCTTGCTTAGCAAAAGATATTTGATGGCGAAGTGATCCGTATACACTATGCTTTTGACAAGATCAAGTATGGCGAAACTTCCGAAGCATACACAGCGACTAGTAATTCTTTCTCGGTCGTAGTGTAATGTGCTTGAGCTTCGGTCAAAGTTTTGCTAGCATAATGTATAGAAGTGGAAATGTTTTGATTTTCGATTTGCCCCAAGGCGGCACCTATGGCGAAATCACTGCGTCGCATAAGTTCAAATGGTAATTCAATCGGGGGCAACTAGGATTGGTGCTTGGTGAGCTTCTTTTAAGAGTTTGAAAAGCTTCAATGCACTCACTAGAAGGCGAAAAGTGTCTTTTTCAGAAGTCGGGTCATAGGCGGGATATTTTCAGTCTTGAATGAAGCGACGATAGAATCCGGCATGACCAAGGAAACTTCTAACTCCTTTGACGGTTGTGGGAGGAGGTAACTTTGCAATGACATCAACTTTAGCTTTGTCAACCTCAATCTCGTTCTTAGAAATTTTATGGCGAGGACAATTCCTCTTTAACCATAAAGTGACATTTCTCCCAATTTAGACAAAGATTAGTGTTTTCTAGCGTTCAAGCATCTTGTCCAAATGGGAGAACATGTTAAGGAAAGAATCCCCAAAGACCGAAAAATCATCCATAAAGACTTCCATAGTCTTCTCGATCATGTCATGAAAAATAGCCATCATACACCTTTGGAGCGTCGCAGGGGCATTACATAAGCCAAAAGGCATGCGTCGATAAGCAAATGTTCCATAAGGACACGTGAATGTGGTCTTTTCTTGATCTTAGGGGTCAATGGGTATCTGAGTAACAGAAACCATCGAAAACAATAGTATTAGTTTCCGCTAATCTCTCAAGCATTTGGTCCATGAAGGGTAAGGGAAAGTGGTCTTCTGGGTGGCTTCATTTAACTTTTCGATAGTCAATGCAAACACCATCCGTAACGATCAGTAGGAATCAACTTCGTTTTCATCATTTTCAACAACTCGTTTATGCCACCTTTTGGGCACACATGAGCGGGGGCTCACCCAAGGACTATCCGAGATAGGGTAAATCAATCCGGCATCGAGAAGTTTTATGACTTCTTGTTTGATAACCTCATGAATTTTAGGATTCACCACTTCTTTGTTGTTGGACGCCCGGTTTGAAGTCATCCTCCATAAGAATCTTGTGTGTACAAAATTCTGGGTTAATACCCTTGATGTCGGTAAGTTTCCAAGCGATGGCCAAGCTTGTGTGACTTCAAAACCTTTATGAGGCGGCTTTTTCATCCTCACTCAAGTCTTTAGCTTAATAATGACGGGTGATTTATTGTCACCCCAAAATGCGTGCTTCGAGATGGGGTGGTAAGTCCTTAAGCTCGACCTCGGGAGGATCATTAGATTTTTCAATTGTTTTAATTTCCTCTTTATGAAGTTCTTGAGGAGGGAGTGAGGAAGGATCTTCATTGAGCATTTTCACGATGAGAAGAATGTCTCCTCGATAATGCGATGGGAGGCGTGATCAATTTCCATGAAGCCAGAGTCACTTGATAAGTAAGCTTCAATCTCTTCCAAGATAAAGTCACTTCCCTCAGCGGAGGGAGGGGGGGAACAGCGATGGGATCAATCGAAGTGGGATTACCACTTTCGAGAATCAAGTTCTTGAGAATACTCCTTCGAAAAAATGTCCATGACATCAATCATGTTGACGGAAGTGTCTTCATAATGGGGGAGTATCTGCATAACTGATCGAGGTTGAAATACTTGGCTTCCTTGTTTGACCTCAAAAGTAATTTCCCCTTTATCAGCGTCGATCAATGCCGCGACCCGTTTTGAAGCACCTCCCAAGGATGAGGGGTACCGGGGATGGCATCAAATTCGACCACACAAAGTCGGCGGGGAAATGAAACTTCCCTACTTTCACAAATACATCACCGGCTATACCTAGCGGACGAGAACTTGTCGGTCCAAGCTCGAGGATCATACATGTAGGTGTGGCGGAGTAATGAAAGCTTCTTCCACATAGTGTGGCATCAAGTTAATGCTCGCACCAAGATGCGGCTTGGCGGAGCATTGAACTATGCCTTGAAAATCACATGGGATGAGAAATTTTCAGGGGTCTCTAACTTTTGGGGAAGCTTTTAAGGATAACCGCAGAACAATTTTCGTTCAAAGAAGTTTTAGCCATCTCGAGGAAATCTTTTCTGTTATTCAACAAATTCTTGATTGTCGGACGAACTTTGGCATTAGAAGAGAGCATCGCGAAACTAATCTCGAAGTGCAAATCTTGAAAGATTTGGACAAGCTTCTCCATTTGTTGACTAGTTTTATCACGGAGTTTTTGGTCATTAAGCCTTGAAGGATAGGGAAGTGAAGGCTTAGGAGTGGTCATGGAACGCGGGTTAGGAATTGGAGGTAAGACCTCAGGAGATTGAACTTGTGCGGTGCCGTGGGCTTGAGTTATGCACCTTTGTTGGGAATTAAGGTAAACCGATCTACTGAGAAGATGCAGAAGAGATTACTGTAGAAAGAAGAATGGATTACTTGAGTTATACTTATTGAAATGCTCTTGAATATTGTGTTCTTCTTTGAAAGTCATTACCACGTAGGAGAGATAAGCTCCGAAATAGAGTAAAAGTCGTGGCCGTATTAAAGATAGGTTGGCAGAGTATTATGTAGAGCTTAATCGGAATAAACAATATGATGAACAAAACAATATGATTAGTTGCATGCTTGTCTAGATGCATGCTTAGTCTATGTTAGTATTAGGAGCGTAAATTGTCAACGCTCATTAGGGTTTCTTGCCTATATAAGGAACCATTATAGTTTGTAATAGAAAAGGTTTTGAAAAAGTCTTTCAAGTCTTGTAAAACATCTGAAACATAGAGTTTCTATAATTAAAAGATCCATAGAGGATCAAAGTGTTCTTAGTTATTGTAACTTGTATTTTATTTCCGCTACTAAATACTAGTTGTAGAGATCTTCTATTAGTTTGCTTGTGATTACATAGGCAACACTACGATCTCAGAGTGCTTAAAGATCTATCAAGGTGCGTGTTTCAACAAGTGGTATGAGCCTGGGAAGTCTCTACGATACTAAGAACATTCATTCACATGCACGGATCGATAATGAAGCAGTCACCAACACAAACAACACCAACACCACTTCCATGCAGCATTTCGATCCAACTTGATAATGGTAAACTTCCTTATTTAAAGGGAAGAATATGAACTTTGGGCTATGAAGATGGCTGGATTTCCATATTGATTGGAATCTATGGGAGGTTGTAAAGAAAGGAAGCCGGTTTGAAGAAGATGATCACGACGAGGGGTGGGAAGTATCATGGCTCCACCAAAAGCTGGCGAAGAGGTACTAGCTATGCTGAGAGAGCATAAAGTAAAGCCATTGCCTTGAAGCCATTCGAGAAGATCATCGTGTGATTTTCATCATATGGATGATGCAAAGGACATATGGATGGCTCTCAAAGCAAGGTTCGGTGGAAATGAAGAATCAAATAGAATGAGGAAGTCCATCTTTGAGACAACAATTTCGGACTTCAATATCTCTCGAAGAAGAAGGCATTCGCAAAGGATCAGACGGGTTCCATAGGATCTTGAGGTCGGTGAACGGTGAGTGCAAAGCCGGATAATGATGGCTATGCACTCAAAGTTCCTTGATCGTTACCTCCATCATGGCTACATGTAAGTATTGCTCAAAGGCTAAAGGAGGTTGGACATGCTTACCTTTGATGAGCTATATAACGGACTCGAACCCTTGAACACGATGTCGGAACTCCCTACCGTACATCTTCGATGCGGCCATGCGAGCTTTTGTTGGGACATCTCACTCCAACATGATGGTGCAAGCTCTAGTTCAACTATTTTCCATAGATCCAGAGCTCAACTACTTTCCATCATCATCTTCATCCCCCCCTCCACCACTTAACCCTCGTCCCACTCCACCATGTTCTCCAGCTAGGTCTAGTAGTGTGATGGAGGATGTTCTTCATTCATTTGTTCGCGACTATGATACTCGTGGTATCTTGCATATGAAGACTTTGATCGGTTGGACCCACTTGAAATGGAGGAGATGAAAGCGAAAATCACGGTGGCATTCGTGGAGTGGACATCAAAGGTTTGAAGAAGTACGAAGGAAGTTTGCTTTCAAGGAAAGGAACGGCCAGCTTTGGCCAGGAGAAAAGTCAAGTGTTTCACTTGTCACGGATGGGGCATTTCGAGGGAATGCAAAGGCGGGGAAAAGTGGAGATGGAGCTAATTACCTTTCCTATCGCTAAAAGCAAGAGCGGAGCTTGACTCTCCTCACCATGGATGAAGGTCCTGGAGCGCACATGAACTGTAAATGAAAAGCTCATGATTACGATAAGCGGATTCTTTGGCAAGGTGTACTTGGATGAAAGGCATGATCAGTTGCCTTGATGGGACTATCTCAGTACACAAGTATATTTGGTTGTAGTCTAAGGTACAATGAACTTAAAGAAGAGTATGATGCTATGAAACCTAAGTTTGATGAATTCTATGTTGAAAATGAAGCTCATAAACTAGCATTAAAAGCATTAGAAGACAAAAGGTGTGGTTTCAAAAGAATCAAATAGCGTATGAAGAAAAGATAAAGGTGTTACAGTTTGATCTTGAAGTTGCTAATAATTATTTAAAAGCTATGCGAAAGCTAAGGATGAAGGCTGTATCGAAAACCTAGAGCTTAAAGAAAAGGTAGCTGAGGAAATAGCTAGACATAAACAATGGTTAATTGCAGGTGATAATCTAGCTAGAGAACTATATATGATCAATCTGTAACCTCGGCTTAGGATTAGGTTTTCAAAAGTATGTAGGATTGGAAGCTAGGAATGATGGTGAAGTAAAATCCTTTCATGAGGTTAGCTAACTTTGTTAAAGAGGGTGATATGCATCTTTGTCCACTGGACCTATTAGGGTGAATTTATGCCTGGACACATCCATCATTGTTGACTTTGATGGATCATCATCTATATGGCAAAAGTCAAAGACTTGCAGGACCGATACCTCATCTAATGACTTTGTCTCTTGCTCGGCGGTGACAATTCATCGGATCAAGGTCTACTTCCTATGAAAATTTGTGATTCAAGTGAAAGTCGACCTTTCCAAGCGACCACTGCACCAGGTCACTTACAAGCCTTCTAGGAAGGCTGAGGAATCATCTTCCAAGGCGGTTCTTACGAAGACTTGTCTTTTAAATCTTTGAATAATGATGCATTAAAACAATTCCTTGAATGTTTCTAATTTAAGTACTTCTTCATGTAATCAAACATCTCCTATTTGAATAAATCTTCCAAGAAGAAGACATGTTTTGTATGTGGAAGTAAATTTCATTTGATTAAGGATTGTGATCTTTATGAGCAAAGATTGGGTGCATGTCTACTCACGAGACCAAATCTAAATGGACCAATGTTGCTAATATTCCACCTTATGTCCCTGGCGGCTAACTTGACTCTCATTGGAGAAAATCATCCACTAGACCTTATGTGCAACCAACTAGCCCATACTTTAAACATGGTTATTGGCCTATATATGTTGACTCTATGTATCTTTGGGATGGGATTTGGAACACTGGCTGCGTGAAGCCCTCGGCCGAGTTGTTCTTGGACTAACAAGGGACCCAATTATCAATGGAGGACCAAGAACAATGGTGGATCTTCTAAATACCCTTGTCCTAAACACTGTGATCCACAGGCGGAGGTTCAAGTCGGTAATGACTTGAACCTCCATATACTCTGCTTGTTTGTATATATTTTGTGGTTGTTTGTAGGATCATCCCTTTAAGCATAAGAATATTGGTATTGTTGATAGTGGTTGTTCAGGAAGCATGTGGGAGCAGGGATATGATGCACAATTTTGTCCCTATTGAAGGAGGAGGCAATGTAACTTTTGGAGGTAGTGATGGTAGTATCACTGGGAAAGGCACCATAAAGACACCTCATCTAGATTTTGAAAATGTGTACTATGTTAAGGAACTGACATTTCAACTTGTTCTCTTTTCACAAATCTGACACTAAGAACAAAGTCCTCTTCACGAGAATGAATGTCTTGTCTTTGTCTAAAGACTTCAAACTCCAGAAGAAACTTCAATTCTCTTGAAAGTTCCTCGCTCTCAACTTATACACATTCAACCTTAATGAAGTTCAACCGGATGGTGACCTCACATGTTTGGTGGCTAGAGCATCACTTGATGAATCATAAAATGGCATAGGAGGATGGCGCATGTGAATTTCAAGACCATTAACAAACTCTCAAAGCTGGTCTTGTTGAGGTCTTCCCACCAAAGTTTTACCAATGATCATAATTGTGTAAGCTTGCAACAAGGCAAAACAACAGGCCTCTTACAAAGCTATCAATGCTATGAGCATCATCACTTGAACCTCTTGATTTGCTTACATGGATACTGTTTGGTCCAACTCAAGTCGAAGCATTGATCATAAGTACTTACGTTTGGTGATCGCGATGGCTATAGCGAGGTTGTTGGGTTTTCTTTCTCGAGAACCAAAGGCGAAACATCTCAAGTCTTGTGAATTCATCACACTTGTTGAAAATCAGTTGAACAAAAGGTCAAAGTATTGATTGTGATAATGGGGACGAGTTTAAAATGTTGCTTATAAAACTACTGTGGGTCCAAAGGCATAAAGAGGGACTATAGCAATCCAAGAACCCCACAACAAAATGGGGTGGCTGAAAGAAAGAATAGGACCTTAATAGAGGTAGCAAGATCCATGCTTCTTGACTCTAGCCTATTATGTTACGGGTGAATTTTAATTTGGCACTTGCTTGCTATGTGCTAAAGCAGGGTGTCCATTCTGAGACCACAACTCAAAACCCATGAACTTCTCTTTGGGAAAGTTCACGTCATTAACTACCTAAAACCTTTTGGTTGTCAAGTGACCATTCAGAACCTGAGTGATCCATTGGGAAAGTTTGATGAGAAGGGCGATGATGGTTATATTGTGGGCTATTAAATTCATAGTAAGGCATCTGGGGTGTACAACTTGCAAGCCAAGAAAATAGAAGAGACGTTGAACACGAGATTTTTGGAAGACAAGCCTAATATTCAAGGACAAGGTCATTCATGGTCCTTTGATCTTGACTTCTGCGATTATCACGGGTTACCACGGACATCGGCTAACAAAATGCAGGTCCTCAAGTGTCTCCATAACAATCACGGGTCCACAGATGATGGCTCACGAAAATGAGTTTGAAGATGATGAGCAACCATACTTGTACCTTCTTTCTCTCCTAACAATATTACAGTACCACTCCAGGATACTGTGATTAGTGATGAAGATGACTCATTATCTTTGACCTTGCTAGGCTCCGAACTCAAAATTTCGGCTAAGCTTGAGCGGCTGAATGGAGAGGTTAATAATGAAAGGAATCGGTAGAAACCATGTTTATAGCTGAAGTTGATCTGTCCACCTACCTTCCCCAAATCTGGCTGAAGGCACATCTTTATTCCTTCTCAAGTATCTTGGACTTTGGTGAACCTATACACGCTTTCAAAACCCGGATCTTGGAAATCATCAACCCAAAGTGGCATTTTCACACCCTCTTATGATCTTGAATTTGAACCAACCATCACTAATCTTGATTCATCCATTGAAGTCAACCCGCTACTACTCGAGGATCAACATAAACATCCTCAATCCAACATTATAGGTGATCTTACGGCTTTGTTAGAACTAGAAGGGCTATCACCGGTCTCAGTTTGGACATATTGCTTTTCTCTCTTATGTCTCCAACCGACAAAAGAGACAATGCACAGAACCTCAAGCATTATGCGTTTGCTTGCTTTCTCTCAAGTGGAACCAACAAGTGTTTCTCAAGCTCTCAATGATCCAAATTGGATCGGTATCAAGAAGAAATGCAACAATTTCTGTCAATGAGTTTGGATTTTGGTTCCACTCACGATGGCAAATATGCCATTGGAACAAAATGGTTTTGAAGAATAAGAGATCTTTAGGTGTTGTGATAAAAAACAAAGCAAGGTTGGTAGCTGAGGCTTGAGACAGAGGAAGGAATTGATTATGATGAAGTGTTTGTTGCCCGAGTTGAAGCAATTCGCATTTTCTTGGCATATGCTTCATACATGGGTTTCATGGTGTATCAAAATGGATGTCAAGGTGCTTTTACGTATGGTGAGATTGAAGAAGGAGGTCTATGTCACTCAACCGAGGGATTTGAAGCCACGATCACCCAATCATGTCTACAAGGTGGTTAAAGCTCTCTATGGCTTACATCAGGCACCTAGAGCTTGGTATGCTCGGCTTTCATCGTTCTTTGAAGCATGGCTATAGAAGAGGTGCTATTGATAAAACTACGTTCCTCGAAGAATTACTCGGACATCATTTTGGTGCAGTGTATGTGGGCGACATTATTTTTGGTTCCACAAGCGAAAGCTTGAGGTAATTCGAGGAACTTATGAAGGGCGAATTTCAAATGAGTGCTATGGGAGCTTACATTCTTTTGGGTCTCGGGTTGTGAGAAACAGGGATGGCATCTTTATCGGTCAAGATAAATATGTGAGGGACATTTTGAAGAAGTTTGGTATGGAAGGTGTTAGGACGCGCAACACATATGAAGCTCAAAGACTAAAGCAAATAATGAACGGATCTACCTAGAATGTTCATGCATGCAGGTATGATTGGTTCATTGATGTATTTAATGACCTCAAGACACGATATTACATTTCTTTGTGAGTGTTTGTTCTCGACATCAAGTCACTCCACTTGCTTCCATCAATCTTTGTCAAGAAGATCTTTAAGTACCTCAAAGGCCAACCTCTTTGGCCTTTGGTACCCAAAATCTCCTTTCAAGTTGGAAGCATATAGTGGCGGTGATTATCTTGGTGCAAATCGGATAGAAGATCTACAAGTGAGGCGCCAATTTCTTGGTAAGAGGTTGATTTCTTGGCAATGCAAGAAACAAACCATCGTGGCGCCTCAATCGCGGCAGTCGTTCTTTGCAAATTCTTTGTGGACAAGTCCTTTGGATTGAGAACCAATTCTTTGACTATGGGTACAACTTTATGAACACTACAATTCATATAGATAATCAAAGTACCATTTGCATAGTCAAAAATCCAGTTTTTCACGGTCAGCGAAACACATTGAAATCGGGCACCACTTTATAAGAGATGCATATGAAAAACATTTGATAAAAGTGGCTAAAATCCATCCGATGATAATGTGGCGGACTTGTTAACAGCGTTTGATGGACCAAGGTTTCAACACCACCGTGGTCAATATTGGAATGTTAAACCCTTACTGCATAGTTTGAGGGAGCGTGAGGCCTCGGGGAGGCATATGCCTCGGGGAAAATTTTGTGCAAACTCTGCATTATTTTTGTATATTAGTTTGTATTCTAACACTAACTACTAATATTTCTCTAGTTTGTTTTGTTTTTGTTGTTTGTGTATGTTGTTGTTATGCTTTTGTTTTAGGTTATGCATGCTGCATTTTGTGCATTCCTTATACGGATTGCAGTTTGTATATCCCTGATCAAGTTCAAATTCATCAAGTGTGGTTCATGAGTATATGGTCTAAATAGCTAAAAGAATGTTGCTTGTTTCTTCGAAATCAATGATCTTGAAGCATACAATTTGATTCCACTGAAGTTATATCTTGAAGAAAAGAAATTGAAGTCAAATTGTTCATTCATTCATTCAAGAAAGCAGTTCACGACTACGACTTACATAAAGTCAACCTACTACATTGCATCTACAAGATACGAGTTGTACACTTAAGCTAAGTCTAAACTAGTGTATATCCCTCATTCCGAAATCTAAGTGAATGTTGGATATGCATTAGATCTTTGGCTTTGCTTTCGTAGGTCTTAGTAACCACCCATTCCGTTTTAGGTGGTTGGATATGCATGACCAACTTCGACGAAGATGCTAAGGACCAAAATGGGAGGATGGATTGATCTGAAGCGATTGATGATGCGATGACCACGCGGATGGCGTAGAGAACTAACGTGTCTGTGGTGCTTCATCTACTCATTTCAACCAAATGCAATCGATCCTCCTTAAAGCCCTTCTACTTATACGATGTGTGTTCATGCACCAAAAGATGGCAGCGATGAGACCAAGAACCACCTCTCTATCTTTGGGAGTGGAGGATTCACACGGGTCTTTGTGGAGACAAGGTCTTTGGAGGTTGGGAGTAAGAGCGTTCCCTCACATAGGAGTCATCGAGATCATCAAAGATTCACTTGGATTCACTACATGTCTTCGAGAAGAAGGGAGAAGAGGCGATTTATTTGGTATTAGATAGGGTTGAGGAAGTAATGGTACCATGGGTTTTGATTCACCTTGATGATGATGATGAAGATGAGAGAAGTGAGATCTATGATCTCGGGTTTGGTATTCATGGTGCAATTACATTAGTGGGTTTATTTTGCATCTAGGGTTTGTGGTAATTATTTGGGGATCTTGATGAAGAGATGAGTTATATTGGGATCATTTTATAGGCGGTTAGAGGTTGATGAGTTTAATCGCAGTGGGTAGCATTGGTTAATTTAGAAACTGCGAAGATACTCAATGAAACGTGCCTGCGAAGGTATAATTCGGCCGAATTGATCATATGTTTACTGTAGAAGTGTTATTTTGGGTTGAGACAAAGATGCAATACAGCGTCGGCAAAGGTCAAACAAGCGGTCCATTTTCTTTGACTATAATTTGGGCAAAAAACACTTCACGCCACGCCATTACTGCGCCGGAAGCAAACCAATTCTCTTTCATTTCCACTTTCATAAACACTCACCATTTAAGATGTAATCCTAAACACC